>CM075885.1:4859306-6059306 GCA_038021265.1 Cyprinella venusta
TCTGACAGAGGGCCACGAGACTTCGACCAGCGCGCAAAAATGGAGGCTCTAGACCCTTCCAGAGCCGAGATATCGGATGTCAAAGTTTTGACCTGAAAAAAAAAACATAAGGGGTAACACTGTCGTTTTTGGCCGAAATTTTGACCCCCTCCGATCTTCTTGAAACTCTGGATTCTGACAGAGGGCCACGAGACTTCGACCAGCGCGCAAAAATGGAGGCTCTAGACCCTTCCAGAGCCGAGATATCGGATGTCAAAGTTTTGACCTGAAAAAAAAACATAAGGGGTAACACTGTCGTTTTTGGCCGAAATTTTGACCCCCTCCGATCTTCTTGAAACTCTGGATTCTGACAGAGGGCCACGAGACTTCGACCAGCGCGCAAAAATGGAGGCTCTAGACCCTTCCAGAGCCGAGATATCGGATATCAAAGTTTTGACCCGAAAAAAAAACATAAGGGGTAACACTGTCGTTTTTGGCCGAAATTTTGACCCCCTCCGATCTTCTTGAAACTCTGGATTCTGACAGAGGGCCACGAGACTTCGACCAGCGCGCAAAAATGGAGGCTCTAGACCCTTCCAGAGCCGAGATATCGGATGTCAAAGTTTTGACCCGAAAAAAAAAAAACATAAGGGGTAACACTGTCGTTTTTGGCCGAAATTTTGACCCCCTCCGATCTTCTTGAAACTCTGGATTCTGACAGAGGGCCACGAGACTTCGACCAGCGCGCAAAAATGGAGGCTCTAGACCCTTCCAGAGCCGAGATATCGGATGTCAAAGTTTTGACCTGAAAAAAAAAAACATAAGGGGTAACACTGTCGTTTTTGGCCGAAATTTTGACCCCCTCCGATTTTCTTGAAACTCTGGATTCTGACAGAGGGCCACGAGACTTCGACCAGCGCGCAAAAATGGAGGCTCTAGACCCTTCCAGAGCCGAGATATCGGATGTCAAAGTTTTGACCTGAAAAAAAAAAAACATAAGGGGTAACACTGTCGTTTCTGGCCGAAATTTTGACCCCCTCCGATCTTCTTGAAACTCTGGATTCTGACAGAGGGCCACGAGACTTCGACCAGCGCGCAAAAATGGAGGCTCTAGACCCTTCCAGAGCCGAGATATCGGATGTCAAAGTTTTGACCTGAAAAAAAAACCATAAGGGGTAACACTGTCGTTTTTGGCCGAAATTTTGACCCCCTCCGATCTTCTTGAAACTCTGGATTCTGACAGAGGGCCACGAGACTTCGACCAGCGCGCAAAAATGGAGGCTCTAGACCCTTCCAGAGCCGAGATATCGGATGTCAAAGTTTTGACCTGAAAAAAAAACATAAGGGGTAACACTGTCGTTTTTGGCCGAAATTTTGACCCCCTCCGATCTTCTTGAAACTCTGGATTCTGACAGAGGGCCACGAGACTTCGACCAGCACGCAAAAATGGAGGCTCTAGACCCTTCCAGAGCCGAGATATCGGATGTCAAAGTTTTGACCTGAAAAAAAAAACATAAGGGGTAACACTGTCGTTTTTGGCCGAAATTTTGACCCCCTCCGATTTTCTTGAAACTCTGGATTCTGACAGAGGGCCACGAGACTTCGACCAGCGCGCAAAAATGGAGGCTCTAGACCCTTCCAGAGCCGAGATATCGGATGTCAAAGTTTTGACCTGAAAAAAAAACATAAGGGGTAACACTGTCGTTTTTGGCCGAAATTTTGACCCCCTCCGATCTTCTTGAAACTCTGGATTCTGACAGAGGGCCACGAGACTTCGACCAGCGCGCAAAAATGGAGGCTCTAGACCCTTCCAGAGCCGAGATATCGGATGTCAAAGTTTTGACCTGAAAAAAAAAAACATAAGGGGTAACACTGTCGTTTTTGGCCGAAATTTTGACCCCCTCCGATCTTCTTGAAACTCTGGATTCTGACAGAGGGCCACGAGACTTCGACCAGCGCGCAAAAATGGAGGCTCTAGACCCTTCCAGAGCCGAGATATCGGATGTCAAAGTTTTGACCTGAAAAAAAAACATAAGGGGTAACACTGTCGTTTTTGGCCGAAATTTTGACCCCCTCCGATCTTCTTGAAACTCTGGATTCTGACAGAGGGCCACGAGACTTCGACCAGCGCGCAAAAATGGAGGCTCTAGACCCTTCCAGAGCCGAGATATCGGATGTCAAAGTTTTGACCCGAAAAAAAAAACATAAGGGGTAACACTGTCGTTTTTGGCCGAAATTTTGACCCCCTCCGATCTTCTTGAAACTCTGGACTCTGACAGAGGGCCACGAGACTTCGACCAGCGCGCAAAAATGGAGGCTCTAGACCCTTCCAGAGCCGAGATATCGGATGTCAAAGTTTTGACCTGAAAAAAAAACATAAGGGGTAACACTGTCGTTTTTGGCCGAAATTTTGACCCCCTCCGATCTTCTTGAAACTCTGGATTCTGACAGAGGGCCACGAGACTTCGACCAGCGCGCAAAAATGGAGGCTCTAGACCCTTCCAGAGCCGAGATATCGGATGTCAAAGTTTTGACCTGAAAAAAAAACATAAGGGGTAACACTGTCGTTTTTGGCCGAAATTTTGACCCCCTCCGATCTTCTTGAAACTCTGGATTCTGACAGAGGGCCACGAGACTTCGACCAGCGCGCAAAAATGGAGGCTCTAGACCCTTCCAGAGCCGAGATATCGGATGTCAAAGTTTTGACCTGAAAAAAAAACATAAGGGGTAACACTGTCGTTTTTGGCCGAAATTTTGACCCCCTCCGATCTTCTTGAAACTCTGGATTCTGACAGAGGGCCACGAGACTTCGACCAGCACGCAAAAATGGAGGCTCTAGACCCTTCCAGAGCCGAGATATCGGATGTCAAAGTTTTGACCTGAAAAAAAAACATAAGGGGTAACACTGTCGTTTTTGGCCGAAATTTTGACCCCCTCTGATCTTCTTGAAACTCTGGATTCTGACAGAGGGCCACGAGACTTCGACCAGCGCGCAAAAATGGAGGCTCTAGACCCTTCCAGAGCCGAGATATCGGATGTCAAAGTTTTGACCTGAAAAAAAAACATAAGGGGTAACACTGTCGTTTTTGGCCGAAATTTTGACCCCCTCCGATCTTCTTGAAACTCTGGATTCTGACAGAGGGCCACGAGACTTCGACCAGCGCGCAAAAATGGAGGCTCTAGACCCTTCCAGAGCCGAGATATCGGATGTCAAAGTTTTGACCTGAAAAAAAAAACATAAGGGGTAACACTGTCGTTTTTGGCCGAAATTTTGACCCCCTCCGATCTTCTTGAAACTCTGGATTCTGACAGAGGGCCACGAGACTTCGACCAGCGCGCAAAAATGGAGGCTCTAGACCCTTCCAGAGCCGAGATATCGGATGTCAAAGTTTTGACCTGAAAAAAAAAACATAAGGGGTAACACTGTCGTTTTTGGCCGAAATTTTGACCCCCTCCGATCTTCTTGAAACTCTGGATTCTGACAGAGGGCCACGAGACTTCGACCAGCGCGCAAAAATGGAGGCTCTAGACCCTTCCAGAGCCGAGATATCGGATGTCAAAGTTTTGACCTGAAAAAAAAACATAAGGGGTAACACTGTCGTTTTTGGCCGAAATTTTGACCCCCTCCGATCTTCTTGAAACTCTGGATTCTGACAGAGGGCCACGAGACTTCGACCAGCGTGCAAAAATGGAGGCTCTAGACCCTTCCAGAGCCGAGATATCGGATGTCAAAGTTTTGACCTGAAAAAAAAAACATAAGGGGTAACACTGTCGTTTTTGGCCGAAATTTTGACCCCCTCTGATCTTCTTGAAACTCTGGATTCTGACAGAGGGCCACGAGACTTCGACCAGCGCACAAAAATGGAGGCTCTAGACCCTTCCAGAGCCGAGATATCGGATGTCAAAGTTTTGACCTGAAAAAAAAACATAAGGGGTAACACTGTCGTTTTTGGCCCAAATTTTGACCCCCTCCGATCTTCTTGAAACTCTGGATTCTGACAGAGGGCCACGAGACTTCGACCAGCGCGCAAAAATGGAGGCTCTAGACCCTTCCAGAGCCGAGATATCGGATGTCAAAGTTTTGACCTGAAAAAAAAACATAAGGGGTAACACTGTCGTTTTTGGCCGAAATTTTGACCCCCTCCGATCTTCTTGAAACTCTGGATTCTGACAGAGGGCCACGAGACTTCGACCAGCGCGCAAAAATGGAGGCTCTAGACCCTTCCAGAGCCGTGATATCGGATGTCAAAGTTTTGACCCGAAAAAAAAAAACATAAGGGGTAACACTGTCGTTTTTGGCCGAAATTTTGACCCCCTCCGATCTTCTTGAAACTCTGGATTCTGACAGAGGGCCACGAGACTTCGACCAGCGCGCAAAAATGGAGGCTCTAGACCCTTCCAGAGCCGAGATATCGGATGTCAAAGTTTTGACCTGAAAAAAAAACATAAGGGGTAACACTGTCGTTTTTGGCCGAAATTTTGACCCCCTCCGATCTTCTTGAAACTCTGGATTCTGACAGAGGGCCACGAGACTTCGACCAGCGCGCAAAAATGGAGGCTCTAGACCCTTCCAGAGCCGAGATATCGGATGTCAAAGTTTTGACCTGAAAAAAAAAAACATAAGGGGTAACACTGTCGTTTTTGGCCGAAATTTTGACCCCCTCCGATTTTCTTGAAACTCTGGATTCTGACAGAGGGCCACGAGACTTCGACCAGCGCGCAAAAATGGAGGCTCTAGACCCTTCCAGAGCCGAGATATCGGATGTCAAAGTTTTGACCTGAAAAAAAAACATAAGGGGTAACACTGTCGTTTTTGGCCGAAATTTTGACCCCCTCCGATCTTCTTGAAACTCTGGATTCTGACAGAGGGCCACGAGACTTCGACCAGCGCGCAAAAATGGAGGCTCTAGACCCTTCCAGAGCCGAGATATCGGATGTCAAAGTTTTGACCTGAAAAAAAAACATAAGGGGTAACACTGTCGTTTTTGGCCGAAATTTTGACCCCCTCCGATCTTCTTGAAACTCTGGATTCTGACAGAGGGCCACGAGACTTCGACCAGCGCGCAAAAATGGAGGCTCTAGACCCTTCCAGAGCCGAGATATCGGATGTCAAAGTTTTGACCTGAAAAAAAAAACATAAGGGGTAACACTGTCGTTTTTGGCCCAAATTTTGACCCCCTCCGATCTTCTTGAAACTCTGGATTCTGACAGAGGGCCACGAGACTTCGACCAGCGCACAAAAATGGAGGCTCTAGACCCTTCCAGAGCCGAGATATCGGATGTCAAAGTTTTGACCTGAAAAAAAAAACATAAGGGGTAACACTGTCGTTTTTGGCCGAAATTTTGACCCCCTCCGATCTTCTTGAAACTCTGGATTCTGACAGAGGGCCACGAGACTTCGACCAGCGCGCAAAAATGGAGGCTCTAGACCCTTCCAGAGCCGAGATATCGGATATCAAAGTTTTGACCCGAAAAAAAAAACATAAGGGGTAACACTGTCGTTTTTGGCCGAAATTTTGACCCCCTCCGATCTTCTTGAAACTCTGGATTCTGACAGAGGGCCACGAGACTTCGACCAGCGCGCAAAAATGGAGGCTCTAGACCCTTCCAGAGCCGAGATATCGGATGTCAAAGTTTTGACCCGAAAAAAAAAAAACATAAGGGGTAACACTGTCGTTTTTGGCCGAAATTTTGACCCCCTCCGATCTTCTTGAAACTCTGGATTCTGACAGAGGGCCACGAGACTTCGACCAGCGCGCAAAAATGGAGGCTCTAGACCCTTCCAGAGCCGAGATATCGGATGTCAAAGTTTTGACCTGAAAAAAAAAACATAAGGGGTAACACTGTCGTTTTTGGCCGAAATTTTGACCCCCTCCGATTTTCTTGAAACTCTGGATTCTGACAGAGGGCCACGAGACTTCGACCAGCGCGCAAAAATGGAGGCTCTAGACCCTTCCAGAGCCGAGATATCGGATGTCAAAGTTTTGACCTGAAAAAAAAAAACATAAGGGGTAACACTGTCGTTTCTGGCCGAAATTTTGACCCCCTCCGATCTTCTTGAAACTCTGGATTCTGACAGAGGGCCACGAGACTTCGACCAGCGCGCAAAAATGGAGGCTCTAGACCCTTCCAGAGCCGAGATATCGGATGTCAAAGTTTTGACCTGAAAAAAAACCATAAGGGGTAACACTGTCGTTTTTGGCCGAAATTTTGACCCCCTCCGATCTTCTTGAAACTCTGGATTCTGACAGAGGGCCACGAGACTTCGACCAGCGCGCAAAAATGGAGGCTCTAGACCCTTCCAGAGCCGAGATATCGGATGTCAAAGTTTTGACCTGAAAAAAAAACATAAGGGGTAACACTGTCGTTTTTGGCCGAAATTTTGACCCCCTCCGATCTTCTTGAAACTCTGGATTCTGACAGAGGGCCACGAGACTTCGACCAGCACGCAAAAATGGAGGCTCTAGACCCTTCCAGAGCCGAGATATCGGATGTCAAAGTTTTGACCTGAAAAAAAAAACATAAGGGGTAACACTGTCGTTTTTGGCCGAAATTTTGACCCCCTCCGATTTTCTTGAAACTCTGGATTCTGACAGAGGGCCACGAGACTTCGACCAGCGCGCAAAAATGGAGGCTCTAGACCCTTCCAGAGCCGAGATATCGGATGTCAAAGTTTTGACCTGAAAAAAAAACATAAGGGGTAACACTGTCGTTTTTGGCCGAAATTTTGACCCCCTCCGATCTTCTTGAAACTCTGGATTCTGACAGAGGGCCACGAGACTTCGACCAGCGCGCAAAAATGGAGGCTCTAGACCCTTCCAGAGCCGAGATATCGGATGTCAAAGTTTTGACCTGAAAAAAAAAAACATAAGGGGTAACACTGTCGTTTTTGGCCGAAATTTTGACCCCCTCCGATCTTCTTGAAACTCTGGATTCTGACAGAGGGCCACGAGACTTCGACCAGCGCGCAAAAATGGAGGCTCTAGACCCTTCCAGAGCCGAGATATCGGATGTCAAAGTTTTGACCTGAAAAAAAAACATAAGGGGTAACACTGTCGTTTTTGGCCGAAATTTTGACCCCCTCCGATCTTCTTGAAACTCTGGATTCTGACAGAGGGCCACGAGACTTCGACCAGCGCGCAAAAATGGAGGCTCTAGACCCTTCCAGAGCCGAGATATCGGATGTCAAAGTTTTGACCCGAAAAAAAAACATAAGGGGTAACACTGTCGTTTTTGGCCGAAATTTTGACCCCCTCCGATCTTCTTGAAACTCTGGACTCTGACAGAGGGCCACGAGACTTCGACCAGCGCGCAAAAATGGAGGCTCTAGACCCTTCCAGAGCCGAGATATCGGATGTCAAAGTTTTGACCTGAAAAAAAAACATAAGGGGTAACACTGTCGTTTTTGGCCGAAATTTTGACCCCCTCCGATCTTCTTGAAACTCTGGATTCTGACAGAGGGCCACGAGACTTCGACCAGCACGCAAAAATGGAGGCTCTAGACCCTTCCAGAGCCGAGATATCGGATGTCAAAGTTTTGACCTGAAAAAAAAAACATAAGGGGTAACACTGTCGTTTTTGGCCGAAATTTTGACCCCCTCCGATCTTCTTGAAACTCTGGATTCTGACAGAGGGCCACGAGACTTCGACCAGCGCGCAAAAATGGAGGCTCTAGACCCTTCCAGAGCCGAGATATCGGATGTCAAAGTTTTGACCCGAAAAAAAAAACATAAGGGGTAACACTGTCGTTTTTGGCCGAAATTTTGACCCCCTCCGATCTTCTTGAAACTCTGGATTCTGACAGAGGGCCACGAGACTTCGACCAGCGCGCAAAAATGGAGGCTCTAGACCCTTCCAGAGCCGAGATATCGGATGTCAAAGTTTTGACCTGAAAAAAAAACATAAGGGGTAACACTGTCGTTTTTGGCCGAAATTTTGACCCCCTCCGATTTTCTTGAAACTCTGGATTCTGACAGAGGGCCACGAGACTTCGACCAGCGCGCAAAAATGGAGGCTCTAGACCCTTCCAGAGCCGAGATATCGGATGTCAAAGTTTTGACCTGAAAAAAAAAAACATAAGGGGTAACACTGTCGTTTTTGGCCGAAATTTTGACCCCCTCCGATCTTCTTGAAACTCTGGATTCTGACAGAGGGCCACGAGACTTCGACCAGCGCGCAAAAATGGAGGCTCTAGACCCTTCCAGAGCCGAGATATCGGATGTCAAAGTTTTGACCTGAAAAAAAAACCATAAGGGGTAACACTGTCGTTTTTGGCCGAAATTTTGACCCCCTCCGATCTTCTTGAAACTCTGGATTCTGACAGAGGGCCACGAGACTTCGACCAGCGCGCAAAAATGGAGGCTCTAGACCCTTCCAGAGCCGAGATATCGGATGTCAAAGTTTTGACCTGAAAAAAAAACATAAGGGGTAACACTGTCGTTTTTGGCCGAAATTTTGACCCCTCCGATCTTCTTGAAACTCTGGATTCTGACAGAGGGCCACGAGACTTCGACCAGCACGCAAAAATGGAGGCTCTAGACCCTTCCAGAGCCGAGATATCGGATGTCAAAGTTTTGACCTGAAAAAAAAAACATAAGGGGTAACACTGTCGTTTTTGGCCGAAATTTTGACCCCCTCCGATCTTCTTGAAACTCTGGATTCTGACAGAGGGCCACGAGACTTCGACCAGCGCGCAAAAATGGAGGCTCTAGACCCTTCCAGAGCCGAGATATCGGATGTCAAAGTTTTGACCCGAAAAAAAAACATAAGGGGTAACACTGTCGTTTTTGGCCAAATTTTGACCCCCTCCGATCTTCTTGAAACTCTGGATTCTGACAGAGGGCCACGAGACTTCGACCAGCGCGCAAAAATGGAGGTCAAAAATGGAGGCTCTAGACCCTTCCAGAGCCGAGATATCGGATGTCAAAGTTTTGACCTAAAAAAAAAACATAAGGGTTAACACTGTCGTTTTTGGCCGAAATTTTGACCCCCTCTGATCTTCTTGAAACTCTAGATTCTGACAGAGGGCCACGAGACAACGACCAGCGCGCAAAAATGGAGGCTCTAGACCCTTCCAGAGCCGAGATATCGGATGTCAAAGTTTTGACCTGAAAAAAAAAACATAAGGGTAACACTGTCGTTTTTGGCCGAAATTTTGACCCCCTCCGATCTTCTTGAAACTCTGGATTCTGACAGAGGGCCACGAGACTTCGACCAGCGCGCAAAAATGGAGGCTCTAGACCTTCCAGAGCGAGATATCGGATGTCAAAGTTTTGACCTGAAAAAAAAAAATAAGGGTAACACTGTCGTTTTTGGCCGAAATTTTGACCCCCCTCCGATCTTCTTGAAACTCTGGATTCTGACAGAGGGCCACGAGACTTCGACCAGCGCGCAAAAATGGAGGCTCTAGACCCTTCCAGAGCGAGATATCGGATGTCAAAGTTTTGACCTGAAAAAAAAAACATAAGGGGTAACACTGTCGTTTTTGGCCGAAATTTTGACCCCCTCCGATCTTCTTGAAACTCTGGATTCTGACAGAGGGCCACGAGACTTCGACCAGCGCGCAAAAATGGAGGCTCTAGACCCTTCCAGAGCCGAGATATCGGATGTCAAAGTTTTGACCTGAAAAAAAAACATAAGGGGTAACACTGTCGTTTTTGCCGAAATTTTGACCCCCTCCGATCTTCTTGAAACTCTGGATTCTGACAGAGGGCCACGAGACTTCGACCAGCGCGCAAAAATGGAGGCTCTAGACCCTTCCAGAGCCGAGATATCGGATGTCAAAGTTTTGACCTGAAAAAAAAAACATAAGGGGTAACACTGTCGTTTTTGGCCGAAATTTTGACCCCCTCCGATCTTCTTGAAACTCTGGATTCTGACAGAGGGCCACGAGACTTCGACCAGCGCGCAAAAATGGAGGCTCTAGACCCTTCCAGAGCCGAGATATCGGATGTCAAAGTTTTGACCTGAAAAAAAAACATAAGGGGTAACACTGTCGTTTTGGCCGAAATTTTGACCCCCTCCGATCTTCTTGAAACTCTGGATTCTGACAGAGGGCCACGAGACTTCGACCAGCGCGCAAAAATGGAGGCTCTAGACCCTTCCAGAGCCGAGATATCGGATGTCAAAGTTTTGACCTGAAAAAAAAAACATAAGGGGTAACACTGTCGTTTTTGGCCGAAATTTTGACCCCCTCCGATCTTCTTGAAACTCTGGATTCTGACAGAGGGCCACGAGACTTCGACCAGCGCGCAAAATGGAGGCTCTAGACCCTTCCAGAGCGAGATATCGGATGTCAAAGTTTTGACCTGAAAAAAAAAACATAAGGGGTAACACTGTCGTTTTTGGCCGAAATTTTGACCCCCTCCGATCTTCTTGAAACTCTAGATTCTGACAGAGGGCCACGAGACTACGACCAGCGCGCAAAAATGGAGGCTCTAGACCCTTCCAGAGCCGAGATATCGGATGTCAAAGTTTTGACCTGAAAAAAAAAAAATAAGGGGTAACACTGTCGTTTTTGGCCGAAATTTTGACCCCCTCCGATCTTCTTGAAACTCTGGATTCTGACAGAGGGCCACGAGACTTCGACCAGCGCGCAAAAATGGAGGCTCTAGACCCTTCCAGAGCCGAGATATCGGATGTCAAAGTTTTGACCTGAAAAAAAAAAAAAAGGGGTAACACTGTCGTTTTTGGCCGAAATTTTGACCCCTCGATCTTCTTGAAACTCTGGATTCTGACAGAGGGCCACGAGACTTCGACCAGCGCGCAAAAATGGAGGCTCTAGACCCTTCCAGAGCCGAGATATCGGATGTCAAAGTTTTGACCCGAAAAAAAAAACATAAGGGGTAACACTGTCGTTTTTGGCCGAAATTTTGACCCCCTCCGATCTTCTTGAAACTCTGGATTCTGACAGAGGGCCACGAGACTTCGACCAGCGCGCAAAAATGGAGGCTCTAGACCCTTCCAGAGCCGAGATATCGGATATCAAAGTTTTGACCCGAAAAAAAAAAACATAAGGGGTAACACTGTCGTTTTTGGCCGAAATTTTGACCCCCTCCGATCTTCTTGAAACTCTGGATTCTGACAGAGGGCCACGAGACTTCGACCAGCGCGCAAAAATGGAGGCTCTAGACCCTTCCAGAGCCGAGATATCGGATGTCAAAGTTTTGACCCGAAAAAAAAAAACATAAGGGGTAACACTGTCGTTTTTGGCCGAAATTTTGACCCCCTCCGATCTTCTTGAAACTCTGGATTCTGACAGAGGGCCACGAGACTTCGACCAGCGCGCAAAAATGGAGGCTCTAGACCCTTCCAGAGCCGAGATATCGGATGTCAAAGTTTTGACCTGAAAAAAAAAAACATAAGGGGTAACACTGTCGTTTTTGGCCGAAATTTTGACCCCCTCCGATCTTCTTGAAACTCTGGATTCTGACAGAGGGCCACGAGACTTCGACCAGCGCGCAAAAATGGAGGCTCTAGACCCTTCCAGAGCCGAGATATCGGATGTCAAAGTTTTGACCTGAAAAAAAAAAACATAAGGGGTAACACTGTCGTTTTTGGCCGAAATTTTGACCCCCTCCGATCTTCTTGAAACTCTGGATTCTGACAGAGGGCCACGAGACTTCGACCAGCGCGCAAAAATGGAGGCTCTAGACCCTTCCAGAGCCGAGATATCGGATGTCAAAGTTTTGACCTGAAAAAAAAACATAAGGGGTAACACTGTCGTTTTTGGCCGAAATTTTGACCCCCTCCGATCTTCTTGAAACTCTGGATTCTGACAGAGGGCCACGAGACTTCGACCAGCGCGCAAAAATGGAGGCTCTAGACCCTTCCAGAGCCGAGATATCGGACGTCAAAGTTTTGATCCGAAAAAAAAACAATAAGGGGTAACACTGCTGTTTTTGGCCGAAATTTTGACCCCCTCCGATCTTCTTGAAACTCTGGATTCTGACAGAGGGCCACGAGACTTCGACCAGCGCGCAAAAATGGAGGCTCTAGACCCTTCCAGAGCCGAGATATCGGACGTCAAAGTTTTGACCCGAAAAAAAAACAAAAGGGGTAACACTGTTGTTTTTGGCCGAAATTTTGACCCCCTCCGATCTTCTTGAAACTCTGGATTCTGACAGAGGGCCACAAGACTTCGACCAGCGCGCAAAAATGGAGGCTCTAGACCCTTCCAGAGCCGAGATATCGGATGTCAAAGTTTTGACCTGAAAAAAAAACATAAGGGGTAACACTGTCGTTTTTGGCCCAAATTTTGACCCCCTCCGATCTTCTTGAAACTCTGGATTCTGACAGAGGGCCACGAGACTTCGACTAGCGCGCAAAAATGGAGGCTCTAGACCCTTCCAGAGCCGAGATATCGGATGTCAAAGTTTTGACCTGAAAAAAAAACATAAGGGGTAACACTGTCGTTTTTGGCCGAAATTTTGACCCCCTCCGATCTTCTTGAAACTCTGGATTCTGACAGAGGGCCACGAGACTTCGACCAGCGCGCAAAAATGGAGGCTCTAGACCCTTCCAGAGCCGAGATATCGGATGTCAAAGTTTTGACCCGAGAAAAAAACATAAGGGGTAACACTGTCGTTTTTGGCCGAAATTTTGACCCCCTCCGATCTTCTTGAAACTCTGGATTCTGACAGAGGGCCACGAGACTTCGACCAGCGCGCAAAAATGGAGGCTCTAGACCCTTCCAGAGCCGAGATATCGGATGTCAAAGTTTTGACCTGAAAAAAAAACATAAGGGGTAACACTGTCGTTTTTGGCCGAAATTTTGACCCCCTCCGATCTTCTTGAAACTCTGGATTCTGACAGAGGGCCACGAGACTTCGACCAGCGCGCAAAAATGGAGGCTCTAGACCCTTCCAGAGCCGAGATATCGGATGTCAAAGTTTTGACCTGAAAAAAAACATAAGGGGTAACACTGTCGTTTTTGGCCGAAATTTTGACCCCCTCCGATCTTCTTGAAACTCTGGAATCTGACAGAGGGCCACGAGACTTCGACCAGCGCGCAAAAATGGAGGCTCTAGACCCTTCCAGAGCCGAGATATCGGATGTCAAAGTTTTGACCTGAAAAAAAAAACATAAGGGGTAACACTGTCGTTTTTGGCCGAAATTTTGACCCCCTCCGATCTTCTTGAAACTCTGGATTCTGACAGAGGGCCACGAGACTTCGACCAGCACGCAAAAATGGAGGCTCTAGACCCTTCCAGAGCCGAGATATCGGATGTCAAAGTTTTGACCTGAAAAAAAAAACATAAGGGGTAACACTGTCGTTTTTGGCCGAAATTTTGACCCCCTCCGATCTTCTTGAAACTCTGGATTCTGACAGAGGGCCACGAGACTTCGACCAGCGCGCAAAAATGGAGGCTCTAGACCCTTCCAGAGCCGAGATATCGGATGTCAAAGTTTTGACCTGAAAAAAAAAACATAAGGGGTAACACTGTCGTTTTTGGCCGAAATTTTGACCCCCTCCGATCTTCTTGAAACTCTGGATTCTGACAGAGGGCCACGAGACTTCGACCAGCGCGCAAAAATGGAGGCTCTAGACCCTTCCAGAGCCGAGATATCGGATGTCAAAGTTTTGACCTGAAAAAAAAAACATAAGGGGTAACACTGTCGTTTTTGGCCGAAATTTTGACCCCCTCCGATCTTCTTGAAACTCTGGATTCTGACAGAGGGCCACGAGACAACGACCAGCGCGCAAAAATGGAGGCTCTAGACCCTTCCAGAGCCGAGATATCGGATGTCAAAGTTTTGACCTGAAAAAAAAACATAAGGGGTAACACTGTCGTTTTTGGCCGAAATTTTGACCCCCTCCGATCTTCTTGAAACTCTGGATTCTGACAGAGGGCCACGAGACTTCGACCAGCGCGCAAAAATGGAGGCTCTAGACCCTTCCAGAGCCGAGATATCGGACGTCAAAGTTTTGACCAGAAAAAAAACCATAAGGGGTAACACTGCTGTTTTTGGCCGAAATTTTGACCCCCTCCGATCTTCTTGAAACTCTGGATTCTGACAGAGGGCCACGAGACTTCGACCAGCGCGCAAAAATGGAGGCTCTAGACCCTTCCAGAGCCGAGATATCGGATGTCAAAGTTTTGACCTGAAAAAAAAACATAAGGGGTAACACTGTCGTTTTTGGCCGAAATTTTGACCCCCTCCGATCTTCTTGAAAGTCTGGATTCTGACAGAGGGCCACGAGACTTCGACCAGCGCGCAAAAATGGAGGCTCTAGACCCTTCCAGAGCCGAGATATCGGATGTCAAAGTTTTGACCTGAAAAAAAAAACATAAGGGGTAACACTGTCGTTTTTGGCCGAAATTTTGACCCCCTCTGATCTTCTTGAAACTCTGGATTCTGACAGAGGGCCACGAGACTTCGACCAGCGCGCAAAAATGGAGGCTCTAGACCCTTCCAGAGCCTAGATATCGGATGTCAAAGTTTTGACCTGAAAAAAAAAACATAAGGGGTAACACTGTCGTTTTTGGCCGAAATTTTGACCCCCTCCGATCTTCTTGAAACTCTGGATTCTGACAGAGGGCCACGAGACAACGACCAGCGCGCAAAAATGGAGGCTCTAGACCCTTCCAGAGCCGAGATATCGGATGTCAAAGTTTTGACCTGAAAAAAAAACATAAGGGGTAACACTGTCGTTTTTGGCCGAAATTTTGACCCCCTCCGATCTTCTTGAAACTCTGGATTCTGAAAGAGGGCCACGAGACTTCGACCAGCGCGCAAAAATGGAGGCTCTAGACCCTTCCAGAGCCGAGATATCGGATGTCAAAGTTTTGACCTGAAAAAAAAACATAAGGGGTAACACTGTCGTTTTTGGCCAAAATTTTGACCCCCTCCGATCTTCTTGAAACTCTGGATTCTGACAGAGGACCACGAGACTTCGACCAGCGCACAAAAATGGAGGCTCTAGACCCTTCCAGAGCCAAGATATCGGATGTCAAAGTTTTGACCCGAAAAAAAAAACATAAGGGGTAACACTGTCGTTTTTGGCCGAAATTTTGACCCCCTCCGATCTTCTTGAAACTCTGGATTCTGACAGAGGGCCACGAGACTTCGACCAGCGCGCAAAAATGGAGGCTCTAGACCCTTCCAGAGCCGAGATATCGGATGTCAAAGTTTTGACCTGAAAAAAAAACATAAGGGGTAACACTGTCGTTTTTGGCCGAAATTTTGACCCCCTCCGATCTTCTTGAAACTCTGGATTCTGACAGAGGGCCACGAGACTTCGACCAGCGCGCAAAAATGGAGGCTCTAGACCCTTCCAGAGCCTAGATATCGGACGTCAAAGTTTTGACCCGAAAAAAAAACAAAAGGGGTAACACTGTTGTTTTTGGCCGAAATTTTGACCCCCTCCGATCTTCTTGAAACTCTGGATTCTGACAGAGGGCCACGAGACTTCGACCAGCGCGCAAAAATGGAGGCTCTAGACCCTTCCAGAGCCGAGATATCGGATGTCAAAGTTTTGACCTGAAAAAAAAACATAAGGGGTAACACTGTCGTTTTTGGCCCAAATTTTGACCCCCTCCGATCTTCTTGAAACTCTGGATTCTGACAGAGGGCCACAAGACTTCGACCAGCGCACAAAAATGGAGGCTCTAGACCCTTCCAGAGCCGAGATATCGGATGTCAAAGTTTTGACCTAAAAAAAAACATAAGGGGTAACACTGTCGTTTTTGGCCGAAATTTTGACCCCCTCCGATCTTCTTGAAACTCTGGATTCTGACAGAGGGCCACGAGACTTCGACCAGCGCGCAAAAATGGAGGCTCTAGACCCTTCCAGAGCCGAGATATCGGATGTCAAAGTTTTGACCTGAAAAAAAAACATAAGGGGTAACACTGTCGTTTTTGGCCGAAATTTTGACCCCCTCCGATCTTCTTGAAACTCTGGATTCTGACAGAGGGCCACGAGACTTCGACCAGCGCGCAAAAATGGAGGCTCTAGACCCTTCCAGAGCCGAGATATCGGACGTCAAAGTTTTGTCCCGAAAAAAAAAACATAAGGGGTAACACTGTCGTTTTTGGCCGAAATTTTGACCCCCTCCGATCTTCTTGAAACTCTGGATTCTGACAGAGGGCCACGAGACTTCGACCAGCGCGCAAAAATGGAGGCTCTAGACCCTTCCAGAGCCGAGATATCGGATGTCAAAGTTTTGACCCGAAAAAAAAAACATAAGGGGTAACACTGTCGTTTTTGGCCGAAATTTTGACCCCCTCCGATCTTCTTGAAACTCTGGATTCTGACAGAGGGCCACGAGACTTCGACCAGCGCGCAAAAATGGAGGCTCTAGACCCTTCCAGAGCCGAGATATCGGACGTCAAAGTTTTGACCCGAAAAAAAAACAAAAGGGGTAACACTGTTGTTTTTGGCCGAAATTTTGACCCCCTCCGATCTTCTTGAAACTCTGGATTCTGACAGAGGGCCACAAGACTTCGACCAGCGCGCAAAAATGGAGGCTCTAGACCCTTCCAGAGCCGAGATATCGGATGTCAAAGTTTTGACCTGAAAAAAAAACATAAGGGGTAACACTGTCGTTTTTGGCCCAAATTTTGACCCCCTCCGATCTTCTTGAAACTCTGGATTCTGACAGAGGGCCACGAGACTTCGACCAGCGCGCAAAAATGGAGGCTCTAGACCCTTCCAGAGCCGAGATATCGGATGTCAAAGTTTTGACCCGAAAAAAAAAACATAAGGGGTAACACTGTCGTTTTTGGCCGAAATTTTGACCCCCTCCGATCTTCTTGAAACTCTGGATTCTGACAGAGGGCCACGAGACTTCGACCAGCGCGCAAAAATGGAGGCTCTAGACCCTTCCAGAGCCGAGATATCGGATGTCAAAGTTTTGACCTGAAAAAAAAACATGAGGGGTAACACTGTCGTTTTTGGCCGAAATTTTGACCCCCTCCGATCTTCTTGAAACTCTGGATTCTGACAGAGGGCCACGAGACTTCGACCAGCGCGCAAAAATGGAGGCTCTAGACCCTTCCAGAGCCGAGATATCGGATGTCAAAGTTTTGACCTGAAAAAAAACATAAGGGGTAACACTGTCATTTTTGGCCGAAATTTCTGACCCCCTCCGATCTTCTTGAAACTCTGGATTCTGACAGAGGGCCACAAGACTTCGACCAGCGCGCAAAAATGGAGGCTCTAGACCCTTCCAGAGCGAGATATCGGATGTCAAAGTTTTGACCCGAAAAAAAAAACATAAGGGGTAACACTGTCGTTTTTGGCCGAAATTTTGACCCCCTCCGATCTTCTTGAAACTCTGGATTCTGACAGAGGGCCACGAGACTTCGACCAGCGCGCAAAAATGGAGGCTCTAGACCAGGGGCGTAGGAGCAATTTTGAACCTGGGGGGGACATTAAATGCTAGGGGGGTCCGGGGGTATGCCCCCCCGGGAAAATTTTTTGAAAAATAAACCATTAAATAACACCTTCTGGAGAGTTTTGTGCAACGAAATGGAGAAATTGAGGCTTATGTTAAGAGCATATACTTTGCATTGTTGTAGTATCAACATGTATTAAGGCATTTAGCATTTACATTACTGTTAATCAGTCATGTACTGATTAACTCAAATAAATGGTTGATCTGATTTCCATTAACTATAAAATACTAAAATCAATAAAGTCAATCTATCCCTCGTGGAAAGGTTGCTTGGTAGCTAAAAGTAGGTCTAGCAATTATATTTCAAGTTTTTCAAACAGATCAAACACAAATGCTGATTGAATAGATTGCTAGTTTATTTTGAGTAGCCAGTAGCAGGTCTCTTGGCAGTTTGCAGATAATCCAGTGTCTGAAGTAAAATGCACAAAACATCCCCTGAGAAAAATACCAACCAAGTCTTGGTTATTTAATTTGGTTGAGTCTTATTTTTCTTACCTTGTCATTCAAGGCCAGGGCATTTTTGTACATTTCTAGAACTTTTGCGCGCTTCCACATCCCGTGCAACTACAGATCTCCCAGGAACATACTGCGTCCGTTTATCCGTGTCACTTAGATGCGCATGCGCGAGCGGTGCGCGATGCCGCGATCATGGTCGACTGACGACATAAGCAGCTGAAGAATATCGCCCTTTTTAAAAAATGTAATAATGTATTTAAAAGTTGCAAAATGGATTAACTGGGAGACTCCAAAATTGGCAGAGATAGGCAGGCAATGCAAAACAAAATCCTACATTGGTAAATAGTGGGGGGGGACAAAACTAAGATTTTGAAATGTGGGGGGGACGTGTCCCCCCCACGTATAATGGCTCCTACGCCCCTGCTCTAGACCCTTCCAGAGCCGAGATATCGGATGTCAAAGTTTTGACCTGAAAAAAAAACATAAGGGGTAACACTGTCATTTTTGGCCGAAATTTTGACCCCCTCCGATCTTCTTGAAACTCTGGATTCTGACAGAGGGCCACGAGACTTCGACCAGCGCGCAAAAATGGAGGCTCTAGACCCTTCCAGAGCCGAGATATCGGATGTCAAAGTTTTGACCTGAAAAAAAACATAAGGGGTAACACTGTCGTTTTTGGCCGAAATTTTGACCCCCTCCGATCTTCTTGAAACTCTGGATTCTGACAGAGGGCCACGAGACTTCGACCAGCGCGCAAAAATGGAGGCTCTAGACCCTTCCAGAGCCGAGATATCAGATGTCAAAGTTTTGACCTGAAAAAAAAACATAAGGGGTAACACTGTCGTTTTTGGGCAAAATTTTGACCCCCTCCGATCTTCTTGAAACTCTGGATTCTGACAGAGGGCCACGAGACTTCGACCAGCGCGCAAAAATGGAGGCTCTAGACCCTTCCAGAGCCGAGATATCGGATGTCAAAGTTTTGACCTGAAAAAAAAACATAAGGGGTAACACTGTCGTTTTTGGCCGAAATTTTGACCCCCTCCGATCTTCTTGAAACTCTGGATTCTGACAGAGGGCCACGAGACTTCGACCAGCGCGCAAAAATGGAGGCTCTGGACCCTTCCAGAGCTGAGATATCGGATGTCAAAGTTTTGACCTGAAAAAAAAAACATAAGGGGTAACACTGTCGTTTTTGGCCGAAATTTTGACCCCCTCCGATCTTCTTGAAACTCTGGATTCTGACAGAGGGCCACGAGACTTCGACCTGCGCGCAAAAATGGAGGCTCTAGACCCTTCCAGAGCCGAGATATCGGATGACAAAGTTTTGACCTGAAAAAAAAAACATAAGGGGTAACACTGTCATTTTTGGCCGAAATTTTGACCCCCTCCGATCTTCTTGAAACTCTGGATTCTGACAGAGGGCCACGAGACTTCGACCAGCGCGCAAAAATGGAGGCTCTAGACCCTTCCAGAGCCGAGATATCGAAGGTCAAAATTTTGACCAGAAAAAAAAAATGACAGTTTTACCCCTTACATTTTTTTTGGGCAAAAAATTAAGTTTCCCCAATCTTCTCAAAACTCTGGATTCTGATAGAGGGCCATGAGACTTAGACTTGAGTGCAAAAATTGAGGCGCTAGACCCTTCCAGAGCTGAGATATGGAAACTCAAAATTTTGACCATAAAAAAAAATGACAGTGTTACCCCTTACGTTTTTTTTTTTGGGGGGAGGGGGGGATGGGGCGGGGGGGCAAAAAATTAAGTATCCCCGATCTTCTCAAAACTCTGGATTCTGATAGAGGGCCATGAGACTTAGACCTGAGTGCAAAAATGGAGGTTCTAGACCCTTCCAGAGCTGAGATATGGAAACTCAAAATTTTGACCAGAAAAAAAATGACAGTGTTACCCCTTACGGTTTTTTTTTTGGGGGGGGGGGGGGGGGGGGGGGCAAAAAATTAAGTATCCCCAATCTTCTCAAAACTCTGGATTCTGATAGAGGGCCATGAGACTTAGACCTGAGTGCAAAAATTCAGGCTCTAGACCCTTCCACAGCTGAGATATGGAAACTCAAAATTTTGACCAGGAAAAAAATGACAGTGTTACCCCTTACGATTTTTTTGGGCAAAAAAAATAAGTATCCCCAATCTTCCCAAAACTCTGGATTCTGATAGAGGGCCATGAGACTTAAACCTGAGTGCAAAAATTGAGGCTCTAGACCCTTCCAGAGCTGAGATATGGAAACTCAAAATTTTGACCAGAAAAAAAAAATGACAGTGTTACCCCTTACGTTTGTTTTTTTTTGGGGGGGGGCAAAAAATTAAGTATCCCCGATCTTCTCAAAACTTTGGATTCTGATAGAGGGCCATGAGGCTTAGACCTGAGTGCAAAAATGGAGGCTCTAGACCCTTCCAGAGCTGAGATATGGAAACTCAAAATTTTGACCAGAAAAAAAAAATGACAGTGTTACCCCTTACGTTTTTTTTTTTGGGGGGGGGGGGGGGGGCAAAAAATTAAGTATCCCCGATCTTCTCAAAACTTTGGATTCTGATAGAGGGCCATGAGGCTTAGACCTGAGTGCAAAAATGGAGACTCTAGACCCTTCCAGAGCTGAGATATGGAAACTCAAAATTTTGACCAGAAAAAAAAATGACAGTGTTACCCCTTACCTTTTTTTTTTTTTTTTGGGGCAAAAAATTAAGTATCCCCGATCTTCTCAAAACTTTGGATTCTGATAGAGGGCCATGAGGCTTAGACCTGAGTGCAAAAATGGAGGCTCTAGACCCTTCCAGAGCTGAGATATGGAAACTCAAAATTTTGACCAGAAAAAAAAATGACAGTTTTACCCCTTTCGTTTTTTTTTTTGTTTTTTTGGGGGGGGGGGGGGGGGGGGGGCAAAAATTAAGTATGCCCGATCTTCTCAAAACTTTGGATTCTGATAGAGGGCCATGAGGCTTAGACCTGAGTGCAAAAATGGAGACTCTAGACCCTTCCAGAGCTGAGATATGGAAACTCAAAATTTTGACCAGAAAAAAAAAAATGACAGTGTTACCCCTTACGTTTTTTTGTTGTTGTTTTTTTGGGGCAAAAAATTAAGTATCCCCAATCTTCTCAAAACTTTGGATTCTAATATAGGGCCATGAGGCTTAGACCTGAGTGCAAAAATTGAGGCTCTAGACCCTTCCAGAGCTGAGATATGGAAACTCAAAATGTTGACCAGAAAAAAAAATGACAGTGTTACCCCTTACGGTTTTTTTGGGGGGGCAAAAAATTAAGTATCCCCAATCTTCTCAAAACTCTGGATTCTGATAGACGGCCATGAGACTTAGACCTGAGTGCAAAAGTGTAGGCTCTAGACCCTTCCAGAGCTGAGATATGGAAACTCAAAATTTTGACCAGAAAAAAAAATGACAGTGTTACCCCTTACGTTTTTTTTTTTTTGTTTGTTTTTTGGGGGGGGGGGGGGGGGGGCAAAAAATTAAGTATCCCCAATCTTCTCGAAACTCTGGATTCTGATTGAGGGCCATGAGACTTAGACCTGAGTGCACAAATTGAGGCCCTAGACCCTTCCAGAGCTGAGATAAGGAAACTCAAAATTTTGACCAGAAAAAAATGACAGTTACCGCTTACGTTTTTTTTTTTTTTTTTTTGGGGGGGGGGGGGGGGGGTACCTGCACTCCACGATAGTTGTGGAGTGCAGGCAGAAGAAGAAGACTGAAGGCAAAAGCTCCAATTCAATACTTTACTCAGATTCAAACAGGAACAGGTACAGGCAGGCAAACGGGTACACTCAACTCCATGTAAACATAAACACAAACATTGACCGACAAAGACTGACTGAAGAAGGGGGAACTAAATACAAGCAGCAATCAAACATAATGAGGTGCAAACAGGTGAACAAGACGAGGAGCAGGTGGCTGATGAGGGAGTGAGTTCCGGATAGGGAGACGAAGGGATCTTGGGAAGTGTAGTGCTGAAGAATAGACAGACAAAGGACTGTGACAGAACTCCCCCTCCCGGAAGGCGTGACCTCACGCCACAGAACAGAGGAAGGAGGGGGGATGATCTGAGGGCCGAGCAGGGCAAGGCCAGGGCGTAGCAGGTCGAGGGAATGGCCAGGGTGGAGCAGGCTGAGCCTTTGTGTGTACTTAATCACACACTTCTATTACAGAGACCCGGCTGGGATCGAACCAGCAACCTCTGAACCCGTGAGGCAGCGCTCTTACCTGTGAGCCACAGATCTCTTGCTGAGACATGTGCTGGAACTTATATTTCACTCTTCAAGCCCTGTGATTTTTACAATAAATCATGCTGAAGTGGGGATCGAACCCACGTCTCCAGTGCAACCCATCAGCCGAGAACGTGTGTTTAGCCACTGCACCACTGTGGCTTTCACACTGAGAGCTGGTGTTTTGGCCACTTTGTTTGATATAATCACATCAATTTACCACTCAAATCTCATTTACTAAAGGAAAGCCTTTGTGTGTACTTAATCACACACTTCTATTGCATAGACCTGGCTGGGATCAAACCAACAACCTCTGAACCCGTGAGGCAGCACTCTTACCTGTGAGCCACAGATCTCTTGCTGAAACTTGTGCTGGAATTAAATTTCAGTGTTATCCTGAGAGTTTCTAATAAAGCAGTTAAAGTGAGATTCGAACCTGTCTTCCTCAATCTTGTCCTCAGAGAGTGTGTGTGCAATTACATACAATAAAAGAGATGTGTGAGTGTAGCTGGTCCTGTGGGTCAGTGGTGTGAGTGTTGTGGTTCCATGTGGGAAACATGGGTTCAAGCCTCACTCTTGCGATGCTTTGCTCTTGTTTAAAACCCAAAAAAGATATGGCCCCCAAAAAAAAGCATGGAGAGTGTGAAAGTACTAGTGGCTCAGTGGTAGTGATACTGGCTCTGAAGCGAGTGGTTGCTGGTTCTATTCCACCTGTTTTTGGATTCTTTGTATCAACTGTATCAGTGTGTGTCGTGTCCTATCGTCTGTCTATATAAATGTATATGCAAAAAAGTCAGATATAAAATTATTGTCGCCGTCCTGTGGTGATTTGTGTGAATTACACCACTGCAAATCAAGTCTAATAAACATAAGAGTGTCGCCCTCCTGTGGTGATTTGTGTGAATTACACCGTTGCAAATCGAGTCTAAAAAAACAAGTGGTGCTCCCTCCTGTGGTGATTTGTGTGAATTACATATAGAGAGTAAAAGAAAAGGGATGATTTGTGTGCAGTTGTACAAATACAGTTGTACAAATCTAACAAAAAACACCCACAAACGTATATTGTGTATACGTATTTATTTAGTACATACAATCCAAATTACAATGGTTGTTAACCAAAATTAAAGTTCTCATTATTTCAAATAACAGTGTTCAGTAATTTAGAAAAAACAAACAAGCATGACTGTTGCATGTCTTTAATCAAATGCTCTTATTCAAAATGGCTTTTCTGATTAAATACAAAATAAGGAATTTCTTATTAGGAATGTACTGTAGGTGTATAAAAGCATTAAGCATTACATTGCCATGGCTTATTTAAAAAAAAAAAAACGTCATTGGCATATAGGTTAAGCTGTGTACAGCATTCAGGGTGCAAAACGTGTGCACGGACATCCCAGAGTGCTACTCATCGCTAACATGTTTGCATCTATATTATGTTTAGTCCACTAACATGGCTCCCAAAGGCAGACTGGCCTTGCCCACACAAATGGGGCTTGTAGGAATAATCCTGATTCAAGAACTCAAGTGGGGTTCCAAAGCACCCATATAATGATGAACATTCCGCTGATTGGGACGATTCCCATGGAAGCAGTTTTATAAGGCATTGCTCGCTTTATCACGTCCCACATCATGAAAGTACAAGTTGGCACAGATACACAGCAGAACGATGGAACACAACATATAGTAGATCAAGTTGCGAAACTTGGGCTCCAGATCTCCCTGTCTATACCAGAATATCTGAAAGAAAAATGGATGGGATTGCATTAAAAACATTTATTTGAACCCTAATGCTTTTTAGACTGCATAGCAAGTCCTTCCTGACTTACCAGAACCAACACTGACCCGCAGACTAGCATGATACAGATGGCAAAGAAAATATTCAATGGCTTGGGAGGCAGTGACGGGAAGATGATTGAACTTATGATGGTCACCTGAAAGAGATGGGGAAAATTAATAATTTACAACATGATAAACAGTCATAATGAGATCTTCATTAGTTGTAAAAACTTACCAGAACGAGTAAAGACGCGAGTCCACCGATCACTAAATTGATGATTCTATCCTGAAAGTGATCCAACAAAAATATATTAGTGCCATTGACAGAAAATCAAGGTGCTGCAGTAAATGTTATCTTTTATTATAAAGAAAAACACGGCAAGTAGCTGCGAAATAAAGTTCACACAATATGAAATAAAGTTACATTGTGTGATTAAAAGTCACATTGTGCCTGAGCCAAAACATTATGGTCTAATATACTGTTGCCAAACCTGCTCTGACCCATCAAGGTGTGGACTCTACACACCCCTGAAGGTGTCCTGTGTTTCTGCCACCTTTAAGACTTTAACAGCAGAGGCTTCAAGTCCTGTAGGTTGCGAGGTGGAGCCGCTGTGCATCAAACTTCTTGTTCCTACACAACCCACAGATGCTCAAATGGGGAATTTGGAGGCCTGGTCAACATCTTCATCATGTTCCTCAAACCATTCCTGAATTATCATGCTGAAAGAGGCCTCCTCCACCAGGGAACACCATCGTCACCAGCAACAATCTTGTGTCAAATTTACATCCACATAAATGGCCATGGTTTCCCTGCAGAGCATCAAACTCACTCCACTGGCTTGTCTTTGTCCCACAGTGCAATCCTGGTGCCATCACTTCCCAGGCAACCTTCTTCCACTGCTTCAGTGCTGACGCTCATGTAGGCACTTTCAACGGTGGACAGGGGTCATAATAAGCACTCATAAGCACTCTGATTGGTCTTGGGCAACACAGCCCCATATGCAGCAGAGTGCAACGCACTGTGTACTGTGACACATTCTGTCCCTATAACCATCATTACAATCTTGTGTGACGACCTTCAAGCGACCCACAAGCCTTGCCGTTTCAGAGATACTCTGACCCAATCGACTTGCCATAACAACTTGGCCCTTGTCAAAGTCACTCAGATCTTTATTCCTGCATCCAACACACTGATTATGAGAACTAATTGTTTGCTTACCATCTAATATCCTGACCTTGTTTGGAGATGATCAACAATATTTGCTTCACCTGTGACTGTTCATATCATTTTTTTTGCTCATATTATATTTTGATGGGATAGCTGATTTGGAATAGCAACAAAAGTTTTACAAAAATCAGCAAACAGTCGAGTTACCCTGGCCGACGTCTCCCCGAACAGAGGCCTGTTGTCCATGCCACTGGTGCCATAGGTGCGTGTAGTGAAGTCATGTGTAGGGAAGTCATCCATGGCCAGAGCAGTGCACACACACACACTTTCCTGATATCTTCTACCAGCAGCTGCCCCTCTGGAGAGGAGGATGGCAGTGCATGCTGCTCGCTGCTCTCTAGCTTGGGTTCGCTCCTCAGGGCAAATGGTTTAGGAGCAGCGGATAGTCATGGTTGGGTCACCTAGATCGCAGATAAGGCACACGACATGTTAAAACATTAATTTACTGATCATTTCATGGCACGTCAAAGTGTGATGTGAACTAAAACAAACCCCAGAGCCTCAGCACTTAATGATCTGTCATGCGCTTTGCTCCTTTTCCCATGAGTTCGAAGACTTAATACAATGGTACTTCAGAGTAACACAACAAGCCAGCCTTTCTAATAATCAGCCAAAGGGCTTGGGTTGATTCTGCCGGGCTGGATCATGTAACCATAAGCACAGCCTTAAAAATGTGTGATCGGTCATGTGAGCGCTTGATCCTGCCGTCAGAGCACAGTTTATGTGGTTTGTGTAGAGCCCTGGGATTTTATTTCACTACATTGTCACATATAAACATGATCTTTAAACAATATTTTTGGCGATTTATTTACATCGCAATGAAATTAGTAATGGTGACATCGGAAAGACACATTTAAAGGGACAGTTCACCTAAAGATTGAACAACTTCTGTCATAATTTGTTCATGACATTAAGGTTATTGTCTGTATTCTTTGGAAGTCATATAGGTTTGGAACAACATGATGGTGCATAATGATCATTTGGATGAACTGCAGTGATATAAAACTTTATATCTTTTTTTATGTACAGCACATTACTTTGTGATCCGAGGTAAATCTTCATCATGATGATGGATGGCTCAGAAATTGTAAATGCAGCTCATATCAACAGATCTCTGAGGATAGAAGATGAGGAGGATCTCCAGACTACTTCAGCTCTGTGACCAAACAAAACAAATGCACTTTTAGTGTCTAATGTTACTTACTTCAATATTCTACTATTGATTTTTTTCAATCGTGAATCACCTTCAGATTTCAACATCACTGTTCTTCTAAAGAGCGTAAGTTATTAGTCCAGTAACGTTAACGTTAAATGACTTCATTACTTTGTATCAGTGCAGGTGCATTAGCTGATTTCTGCTTATATCCACACACTAACACACCCATCAAAAATATCGTCCTCTAAACTGTCTTTCTTAGACTGAACATGTAAGTTAACTAAAATACAACTGTTACAATCAGATTGCTGTTATAGATTAATATTGACTTAAAAGAGCTAATAGCTAACGTTAATGTTAATGAAAACAAACCGTCCGAACGGGGCAGACATAAAGAGAATATAATAAAAAAAATAAACTTATATAACTTACCTGTATATAAGAAACAAGGGGGATTTATTGATAACAAGGGTTGCTTTCCGATCAGAGTATTATCCGCATGACTTCAGAAGAGCAGTAAGAACGGCTCGCTGCATGAAACCGGAAGTGACGTATCGTAAAGGGCCAGGACGGTGATAAAAAACTTTTGTTTATATTTGGAATATTTTATATTATATATTTATTATAATTACCCATTACTATTTAACCAAATTTGAACAATTTAAATTTGATGTTAAAATATATTTAGAAACAATATCCAAAAGTAAAAACCTAAAAGGAAGGAAAACTACTCAGCTGTACAAGGTACATTTGTTTTCCTGAAAAATGCCTTTCTTTTTTTTTTCCGTTCACCCTTGACATGTATGGTTATATGTACTCATGTATGTAAATTATGTTTTGTTCTTATTAACATTCATTATTTTTTACTTCCTTTTAAAAAGAATTTTACATTTATTTATTTTTTTATTGTCTTATATTAGGAAGGGGGGTGTCTTAATCTCTCTGTATAAGGATTGTAACAATATACATACAATATAGTTTGTTATGGCTATTTTTTTCCCCAATGATGTGCTGCATAACTAAGAGCAAAACACTTAAAGGGATAGTTCTACATCACTTACTCACCCTCCAGTTGTTCTAAACCTGCATGAATTTATTTCTTCTGCTGAACACAGAAGATATTTTGAAGAATATGGGTAACCGAACAGTTGATGGATCCCATTGACTTCAATACTATAGAAGTTAATTTTACAAAATATACTCTATTCTTTTATGTTCAGCCAAAGAAAGAAATTAATACAGGTTTTGGGTGAACTATCCCTTTAAATTATATAAATTTACATTTGTACATGCTTACCTATACCAACCTAGTATTGGTTTTGTTCTGGCTTTAGATTATTCAGTAAAGAGGTGAAACTCTGGCTATTGTTTGTTTACATGTAAAATGTTTATTTAGATCATTTCTTTTATTCAGAAACTTACATTAAGAAAACAGCAAGACATCTCTGACCATGAGTTTTCTAAAGACATGATTTAAAAATGAAACAACAACAAAAAAAAAAAACAATGAAAATGGCATTAGCGCTGATGGGGTCGGGACTCGGGTCAGTACGCATACACCTTCACTTTATGGACCTCTCGGTCTTCACACTCCCGCTTTCTGTTGTAGTAATAGTATGTATTGTCTCGACGCTGAAGCTTTTTCACAAACCCACTCTCTGGCCAACGGTCAATCTGAAAGGACAATACAACAATATTCAGCAGGAAATGAGAACTGTGATGCCAGTATGTTACAACTAAGAACATAACTAAGAAATGAACAGACTAAGCATGAAAACTTTAATTGAAAACATACCACTAAAACTTTAATATACAAAGTCATTTTATTGGTATGTGTTATCAATGAAAGTACAAATATTTTATGCAATATTTTGTCAGATAGATATACTGTCAGATTGATTCGTCGCAATTCATTGCATCTAACATAAAACTGTGTAAATATATATTTACAAACATTTATGGTAGATGAAATGAATGAGTCGACAGCACTAATATGTATATATATATATATATATATATATATATATATGTGTGTGTGTGTGTTTTTACTGACCCTAAAAGTTTGATTAAACCATCAAAGTATTTTGATAATATAATGTATACTGAATGTCATTTCTCGCCAGCGTGTATATAAGGATTGGGTAAACATTATAATAAGTAATAATGTAATAAAATAGCAGAAAGATGTGAGTGTTACCTCGACTTGTTGAATCTGTCGGTACTCGAGCTCGTCTCTGTACCCCGCCTGCTGAAAGCGGTACAGGTTCTCCACCTCACCTGTCCACTGCTTCGCGCGGCTCATGGACTTCGGCTTGGCCTTGTTATCCAGTAAAACTGGGCAGGACATGATTTCTGTGTATTTTCTGTGTATGATAATAACAAAGACATCACTCACTATTCTCTCTTTCTCACAAATTCTACTTAACATAAGTTAATCAACAAGTCAAAACACCGTGTCACGTGTTCAACGACAATACGCAGATAATAATTAATGCTGGTGTTAAACGTTACAGTATCTAGTCTAATTTACTCAGAAGATGCACTGAACTGCGATATGAATCGATAAACTAGTTGATATAAATTATTAACAATGTTTTAAATACAAACTTACATTGACGTGTGAGATAAAAAGCTGAATTTTCAACGTGTTTGTTTGGCTTGAGCGATGTTGCGCATCATTGTTTCCTAGCAACTTAGCATGAGGGTAAAATGGCCAATAGAAAAAAATCCCGGAATTCCACAGTTTGGTTGGCCAATCAAACCTATGCCCGGAATTGCCATAAAAGAAACTGACAAAAATGCACAATTATTTGTAAAACTTTGTTCACGTTTTGTCTCAGTGTATTGTTTTAGAGTATACCGATTGCTGCGGCTTTTTGCAATGTTTTAAGGGTTGACTTTTAGTCCATTAGATGTCGCTGTACAATTTACACTAGTATCAGGTTTCCGATGTTTGTTTCCGACTCACGTGGTTTCATACCAAAGCGATGCCAGGAGGAGGAAAGACCAAGACAGATGCAGGGAACAGGGATGCTGCCGTCTGCGACTAGAGCCCAGAAAGAGTTTGGGCAGTGATGTCCTGAGGTCTCAGGGGGATTTTGAGTTCTTCATCAGCTCAAACCCAGTGCAGTCAGCATGAGCTCGTTTGCTGGACGCATGAAGGAATATCCCACCATCTCCCTGGACCGATTCGACAGGGAGAATTTGCACGCCAGAGCTTATTTCCTCTCTCACTGCCATAAAGGTGCACATTTTTATATATGGACATCGCATCAGAACATGCTTATGCACTTTCCAGGCAGCATGAATGGCTAAATTGGTTTGCTATGGTTTTGATTAATGTTCTGACATATCTGTTGATGTTTATGTTTGACAGATCACATGAAAGGGTTGAAAGGACCTTTCCTGAAGAGAAAACTGAAGTTAAGGTGAGTTATGGTTGTTTTGTTCCAAGTCATGTCCTTTTCTTATCAAACATTTGTTCATGTCATAGTTTACATAAACATTTACATGTATATATATGCATGCAGTGTTGTAAAGTATTTGAGTAAATGTAATTAGTAATCACCATTGTATATTCATGACAAGACATTGACAAAGTCACTGTCTTCGATAGTTTAACAGTGAAGCTGTACTGCTCATTTGTCACAAAGGAGCTCCTGCTTAGTAACCCAAAATATGCATTCTGGGAAGATCACATTGTAAGTATTCATTTCAGCCATGCAATTTTCCATAAATCGTTTTGCTAAGCCTGATACGAGAACATCTCCTTTACAAACTAGGTGCCCCTGGAGCTGGACAGTCCAACGCACATATCTCTGACAGATGAAACCACTGGAGAGGTGGGCATTTAGCTCCTAGTTTATCCTTTTGTTTAGTGTTTTTGAGTTGATCTGAATTTGTATTTATTTTTCTCTCTTCAGTCAGAGGATGTGGTTGTAACTCTGCTCACAGCGGGACACTGTCCAGGATCGGTCATGTAAGCAACCGGAGCATGCATCAAGAACGTAAATAGAGTTCATTTTGATGTAATCATGGCTTGAAACTCTCATCACAGGTTTCTGTTTGAGGGTGCTCAGGGTACCGTGCTCTACACAGGGGACTTCAGACTCGCTGTCGGAGATGCTGCACGAATGGAGTACTTGCACTCTGGAAACAGGTATTCAGATATCAGATATTTAAATATAACACATTTTGTAGGTAATAATACAGTTCAAATGTTTGTGTTGCAGGGTAAAAGACATTAAGAGTGTGTATATCGATACCACATTCTTTGATCCAAAGTACTATCAGATCCCTAGCAGGGTAAGCATTTACACATACCTGGATCATATCAATCAGACTTGAGGTGGTTGTATCTTTCCATAACTGTTTTCCCACTGTTTTAGGAGGCTTGTTTAACAGGGATAAGACAGCTGATCCAGGACTGGATCTGTCAGAGTCCGTACCATGTGGTTTGGTTAAACTGTAAGGCAGCGTACGGTTACGAGTACCTCTTTACCAACTTGGGACAAGAGTTCAGCTCACAGGTTTTTTCTATTACTTTACAACTAATTCTTTCTGCCTAGTTTTGAAAACATTAACATTTTATCTACTACAGATACATGTGAACAGCTTGGAAATGTTCAAAAAAATGCCTGAAATTCTGTGTCACGTGACCACCAACCGGGCAACGCAGATCCACGCTTGTAGGCACCCCAAGGTACCCTCATCCTTTGCATCATGACATTCTCATATACACTGTACGTCCCGAATGAGTTCAGAGATCACATCTGTGGATTTTTCCACAGGATGAGGAGTTCTTCAGGGCGAACAGGCTACCGTGCGGCACCACGTCTCCAGGTGGGATTCCTCTTAACATTATCAGCATCAAACCCTCAACAATATGGTTTGGAGAACGGACCAGAAAGACCTCCGTCATTGCCAAGTGAGTCATGATGCACAAATATAATAATTCTGGGTGCACATAACTGTTTTCATGTTATGGACAGTTCAACCACTGTCTCTCTTTTTAGGATGGGGAGCAGTTCCTACAGAGCATGCTTTTCTTTTCATTCCTCTTACTTGGAAGTAAGAGAAATCCCACTTAAAATATGTGTCATACATGACAGCATACACAGGGTTAGGATATCCTAAGACCGTTTCTATTTCCTTTGACTAGGTTAAGGACTTTCTCTCCTACATTGATCCTGTTAACATCTACCCTAATGTCATTCCATTGGGCAAGACACTGGAAGACGTCACAAATCTGTAAGGACTGATCCTTTTTTTCTTTTAATGTTGTCATTAGATACTATAAAATAGCATTTTTAAAATTCAGGTTGAAGCCATTGTGTAGAAAACTTACTGAAAGAGACGAGACGGTCTACAAACCGCTTGGAGCCCTTAAAATAACCAGAAAGAGATGCACATCAGAAGGTAGAAACAGTTTACATTATTAAAACCATTTAAATTATTCATCATTAAAACGGTTACTATTGCTTATAATTTTCTTTCTACCAAGGCTCAGACAGTAACGACGACTTGTTTGATGAGATTTCCACGGCTCCGAGGTGGCGGAAGACGAGGGTGGTTGATCTGACCATTAGTGCACAACCATGTAGTCCTAAAAAAGATTCTCATGATACAGACCAAATGTACTCCCTCATACAGACCTGTCCCTCCGCACACTCGTCCAATTTCATGGACTGCACCGAATCAAATGATGATGATGACGACGATGAAGATGATCCTGAGCAATCTCCTGTACCTCACTCATCTTGCACAGAAATGCCATGCTCAAAACTGACTCCTTTGGACCCGTCCCAATCCAAAGCTGCCCAGCCTTGTTGGGAAAAGTTCTTCACGGCAGAACCGGTGTTGACGGACGAGAGCGAGTTGGATAACAGTCAGAACAGCCACATCACAGCCACTGAAAACACAGCGTCCCAATCGCCTGAGCTGTTTCAGGATGAAGACGAGGATGACAAGAGCTCCGTTCACATGACGTCCTCTCAGTCCACTCATATATCAGATGCAGGAATGGAGAGCCTCAGTCAAATGGACACCGTTCTTGTCCAAGTGGATGAAAGTAAAGCCGTTATCAGTGAGCAGTGTTACCGAGATGGGATTGACACTGAACAGAAGACGGAAGAAGCCGTGGAGCTGAAATCAGACTCTCAGGTGTCATCAGATTTTGAGCTTCCACCAACACCAGGTTCAAAAGTCCCACAGCCAGAAGACCTGAAGGACCTGTACAGGAAGTTGGCAGCAGGGGAGGAAGTGGTCATAAGACAAATGTATTAATTTCATGTTCGTTTACTCAAGTATTGTTTTTTGATTTGTTGTACGACAGCTTACCTCATGCAGTTTTGTACCTTTATAAATACTGAATACTTTAATTAATTTCCTTAAGCAAATGCGTACAATGTTTTCTGTTGTTCTAGTTAAGAATCCATTAGAAAAAACTTGAAGGTGAAGAAATAAAACTTAAACTTGATTTCAATTAATTGGCAAGGCATTATTTCTATTTATTTTGTTTAAAGTACCAAAAATGAAAAAAGCACACATCAAAAATAATAAAAGTTCAAATTAAAATCACAAAAGCAAAATAATACTATATAAATACTAAAATAACAATGTTAACATTGTGTTGGAATTATAAGATGGCAAAGATTTCATAAAAATTAAGAACTTGCCAAGTGCTAAATGAGTGTCAAAATAAAAGCACACTGATTATAACTGGTTATATTAAACAGAAATCTGTCAAGGTCATTTTTGTTACTTTTACGTGCTCAAATGAATAAAATTCCAACCTTAAACTAGTTGTGGTTGGTTTTTAAAATCTTAAATCATGTAACTGCAAATATTCCAACTTGACATGAATCTAACAAGTATCTGTACTGAAAATAAACTCCGGGTTTATTGCGTTCAGTGACCTTTATTGCATACTAGTTACAGATGACAGCTTTTTAAACGATAATTTTGCACCTGCTCACTGTGACTGCACCAGATTAGCATCAGTTCCCTGTACAACACCACCTGCTTCCAAGTCTACAACTTGAAACTCTTCAGTTCTGAGGTTGTGCATGCTTTAAATGGTATCAGCAAACTCCACAGGTTTCTAAATCCACCAATCATTATGCCTGTCACATGAACTCATGACTAATCAAATGGTGTGTTGTAGGTACATAAAGGCACATGGTAAGAACAACTACAGTAAACCTGGCATTAACAAATTGACTGCAGGTAAAAAAAAAATGCAAAAACTATAAAACTGGATATTAATTTAAAAGGATAGCTCACCCATACAAGAAAAAGTAATTATTTACTTACCCTCATATTCCAAACCAACACTTCCTGGTCCATCCTTTGGAAACTATGAATGGTTGTTGAAAACCAAAAGCTGCAGAACAATTCTACTTGCATGTTCCAAAGAAAAATACAACATGAGAACAAGTAAATCATTTTCCTTAATGGGTGAGCCATTCCTTGAACTGAAGCAAACATGTTCAAGTTCTTGTTCGGGTAATCTCTAGAGGAATCTAGAGCAATGGAAAACCTCAAACAGCATGAGATGCAGGTGTTAAGGTTAATGTATGGAATTATGTTGACAGCGTGATTGAGGGTTAAGACGCTGCAGCAGCAGCTGTTTCTATGGTTATGGCCTCGGATCTGCCGCTTCCCGTCTCTGTGCACGTAACGTGCAGTGAACCGTCTCTGAAAAATAAACACACATCAGGAAAAGAGCTTTGAATAGTCGAGTAAGACTGGGTGATATTAATGAACTTATAGTACACACACAAGCTAGAAAATATAAAATTACTCTTTAAAAGATCGCAATCTCAGTTCAAACACCCACGCTATCTTATTCCTAAATCCCATCGATTCACATGTGTCTATTAAACCTTTGATAAATACAATCACAAACGGACGTTCAGATCTGCGTTGATGTTTGCGCTGATCTACAGAGAGCAGTCGTCATGTACAAGCATGAAACATCTTCAGTCTTTACTCTTGTCAACTACACAATCTCTTTATATATTTCTGTTACGATAATTTAAATTATCACAGGAGTGTTGGGATAAAAGTTTGCAGTTCGGATATAAACACATATGTCTACGGAAGCGATCAAAATAGAATAAATATAAAATAAAGATTCATTATTTACATCATTACACCAGTAGGTGGCAACAAGAGAGTGTCATTGAATCATTCAAGAGATTGATTCATCTGATCCATCCAGTAATGAAACAAGTCTTTACGAGTGAGTCATTGAATCATTCATTTAGATTGATTTTTTTTTTAAATAACTGAAATATTTTTCAGTAGACTGCAGAAATTAATCTTTTGTCAGAACCTCTAATAAATTGCATGTTATTTTGTTTAGTTGTCTGTTCAGAATCGTGCGAGAATCATAATTTTGATTTTAAACAAATAAAAGACTGATTCTCAATTCATCTAGTATTAATAAAAGTATTAATTTATCACATTACCTCTTCATTGTCAGCACTGTCACAAAGTCATGCAGCTCCTCTTTAGGTTCCAAGTCTCTAAGTACAATCTAGAAAATTTAAAGTGAAATCAGCCCAACGGTTTTACGGCACAATACAAGCCATACATCTCATTTACGGTAATTTTAGGCTTGTACTGAAATGTCTGTTAAAAGGGGAGCCAACCTGTGCGATTGGTTGCTGTGCCTGGAAAAGCTCCAGACTCACTGACGACAGACTGCCAGGACCCTGCAGCGTGTGCTGACAGCGGGCAGGGAGAGGTGTGCCAGATGGAAACAAAACCGTGAAAACCTCCTCTCCGGAGTCATCCACTTCCTGAAAGACCAAGACACAATCTACTGATCAATAAGCTATTTTATGCTAAAACACCCTAATTAATCATTTGAAGTTCCCCACCTTAACCGTGATGTCGCTGGCACAGCAATCCACAGTGATGGAATCTTCTCCGAGTGCCAGGCTGTCTTTTCCGACCAGGATGCCCGCCTGCATGGCAGCACCGACCGGAATCACCTCGTCCGGGGGAATGGAGTTCAGTAGCTCCACGTCTGGGAACAAATCCCTGATCATCTGTTGCAACTTCGGGATACGAGCTGATCCTCCGCACAACACCACCTTAGAGAGAATACGAACTGGTTTAAAACTGTATTCAAGGTTTTGGGACGCAATTCTCGCTATAATTAGATGTAAAACACCAAAATAATCTACTAGTTGGACAGGGAATTTTGTTTTAATTGCCTCTAAAAGGCTAAGTACACCGGAAGCATATTGCATTCACTTGAGGAAAAAAATCTATTCTGTTTTTCTGAATTAACGAGTTAATTATCTCAGAATTATGAGAGAATTTTTCATTAAAAAAAAAGTTTTTGCAGTGTTTTTCCGAATTAATGACTTATCTAAAATATAAAATTATGGGTAACTCATTAATTCATAAAAACAGAGTGTAAAAATGTTTTTCAAGAAAAATGTATCTTATAATTTTAAATAATTAACCCGTTAATTCAGAAAAAAGAGCAAAAACGTTTTGTTTTTTTCATGAAAAATTATCTCGTAATTCTGAGATAATAAACTTGTTAATTCAGAAAAACAGAGTAGATTTTTTTTCCTCAAGTGAATGCAATACGCTTGCGTAAAGTACTACAAATGACAATTTTTTGTTTGTTTGTTTTTTCATGCATGAAATATGGAATAAAATCTACAGTTCTCTCTACTGGCCACACAACTGTATTAAAGAAGACCTCGTGGTTTTTTTTTTACATGTTGATCTTTCGTTAGTGTGTAATGGTCTGGTTTTAACCAGGCTAGTGTAATGTTGCTGTTTGAGCATGAAAAAGGTCTGCAAAGTTACAAAGTCCCTCCAAAGAAACAAAAGTTTTTCTCTGAAAAGCCTATTCAAATAATCCCCAAAAACAAAATCAATACTTTGTAAAAGAGCATAATATGACCCCTTTAAAAAGTCGTTTTACCTTGTTGATATCAGAGGTGGACAGGTTTACTTGCTCGAGGAGACTTTTAATTGGCTGAATGCTCTTAGTAAAGAGGCTGGAGCATATCAGCTCAAAACGGGCTCTAGGACAGAAGCATATATGACATGTATAGATGCAACAGGTACCATTTTCTTTGTGATACTGATTTGATTGCAAATAACTTCAGCTCACCTGGACACATTACACTCAAAATCCATGCCGTCATAAAGCGAGTCCACAAAGCAGTTGGCGCTATTCAGGGTGGAGAGAGTGTGCTTGGCCAGATCAGCACCATTCATGAGCTTGAGCATCGCCCGTGGGTTTCCCGTCACATCCTGTTTAAAAGTCCTGGAGACACACATGACAAACAAAATAAGATTGACATGCATGTAATCAAATAAAATAACATCAAAATATGACATAGGTTTAAAAATATTATACAATATCATTGCATTTTGAGGTCAATAAGATATTTTATTTTTATTCAGCAAGGATGCATTTAATTTATTAAAAGTGACAGTAAAGACAATAATATTGTTACAAAAGATTCCCATTTCAAATTAATGATGTTCTTCCGAACTTTCTTTTCATCAAAGAATCCTGTAAAAATGTCACATGGTTTCCACAAAAAATATTAAGCATCACTACATAATAAATAATAAATACATGTTTCTTAAGCAGCAAATCAGAATATTAGAATGATTTCTGAAGGATCATGTGACACTAGTGTAATGATGCTGAAAATTCAGCTTTGATTACAGGTATAAATTACATTTTAAAATATACTACAATAGAGAATAATTTAAATTGTTATAATATTTTACAATATTACTGTTTTTACTGTAATTCTGATCACATACTTTTTTTCAAAAACATTTTTTAAATGTCTTACCAACCCCAAAGTTTTGATCAATAAATATAAAATAAATATGTAATACAATATACAGTTATATTATATTAAATATTACTTTAATATTAAATAAATATATCCATTTTCTGATAATGAACTATTACAACTTTTTAATTAAACTTATTATTTTATAATTTAATATTATTTTTAAAATTATTTATTGCATCTGAAAAAAAAAGATAATAACAGAATCATAAATGAGAAGTTTGGCACCAGTACTAAAAAACACTGCTTTATATAACACTTAACAAATAAAGTAAATAAATAAAACTTAGAAAGTAATACAATATGAATATGACTAAATGAGCCACTTGGAAGTGTAAAATAGCCAAATAAGAAGTTATGAAGTTGCTTGGCAACCATGTCTTCAAAACAAAACCACTTCCACTATAAGAGCAATCACAACATAACAAATTAAAAGCACTGGACTTCAACTGACTTTTTGAACTCGGCGGCGAGGTGTTGTGCGAGCTCATGTGTGAAGCTCTCTCCTCCCGTCTTGTGATCCGTCTGTGTCGTGAGGACACGGTACATCCCACTGTTCACCTCCAGGACGGTGACGCTCAGCGACGTGCCTCCGAGTTTGTACACCAGGACATGACTGTTTGAAAAGAGAAAGGAGAATGAGGCTTCTGAAGAGCTCAAAGAAACGGCTCGACTCGGACGACGCACAAACCCTGTACCTTTTTCCCAACGATGAGTCCTGTCCGATGCCATAAGCTAGAAGAGCAGCAGAGGGTTCGTGTATCAGCCTCAACACGTCGAACCCGGCACTTTCTGCAGCTTGCCTACAACACAGCACTGATCGTTATAAAACCTCTCCCCAGACACAGCTTCTGCAGTTAGATAACCTTGTTACATCATCTGAGTTCATTAGCATTCCTGTGGCAATGTAAGATGTATTACAGACACTTCAAGTACATACCTTAGTGCATTCTTCTGCATCTCTCCAAACTCAAAAGGCACCGTTATGACAGCGTCTTTCACATCCGAACCCAAGGCTGACTGAGCCGTCTCTGCAGGGAACATGAAACGATTATCAGTGGTTCACATTAAATATACTCACGATGAAAGAAAACGAAGCATTCAGACAATACCTTTCATTTTATGGAAGATCAATTTAGCTACATCTTCAGGCGACACATACTTTGTTGTCTCTCCCGTGTCGATTTCATATCTGGGTAGGTCACTCTTGTTGACAACCTGGGAATGAGTGAGAAAATACAGACCTCTTAAATAAGAAAATGGTGCAGTTTTTATGGCTACTGTTGTGTTTTTTTCCCCCATCTGTCAGTAAATAGATCTTAAATGAAAATGAAGCCATCATTTACTCAAACTTGTGTGTCTTTCTTTTTCAGACCACAAAAGGAGAATTTTTTTAAATGTCATGCTCATTTGTTTTCACTAAACCTTAACATACACTCCCAGAACAATTGCAATAAACGACAATTGAGATTATTCTGTGATGCTTTGGTCTCTTTTTTAAAAAAAGCTTGATGCTGGTTGATATTAACTGGCATTATATGGATATGTTTTTTATAAATTCTCCTTTTGTGGTCTAAAAAAGAAAGACGGACATAAGGTATTAGAACAACACCAGGGTTAGTAAATGATGACTTAATTTTCATTTTAGGGTGAACTATCCCTTTTAGAACAGCATGTACTTACAATGCATTTACTTTCTTCTTTGTGTGCCTGAGCATCTGGGTCATCAAAGCTGTCAAATACACAAGATCAATGAATTTATATTATCATGACTTATTGCATAAGATATTGCTTTGATGGTAGGGCTGCTCGATTATGGAAAAAATCATAATCACGATTATTTTTGTCAGTATTGAAATCACGATTATGTAACACGATTATTTCACATGACTTTGGGAAAGTGTTACATTTATTAAAAGATACCTTTCAAAAATTATTATTTTTTTTTTTAAATTTGAGCATTTTGTTGTAGCTATTAAACAGACCTGCAAACTCACAGAGGTGACATGTTAAGTCATTTTTTGTGGGTGGGGGGTGGAGTGTTATTTACCTTTTATAAAGGACACTTTTAAACCTTAATATAACTAAACATGTGCTATCTTCATGTCAAATTCTTACATTTGATCAAATTCAGTTTTAATAAAAAGAGCTGCTATCAATCAAATTAATTAATTTACAATGCAAAATTACAACTGTAATAAATAATTTTATGAGCTTAATGTTTAAACCAATAATAAAATAAAATCAATGATACCTTTAAACAATAAATCAATAGGTGGTGGCAAGTGACCATCTTAATAAATGAATCATTGAGTCATTCATTAAAATGATTCGTTCAAAATAATGAATCATTCAATAACAAAACACAGTGCTTAGCGTTGCTTTTCTTTTGTAACTATTTTCGTCGGTGAAATGGAACAAGCCAGTCAATATTGCGTCTAAAATGTAAGTTACTACATATAAACCAGGTAAGTTAACTTGTTTATTAAACTATAAATTCAATGTAATTGCAATCGTGATATAACAGCTTGGTCATGTTATGTTACTTAACTATATAATATAGCCTATAATAAATAGAAAACCTCAAACTTTACCTCAGTATGTTTCTTCTGTGAGTTTTGTGTGCTGTTATTTTAATTGTTTCACTAAGTCTCAGACAGGCAGCGCAGCTTCAGAAATACACTAGCCGTTATCAATCGCTCTTTATACTGACTGTATAAGATCAAAACCATTCACTTTTGGGGGAAAAAAATCGACTTTTCTCGGACAAGCAGACAAGTGTTAAGGTCCTTTCACACTGGACGCGATTTTGACGCAAGAATAATTCGCGCGATGGTTTTATTTTTTGATCAGCTGTTTACCCGGTGTTCATTCCCGATGTGTTTCGTTTCGTTCAGTAAAGCGGCGGCACAGATGATCAGGTCACGTGCGCTCGCGCTGCAGTGGTCGTGCAGACAAAGATCGCGTCAGCTCGAGATGGTCTCTCACTCCATTAGATATTAAATTAGCCAATTGTTATTGTGAAGTTTATTGTGCTTGCAATTGATGACTGTAGGCTGAGCGAGTTTATGGCTTCGGGAGGGGCGGATCATGTGCGCGTCATTCAGAACACGCAATTATAGCGTCCTTTAAAAACAGAACGTGCATGGCAAAATAATCGTTTTTTCTCGATTGTGCTATTTTGGAGATCGTTGGGAACCAAAATCGAAATTGAAATCGAAATTCGATTAATTGCACAGCCCTATTTGATGGTAAAATATTCTGCACTGAATCATCTACAGCATTATTGCATGTTTGTGTGAATATGAAAATAAATACCGTCTGCCAAGGATCTGCTTAACTTTGACAACCGTATTGGTGGCATTTCGTATTCGGCCCTGTTTAGCGGCGATTCCCACTATCTAGAAAAACAAATGAATGAGGAAAAAAAACATCAGAGCATCTCACGCCTGGCATCCTTGCTTCATTAATTTACATTTGAATTAAACAAACAAACAACCAAATTGAGTCAAGACATCACACATCACCTTAATTTTTCTGAAACAAAATTTAAAATATTAAAATGGATTTTACAAATACAATAAAAACTTGTCAGGCAGGGTTTAGAGAAGTTAAAACACACTATGTATTACAGACAATACAAATAAAATGCAGCTGGTCAAACTATGCACTACGATAAAGATATGTTTTGCAGTTATGGGTTTAAGTTTCTATTGCACTACATGTTTTAAAAGTCTGTCTGTGTTTGGTGCTGATGAGAGCTGTAACGTTATAATGATTTGATTCCCGAAATCCTGGTAAATTACCTGTTCGGTGTCTCTGTATGCGACCACAGCTGGAGTGACTCTGTCCCCTGCATCATTGGCCACAACATCTGCTCGTCCATCCTATATGAAAACAATTACACATATTATATTTTTTTATCTGGTATGGTTTGCATGTCACACCATCATCTATTCAGCACCATTAACAAGGACTATTAGATATTTTATTTCATTGTCGCCATATTTGCGTTTATTCAACTAATTAAAATGATCTATGCTCATAACAAATTCACCTTGAATACCGCAACACACGCACATGTGTATCCAAAGTGCACCCCGATGGCAGCCATGCTTCCGAAGAATCTTACCGGAAACTGACGATAACATGCAAATTTGGAGGGATGGACTTTCGGGCGCAGCCAAATGACGGACGCCGATGTTAGCCAATCAAAGCGCCTCTGATCTGACGTCAACTGGACCGTCAAGAGAGCAGCGCCTGATTTAGAAACAGCCGAGAGCGGCGCCGGTGGGCGTTGGGTGCTGGTCATTGAAGTTCCCTTAGAAGTGCGCATAGGCGCGTTTTAAGCGCACATAGTCATGTCTTTAACCAGCTCCTTTGCAACCCCGTTACTTTTGCTTTTATGTGTTGTTTTATTCTCAGTTACTGTTGCAGAAGAATGCGAAGGTGAGGTTGGTTGGCTTGGCTTTCAATGCGCATGAACCCATGAGTTTAAAAATAGCCTCCTGGGTTATTTTTCACCAGTGCATGAGTGTTTTGACATAGGGAATATAAGATATTTACAGCAGGAAGTCAATATTTAAGAGTTGAGTCCTGGTTTGGATTGCATACTGACTGACAGCCCCTATTATTGTAACACTATTGCCTTCTATATAAAAAAAAGGTTCAATCAACTTGGTTGTTTAAGTCATTTCAACTTAAATTACATTAAACTGACTTAAAAAATAAGTTGAATCTTGTACAACAACAATAAAAACGTTTTAAAATGGCTCAACTTATTTTGATGAGTTAGCAATGTAAAAACATGCTGTCATAATTTATTGATCATATTGGAAATGGTTGGAAAAGCGATTTTAACTGCTATGATTTCCTAATTATAATGCAACCCACTTATAAATAGAAAACATTGCTTTTGTTCTGCAGAATTATAACTAACTGTTATTACATAACTAACATCAAATGAATTTATCCCTCTAGTATGAATCTCTGTTTAATATTTATGTGTGTATCTGTTTTGCAGTGTGTGAGGAGTTTTTGGGGCGGCTTTATAACTCACTGGTGATCAGACACACAGAGTTGTCGCCAGAGCTGGTGGAGGAGGGTCTGATCAGAGCATGCACTGAGACTACTGGGAAAGAGAATCGGCTTGTAAGAATATAAAAACAAGCACAGTTTGGTTTTTATGCTTCTTTGGTTGCTGGTCCATATGTTTAGGGTATGAAATATATTGAATGCATGAGGTAATTCTTTCCATGTTCACCTCAGTGTTATTACTTAGGAGCCTCCAGTGATGCTGCAGCCAAAGTGACAGGTGAGGTGAGCCGCCCCCTCAGTGCACATGTCCCTGTCCACAAAATCTGCCAAAAACTTCAGCGAAGGGATGGCCAGATCTGCGAGCTCAGATATGGTAGGGTGTACTCAGCATGTTTGAGCTTCAGCAAAAAATAAAGTTTGTTGTCGTGCGTCATGCGGGTTCAGTTGAGCTTCTGTTAATGTACACTGATCAATTGTGAATAAAAACCTAAATTAAACCGATTCATCATATAAAGTGATTGAGTCTCTTCAGAAAAACTGGACTAAACCACTCAATTCATATGGATTAGTTTTACAATCTCCTTTATGAACTTTTTAAAGTGTCACTTGCGTAGCTGTCAACAGAGGGACAGAAAGGTCTCCAATTTCACCAAAAAGATCCTCGTTTGTGATGCGAAGATAAACGAAAGTCTTACGGGTTTGAAACGACACGAGGGTGTGTGTAAAAGATTTTTGGATTTAAAATGGTTTTAAGGTTTTAAAATGGACATTTCTTGTTTTTCTGAAACAGACCGTCCAGTTCTTGACTGGAGCAGGGACGCTTTGTCTAAAATGCGAGTGTTGGATCTGAAGAGAGTCTTGGCCTCGTGGGGGGAGGAGTGCAGAGCCTGTCTGGAGAAGAGTGAATTTATCAATCTCATCCAGGAGGTGGCTCCCAAACACAGCACAGCGCAGCACAAAGCACACACGGAAGAGTTCTGAGGGCCTCCTCGTGCAGCTCTGTGCTGGGGAGACAGAGCTCTGATGAGAGGGCCTCCTCGTGCAGCTTCATGCTGGGGACACGCATCAGTGATGGGAGGGGCTGCACGTGCAGCTGTGCTCAGGGACACTTATGATATTGCACTGAGACTCCTAACTTATAATGCTTTTCATAATATTAGTTACAGTAGGCATGTGCAATATGTGCCACTTCCCCAGTGTCTCATTCTCCTGTACCCCTGTAAGCATTTCTCTCGCAAACTCAGAATAAATCAATTAAGCTTTATTAGTTTCAGTGATGAAGCGAAGCCTCAGTTTGGAAATGACGACAGCTTGTGTTAGGCTCTAAGACCAATCTGTACTCTGCTCTAAAAGCCTCCTGTCTGGATGATATTTCAATCATACAATCAAAATAAATGAGCAAGAAAATATATTTTGCATGAATAACAAAAATAAAGCCTTTTTTAAGACCATTATTTTTTTTCCGCATTGTTGTGACAGAATGCAAATTTCCTTCCTAGATCAAATTAGCATAATGCAATCTAATGAAAAGAATCTCATTACTGTAATGTAGAAAATATACAAGTAAGTTAGGGTGAAAATGTATTTATCATGAAAATAGTCACAATAAAAATATCAAATTTTAAGATAAAAATTATATATATGTCACAATTAATCGTATCCAAAAATAAAAGTTTGTGTTTACATAATATATGTGGGCGCACTGTGTATAATTATTTTATATATTTAAATACACACACATGCTTGTATATATTAAAGAAATATTTTCATGTATATACTGTATATAGATTTATATATCATATAAATAAATATAAATATTTATAATAATATAAATATTTTATATATAAATAATATTTTCTTCTTAAATGTACAAGCATATGTGTATTTATATATATTTACAAAATAATTATGCACAGTGCACCCATATATATTATACATATTATATATACACACACACACTTCACAATAAGGTTTCATTAGTTACCTAATATTTAACGATATTTCTACAGCATTTATAATCTTAGTTAATGTTAATTTCACTTTTAATTTACTAATAAGTAATTAAAATCATTATACTTTGTAAACTAACAAACAATGAACAGCTGTTTTTTTTATAAATTAACATTAACAAAGGCTAGTTCCTGTTAGGTAATACACTAACCAATGTTTTATATCTACATAAAGTTGTTGTTTTTTGTCCTATATATACGGTTTAGAGTTACCTATTTTTAATTGCCTTTAGCTTTTAAATAATCTTTCTGGGATGCCAAAATTCTAAATTATTATGAGGACATAAAACATCTGGACAGATTACATTTATGACAATTTGAGGGGGAGAATTGTGCTTAATATCTACGGGGGGACAAAACTAACATTTTATGCAATTATTTTCTACTTTGGGGTGAAATGTGACCTGGACATTGGACCTGATATTTGTTACATTAACCTGTCCAATTCAGTGTCCGTCTGTATCAAATTTGTAGATACAAGCGTGCGTATGACCTCTCGTAAGGATTGCTATTGTTGTGACTTTTTGTCCATACACACGGAACAAAAGACGCACGCCCACCTAACGGTGCTGATGTTTACATCTGCCGTGTTGCCATGGCGATCGCGAAACCTTTCATCCCCGGCTTCCGATGATACAGGATTTTGCTGACAAACTTTTTATGTCATAAAACAGAACCAATCAGCCACGAGTCCATCGGCAGGGCTCTTTCTCTCTCCTCTCCTCTCCTCTCTCTCCACCTCCAGGCTTTCTCATTCACAATCCCCATTTTTTACCATCCAGTTCTGCTGTTCTCCTGTAATAGCTGTTGAGAGAGAGAGTGATAAGAGAGAGAGACCGTGAGTGAGATTCAGGCCTTGCCCACGCAAAGAAGTGGGAGACTGAACCTCTCTCTATACTCTCTCTCTCTCATGCGCACACACACACTCACACACACACACACAGTCAGTGTATCATGCTTGCACTGTGTGGGCTGAGCTGAGCATTCCTGTCATACAGTAACAGTCTCTCTGCCTCCGCACTCTCTCTCTTTCCCTCTCTCTCTCCCTCTATTTCTCTCTTTCCCTTTCCCTCTATCTCTCCTCTTTTCTCCCTCTCTTCTCTTTCTCACACACATACGTTCCAAATACACACATTAGCACACTTCTATACACTTTCACAGACCAGAGACGGACCCTCGCAGAGGAAGTCGAGATGGTGTGGAATGTGTGCCCTGGTTTTATTAGGTAAGTTTTATGATTTCCAGCATATCCTTGGGTGAATTGTGTGCGTGCTAGGTGTTGCTTGAATGTTTGTTGAAAGATAAGATTAATTTGTGTCTTTTCAGGCTCTCTGTGTGTCATATTTTGTCAGCGCACCTCAGTACAGCGGCTCGATGCGGATATTTTCATTGGGCATCACTACAGGGATTACTGAACACTTTTTCCTAACAGGCAAAATGTGGCTGTGTGTGTGTGTGCGCGCGCGTGAGGATGTGTGAATGAGTATTGCGCTCACTCTATATAGGTCTTCTTCAGGCAAAGCCTAATCTCGCTGATTGGAAACTGATTTGCGTTGAATTGAATTTCGCAGAATACACAGACGTCGCCCCCAGCCCTCTCTTACCTTCTTTACCTGTCACTCTCGTACATCCTAATTTCTGTCGTGACTGAGGCCAATCTATTCAGCCCTAACGCCCACACATTAAGCCATCACACTGTCTATTTCTTCTCCTTAAATTACTCTCTCCTATTCACCCCTTCTCAATCTCCCCTCTCTTTAAACACCTGTGAGGCGCTCGGCGCACGTGCGCGAAACGCGCCTTGAGTGTTTTGCACACCCGTCAGGAGATGCGGGAGGATGCTCGCACCAGATTTATGCTTTGGCCCTTTAAAAGCAGGCAAAGTTTCCTGGTGAACCATTTTTCTGGTTGCCATAGTGATGAGCAAGGACTTGGAGAGGTGCAGTGGTACTGGGATGCAGTGACAGCTCTTAGCATGTGAATTCTCACACTGAGATATGGAGATGCACAGAGGCTCTGAACAGAGACGGCGATGAGGTGAGACGCCCACACACACACACACACACACACACACACACACACACACACACACACACACACACACACACACACACATCATTATTGCTCACAGCGCTCTTTGGATGATCAAACTGTCCCTGGATGAGGGAGGAGACCATGTGGGGAAGAGGAGTGAGAGAGAGGGGATTTGTGCGTGTTTGCGTGTGCAACAATGAATGCTTGTGTGTAGTGTTGCTCTATGCAGAAGTTTTGCATTTAGGGGAATTTATGAAGGTTTGTAGTAGGGGAGAGTACAAGCCTGAATTCAATGACTTATGCATGCATATGAAGAATGGATGTTAAATCAAGCATTAAAACTTAGAAACCACTTAAATTTGCATTCATTGCTCTGAGATCTCAAGTCTAAGTGTGTGAGATATTTAGGAAATAAGTAGTTGGCGTGAAATCTGCTTTTCGGCATCTTGCATAATTCTTTTTTTGACAGTTTTTTATGATATAGAGACAGTTTCTTATGACATATTTTTTACATAACATATAACGGACTCCAACGCTTTTAATGCAAGTAGAAAACATTTTTATTATGAAGTAACTTGATTAGTAAGATTTTACCAGAAAAGCATATGTTAATGTTAAAAAATCTTGTATAATATTAACTGCTGTATTCTGTTTGCTTGGTTGTTGTATTTATGTAACTTTGTATTTTTGTAATTCACTTTTTGCTATAAAGATAGCCTCAGATGCTGACATTAAATAAAACTATACTATACTTTTGCACTGGTTGCATTGATTTCTGCACTGTCAGCCACTAATCAAATAAGTAAAATTTGTGACTGATCATGTGACTCTCAGATGGTCACATGCTCTTCCATTAGATGCTGTTTGGATCATCTCAAATCAAGCTGAAGAACACGATCATCATGTTTGACACAAAGCAGCTCGAGTACTGCTGTACTGCTTAAAGCTAAAGGAGGACAAGCCAAATAAAAATACATTCTGAAATTCTCACTCAAGTTCATATACTTTATATTTCACTCTACCCAAAACCACCAAATTGGTGCATTTAGTGTGTTTCACCGTGAGGATCATTTTAAGAAATCTGCAGCCTTATAACTTCAGTCAAGTCCTTACCCACAGATCCAGGCGTGAAGGTGTGTCTTATGTAACAGGGAAGGAGCACACTCGTGTGATTTCTGTTTGATCTGATGAAATCAAAAGAAAATGAAATCTATCAGGACTTTTTGCAGCACCTTCTTCATATGTGATTTCAAATAATGATATATTCAGCATTAAAGACCTATACAGAAGAGTGCTATATCATAAATGTTTTGTGATTGTGTTAGAGAGGCCTAGTCCTAGTGTGCGGTGGAAATAGAAACGTTACTGTTCTGTAACAGCGTGTGTGTGAGAGATTTGTGGGAAGGAGTGTGGGTGTCGGTAGTCTTTATTTCTGTTCCACATTCATGTGTGTGAGGTGAATTTTTTGTATCGCCTGAGGAAAGAGCGGAGTTATCAGAGGCGTGCAGCCTTTCCTATACTTCCTGCAAAAACATCCCGAGAAGCCTCGGCCCAAACCAGCCAGGAAGAAGGCCAGGAAGTTGGGCTGAGATCACGGGAAGTAAATTACAAAGCCAGAAAGGCCTAGGATACAAACAGGTCCAGTGGAAGTTTTTGGAGACAGTAGCCATGTTGCTTTAAAGAAATGATAGCGGTGCTTCGGATGTGTGTGTGTTAGTGAGAATATGTGCGAGTTTCAGTGGTCCTGTATTTAAAATTGACGGGATTATGAAGGTTTTTATATTTCTCCATTCAGTCTGGCATCATTTTTGGTGAACACGCTTTGATAAATCCATTATCCAACGCCATGCATAAATAAAATCTCTTATTTATCCAATCAAAGCACATATAATGCCTTGTTGCTACATTTTATCCACTTCAAATTTCCAGAGGTACTTGAACGGGCTGTATTGAGTGGCATTAGGAGTAAGAGAGAGGTTGATTATAACAGGAATGTTTGTATTGAATTGAATGTAGCCTCACCTGTGATGTTTATAGATGAGGCGATGGTGATTAGTTGAGACACTGGAACCGCTTATTGGTGGAGGTCCACAAACGATGCTTTTGGTTGGTTGAGATGGTCTGGAGGAGACCTTCCTGCTGTAATTTCCTCTTTCCTGCTCGGGAATATTCAGCATCAGGGTTGGGCTTGAAGTGTCCTGAAATCTCAGACCTCCGAGGGAGTGCCGGGACTTTCGGCCCTGCTATATTACAAACACAAAGTAAGGGATTGTGGAATACTGGCAGAAAACCATTGGAATAAAGACGGAAAGCTCAGAAAAGTTTGATCGTACGGGAAGCCTCACATGGGAAGTGCAGGTCAAAGTTGAACTCCTCCTTGTTTCATTGTTATTCAATATTTTGGGCTTGTTAGTGGTGTTGGTGGCTAAAGCAAGCATGGGTATTAGCATACTTACAGATAGGGATTTGAACAAACCTCTTAATCCAAATACTAATCTTTGGCATGAGACTTGGCTGTTTTGCACTATAATATGATATATAACTTCGCCTGCCAGTCCAATAAAATGTTTACACTGAAGGAGAGAACTTGCCAGAATATCTTGCCTTATGGGTGGGTACTTCTTGAGCCTATGAGTAATAACCCAGTACACTCTAACAACAACTTAGCAACTTCTTAGAAACCACTTGAGAACTCACTTGAGAATGTTTATACAAGTTTACAATTTATTTTGAAAATGCACATCTGGTTTCTACTATTGCCTAAGAGAATCTCTGTCTTATGTAATGTTGATTGAGTGGTTCTTGGTGATTGTAGACCTCTTGATAAGTCAGTACTTTAAACGAGTTAAATGATGACATGCCATCTCAGATCTAAGATTCTGCTTGTCCTATAGTATAACAATGCTGATGCCAGATTATACTTACTCTTTACAGGGATTTTCCATTTCATGTTATTTGTGACAATGTCTGTTACATAATAGAGGACTAGAGGACTTCCCTTCTGTCTCTGTGGACAATAGTCAAGAGTGTCTGAAATGTTTTAGCTTGTGTGTGATTGCATTGGAATGAGTGAGTAGGTGGACGGCTACATGTGGCCGGCTGTGATAATAGTATGGTAAAAGAATGAGTGTGTGATACGGCATGTTTCTCTAAGAGAAATATTTAACCCTCTGATGCATTCAAAATGCATCTTTTTACTTCAAAACAATAATATATTATCATTCCTAATGTTTTTATGGTGTTCTTAGAGAGTTCTGACATCTTTCAATCTCAGACATGCGGAATTAACCCAGCAAAAGTTAGTGTATGGTTTCCCTTTGGTTATATCTTTGGGAACCAATTCATAACATTCAAGGAATGTTCCTTTTAAGTATTTTTATTTTTATTTTTAATATACATATACCTGCTCCCAGAATGTTCTTGGATCCTAAAATTGCTGGGAATTTTGTCATAGGCTAGGCAATATAAACTTCTAGGGCTAGGAAAAAAATATTTCCAGACAGCAACATAGTGTAGGCCCAGATCTGGCCCACATCCAGTACGTGTTGAATCCACAAGTACCAGATGTGGCCCGGATCTGGGCCAACACTATGTTGCTGTCTGGGTTGAAAATCCCAAGAATCATCTTATATTTTCAGTAGACGAAGGAACAGAACATAGTGCCTCCCATCCAATAAATATCAATAAGCTTTGTGCTTTGTTACTTTTGAGATAATCTGAAACAAACTCTCAGATTTCAAATTTAAACAATAAATACCTCTTTGGCGCTCTTTCATGTGGCGTGACAGATCGCTGTACCGCCTCAGATCAAGCAAAACGCATGGAACCGATCATCTCGTCCGCTTTGCTAGTTATTGGACAACATAAACATGAATGAACATCAGAAGGTATGTTGAAACATACAGTGCAACTTGCCGAAATCCATATCATGTCTCATGTAATTGCTCAATTGGCGTTTCAACCGTAGAAAAGACGTCAAGCCTGAGAACAATGTAAATTTACCTCAGAAAACCCATTCAATGACCATAAACTCGTTAAAAAAACTAACTCGTTAGAGAGGAGCTTTTTGCTAAATATATGCACCATTTCACATATTAATAATATTTTTACAGTATTTAATGAATTTGTGTTTAAATAAATCTGTTAAGTTTTTATGACAGCAGCCATTTAGATGCTTATATTTCAAAAAACGAAGTAGAAACATAATTATGTAATTATAAAGTTAGTATTATTATAAAAAAAACTTTCTTGTGTGTAAGTAAATGTTTGTATACAAATCAGATAATTTTACCTGTAAGGTAGTAACTGACTCCCTATGTAGTTTAATGCATTATTTAGAAAATTTGCCATGTACTGTACCGGATACATATCCAAATTAATCAATATATCGAATCGAATTAAATCATAATGTGTGTAAATATCCAGTCCTATAAAATTCACAACATAAACAGGACAGACATGTAGAATTATGGGAGAAGGTCAAAAGTAATCGCCAATGATGGTTTGGATGCAACACGCACCCTGGATGGTTTAAAATGACATTTTGAAGCGGACATCATCATGCCTCAGAGGGTTAAGTAACTGAAATCGGTGTCAAGAGTTGGCTTGTTGCTCGTGATGCTGTAGAAGGAGAGACGGCGGTGAGTGTGTGAGATTTTGCACAGCTGTCTCTAAAGAGGAAGTGGTAGCGCACCAGAACAAGCAAAGTGCTGAGTTGCCATGGTAACTTGGGATGCAGGGTTCCCTCAATTTCCATTATTCCCAAGTGGATCTGCTTCACAGTGTCCATGGCAACCACTCACAACCAATGGAGTCCCTATCTCGTTCTCTTTCTTCTCACTCTCTCTTTCAAACTCTCTCATCCCATCATTTCATCTTGATTTGTGGTAAAATGTCATCTCCATGCTAACACGCAGACGTCATTACCTGTCACACTTTGACATTATTAGCCACAGATGCTTGGGTGTGCGTGTTATAAAACAGCTCTGCGTACATTCTTCCTACTAGTATACAGATCCATCAAATATCAGTCAACATAAAGCAGTGCATTAGAATGAGTTTGACTGAAAATGCAGGTGTATGTTGTGTTGTAGGGTTGTGAGGCCGGCGTGTTGAGCAGAACGCACACACACACTCACACACACACACACTCTCCCGGAGCATGCCTATCAGTCCACCTGCCGACGGCAAACATGAGGCTCTCGACCGGCCGCGGCAGCAACACGCCCCTACCAACGGCAACCACGGAGATGACAGCAACTGGGCCTCTCCTGGGAGTCAATCTACCTCCGACCCTATGGAGGATCTCCACGGAGGCGCAGCTGTCATCCGCATCGGAATCCCTGATTTGCAGCAAACGGTGAGTGCTCTGCTCTCACACACATATGCATATGCAGGCTCCTTCGTTTCCTTGAAATGGCTGCACTGCAGCACAGAAGTAGAGAGTGGCAGTGATTGGTACAGACTGAGTTGTTGACTCTGCGTGGGAGTGAGGGGTGTGTGACAGAGGCTTACAGCATGTCGTCTACATGCACGCGTGTTTCTGTGCGAGCATCTACAGTCGTGTTTGCTGCGAGATGGCGATTGCATGTACTGTACAGTGCAGTCCAAAAGTGGACTTTTCAACCCCAGTTTATTTCCTGAATAAATTTGCACTTTAAATGATGTTATGTAGAACATGTTTACATAATCCTGCCAAACACATAATACCTTGCTCCTCTTTCTGAGAGCCTTTGCAGCATCCAGCGTAACTCCCTGCTTTCTGTCAAAAGTTATGTCCGACGGGGGTACTTTAAAGTGTGCATTTTGTATTTTGCATAGCTATCACCCTGTAGCTCAAGAATCGTTGCCCTCTGAAGCTAAGCAGGGTTGAGCCTGGTTAGTACTTTGGGAGACCTCCTGGGAAAAATAGGTTGGTGTTAGTGAGTCCAGCAGCGGGTGCTCACTCTGTGGCCTGTGTGGGTACTAACGCCCCTTTGTAGTGATGGGGAAACTATACTGTCCCCAGATCCAAGGTCCTGACTCTCTGTGGTCATTAAAAATCTCAGGATGTCCTTTGAAAAAGAGTAGGGGTGTAACCCCGGCATCCTGGCCTGCCCATTGGCCCTTGTCCATCATGGTCTCATAATCATCCCCATATACCGATTGGCTTCATCACTGTATCCTCTCCACCAATGAGCTGGTGTGTTGGCCATTCTGGCGCAATATGGCTGCCATCGGATCATCCAGGTGGATGCAGCACATTGGTAGTGGTTGAGGAGATTTACCCTTCCATAATGTAAAGCGCTTTGAGTGCAGAGAGAAGAGCTATATAAATGTAACAAATTACTATTAATATAATTACGGTCATAAAAGTCTTAATTTTTTGTCTTCTGCTTTTCACATTCTAGAAACCATGCGAACATTTTTTTTTTTAAAAAGTAAAAAGATGTCATGAGTACATCCGTATTGATGGATGATAGATAAATATTTGTGATCAAATAGCACAGTCCTTGAGCTCTATAAAACGATCTTAAGTGAAGTCTAAAGCCTGGTGCTTTTGGAGGAAATATTTAATGGTCAGACAATCATGTTGTTTTTTTTAATACAAACTATTTGTAGTAGTGAATCTTGTGGCTTATAAGGACATTTGATGGCAAATTGCACATGAATAATTGGTAACGCTTCCTTTTACAGTCCTATAACCCATTACATACTATGTACTTATTATAGTAATTACAATTACTGGTTAATAACTAGGTACCCCTGTACTTACCTTATATTAGCCAGTGCTTTCTAAGTAAGTACACTGTAAGTACATGTAAGTACTGTAAAATGAAGCGTTACCGAATAATTAAACAGACCTGCTAGTCTTTCGAGTCTTCGGTCCTATTTACCAGGTGTATTAAGATGCATTTTGGTTGACTGAATTACAAGTGGACAATGCTAAATTCAGGAGTAAACCGAGTTTAAAACATTTTGTCTACTTTCGATCGCAGTTAGTTGAAAACACATTTGACAGGATTGCTTTCATAGTGTAAACGCTCATGTGGTTGAATGTGTTCAAACAGCAACAAAAGAGCGCCTATACTGACCTGACCTGAGACCGGAAAGATGCATTCGGCAGATCCCTACTGTCTAGTGTACTTTGTTTACAAGCGCTCAAGTCACTCGCACATGCGCTATTGTACGCACATCGCTGATTTAAACTTTATTGGCTGGAGACCCAAGTTTGTTTTGAAGATAAAAAAAAACTAGCAAAATTGTCGTGGTCGTGCTTATTTGTACATTGTGTGAGCTTATTTCTTCCATCAGACCGAAATACATATACGCGCCCAAAGACCCTCATCAGGATAGAACTGTTTGAAAGTGGACAAAAGAGACACATTAAAGCACCAGGTGTAAACGGAAAAATGTCTCCCACAACTACTTGTGATCCGATTGACCAAAACGCATCTTGATACCTGGATAAACAGGGCGTTGGTGTTCATATGGTTGCAAAAGTCTCAAAATAAAAGCAAAAATACTTCTTGTTCATGTAGGGATTTGTAACGCGTGTATGTTTGTTTCTAGAAATGCCTGCGATTGGACCTTGAGGCTCCAGTGTGGGTTTGTAAGCAGCGAGTTCTGGTCACTCTGACACAAAGCCTGACCGATGTGCTTAACTATGGCCTCTACCTCCCTGCCTTTAATGGGCGCGCCGGAAAGTTCCTCGATGAGGAGAGATTGCTCAGGGAGTATCCTCTCCCTACGATCACACCTGTACCGTACCTAGAGGTGCACATACTCCCCCTTCTGCATCCCATGATGCTTTAGATCTCTCACTATATGATATTATTGGCTCAGGTTGCTGCTATCATTTACCTGTCAATTCATTTGTGTGACTTCAGTTCCGTTACAAGAGGCGTGTTTACACTCAGAGCCATGTAGATGACAAGCAACTGGCCAAACTACATACCAAGGTAATGTCTAACAAGCATGTACACTATTGTTAAAATGTTTGTGGTTGGTAAGAATACTTATAATCAGCAAGGATGCATTAAATTGGTCAAAAATAACAGTAAAGACATTAATGTTTAGGTCTCAATTGCAAATAAATGCTGTTCTTTTGAACGTTCTATTCAAAGAATCGTAGAATTATTGTACTTAAAAATAACAGTTTCAAGGTATTACTGTTTTTACTGTATTTTTCATTAAATAAATGCAGCCTTGGTTTGCTTAAGAGACTTCTTTTAAAAAACAACAAAAATTTTTTAAAAATCTTACCATCCCGAAACGTTTGAACGATAGTGTATATTTATATATAATTCTGTTGTTCTAAAAAACAGAGATTTTTTCATCAAAAATCGTTATATGGAACAAGCTGTATCTATTGTTTTTAGTCCTAAAAAATAGCATGTGTCTCTGTGACAGTTCTAGACTAGACTCCAAATAGAGTCCATGCTTCTTCTTTTTTTAGCCAAATCAAATAACTAGCTATCACTCTTAGAAGAAAAGGTTCTATACAGAACCTTAAAAGGTTCTATCAGCGCTACATATTGGAACCCCTAAAAGGTTCAATACACTCTTAAAAAAGGGTTCCTCTGGGTTCTATATAGAACCCTAGGGTTCCATATGGCCAATAGAAGCTTTTACCAAAAAAATGGTTCCATATATAGAACCATTTTGGAGTTCCATTTATGAAGCGGGGGATGGAACCATTTCTGGTTCTAAATAGAACCATTTCTTCTAAGAGTGAAACACTCTCTGTCTTTTTGTCAGTTTTGCTGACATGTCTTTTAAGGATGGGTTTGAGAAAGAGGACATGTGGTTCAAGTTAGCAAAATGGCAGAAGTTAGCAAACGGATTTGAATTGCTTACAGCACCTTTAAAAGGGCAATAATCTAAAGTTTGACTGCATCAATTTTTAAAAGTCCACTTATGTTTGTCCAAAGGTTTGTCAAATTTAATTTTACATTACTGTTTCCTGAATAGAAATGTACAAGCTATTTTGCTACTATATCTTTAAGATGTGAATGAGCTATCTGTTATGATTGGCTAATCTTTTTTGCATTTGTATTGAGCAACTTCCATTCATTTTTATTTTTGCATCTTACTTCTTAGTATTGCTTAATGCAGCTTTGCATTGTGAATGTAGTGTGTTGATCCCTTGTATTTATTCAATATATCATATAACAACTGCTTTCTATTAAAGACCTTGAGTTACTCAAAACATTGTTGACTGGTTAGTAATTAAGACTATTTTCCATTGTTGCCAGGCCAATTTAAAGAAGTTTATGGAGTATGTACAACAGAGGTGTGTGGAGAAGGTCTGCAGGTTCCTGGAGAAAGGGCTGGACCCCAATTTTCATGATACTGAGAGCGGAGGTGATTTTATTACATGTTTTTAAATAAATTCTCCATGTGCAAGTTTGAGTAAACTACACATCACTTCCCGAACCTGCCTTCAAACTTGGTGCAATGCATCTAAAAAGATGCCGTTTTGAACATTGGAGAAGTGCCATTTGAGAGTCTTGGCAGGAATGAGATTATCATTGAACAATAGTTTAAAAATTTGGTCTGTTTAGCACATAAAGCTATTGCATGACTTCACAAGTCATATAACCTCCTTTTTTATTTGGTTCTTAACTCTTTCCCCGTCAGCGTAAAAAAAAAAAGTTGCAAGCCTGCATTTTCGGTAATTGTAGCTTCATGCATTAACACTTGAATGTGGGCGAGTTTCATACAAAAAAGCAACATTTTGAACAAAAAGCTGAGACTACGACGTGCATAAGCAATGGTTTTATCGTTTCTTTCTGCATCTTTTTCACCGGTGTTTTGATTCAGAGATTCTCTACTCTTTCAGAAGATGCGAAATAGCGCATAACAGTGAAAACACGGAAAGCTGGAAAATTCCATCAGCGGCGGGGAAAGAGTTAAATGGAGCTTAGAGACATAAATCACAATTTACTTTCATTTTATGCAAAAGAGCAACTTCTGCCATACATATCATTTTGGGCGTCATAGAATAAACAAAATAATACAGGGTTGGAACGACATAAGTAAAGCATGGCAAACATTGCATTTGGGCTGAAGGATGGGTGAACTATTCCTTTAAAGTTTGCCTTGATTAGCATTCGGGATACTTTAATGAATGTAAATTAAGTACAATGCTAATCAGCCAAGGACATTCGACAAAAATTAACTAATCATATATTCGCTGAAATGGATTTGACATTTAGCATTTTTAATCATCTCCGCATGTGTGATGTTTCCAGAATCTCCTCTCACTCTCGGGGCCCAGCTGGACACTTGTGCTGAACTGATTAAGGTGTTGAGGAGCGGAGGAGCCCATCTGGACTTCAGAACCAGAGATGGCCTGACGGCGATGCACAAAGCGGTCCAAACGCACAACCATGTAGCATTGACTGTGAGTTGATGCACTTTCCCTCCCACACGCACAATCCAAAGAAAGACTCATCCTTATACAACTCATCGCAAGCTGTTGGGAGTCTGTGCACATATGTCCGTCATATTTCGTGTGCTATCCGCAGACATTGTTGGATCTGGGGGCGTCTCCAGACTATAAGGACAGTCGTGGGCTCACCCCCCTCTATCATAGTGCCATGGTCGGGGGAGACCCGTACTGCTGCGAGCTGCTGCTCTACGATCACGCACAGCTGGGCTACAGCGACGAGAACGGCTGGCAGGAGATCCATCAGGTAAAGCTCAGAACTCTCTCTCGGTAAGCGCAAAGAGACAATCTCCTCTAGCATAAAGTTTCATTCTCCAGCGAGACTAAATATACCCTTTTTATTGTTTGCTACAACCGCAGCAGTGGGTGATCGGAGCGTGTGTGTTTTTGTACATTAGGCTTGTCGTCATGGAAACGTGCAGCACCTTGAGCACCTGTTATTCTATGGAGCGGAGATGAGCTCTCAGAATGCCTCAGGAAACACAGCACTACACCTGTGTGCCCTCTACAACCAGGTACACACACAGATTCTACCTTCTCGAGGTCATCAGCTATGCTTTCTCCATGTTCAGAATGGCAAACTATTTATAAATGATGCTCAATGACAGGTTCATAAATGTGTCTATTAGAATATGTTTACATCATTTCATGTTCACAAATCAAAATTTTCTTATAATTTACATTGTTGGAGCACCGTTCTTTCACTGAACGCTCGGTTTTAGTTTCGGTTTCTTCAAAACACAGCTTCTGAAAAGCACAGGTTGTTCTGATTGGTCAGCCGGGCCCCGTCTATTGTGATTGGTCTACCACTTAGCTGGGCCATAACCACCACAGACATTGAGGAGGATAAGTCCTCCCCAAAAATCAGAAATGGCCAAATTATCCCCCCCTAATATTTGATATTCTTGATGCTGCCCTTCTGCGCTCTATTACACACTTCTCTGTTTGTTGTTAGGATGACAAAAAGTTTGAAACTTTATGTTGGTAACACTTTACAATAAGGTTCATTAGTTAACATAAGTTAACTACATTAGTTAGCATGAACTAATCAACAGCACTTTAATTTGTCTAAACCCACGTGATGGTTAGGTTTAGGGGCGGGGTAAGGGGTAAGTACGAATTCATACGAATTGGCCAATTCGTAAAATATGTACGATTTAGCAAAATCGTACTAACTCGTACGAGTGAGGTCGTACGAATTGTTACGAATTAGCCACTTTTTAACCATTCACGACTTGGTCGTGAGATCGGGTTGTTAGTTCATGTTAGTTAATACATTAACTAATGTTAACTAATGAACCTTATTGTAAAGTGTTACCATTATATTTTTAGGCTGCTCTGCCTCAGCGGTCAAACAGCTCTGATCAATGTCAACATAATTATGATAGCCAATCGAATCAAAGTAGGTGGGGCTTACCGTTCATAGAAGACTAGTGCGAATTCCAACGCAACCATTTAGTTTAACAGTGAAAGAGTGCGTGGTGAGATGCAAGTATAGCTAAACATTTAATATTTGACAACAATAGAAATGTTCAATGGTGACAGTAATATTCACAGATCCAAACTACTCCATTTTATCAAATTTTGACGTTTTTAATTGAAAATATGCACTGATTGTGACTAGAAACATTTTGCGTTTTTGACATTAGACATATGAATAAGAGTGAATGTGTGCATATTTCTCAATACAATATTATTGTAAATAGTTTACATTGAATATTTCATGACTATAGAACTTTTTACCATTCTTATTTCTTTTTATTTATTCCCTTGAATCACTTTTAATCTTTCAATTATTCAAATCCTTTAAATGACCACCCCCTCACTCCCCGTCATTACACCACGTTTTACTTTGTCTGAATATAGTGCCGATTTTGTGATGAGCAAGTTGTTTACTTTGCAATTCATCCAATCATTTCCACCATTTCGACCCATTCAGGACAATTTGCAGAGCGGCTGTGAACATGATTACGCATTGATAGGGTTTCGCCAATCACAGCGATGTGGAGGCACCATCTCCTCTAATGTGACATTTCACGGTTACCTTCACATTCACATTATAGGACCAATATGAAAACAAGAACGCAAGGAAGGCAAAAAACACACTGCCTACCTCTGAAACTTGATCGGAGAGTGTTACTGTAGAAAAATACTTATATTTCCTAATACTTGTTTTACTGTTGGTTTTACTGTTACCTCCCTTGCTTCCTCAGAGGAACTCTTTTACACTCATTCTGCTTTACATGCCTTTAAAAGTATAGTTGTGGTCAGTATACATACTTCGCAGTTGGCCGTATTCTAGTATTTCACTGCAACTGTATATCAAACTCAGCTGGGTATCAAATCACATACACATTTGCAGGGTGTTATAGCTATAATCACTTCTGTTTCCTTTGCACTCAGCTGCTTTTTCTTTGTTTCCTCGGTCATATCTATAGGAAGGCTGTGCTAGAGTTCTCCTGTTTCGAGGAGCAAATAAAGAAATCAAGAACTACAACAACCAAACAGCATTTCAGGTACCACGTCTCTCAGCTAATATTTTGGGTCAGCGGGGCCAGATTTGCTAAACAACAGGGAAAACTAGCATGAGAACGCAATTCCCAAAAAGTGCAGATGGAAGTGGAAAGGGCGTGATCTACTGACGAGGCGCAAAAAATTAGTGTCTGTTTTAAGGCATGCTTTTTTTGGGGTGGTAATTAATGGCGCAAATACCAGTAAATTGACTTAGTAAATCACCTTGTATGATTCATTTAAATACTCTCCCTGCATAAATTTTGCACCTGAAAAGGAAACTCTTACAAATGCATATGCCATAAGGTAAGCTGCAACAATAACCTTGTCCACACCTTTACAGTGCTAATTTTTCACTGCGTCTCTTTAGTACATCCTGACAGTAGGGTTTGCGCTGGCTCAAGCTGTTAGTAAATCTGGCCCACAGTCTTTAATGGGACACGTCCCTATACTATTTCTTAAATCAAGTGCTCTTGACATGTTAAATGCTTTTTCTGGTAGGTTGCCATCATCGCAGGGAACTTTGACCTGGCAGAAATCATCAAGATCCATAAAACCTCAGATGTTGGTGAGTTGATTCAGAAACATCAGGCCTTAAATCTTGGGTCTATTTTACTCTACACCACAACACGACACCGTCATAAACTAAGGCTGTCTAGATAAAATCCATTCAGTTAAATCCAAATCCATTATTGGGTAACATTACAGATAAAACCACAATTCGTTATTTAGTCTATAGAGGCAGCACGAGTGCTCCTTTCAGAATAAAAGCAGAAATGACAACATAAGAGCGTTTTATCTCATGAAGCAGCAGGAACTGAATCTCTGTATGCGTCAAAACAATCCATAATTAGATATCTCTCTATTTAAAACAGTCAGTCAGTCTGAATATGCAAGATTTTGATCTGGCTATTGTTTCTATCAGTACTCTTTACAATACGTGATGTAAACTGTTTGTCAAACTAGTATTTGTGGGCTAATCTCTTTATAATTTGTGTGTGTTTCTCTTTGTAAATCTCAGTCATGCTCTTTGTGATGTAATCTGTGAGTCATCTGTAATTTATGTGTAATCTAAGTGTGTTTCATGTGCTGATCTCTGTGTCCAGTCTTCATGATGTATTAACTCACCAGTGCAATCCCCCCTTTGTCTTTGTCTTTTTTTTTTACACCACAGGTTATGGCTCTATACACCTGCAACTTTGATTTGACTCAATACTAAATGCAATCTGGTTTAAAGTGGTCATATCACGAGGAATCAAAATGTACTGATACTAAAATGGCATCTTTCCAACTAGAAAACATCCTTCCCAGTCTAAAAAGACCATTAATCGAAACAGAACGGTGAAAACTTTTCTAATGTAAATCAGATAATACAGTTGCGTTCATATTATAAAGTGGTGCAGGGATGATGTGTTTTTGTAGCACTTCCGGTTCCATCGTCCTGAAGTCAGTGGGTTTTTTTGAATGCCAGAGGTCTCAAACTCAAGATATTTTCATGTTTTACTCAAAGATATAAGATATCAACCTATTATAACTTTCAGGATAAATGTTTTTAACCAAAGACTGAAAGAGTTCTCAGAAGCTTGGTGATGGTGGCGTTAAAGTCATGTGACCATTAGCTTTTTATTTGTATTTCCACTTCAAAATTCATAAAAGTTATGTTCATTTGCGAAGATTATCATGATGAACAAAACGTGAAAGAATCATAAGCTTTTGTTAAATCACAGACCATAATTTCTGCAATAATCCAAAAGTCAATGGAACAATCCTATTGTGTTTTTGTCGAGGAAACAGGGTGATGCAATTTTCCGGGTTGGCCGTCATCACTCCTGCACCACTTTATTTGAGTTCTAAACCACAGCTGCTCAGAGCATGCTGGGAAAACAAGAACTCGCGGTACCTAAATGCATTTCGTAAAAAAACAGTAGGCAGGGAAAAACTACTTTATCTCTAAAGGCTATAAACAACCTTTGACATGCAACACACATTATTAGGAATGGTGTGCAATCATATAAATATTTGATGTATAGTAGCATCTTCTGGGCAGTATTAAACAACAACCGCCTATAACCTATTCGCCCATAATTACATCCAAAACTTAAAAGGTAGAGCAGCAAAACTGCTCATTTAATTATAAGGGTCGGAAATAGGGTGGAATATTGACATGTTTAGGTGTGATATGACCTCTTTAATAAAGTCTGACTTTATCTATGATATTTATGTCCATAAAGCGTGAACCATCAAGGGCATGGCAGTCCTTTTAATACATTTTCCCTCTGTTTCAATTCAAATGAATTGTACGCATTAGATCTATTCTTAAACCCAAAGCCATATTCGTCTAAGCTGTGGTTCACAGATGAGGTTCTTAGGCTTTGGGTTGTGATGAGTGATTCCTCTCTCTCCCAGCCTGATAGAGGTTAATCTGTTCTGCTAGTACTTTTCTTTATGATAGTCTCAGACATATCCATTCCAGTATCCTGGAGAGCGCTCTTGATCCATTCCAAAGGCGAAAATGGGTTTTATTCACAACTGATGGGATTCTTCAGGAATCCATTACAGATGATTTTTCGATGATTTAGGCTACTACTTTCTTAACGGCACCCCATTTGATCTATTTGAGATGTGTCGTTTTCTTCATCATCTTTTTTTCTGTCCTTTCCCCCAAAATTTTAAACACCTTTTCTATCAAAACATTGCTTAGTTTGAATGTCTGACACAACAGGATATTAGAAAAACTGGATATTCAAAGGACTGCAATTTCCAAATGGTTCTCGGTTTAAGGATGTAAATGTGTGTGTGCGCGTGTGTGTTGGTGTGTGTGTAAACAAGGCAGTAACCACTGAACATTGGAGGGACCAAATTTCTTCTTTAAGGGAATAAAGAATAGTAAAATGTGTTATTCACGCTCTAATTGAAAGTTGTAGCTCTGAAGTAATTAATTGCGACACACATGCACTCTTATTCGTGTCATGTCAAAAACACAAAATGTTTCTTGTCATCATATTCAGTTACGAATTACATGAGTCATGTAAATGATAGCATAATTTCAATTCGAAACACCAAACTTTTCTTAAAAAGTACATGACTGGATATTACCGTCTGTCGCTGAATATTTCTATGGTAAAACAGTTGTCAAATATTAAAGCTGCTCACCAGTCACCACACACACTTTCACTGTTAAAACTAAAGTGTTGCGTTGGAATTTCGCACTAGTCTTCTGTGAACAGTAAGCCCCGCCTTCTTTTTTGATCACGATCATGTTGACATTGATCAGAGCTGTTTGACCGCTGAGACAGACCAGCCTAAAAATGTAACTTTTAAAACTTTTTGTCATCCTAACCCGCAATTGGGCCATTTCTAATGGTGGTTACGGCCTTTATATAAATATATTCAAAAATAAATGTAATATGCAGTGGTATGAGCCAAATTGTGTCACAGTACAAAATACTTATTATTTCCTTTTCCATAATTGATTTGTGTGTTGTTGATCTTTTGTTACGTGCATGTCTGTTATCTTCCACAAATTTACATGGTTTAATATTATAAGCATGGAGAATTCTCAAAATATAGCAATATAGATGCGAGTAGGTGTGTTTTTAGGAAGAATGCATAACTATTTACATGCCACTGTCTTCCTGTAAAAGTGCCTTTCAGGGAGACTCCTTCTTATTCGTCTCGGCGGCGTGCGGTCTGCATATCCCCACGTCGCTCTCTAATGCGATCGGCCAGTGATAACGCTCTAGATGAGAGTCTGCCAGCTCCCTCTCCGGCCCCCTCCCTTCGCAGCCTGCCCCCCCTGGAGCCCGACGACACCGGGCCGTCCCAGCGCAGCCCGCAGGCTGCTCACACACACACTCGCAGCCTCAGGAGACACACCCGCTCAGGAGGACACCTCAGGTGTGGATTTGTAGTGTATTAAAGAAATGTTTCTCCAAACCAATGTTTTTTCTTCAATCGAGCACAAAGTGAGATATTCAGCAAAACTGCTCTTTTCCATAAAATTAATGTTGATTTTAAAGGGTTAGTTCGCTCAAAAAATGAAAATTCTGTCACATGGATTACTTTAATGATGTCTTTACTACCTTTCTGGGGCTTGAAAATGGTAGTTGCGTAGCTGTCTACCAATAGCTGTCTAGCGTAGCTCTCTAACGGATGAATATTATAATTAGAATATTAATAATTAAAATAATATGGTAATTAATAAAAGTTTTGTTTAATAAACTGACATAAAAGAGGATACTGACCTCAGAGCTGGTTGTTAATCACTTTTGCACGCTGCAGTCCTGGCAGTCCCGTACAGAGAGAGCCGAGTCCTCCTGCCGTGTCTCGAGGGCCCAAGCGACGGCTGTACAGTGCGGTGCCCGGCCGAACCTTCATCGCTGTCAGTTCTCATTCGCCACAGGGCGAGGGTGAGATCACACTGAACCGAGGAGAGAGGGTCAAAGGTCAGTCGTTCTGTGTGAGATGCAGCAAAAAGATCACTTTTTTATGCTGAAGGTTGACATTCTGAATAGAAGTGTTTCTTCTTCAATTATGGGCACTTTTGGTCCTGTGGACTTTTAGAAATTAAACAAAATTCTCAAATTCTATTGAATTAGTTTACTCTCAGTGTTTAAGTACATGCGTTACAGGTCTTTTTTTCCCCTCTTGAACTATCATGAACATTTTTGGACTGTCTTGCAAAGGCTGATTTCATAACTACCACTTTGTTTATCCTAAATACACAAATAAATAATTTTACAAAATTATGCATTGGTTGGAAATGATGGACTATTACTTAATTTTGTTTTCACATCTCATATTTTATCTCAGGCACGTCCTTCACTGTTGTCTTCTTGGTAAATAAGTAAAAACTTTTGAGGAAAGAAACCGTGTAAATTTTTATTTGTGTAAACATTTATATGTCACGGTTTATAATTATTTGACTCTTAATTATATTTACTTTTTTTAAGTTGTAAAATTTCATTTTTATTGATATTTTCCCAGATTAGAATTATGATGTCTGGGTTTGGAACAAGGGTAAAACAAAACTATTTTTACATAAAGACTTTTGTATAAATAAGTAACAAACTATGGTAAAAAGTGCAATGTGATCTTCAAATAACTCAATAAAAAATGTAAAACAATAGCAAATAACTTAATATCTGGGACTAAAAGTGCCTGCAGTTGAAGAAACATCCATATATGAAAGGAGAAAAATACAAAATACAACATTTTACAGTTTTTACTTGCCTCCATCAGTGTTGAGCATAGGTGAAGGAGGATTCTGGGAAGGCTCAGTGAAAGGACGAACTGGCTGGTTTCCTGCTCACTGTGTAGAGGAAGTCCAGATGAGACAGTATGACCCAAGACTCGGTCAGTACACACACACACACTTATAATTGTGAGGACATTCCATAGGCATGATGGTTTTTATACTGAGCTAATGACATTTTCCAACCCATCACAGAAACCTTTTCTCATAATTACATTTTTAATAAAAATAGTTCAGTATGTTGATAAACTACATCGACCTGTCCTCATAATGAAGGGGGCGTGGCCTGAAACCTTACACACTAGAATATAAGGACTTCTTGGACTTCATAATGTAGGACAAACTACACAAAAAAAGAGAGAGAGAATGAGAGAGAGAGAGAGACCTGCATTCAGAGTATGCATAAAAGCATAATTTCATAGAATTCTGCATTATATTGTTAAATAATGTTATTGATGTGGCCACTCTTCTGTTTCTCAGAGACAAGAGAGGATCGTACCAAGAGACTTTTTAGGCACTACACTGTTGGCTCCTATGACAACTATACCTCTTACAGGTACACTACACAGTATATTATTTAAGATGTTGTATACTGCACATTTTCCATATGCAGTAGATCATCTGGGAATACTTCAGAAATAGAATGAGTAGTATGGTAATATGCTTTTCCAACCAATGCCTTTCTCTCTCCTTTATCCTGATTTTTTTAAACATGGTGCCAGTGTGGGGGATTATGGGTACGGGAGGAGGAATCTGTGAATTCTGGCAGGGGAGTACATATCTAACTATTGATTTCTGTAAATCCACAGTGATTATGTTATAGAAGAAAAAAGTGCAACGTTGCAGAAGAGAGACAGCGAAGGATTCGGCTTTGTGCTTCGGGGAGCTAAAGGTCTGAATCACACACACACGTGAGCATCAACAAAATTCACATACAGATGAAGTAATAAGCTTTCTCTTATTAGCTGAGACACCCATAGAAGAGTTCACACCTACGCCTGCTTTTCCTGCCCTGCAATACCTGGAGTCGGTGGACCTGGAGGGGGTGGCATGGAGGGCGGGGTTAAGGACGGGGGATTTCCTCATAGAGGTATGAAAGAAAACTTTGGATTTTCAAACTCAAAAGGGGCTATTTCACCACCACAGATAGAAACTTGAGAGTTTTATGTGCCAAAGCATTGGCCTAATTGATTGTTGTAACATTTAGTGTAATTTAATTAATGTTACTTACATTATACATCATTGCACGTGTGTGTTTTGCTTATGGAAAAAGGGTGGGGATTTGGATCTATTTACTGGTTGTTGATTGGATAGAGGCAGGTCTAAATGTCTGATTGTAAGAAAGGGGCGGAGTGTAAGCTGCTTAAGGGGGCCTTTACATGGCACCATTTTCAACTAAAAATGGAAAACGTATGCGTTTTGGCCATTCATTTACACAACAACAGCCTGAAAACGGGTTTCAAAGTGCAAATTTCTGAAAATGATACCGTTTTCATCAACAAAAATGTGAATTTGTTAAAACAGTGACATTATGCGCATGCATATTACGTGTTCAGTCTATAGGTGCTTGCCAACTTCTGGCCTGGCAGCAGAATGCAGCGTTTTTCGTCATTTTCATGGATCCGTGTGAATGGTGATCATTTTGATAATGTTATCATCTGTACGCAAAAAAAAAAAAAAAAAAGCAAAGGAAAAACATTTCTGTTTTTAGTACATTGTTGTTGTGTAAACCTACCCTAAATAATTGGAGAAGTCCAGTATATGTCATCAGAGAAAAGCCTGTCAAAAAGTACATATGTATGTATTAATAATGTTGTCATTTATCTGCTGGGTTTCTAACGGCTGTTACATCTCTCTCTCTATTTCTCCTCATATCTGTCAGGTAAATGGGGTGAGCGTAGTAAAGGTGGGACATAGGCAGGTGGTATCACTGATTCGGCAAGGTGGAAGTCGGCTAGTAATGAAGGTGGTTTCTGTCACACGCAAACCTGACACTGGAGAAGTTGTCCGCAAGAAAGGTACTCACTTCATAAATGCATGAATTTATGCACACCATGCAGTTTTCTTTTTAGTTGACTAGACTTTAAGAATTTCAAGAAAATGAGGGAGTGCTGCAAAATGCTAATTTAGATATTGTATTTCCCGTTCTTCCTTATAATTAATTAGCCCCGCCACCTCCCAAGAGAGACCCAAGCACCAGCCTGACCCTGCGCTCAAAAAGCATGACTGCAGAACTGGAGGAGCTGGGTAAGACAGATGCTCATACATACAAACAAACATGGATGCACACACATCCTTGCTATATGCTTGGTCTCAGTTAAGTTAAAACTGATGCTATCATTATCTTTGAGGGCATGGCACAAGTTGGATTAAATCCTTTTTTTCCCCAGGAACACTAATGGTGAAATGTATTCAAATTAAACAGCAATGTGAAAATTAGACAGCAATGAAAAGGGAGTGTGAATGATTGTGCAGTAATAGCTTTGCTCATTCATTGCTAATGAAAAGTGACCATACATGCACAAATCTATGAGCTAAATCAGGAACTATAGATTTGTCCTTCTTGCCCACAAGCGTCAAGGAGAAGGAGGGGAGGTAAGATATGAAACCAGTCTCATGTTGATGATGTCATTTACCAGTTCTATATACTGATTAGCATGTGATGTCATGAATGGATTTATCTAACCTTTTTTAGCTTGTGTGTTGTTGCCTGTGACTGCAAAAAACTGTAAAGTCAAAATGTGTATGTTTGTTTTTCTTTTTGTGGATTGGTCACTAATTAGCTGAGCTGTTATGTATGTTTTGTGATGTATTTGTGAGTGTATATTTGTTTTATCTTTCCTTCAGTTCAGACTAAGTATATTGTACACATGGGATATGTGTATTTTCCGATGCAGTTGGTGATTGTGTTTGGTCTTCTGTGATTTGATCAGAGGATAGGCTGGAATACTGGTCAGGAATGTGTATTAAGTGTTTCTGTATGTGTGTGCATCTGTGTGTATCCCTCACAGAGAAGTTGGATGAGATGTTGAGTTCGCCCAAAGAACCGGTTGTAGTGATGAGGCCACGCCCTGCAGATGTGGACACCAGAGCAGCCACTGTGAAACAGAGACCGATAAGTCGCCGCATCACACAGGCTGAGATCAGTGTGAGTCTGAAACACATAAACATACACCATTTAAAAATCAAAAGTCTACTTGGTTTACATAAATATTACAAAATAATATATAAAACCTTCTTAAATTATTTTAATTATAATACTTTAAAATAAATTCTTCCCATTTATAAAATATTCTATAAAACAAAATAAAACCATTAATATAAGGTCATAATAACCATTTAAAAAACAACATAATATACCAGAACAAGAGCCCTTGTTATGACAATAGGTAATTTCTGACATACTATGCATTGTTTGCAACAGATGGTACACATCACCACTGTAGCACAGTAGCCAAGTTGTTTCAGTAAAGATTTGGCTGCCGATCAGTTTTTGCTTTTAATGCATATTGTCTTTAGGTTCGAAAAAATTCATTTGCAAATTCAGCTTTGATAGCTGATTAATCAGAAACTGTGTTTTGTTTGTTTGTTCTGACGGTAACTGTATTCTGGCCAATATTTGACTATTGTTTTTGTTTTTGTGTGTAGTCTCTGTTAGAGAGGCAGGGTTTAAGTGGAGTATCCTTGGCTGTGGACAAAAGTCACATGCAGCTGCCTCGGGGAATGTCAAGAACCAAGTCATTTGGTAATGGGAGGCAAATACACAAATACAAACAACCTTACAATTTTTTCCTCTTCATAAATGTAAACTATTGATACCAACATAAAAAGAGCTATATATATTGATCACCAGAGTTCTGATCTTTGTTCTAAACAATACAGCCACTGTCTCACCGAGAATTGTTTTATAGGTGCTCCTGAAGATGAGAGAATCTCAGCCCTGATTGGAGAGCATCGCTTTCCTAGAAGCTCCTCAATGACCGACAGCTTTAGGCAAGATAGTATTCCACCACCCCCACAGACAGCTCCTCCACCACCTCCAACTCCCTACTTTCTTGATTCAGGCCCACCTCCGTCCTTTCTTCCACCTCCGCCCCCTTCTCGCGCTGCCAACCAGAGTCGTTCAAGCTTCCGCCCGGGGGCCGAGCCCAAAGTCCATGGCCCAGTCACGACAGACCGCCAGCGAAAAACACGCTCCATGATCATTCTTCAGGACACCGCCCATTTGCCAGTGGAGCCTGCCCCTATTGCAAGACCGCAAACGCCTACCTCTGGAGCGGTTCCTCCTGAACGTGGTCGTAGGCGTGGACCACCTGTAGAGAATCCGTATGCTAACGTAGGTCGTCTAAGTGCCGTCTATACTCCTACCAAGCCCCAGCGTAGAAAGAGCCCACTAGTCAAACAAGGCCCAGTTGAGGAGGGAGCGGCTGCTCAGACTAGTAGAGATCCTTCTCCTTTGGGAGGGTTACGGATTCCCCACAGCAGCCGAGCAGAGCAGTTCCAACAGCAGGTTCTCTCTGAGCGAGCTAGAATCGTACCTCCTGGGGCCCGACGCAGACCCAGCGTTTTCCTATCTGTAGAAGGGGGCGCGACAGAGCCGCAGACAACCCCATTGCTTTCTCAGTCCCACTCAGTGGATGAGTTGGCTGAGTTGCCTCCACCGGCACCAATGCTCTCCCCTGGCCCACCACCAGGGGGCACCACTTTTATACACCCTTTAACAGGTCGACCACTGGATCCTTCCTCACCTTTAGCGCTTGCACTGGCTGCACGAGAACGTGCCCTTAGTGGCCGGAATACACCCACTCCCACACCTTCGCCTACACCTTCACCCACTCAAGGCCGAGCAGTAGAAAGACCCGAGACAGAAGGAGGAGCGACACCACCTGCTCCTCTCGAGGCTCCTCCATCTAATTCCTGGAGAGACGAACCGGTCAGCATCACAGAAACCGCAAGCCAAGTGACTAGCGGTAGCCCTGGGTCTGGAAGAAGCCTAGAAGATGCACTTGCCGCACCCAGTGTGCAAGGTGTTCAACCTGCGCTGATGGATGCAGAACATACCCCGCCGGCAGTCCCACCCACTCTACCTTCCCCTGCCCCTACCCTCTCAAATCTGACTGCTCGGAGTCTGACAATGAGCTCTGAGGAGGAAGCAGAGCCATACACGGTGACACTTCCACCTGCGTTGCTCTCATCTAGTGATGAGGAAACCAGAGAGGAGCTTCGGAAGATAGGCCTCGTGCCACCCCCTCAACCCTTTGCTAATGGCCTTCTAATTAAAGAAACACCCAAAGCCACTCTAAGCATTTCACCAAGTGGATCACGTCCATCCATTGCCAAGACCTCCTCTGGGAAAGCAAGCGATTCGACGGCAGACTCTGGGGTTGAAGACCCACATATGGAGACCACCAGTACTGTTTCCACAGTCTCCAGCATGTCCACTTTGTCTTCAGAGAGCACAGACTCCGCTCATGCAAGCAAACCACGTTGTGGGGTGGGGCGTGGTCGCCCCGCCCATCTCAGGGACCCGTTGCTTAAACAGTCATCAGACAGTGAGCTGCTTCCACACCCACCCAGCACAGGCCCCAGCCGTCCACGCTACCTATTCCAAAGACGCTCCAAACTCTGGGGGGAGGAGCCCCGGGCCCAGATGAGTGGGTCTGATGAAAGTCGGCCTGCTGCTATGGGAGCAGAGTTGCTAGGCAAAGACTCTCACTCACTGGGGGAGGAGCCACCAATGGGAGCACCACTTGACCCTGGCAGGAGATCCCCTGTGGGAGGTGCCAGGTAGGAAAGACCTGTTCATATTTTTACCAACATGACAGCAGCACATTTTGCACACCTGCATGAAACACAGCACAACTTTCGTTATAATTTAGCAATACACCCACTTGATTGTTGACACCCTTAGACACACACCTGGTTAGACTGCCTTTCCATAACACACGTGTGTGTGTGTGTGTGTCTGTATGTCCTTGCAGATGTGAGGAGATTGGAGGAGAGAGTAAATCGTAGGTTTTTAGCTCTGTGGGTAAAAACAACTCCTTGTCTAACTAACTTTCACTAAACCCCTTACTGCAGCCGTTAATCAAGCTGCAAATGCTACTGTGAGCTTGTCTTAAAGGCTTATGGTAGTTCATTATGCAGTTACTGAGGCATTTCAGCTTCTGTCTGTCTTCGCGCAACGAAACTGGAATTTTCAGTGCACCACTGAGGGGCAATCAAATTGCTTTTTAATAAAAAGTAAATGAAACTAATCTTAAATCTACATTCAGTTTATATTGCTGCATTGGTTGTGGTAAGTTTATTGCAGCAATTTTTGGATGTTTACATAGTGAATACCAAAAGCATGCTGTGGTGGAAATACTGTGATATGCTAATGCACCAATTCTTTAGACCCTTTCTGAGGACTCCAGTTTTATATTAACTGCTCTAACTGTCATTTTATTGCATTAAGTTCTCACTGCATGCTCTGCACTATTTAAATTTTCACAAACCCCAAATGCTTACAGCATTGGATCCACTTTCCTTTTCTCTCACATTAGCATCCCAGTAGTTTCCCAAAAGCTGCTACAGCAGTTAAAACTTTTTCTCTGTTTACTTTTTTTGCTTCCGCTACATCTTCCTCTCTCTTATTTGTCTTCATTTTTTTCGTTCTCTCTCTTAGACTCTTTAGTAGTTTAGGGGAGCTTCACACCATCTCTCAGAGGAGTTACGGCACCACCTTCACAGTCCGGCCTGGCAGCCGATACCCAGTGACCCGTAGGACTCCAAGCCCTGGAGCCACCCCTGAACGGAGTGAACCATTGGGGCCTGTCCGTACATTCGGCCCTCATCACCATCATCACACTATACTCAAGTCTTCTAGCCTAAGTTTGCCCCAGGAGCCCAAGGAGGTGCGTTTTGTCATGAGGAGCGCCAGCGCTCGAGCCCGCAGCCGTTCTCCATCCCCCTCGCCATGCGCCTCCCCCTGCCCCTCACCGGTACTAGGAGCCCCTCTCCTGGCCCTGCGGCCATTCAGACAGCGCCCCCTAGCACTGTGGAGTAAGTATGATGTGGGAGAGTGGCTAGAGAGCGTGGGATTAGGGGAACATCGTGCCCGCTTTTTGGAACACGAGATTGAAGGCGCCCACCTGCCTGCCCTGACCAAGGACGATCTGGCCGAATTAGGGGTTACGCGGGTGGGACACCGAATGAACATCGAACGTGCACTGAAGCAGTTGCTAGAGAGTTGAAGAGAGTCAAAACGCAGGATATAGTTCCATCATAAAATTATTTAATAATTTAACTTGTTCCAAAGTCTAAAATCATAGATTCCAACCCACTTTTTTTAGCGTTGCACAGCCCGTACATAATATAGATTTTACCCCTGATTCAACACCCACAAAACATCTACCATGTGTCTTCACCAGTTTGTCAGCTACTAAGAGTAAAAACAACACATGCTGGACAGGAGTGTGGACCTACTGCGCAATATCTGCTATTTTCAGCTACAGGTCGAACTGGTCATGTTTCAAATGGATCTTCTACACAATAAAAATGATATAGCCAGCAAGCAGCCATTTCCTTCTCATGCCATGTTTTACAGACCAATGATGATGAGGAAGGTGTGGCAAACCCCACTGACTGCTCTCACATTAACAAGAATATAGGAATATCTTCACCATCTGCAATTGTGTGCATTTCCTGCTTACAGGAGAGAGACTTCTGAAGTTTAGAAAGCAGTGTTAACTTGGGTATGAAATAAAATAGAAGAGTTTAGACCTCTCCTGTAAACAATACCAAATGCTTCCAAGTGCCCGGAATTTACAGTATATGTTCACAGACCATTTTACAAAACGCAACAGTAGATAGCCATGTTAATGGTGATTGTAAGCAACTGGACTTGGCCTGTGAATTGAACATGTCCAAGTAAGAAAGGATCTGACAATCTGCCCTAAACCAGGAGGAAAAAAAATTTCTCCCAATACAATACAAGTGTGGCCTTGAGGTAATACTGCCGCCATCTAAAATTTGTTAAAGAGATATTTTCAATCAGTACATTCAATTTTATATGTATATGATATATATGGAGTTATATACAGTATATATTCAAAAAAGAATGTATGAGAATAAGGTGAGATATACTTGTCTTATACCCTGTGAGATTGTGTCATATTTGGTCTTACTTTATATTTGTTATTTTATTTGTCAATTATCAACCAATACCCTAACACAAACACAGTAACTCTTTTTCCCCATGGTATAACTTGTGATTTGTGAGTTATAAACATAATCTTTGGACTAGTTCATGGTCGGTTATTTAAGAACTTCATAACTACGGGCGGACCTTTTTTTTGTCTATTATGAGTAAATGCTCGGTAAGTCTGTATGTAGAATAACTGTTTTGTTTAAACAGAGGATTTGAAATACCAGGGGATTTAGGTATACATTTATTTGTTACCTTTTGTATATGATAACTAATAATAATCAGTTTATCATTTCATGCTCAATTTGTGAATTTAAGACGTAACAACATTTCTTTGACATGGTCTATTTGGTTACGTATTGTGGAATTACTCATTTGGGATTTAATTCTTATCAAGGCTTTCAGTTTAGAACATCACGAGCAAAATATGCTACCTAAGGGCTTTTAACAGACAAATTAAACAGTGTTATTAAAAATCTGTTTCAATGCAGACTGCTAAACTTGTGAATTTGTCTGATCCCCAGTTATAGGAAAATCTACAACTTAAAGTAATAACGTGGCACATGCAAAGCTTATGCTTACAGGCCTTAAACAGCAGTGTGGCCCTGACCCCCATGACCCCGTTTGTGCAAACAAACACACATTTTTGTTTCTAGTAAAAGTAATCTGACTACAATCATATCTACTGTGAATATGAAATTATTTTTCTCAGTCCCCAAGATTGTCAAATAATCAAGCAAATGTTGAGATTATATTGTGTCAAAATTATCTGGTAACTAGCTTGACTGGTTTATTGTGTTTTTTTTTTAAGCTGGAACAGTAGGTGTTGCTGTGGTTTACACATTTAACTAGTTAAACTTTGCCAACAGAGGGGGAAAATCCTCACACTTGTCTCTCCTCCGGTTGGTCAATTTGCACAAAGATGTGGGTGCTACTGTTTATAAGCCATCTGCATAAAATATTACTGTACTTCCCTCATCTGTCCCTGTCCTTCTCCCTCTCTTCCGATCCTCACTCATTTCCACTCTCAAAGACAATTATGTAATTAATTACTGCAGCCATGTTCTTTTAGTTTACTACTTTTAGGAGCTCTCTCTTCTATTGTTGACACCTTTTTTTGTATTCTTTGTTGGATGAAGTGATTTGAGGATCAAATTTTGGACATGTTTGCTTTAAAATGAGAAAATGTAAACAAAAAATATAATTTGACTTGTCTGTTATTAAAGATCATCTCTCAGGCTGTGGGGATTAATCAAATAATACATCATTCTTCTGTGGAGCAAAAGAAGAGGGTCGGATTTTTTCCTCTATACATTTTTAGAACTTTAGAATGTATACAAACACATTTTCCAGGTTTTTTTTAAATACATTTTTTTGTGAGCCAAATTAATTCTAAACACTTTCTATGTTGAATACTAATCAAGAGATGAAAGAAAACGCTAGTTACTGTAATAGTGCTCATAAATATAATTATAAAATATACTTTTCAGATACAATCCAAGTGCTGAGAGTACATTAAATATGTTTATAAATAATATTTTATATACTGCAGACACAGCAAAGGTTAAAACGTGACATAATTGAGAAATCAGAACTACATGGAAAGATGTTATGTAATTATTAATATTCAGCGATATGTCTTAAATGATTATAGGGCTGGGTATTTACACAAATTTCACGATTCGATTCTATTTCAATTCACAAACATTTGATTTGATTCCAGTTCATATCAAAAGTAACAATACTCATTGCACTTTATTGGATCGGAGCGCCACAATGTTCTTTTCATTCATTGGGATTTAACAGTTCATAAAAAAATAATTTTTTACCTAGCTTTATTAATTAAACACACACACACACACACACACACACACACACATGTTTTTAAAATGTAGGCTATTATGGGATATTCAGTGAAATTTCATTGACAATTTAAATAAATAGTCTAGCTATAAAACAGCAATAAATAAAATCTTAATTATAGCTAACTTACAAAAAACTGTTTGGGCCAACAAAAATTGTAGTTTTTGTTGGCCCAAACACATAAAACCTGTGACAATGTGTCTTAACCTGGCATTTACTAAAGAAAGTTTCTGACTGCACAGTAGGCTATTTACTATACCTGAATTTATGTTTAGAGCAGGTTTGAGGCCCCCCATGCAGAGCAACTGAAAACAAGCATGTAATTGGACTTTTGACTCAAAACCTTTGGTTGACACAAGGCTCTTGTAATAACTTCTCCATTTGACAACTAGCCCTGTTCCATAAAAAATGCAGATCAGTAACTCATTAATGCATATAGCTATATACATTAAAATATGAATGAAAGATAAGTTCAATTATATACTAAAGTTAGTTATGAAACATTATGGACACATTGCTTACACCAAAGCTTATATAATATAATAGCAATTATTCTCATTCATAGCAAGTTTTTACAGTATAAAGCGTTACCAATTAATATGACATAAGATATTTTAGCATTATTAAATAAAATGACTACTGGAGTTCATTGGCAGTCGATGCTGTAATTTTACATTATAGCCTCGGGTGTCCACATGGAAGCCAGTGTAGAAATATTCACGTTCATGACAAGACTGTTATTCAGAGACTGGTTAATGTGTCACTGACACGTGATCATCTGACAGAGTTTATTCTACCGCTATTTACTCGGCACGCATTTAGAGACGGTAAGTGTTTGCTCATTCACATTTATCTGCGCAATCAGATGTTGAGCTTGAATATAAAGCAGTCTTATTTTTTTTATACACTTTTCTATGATTTCGGAGTTAACAGATTTTTTTTTTAAACGGGCATTGGAATAAAACATATGATTTGTTGTTTAGATAAATCAGAAATTGCAAATCCTAATAAGAGGTTTTGTCATTTTCACTTTCAGTTTTGAATTTACAAGTTATTTGTTGTTGTTGTTATTTTGTTATTTACAATGTTCAGTTTTCAGTATTTTCTAGCTTATTCATTTATTACTGCATTGCAGTGAACTGTGATTGGCCGAGGTCCCAACTCCTCACAGTAGGGTACATTGATTTCTAAACAGGTTATATGTCCATGAAAATATTATCATAAAAAAGCATCTCATTTAGAAAAAAATAAAATAAAATAGAATGTTAAAAAAGGTTTTATATAATTTTGAAACTATAATTAATAAACTATAAATATTACACTAAATACATTGTGAATACGTCATACTAAGTCGATCTTTATATTGTGTAAATAGATAACGTCAATAAACTGCAATATTTTAAGAGCTGAGGATCAAAATGAAATCAACTTCGGCACAACCAGAGTAAAATCTAACCCTTTACGAAATATCTCTTCTAGACAAAGTTCCTGTTTTATGCCTCAGAAAGCTCTTGACTGGAGAAGACATCTAATCTGAAGTAAAGATGTCATCTAATGACAACACAATAAGTTTCCCCGAGCTTATAAAGCTGAAACGAGACGGTGACCAACTCAACCCAGCAGAGATACGAACATTTGTGCAAGGAGTCACATCAGGAGCCATCCAGGACAGTCAAATAGGTAAGACATTTACATTCCATTTACATTTATTCATTTAGCTGACACTTTTATCCAAAGCAACTTGCAATTGCTATATATGTCAGAGGTTGCATCTAGGGTTTAAGTGTCTTGCTCAGGGACACATTGGTGTCGCAGTGGATTCAACAAGATTATCACGAAGACCATTATCACCTAAATCCAGTGTACGTTAAAAGTAGGGTACGCAATTTCTGGAGGCTAGCAATAGCAAGCTAGTTTTGAAAGTATATCCCTCCCTCCATTCAGAGCGTCTCCAAAGCCACACCTTCTCCAAAACACATGAACACACAGCAGAGTCGGCGAGGCGTCACGAGACGAGAGACGCAGTTAAATTAGCTCATGTCTCATGCCCGAATAAAACAAATAGCCTAACCTACCTTTAAGAAGACAAAAGCAAAGAAAACCTTTGTGTGGAATTTTACAAAAACAATTGTGTTGTAATTGCACAGGCGCTATGCTAATGGCCATATGGCAGCAGAACATGACTGATGAAGAGACGCTGGCATTGACGAGAGAGATGATGAACTCCGGGAATACGTTAAAATGGCCGGAGGAATGGTGGGTGGTAGACAAGCACTCAACCGGTGGGGTTGGAGACAAAGTCAGTCTTCCACTCGCTCCTGCTCTGGCTGCGTGTGGCTGTAAGGTATGGGAAACACGACAACCAATTGCCCATATCCTAATATTAAAAGGTCCACATTCGACAACATGGAAACGAAATAATCTTTAGTAATATTATGAATGAATTCTTCAAATTAACATGTTGAAGAACAAAACTTTATTTCAAGTCGTGATCTTCAATTCCAATGCACAGTGGGTGTGGGCTATTTTAATCTATGAAATTCAAATTCTAAGAAAACTATGGCATTTATAAACCTGAATATGGAACATTCTGCCACTATTTCTATGGCACATTTTCATTTCAGTTACATACTGCCACCACCACCCTGAAACTATTACTCTAGACATGTATGGGTTTTTCTAGGTGCCCATGATAAGTGGACGAGGACTGGCACATACAGGTGGCACCCTGGACAAGCTGGAGTCTATCCCTGGGTTTAATGTCTCCCAATCCATTCAACAGGTAATGTGGGAACAAGTGGGATTTGTTTACACCTGAACTGATGGTCAGCTCAATTTGAGTAAACTATCGATGTATATTTTATTTACTCGATTACTAAATACAAGCCGGGAAGAGTTTAAAACATGAATCCGGATTTTTACAAAAAAAATATCAAAATGCAATATTATATTATTCTTCTAGGTGGAGAAGATCCTAAAGGATGTGGGCTGTTGCATTGTGGGACAGACAGAAAGTCTGGTGCCAGCAGATCGTGTTCTCTATGCAATCAGAGACGCCACATCCACTGTTGATAGCCTTCCTCTTATCACTGGTAAGATTACCCTGGACAGATACTCATCACAGTGATAACCCTATACTTCTCCTGATCATTTTGTCCATGTTCTGTACAGGCTCCATCATTTCTAAGAAAGGAGCTGAAGGTCTGAGTGCTCTTGTGTTAGATGTGAAGTTTGGCAGGGCTGCTCTGTATAAAGATCTGGATAGTGCTCGCAAACTTGCTCAGTCACTGGTAAGAAAGCTTCTTCTGTCTCTGTGCATGCCTTTAGAATAAAACCATCTGTATATTTATTTAGTGGCATCTTGCAGACAGTTTTGAAGGGGCTCCAGAAGCAGTCCTGGCCCACATGCTCACAGGAAAAGACCAAGGAGAAGAAAACTTTGCATGGGGGGAAAGTCATAAGTTGAGGAACTCCATAGACTAACCAAATTTAGGCTCAATCCCAATTCACCCCTTGGCCCTACCCCTTAGCCCTACCCCTCCGTTTTGCGCGTTCACGTCTAGGGGTAGGGTGTCTCGATTCTTCTTGAGATCGAGGGGTAGGGCGAAGGGGTAGGGCTACATAGCCCTCGAAACGGAGATTTTTCAGAGGCACACTCCAAACGGAGGGCTAAGAGAAAAGTTCACGGAATGCATCGGAAATCACTGGCGAGATGGATCGCAAACGGTTAAACATTTAAATTTAGCGCCAGATGATTCCACCACGCACTTTATTTACTCTTATAATAACACTATAGTCGTTTAAATTAAGAAATGGTATAATAAATTACCTTTCCGATCAGAAAAGACATACATTTCGAGGAAGGGATGTTATAATCATCATGTTTATTCAAAGTTAAGAGCAGCTGCGCTGATTATCAGTTGTTGTCATGGAGAAATCCTGTACATCGCCGACGACTGATGACGCGTTGGGTTCATGAAGGGTTGTTCCATTTCGTAGGTAAATATTCCAACCCCTTGGCCCTTGTCACTCCGTTTTAAGGGCCAAGGCTACACTCGAAAACAAGGGGTAGGGCTAAGGGGTAGGGCCAAGGGGTGAATTGGGATTCAGCCTTAGACAATAATAATAATCATGCAATTTATCCATATATTTTTTGGAAGTCGCATCCAAAATTAACTTGATTCAAAATATGATGCTCTTAATATCCATCAGGCATGAGCAGTATTCAGAAGTAAAGAATTCACAAATGTGAATTTAAATTGAATTAGACAACCAGGCCTAATCTTAATCCCTAATAGATATCTTCAACGGAAAGAGCCGTCAGACACACGACCCGCCACCTCTCCCAAATCGTGTAGCCAGCTGCGAATGTTCCGGCAGGGCAGTCAGGTTCCCACGAACCCAAGCTTCTCATCGAGAAGATGGTGTGAATTGCGTTGAGAGATCCATAATTTCTTAGTTTGGAGAGCACAGCTAAGAGAGAGTCTCACAAAGTACAAGACAGTACACTAGACGTGACTAGAGGACCAAAGCAGGGGAAGGAGAGAAAATGCGACCGCCTTCGTTGAGTGCCAAAAGAGAATTTCGCGTCTTGTTTGCAAACTTAACTCAAATTCAAACCAGTTCATGATTTGAATTGGCATTCTAAATTCACACAATCCTGGTCTCCATGTTCCAATAGGTCACTGCAGGCAACAAGCTGGGTGTGAAGACAAGGGCGGTGCTTAGCCGAATGGACGCTCCCATTGGGCAGACTGTGGGAAATGCGGTTGAGGTGTGTGAGGCTCTTGAGTGTCTTAAAGGACGAGGGCCAGATGATCTCACAGAACTAGTGACAATTTTAGGTAAGGAAAAGAACCATTTTTTAACATCCCACTGTAAGGGAGTTCACACTTGTACTTCGGTTCTCTTGGTTCTTTTGGTTCAGACCAAAAAAGGAAACTAATACATTTAGTCCTGGTTCGCTTAGTGTTCACACTATCATTTTTAAGACCAAACCTAATGATTCAAAAAACAAACACAACGTATTTTGCAATGTCGCCACTAAAGATCCACTAAAAAGAGACTGCATTTCTGATGCCTGTACCGAACTGTAAGATCCGTGTTTTCTCTCCTATGATGAAAAACCCAGCTATGCTTCAGAATTCTGTCCTATTTAGAGTCGCATCTTGAAACATCACCTCTTATTTTTGGTTCATTTACATGTCTTTGGTCCCTGTTTTGTTCCTATTCTAGTCAAACCGCATCAGAGTTCATTTAGAAGCGGAGTGAGACCCATCTTTTCAGCAGTTTCGATCTGCTTGTTTGGTGTGCACCAGGGTTCGGATGGCTGCGTTCACGCCAACCCGATCTCACGAGAATTTGTACGCATTTTACGAGGTGGCTAATTCATACGACCTCACTCGTACGAATTAGTTCCTTTTTGCTAAATCGTACATAATTTACGAATTGGCCAATTCGTATGAACTCGTACGAACGACCTACCCCTAACCCCTAAACCTACATCCATCACGTGGGTTTGGACAAATCGTATGAATTCGTACAAGTGAGGTCGTATGAATTAGTACGAATTAGCCACTTTTTAATCACTCATACAAATTCGTACGAATTGGTCGTGAGATAGCGTAGCTCACACAGAGTAATCGCACCAGAGTGAACACGCCCTATGACATAATGGAACCAAATATCTAATTGTGATATTCTTAAGTTGTCCACAATTGTCAGCGATAAGAAGCATTAAAGTGTCTTTATATTCAGGTGGACATCTCCTGGACATGTGTAGCCCCGACTTTACTGTAGAGAGTGGGACAAAGGAAATCGCTCTAAAGCTGAAGAATGGAGAAGCCCTGGAAAAGTTCCAGGCGATGCTGGAGGCTCAAGGTGTGTCTCCAGATGTTGCAAGTTCCCTGTGCTCAGACAAGACCGACTACTTTCAGCACATGAGCCGTGCAGCACATCAGACAGAGCTTAAGGTGCTAGATGATGGTAATTATGATCCATGTTCTCGTTTGCGAATCAAATATGTTAATTATTTTACATAACACTAACAGCACAGGCATGATTATAAACAGACTGCACAGAGCCCGCTATTAATATTCACTGTTATTCATCTGCATGCAATCATCAAGTCCATTATCTCAGCAGCAGCCATTGTGTGTGTATGTGTGAACCGTTTGATTGACAGGAGCCGTTTTGGACATTGATGGTTTGGCCCTGGCTGAAGTGCTGCACAAGTTAGGGGCGGGACGTACTAAATCGGGAGAGGAAATAGATCACAGTGTGGGAGCAGAGATCTTGGTTAAGATGGGACAGCAGGTAAAAAAAGGTTAGTCTCGATCTATTTCAATTATTATGTATGGAACAAAAACACTGACATACTGCTTACTAAATAGCATACAGACTACTATTAAAAATGGGTTATGTATTTAATATGCAACAAACATTTAAAACTTCAGAAATGCTGTTAGTTTTAACTGTCGTTTATTTACATTTTTTACTCTGGCATTGAGTCAAGATTTATTTTAATTTTGCTCCTGGTTCATTTATCACACTGGAAATGGAAGGACAAATTGCAATGTGGGAAACATCACCCACAATGATGTGCTATGGTTGTATGTACTATAAACTTTTTCACAAATGTGAAAAATATTTTAAAGAACATTTGTATGATGTGAAAAAAATAGTATGAGTTGATTTCAAACAGAGATTTCAAACAGAGCCTAAATCTCTGATGAGGTTAAAACAAATCTATGTTGAAACACTATTGATTCAATTGGCAGGTGAATCATGGATCAGGATTCATCACAAAAGCCAAGATGATCTGAGTGCACACCAGTCTGTCCTGCAGAAAGCATTGATCATTGGCAGCCTCAACAAATACAAGGCACGGTCATGTGTGGCAGAATTCATCTGACCAAACAATCCCAACAAAGCTTGTAAATTATGTATTGTTTCACTCTGAATGTACTGATCCTTAGAAACAATATTCTTTACATGAAGCACTAGGGAGGTTTTACAAGAAGAGCATGACAGACAAAGAGCGACACTGACCTTTGAGCTCTGCATCTGGAAAATATTTAAACAAACTTGCTTACCTGAAGCTGAAATATTCCTGTAGCCCAGATCTGCTCAATCCTGTCCTGGAGGTTCCTGCAAAGTTTAGAAGCAGCTCTAATCCACCTAAAGCAGATGATCAAGGCCATCTCAGACTGAACCTGTAGATTACAGGCAGGTGTGTTGGATCAGGAGCTGGAAGGTGGATCTCCTGGAGCAGGATTGAGTACACTGGTACAGTAGATGACTGCTGCCACCTAGATGAACTGCAGCATAACAGACCACATCTATGATCAGTTACTCAAATTAACAAGCACTAATTTGTCTTTTCGGGCATTTAGTGGTGATTTCGGGGCTAAAACCGCACAACTTGTACTATGTTCTCAGAAAACAGGGTATGCTCTCGTTCTTCTTGTAAGCATCCATGATTATACCCTTTGATAAGTATCTGTCAGAAGGTAAAGTTAATTCTATCTTTTAGATTTCTATTCTTTTTTTTTTTTTTTTTTTAAATGATTGCATTGACTTTATTTTCACTTTTTTTGCTCTTCAAAACACCTATAAAGCAAAATCCTGGTGCTTCATTCATGTTTTTCTCTGTGTATTTAATCAGACCAACTAATAGCAATTATCTTTTTCTTTGTAATAATGTGAGGTTGTATAGATGGTAAGATAAGGTGTTCTTTGCTGCCATGTAGTGGTACAAATCATGCCTAACAAAGGCATTCTGCAGATTCTCTACTGACATATTTCATATATATATATATATATATATATATATAGTGACCACACCTTGGTAACTTCAAATTTAAGGACCTTTCAAAGACTTTCCAGGTCCAATACCCTAACATTTTTAACTAACAGTGGGGACACATTTGTTTTGTCCAACAATAAATGTTAAGGTACCATCATAGTAGTTTCGTCCATGCGTGAACATCAAGGCCAAGTACAACACAAAGTACCCCACACGGGAACCACTAATGTACCACGTAAATGTGCGTAACTAACAATAATCAAGCAAAGCTAGTGTGCATAGGCCACGAAGTGTTGGCGAAATAACACATTAGCGGACCGGAATCCGAAACTTCTATCACAAAATAAATGCAAGCACTTTCAAGGACCTGTATATATGTATGTTTTCAAAAACTTTCCAGGGCCATTTTTTTCCTGATTCACAAACTTTCAAGGATTTCAAGGACCCGTGGGAACCCTGTTTATATAAATAAAAACATTTTGACCCTTAAAATATGCTTCATTTTCTTTATGACTTCAATGAGAAACATAACCTGGATATGTCTTTCGAGAGATTCATATTTAGGGTTTATATTTATGACAGTTTTGCTAAAGTTAAAAGTTTGACAGGAATTGGATACTTACATCAGCCTTCCATCACTTTGTTTTTTCCCCGCCATCAGAAATAAAGAAATATTTAAATGAAATAGTTTCCAATTTTTTTTTATTTCAACACATGTAAAAAAGGATATGCACTCAGTCTATTTTCTTCAAGATTAAAAATGGCAAATAATATAGCTGCTTTCCGATGCCTGCATATTTCTTAGGGTAAGAAATGGGGAAATTCATCTAAATGTGGATTTTTCTGTCCTTGTTTGGGAGGCATCAGTGCACAACAGAGTTCAGCGGTTCTGCTCTTATGTTTCCAAGATCCAGCGCAGAATCTGTTTCTTCATCGATTTCACCAATTACAGCACTTAAACAAATAAACATACAAATCTGTTACTATTATTGCTTTAAAAAAATCAAATGAAGTCTTGCACCATGTGAACAAGTATGAGAAACACTATGAGCATAATACTTACACATTATCACCTCTGACTATATACAGTCCCAGAACCACCTGCTCCACTCCCTGGGAAGAGCTGAACACCCGCTCGTGGCTTTCATCCAGGATGAGGTTGATTGTCTGATCGAAACCCTTTAGCGTCCCCTAAGATCAAGACAATAAATTACATAAGCAGAGTCATTTATTAATGCACACAGACAATGTTTACTTAGGAAAAACTCACCACAATCATCCTGCCATCTGATGTGACGATGGCAACTGTCCCTTGAAATATGTCAGTTCAGGCTTATAAAGACAGCAGTAAAGCCACATACCACATATCTCTAACACAAACACACACACACTACTACTCCTAAGGCAGTTCACATATAAATATTAAATGAATCTATATAATGGAGTACAGAGTCAAAAGGCATATTATACATGGTTAAATAGCACATTACTATTAATTATATAAATCAGATATATTGCATGCATGCTAGTATACATTGTACAAACACATTACCAGACACAATTTATCCATGCATTATGCATATACACTGTAATACAGTACTGTTATGTTGTAAATGCACACTAAAACGCGATGATGGCTTTATCACGTTCATTACATATGGTAAATCGCTTGCTCGCGCGCCACATCTCGCGCCCATTGAAACATAACCATTAAAACATAAAAATGCCCAAATTCAATGAGTTTCAACACTGTCAGTGTGCTTATCATAAAATGCTTGAAAGGATACGGTTAATGTAACTCTCGAGAGCGGTAGACATCTCTGTTGGTGCGTGTTTAAATCCTCCTCGGCTCGAGTACAACTACAACGAAACACATTCGTACAGCTGCGACCTGAGCCGGAAATGTAAACGGAGAGACTTGAGTAGCCGATGACCTATCAAGCTCAGTACTAGTCAGGCAGTACTAGTCGAGTAAGAGGAATAGAACATATTGTAAATTATGTTGTCCAGCAGATGGCGCAAGCTATAGGTTTCTTCCGGTTTCTTCTAAAAAGTAGGGTCTATACCTGGTCTATACCTATACAATAGGGTTTCTAACGAGCAACTTTTGAGATTAGAACCAGTTTTTTCACTAGTTGAAAAGGCAAATTGTTTCAATGTCACAGTTGTAGCTACTGATGATGATGATGGCAATGATGATGGCGATGACACTAACACAAAAGATCAGATTCTACTTAGATTCTTAAATTATGCTGTTTACATGGAATTACATTGTAGTTCAATTATTATTTTATTATAGGCAGGATACAAGTCCAAGTTACCATTATTTATTTCCAAAATGACAATGGTTTCATGTCCAAAAGCCACAGTTCAAACCATGGTAGCCTACTTCTACCTGTTTATTAGATGAAACTGGTGAAACAACAACAACAAAACAACCCATTTATTGCACAATATAGCAAAAGGAAATAAGATAATTTATATATATTTTTTTTCACATTCTGAACCCTGTCAAAACCCATAATTAAAACACAAAACACTGGGCACATGCAGGTGTAAAAAGCACAACACAAGTGATTGTTAAAGTTAATCATTTATGTTGTTATGAGGAAGTGAACTTTAAGCCTGAGATGCAAATGGGATCTCCAGGAAACCATTATGTTACCAGATGGTATGAAATACATGTACATACTTGATCCACAGAAGAAAAATGGATATATAATGTAAAAACTTCAGACGGTTTAGACGTTTACCATTCCAAAGTGGACAAATAACAAGGAAAACTGGTTTAGCAATACAGGTAATTCAAACCTTTGAAAGTGAATTCCTGTGGCAGTATAGATTTGATGTGTTATTCAGTATTTTGTTTTTAATTTATTTGTGAAAGCTATTCTTAAAGGAATATGGTCTTTTTGTAATTTATACTTGTGTCTGTTTTCGAACAACCTCTTTTAGGTTTCATGTGAAGCTGTAACAGTTTGTTAAAGGCAACATGAAAGCAGACAACAAACTTCAGATCCTGAAATTCTTTCTAATGCTTGTGAACACCGTCTTTGTGGTAAGATTAAATATGGGAACCATAGATCTGTATGTTATTGCCAAGGATTTTAGAGACATTTTATGTTTATTACATTCTGGACAGCAATCAGATACATGAATCATACAGTGGACATTGACATTCAGCCCATAATTGTGATGTGCTAGTTTTCTGCCAGCAGTAACCTAAATAAAGACATAGACTTCAGTATGAGGAACTTCCAATAAAACATCTAAATGCATCCATGACATGTACAAACAAGTAACAAATTGAATAATCTCGACAGATTCTTGGCATCAGCCTTTTTGCGTGTTCTGCTTGGATTTTGTTTGACACAGGCAGCTTTGTAAGTGTTCTCAGCTCCGGTAAGTTTGTGATAGTCTATCATTATGTTTCAACTCAACATATGAGTTATCTTACACAGTACATGTTTATTGCAAATTGCAGAGTACCTATAATAATGTTTTAAGGCAAGATGTTGTCTCGCATTAAAAAAGAGTCCATCCATAGCCAAATTAGAGTGAGCGTTTGTCCTAAATCTGATTTTGTGGTGTTAATGAAGCGAAACGTGTGCTCTCTCAGAACAGGAAGTAAAGGTGGTGGCTGGGGGGCTCTTTTTCATCGGACTTGTTGTGGTTGGTGTGTCTTTGCTGGGTTGTGCCGGTGCCTATTTTGAGAGCAGATGTTCACTCATATTTGTAAGCATGACTGTACATCCATGCACATAAAGACACTGATAATAACTTTTACAAAAGCTTGCCATTAACATTTAATCTTTTCTGCTTTTGTTTCAGTATCTGTGCTTCTTAATAGTCATCATACTGGGTCAGATTTGCATCACCTTAGTGCTACTAATACAAAAAAGAAGGCAAGTCTTTGCTTTATTAATACTTCAAATTCACTTGATATAACGATTAAACAAATTGTCTAACCTAACGCATATGTGGAAATGTTACCAGATTGGGCAATATTTGAGGGATAATGTGGACGGCATCATTAGGCAGTATGGAGGAAATGAAACCCACACGTCCTGGAAACTTCTAGACAGTGTGCAGTCTGCTGTAAGTGCATGATTCACACCTTTACTGATCAGGAGTGCAACAGTCTTTTCTGAAAATCAGCAAGGTGGTTTGATGGAGGTACTTTTATCTTTGCTGTAGGCAAAATGCTGTGGTAGACTGAGCTCAAATGAATGGAGGAATAACACAGTTATTGAATCCCTGGAAGAGGCTGACATCTACCCGTGCTCCTGTTTCAATGGTACCTGCCCAATTATTCTGGATGGAACACACAGCTTTGGAAAGGGTTCAGACATCCATAAAACGGTAACATGTGTTGCCTTTTCCCATCATCCCAACCTTTACTTCATTAAAGATTCCCTGTTGATTTAACATGCACACTAAAACCATACTTTTTTTGGTGATAGGGCTGTGAGAAGGTTCTTGTGGACTGGCTGGAGATGAATATAATCGTAATACTTGGGATGGAGGCTGGCCTTCTTTTGATTCAGGTAAAGAGAGAGCAAACAATTAAATGATTTTTCACACAACATGCAACCAGTTAAAATAGTATTCTGGGTTAGTAGACATCTTTGACTTATACAGCTAAAGTAAAATACATATACTAGAGGATTTATGGATGTTATAGATACAATGCTACGAGCGTGTATATCAATCTGTGTATCTATTCGCAGTTGCAGGGGAGGATTTAGTGATTTAGAGGCCCCAGGCAAAATATAGGAATGGGGACCTATATACTTGCACACATTTATCAACCTTGAGATTATGATGCTTGCTGCTGCACGACAATGTCCCATAGTTGTTTCCAATTGTACATAATGTAATTGAATACAAATATGGGTTACTGTGGTACATACAACCTCTAACAAATATTACATTTTAATGGACAAATCGAATCTAAATTAATCATCCATATAACGCTTTATGTGCTTGGATGATTTCTGATGATTAAACAATAGATCAAAACAACAAAACACAACTTCATTCCGAGAACTTAATGTGAACATTCTGAGAATGTTCTCCAAACCAACAGGAAACATTCTATTTATGTAAAGAAAACTTTCCTGGCTAACCAACAGAGAACGTTAGTATATCTGTTCTGGGAACCAAACGTTGTTAGCTGGGATGTTAGTTCATTAATGTGTTACAAATGAAGAGTTCAGATGCAAAAGCCTCTAAGTGCCATTTGAAATTTTCTTCTAGAATGATCATTTTTATCAAGCTTGTATATTTAAATTCAGTAATTTCACTTAAATTGCAATGAAGATTACCTATTAATTGTCATTCAAGTGAAATTACTGAACTTGAATATATAAGCTTGATAAAATGGCACTTAGAGGCTTTTCATCTGAACTCTTCAAATACAGTAGAACCTTATTGTAAAGTCTTAGGCTACCAGTATTTTTAATATAAACAAACATGCACAGATCTAATGCATTTGGATCGTTTTGTCTCATAATGCTCAGATTCTTCAGTTTATCTTTGGCGTCCAAACCTACAAATGCATTGGCCACAAAACGAAGGAACTGCATCCCAATAATCTGCTGAACGACATTGAGGAGAACCCAGCAGCCGAGCCTGAACACCAGCCTTACAGTGCAGAAAACCACCAGTTTGAAATTCAAACCCCTAACCCTCAAATGGACAGTGGGAACTATCCTCACAGGACATATGCTGATGAGAATACGGATCAACATAACAATCCTGTATTTTACGGAGAGGGCAACAGTCAAATGTACAATACTCGCCCTCATAATTTGCAACACCAACAGAGCTATAATGGCAGTTATGATCAGGGGTATGTGCATCACCAGAACTACCATCAGGGCTACAATCATGATGATTACTAAAGACAGATTTCTTCACTGGTGTAATGTGATCAGATTGGGATGGGCTAATTTGCTGTTTTAAAAATAACATGCTGTACAAAGAGCAAGCTGCGGTCTATGTCTGACCAACTTAAAACCTTCTCGTAAGACCATTGTTTTCTTTCACTAAGTTCAGGTTTGTGCCTGTTCCCAGGGGTATCGTTTGTCATTTTAAAGACAACCAGCATGGGCTTTTCAAAAATCTCATTCCAGACCTCTCAGGTCAAAAGCTTTTTAACAGATTTCTGTAGTCTGTTTTGGGTTCGACGACAGACAATTTACTCATTTTTTAAAAGATGTTATCTTAAGCTTCCATTTTATTTGAATGCCCCATGACAAGTTTACATGTATTGCATGAGCGTAATTATATAAAAATACTGACCTGAAATCATAATCGATACAATATGAGACAATCCACACAATATAACTTGCAAGAATATTATTATTCAATTTTACAACACTGTTATATGGCGAAAATATTAATGATACACAATTGTTAATCTTTTTAAATAAAGAATAAAAAATCTGCCTGTTTTCTACTTAAACTATACACGTTTTATATATTTACATTCTTTTGATTATTACTAATCAATAGAGAACAAAAAACACACAAACTATATTTAAAAATGCACGTAAACCATTAGTCATCCTTTCTTTTCGTGCCACGGAGATTCCTCCGTGACATTCAGATGATTCAAGGGGTTGTTTAGTAAATCATTGCACACTTCAGACCTGCTTTATGAGTCAAGACTGGATGTCAATGACACTGGGGGCCGTTCAGTGTGTGAATGTGTCTGTGTGTGTGTCGGAAGCTGAGTCGGCGAGTCAAGAGTGGGCTTTGACTGAACTTTGATGGACGACACTCACTATAGACCATAAAGAGCGGCGTTTCTGTCCGCATGAGAGGACCCTTTGTTACGGTCGCTCTGCGGTTGATGATAGCCAGGCTGACATTATCGACCTCGTGCGGTTATGAGTTGGCAGTCATGCTTTACGACAACAGTTGACAGCGCACGCATTGATGGAGACAACAGAGAAAGTTACATGGAGAGGAGCTTGAGATTTCCACTGCCAGTACCTGATCCCACTCTGGAAGAATGACAGAGTGATGCACAATGAGTCAATGGGGGATTTTCAGGACTATCTGGGATACGTGAAACAACAAAAACTATTCGAAAATAGCATAAAAGGGTTGTTTTGGGTCATATTTTAACGAAATAGTTTATCTAAAAACAAAAACTGTCATTAATGCATCTTCACGTTTTGTGGAGCGCAAAATGATGTGTTTTGAAGAATGTCCATGCTGCACTTATTAAGACAATGGCCATTCAAGCTCCAAAAATAACAGAAAGCACCAAAAATATTTCTAAATGTAGTCCACATCCAACAATATTCTGGAGCCAAATGGCAGCTTTGTGAAATATAAAGGGGCTATATGTAAGAATTTTCATATATTAATCGCTTTTTTTATTGCCAATGTGTGGACATCTTGTACCGAAACATTTACCTTCTAAACAAAAAATGAAAAATAACTTTGCTTTGAGTATATCAGGGCCTTGAATCACGTTCAGTCTCTTGTACGTTACCTGAGCATGAATGCAAGCACAAGTTGTTGGCTGCAGTTCATTTAATGCCCATCATTGCACTTCAAAATCCCTTTAGAAAATCTATTTGGATTCTTAAGTCGCATATATTACGTACGAGTTCAATTGCATTAGATGCAAAGTATCAACCCAAGGGGTATCAACAAAATTGCACAAATTTCACTTAATTTTACAATGTCTTTTAACTAACTGGTGTTTTATGAAGTCAGTTCTCAAAGGTGTCTTAGAACAGGTGTAGTTCACATTAACAATGAGCATCTCCATTAGACAGAACATTCGTCAAAACGCCTTTGTGTTCTATGGAAAAAAGTACGATTTCATAGTGAGTAAACGATTTTCAATTTTGGATGAACTACCCGTTTAAAAAACGAAATGGAATTCTATTCTAAATGCTGTTCTACACTCTAAACAAAAATGGTGCTAAATAGCACTAAAAGTGGTTCATTGGCTTGTAATCATAGGGGAACCACTTTAAGTGCACTTATCTTTGTCAAATGGTGCTATGTAGAACCATAAAAGGTGCTATAGAGCACCTTAACCACCCCAGAGAACCACTGAAGAACCGCTGAAGAACCAAACTGGGCTTAACAGGTTCGTTAAATGGTAGTGGTGCTATGTAGCACCATGACCACCGCAAAGAACCCCTGAAGAACCTTTTTTTAAGAGTGTAATCACACAAAAAAATCAATTCTAATCTACTTAGTTGGCCTTAATCTCATGACATAAATATTATTTAGCTACAGTGAGAAGAAAAACAGACACCGGAAGAGAACGAGCGAGAGATTCTATAGCAAGTGGGATTAAATTAAGGGACATGAGTCATGTTGATCTTACATCTTTATCATGTGAGCTCTTTTCTCATGCTCTCTGGGTTTCCCCATATTGTCTCGAAAACAATCAGCTCTTGTTGAGCCGCCAGAGTGTGTGAGCATGTGTACACGGCCAAGCTAGTTAATTCAACTCAATCGGACCGATGACCTGGCTTACAGACCCTCGCAAGAGGGACAGAGACGTTGGATTCTTCCAGCTGGAGTGTGTTTGTGTGAGAGAGACAAAGTGGATGAAACGAGGGTGCGATGTCGGATACCTCCTTCAACAGAAGAACCGGATCTTGTGAGGATTCACAGACACGCATCCCCCTCCATCAGCGAATAAATGAGGAGTAAAACGCCAAAAATCATAGCACTGTTGTCCACGCTCTAAATCAAACGTGTTTCTAGACAAGCCCATGCTCTGTTCCAGAGACGTTTTCTGGTGAAACATTAACCACCGTCCTCATGCAATGGGGCGCTGGCACAAAAAAGCCATTTATCCTCTGCACAGAGGCCTGCAGGACCAGTAGCGTTCCTCTAAACAACGAGCTGCCGCGGGCATCGCAGCCAACCAGCCGACGAGCCCATCAAAGAGATACACTTCCTGTCGGATGAAATCATAAAGGTTTTTCCATGGCTGTTTTTAGGATGGCATCCCGTTTTCTCATTGGTTGGTTAATGGACCACAAGTTGATGTGGCTTGATGAACATCTGATGCACTCCTCCTGTCACCGCCAAAATATTCCCTTCATTGTCATCTTCATATATCCGGTTATTTCGACCTCAAAAATACTGCTGTTTCCATTGGTTTCCCTCATGCATTTTTGATTAAACCTCCGTGTCTGCACACCCTAAAGAATCCAGCCACGCCCTGTGAGGATGCCACATGGTGATGGGAAAATGGGCTTTGTTAGGTCTCGTTAACTGGTAAAAAGACAAAGACTGGTTGCAATTGACAGACTGCTACCTGTCCTGTTGACTGCTGGAGCTGGAACCAGAATCCCCTCGCGCAGCTCCGCCGTGGAGCTCGGTTCTGCTTTCTTCCGCTCCGTCCTGGGCCTCAGGCAAACTGAGAGCAACTTCATGCATTCTTTGTGAACAACAGCCTCCTCTTCTGAACACCTGCAGATTGAGAAAACTTTGTATTTTCTCTCATAATTGACCTTAGTGAGACATGCAAGACACGGGTGTTCTCGAAGCACGTCAATGCAAAAATGCCAAAAATGTCATTGAACGCCTTCAGGGCTTCCTCACAATTGTGACGCAGGGAAAAGCTATGTCTTCTGGTGGTAAACATGATTATATATTGTGTAATATATAAGGGTACTGACTTACCATGCTGACAGAGAGAACAAGAAGGGCCATGCAGGGGATGATGAGCACCGCCAGGAGCACGTGAATCGCTCCGTTCACACCGTTCTGCTGTCTGCTTTTGCCTGCCAGAACGTAAAAGCAAATTCCCTTTTTAGTTCTTACGTGGTTCCCGAACATGTCCTGAAGGCCCCCCAACAATGCATGTTTTGTTTATCTCCTTAATCAAACACACCCGATTCAACTCATCAGCTCATTCATTTGATAATGAGCTGATGAGTTGAATCAGGTGTGTTTGATTAGGGAGATAAAGAAAACATGCAGTATTGGGGTGCCTTCAGGACAGATTTGGATTTAGAAAGAAGTATGTACACAACACCACACCCATTTGTGTTTGTTTGCTGAGCATTTAATTTCAAAAGCATTGGCATTAATAATCATTATGCGCCCTTTATTATCCTTCATTCAAACACAAGAGCATCAGTGAGCCAGAGTTAATCTCCACGATGAATTTACGGATGAAAATGGTAGTTAAACTTGTATTATGTTCAAATTTTAGGTAAGGTTTTTATATTGCGGTTTAAATGGGCCCTAATTGGATTCAGGTAGAAATAAAAAACAGTAAACCTTTAAAATTAAAGGGGTGATGAAGTGAGAAATCAAATTTTCCTTGAGCTTTTGACATCGAAGAGGTCATCATCATATTATAAGAATATCCTGTAAGTTTCAGAACTGAAAACGTCCTTATTAGTCCAATAAAAGCTTTTATTGACACCAGGCTCAGAAAACGACTCGTTTTTCAAAGTGGGGAACTATGACGTCAGAGAGGATAAAACACCACCCCCGCAGAAGAAGATTAACGCCTACTTCAACACGACTGGCCATTTTACAACATTGGACGTTTTCAAAACAATTTCCCCCACATGTTCGACGGGTGAGTCGAAACTCATTATAATATGCAAAACTGTTATCCACTCACAGCAGAGGGCATTTACTTCCAAGTCTTCAGTGAGACACGCCCATAAAACCCGAGCGTTTTTCAGTTAGGCTCAAAAGTAGGGTAAAAAAATAGCCGATTGCTTATTCATTTTGATGTTTTGAATGCAGAAACCAAGCGAACGTCATAAGTTGACCTCAGACAACAATATAATAAAATTGTATATTATATATATATATATATATATATATATATATATATATATATATATATAAATATATATATATATATATATATATATATATATATAATGGATTTAACAACAATTTAACCATTTTTAAAATGTGAATATTATAACCAGTATAGCATTTTTTTTTTAAATTTAAATTGTAAAATTTTGTTTAAAAAAAATGTTTTTTGTGTGTGTGTGCTTTCCTGGAGCTCAAACAGAAGAGCATGGCGCTAGCAACACCAAAATCATGCATTAGTTAAACTGATAAAAATGTACGCTTTCAACGCAGTTTACATTTCTTTGGGATAAAAGTAATGTAAATGTAAATTTAAATACTCAGGGTAGATGAGAAACTGGCATAAAAATGACGTACATTTTTTTTCTTTTTATTTTGGGTGTGTAGGGGCGGTTAACCATGAAATTGCCTGTGAACATCGAAATCGTCAGAAATTTTGTACACACATTCCAGAACACCTTAGTGTGTCAAAACTTTGCAGGCATGATCATGACCGTAAATGAGAAACTGTGACAATTTTTTTTTCATCCAAACTCCCTTTGAAACAAAATATTTAAAGTAGCCCCTGAGATCTTAAGTTAATATTTCAATAATTTAATAACATATTTCCATGTTCACAGTTCTCTGATGTCAGCTGATGGTCACATGACATGAGGTAAACAAATAAAATAATGAAATTTTGTTATAAATGCTTTCATTTTTTCATTTTAATTAGATATTTAGTGTCATTTTTTTTATCAAATCACAAACTCCCTGCAGTTCCCCCACAAACCCCAAGACCTTTAGAAACTAAGTATTGTAATTTTAGCAGCATTTATCCATCTAATAAGCAAGCTGAAACTAATGATTATTGGTAAAATGAAACGCATCTTGTGCATATGAGATTAACCATATATAAAAGTTACGTGCTAATCCGAATTCATGTTGTGAATACGGTCTTTTCATGCAGTAAAACAAAGACAATGAATAAAAAAAAGCATAAATAATTCATGATACTATATTACAGTATTTTAAGAGCTCTCGTTCTCACAACAAGGACAGAATACACACTGTATTAGATGTTTTAATAATTAATTAAGCACTTTCTGTCTACTAAAACTAAATAGTGAGAATACTTAAAGAATATGTTTTACACATTTACATTTTTTAAAAAACAAGACAAAAGTCTAAGTTAAAAACAGGTCTGGGCTTTGTAGAGGCCTGTCAAGTTCCACCACACCAGACTCAGTAAATCATATCTTTATGGCGGTCAAGAACATTCTTATACAGGACCCCACGAAAAATGCTTTTCTCGAGAAAGTCAATGCATGCTTGGTTAACGCTACACTCCTGCTTTACAAACAGCAAGACTACTGATTTACCAGCTATAGTGTGTGTTTAGCAGACATATGCTCAAATTTTGCATGCATGTACTCAAGTTTAAACAAACTCATGATGGAATCTGCCTCTTTGGAAGCCCGAAAAACAGTTTTCCACAGAATTAGACATTTTAAATACCGTATCCGCTGCTTTAATATCTTTGCATCAATTCTGCAGAAATATATCACTTCTGCAAATATTTCCCCTCCAAAAAAACCTCAGATTCCATCTATGCATCATATGCATAACAAAACAATGTTCTGTGCATTCACCTGGTGTGAAAGGCGGGGCTGCGGGGGTCTGGCAGGGGGGAGGTGTGCAGTGACGAAACTCGCCGAGCGTGGACCCGGCCACTGTAAGAACCTCTTTAACGTGGTTGAAGTAACGTCTAGATGGCCACTTTACCCTTTTGTAGTGACATTCGAATGTTTGCATCGTCACCTCCTGAAAACAAACAAACCAGAATAAGCCGACAGCCATGACAACGTTTCAAAGAATATGAATGTAAATGAGAATGAATTACCAGCTCCTCTCCCTCCAGAGTGAAACGGAAACCCTGCAGCATTGTTATAAAAATTGTGATGTTTGCTTTATTGGTGGACAGGTTGCCAAACTTGAGGGCCAATGTTTTTAAACTGCTTTCAACTTTATACAGGTTTACATATAGCCAGCAAGCTCCACCCTTGAATATCAGAAAAGAAAAATATTTAGGCGTCACTCCTGGAACCGTCACAAACCACAAGCACTCTGTCTCCATGTGAAGCATAATGTTTTATCTGCAGATGGCCTCAAGTTAATTTGGACACTTGCACGAAATATCAAAATTTCAAACCATGGGCTATTTAGTTCAAAGAAACATGCATGATTCAAGACATTTCCAGATAAAAGGTGTGTTAGGTTTACATGAAACAGCTTTGCATCATTTGTTTGCCATGAGGTCTGATATTTTATCCTCTAATGCAATTAAATTCATACATTAAGCACAGCTCAATTGTCCAAATATGATTTTAGGCCACTATAGATGCATCCGTATCATCAAATAGTATCATGTATCACTAACCACATCCTTGGTGATGAAGTCAATGGGGATTCTGTAGTCACTGGGAATGTTCTCACTCTGATGGGTTGAAAAACAAGAATAGGTTGGCTGTATAATGTACTATTTCAATTGGTCAATAGGGGAAACAAAAGAGGAAAAGAAAAAAGAAAATAAAGTCCTGACTAGTGTAGAAAAATTGTACAAATGTCATTGATTTCCCTGCTGGAAAATCTGCCTAAAAGATCTTAGTCTCCAAGCAGGCTAAGCTGGTCTTCAACTGGTCCTTCAAAATCCCTCTAAAACCAGCCTGAGTGACCAGTAAACCAACCAGCCTGAATAAAAACTCTGTTGCAGATCTTACCAATGTTTCCAACGTGGCCACATCATCAGTTAAAGGGCTTCCAAAAACACCTGAGCACGTCACAAGCCCAGAAAAAAGCAACACTAATACACAAATGCTTTCTCCGATCTGTAACGAAAAAGTCTCAATGTAGTTACAGTATTAGAGACAGTAATAACGCCTATCCAGTCTGAACATGATCACAGGATCGTGTTCTCAATCATAATCATTTTACAAGACAACCCCAATAAAGTAATGAAAAGTAATCCACGATTGCATAGAAAGTGAGTTGGTTGCGCTTCGTGCGTGCGCGTATCCAAAAGTGCGTGTATACTCACCTTAATCTCCCTCATGTGGAACATGGGATTATTAAAAGCAAATCAGCCGTACGTCTCCTTACTTTCTTCGCTTTCCCTGACAGCGGAATGCAGGCATGTTTCCGCCTGCTCATCTGAATGGAGATAATCACAGGACAGGACGGGATGGGATCAGTGGTTGTGGCGTGTCTTTCTCCTACGGTCTCGATGGAGAGCGTGGCGTGTTGAGCGCGCGACGCCTGTGCGTAATTTCGCCCTGAAGCGCTTCTGTGAATTGAATGGGGGGCGGATGGAGCTGTCCTCTGTGTTTAAGAGGTAGGGCGCTTTGACTCACTTTTATGTGTAAAATAGAGAAAAACGATTCAGAGGAGGTTCCGTGACTCATCCAGGCCTCAATCACAAGTGACATGGGAGTTTTGGTGTGTGGCCTTATTAAAAAAAAAAAAATTAAAGTTTAAACCATCCTAAAAAGGTAAACCATCCTCCAAAGCTAAAACCAATTACACCAAATAATAAGTACCTCAATGCCTTTACAACCAGCCTAACAAGCTGAGAAGTGTCCAAAGACTCCTCCTAAAACCAACAAGACCAGAGGAAAAGTGCCTTAAAACTAAATTGCACAGCCTGAAAACCAGTCAACATAACAGACTAACAACTGAAAAGTACCCAAATCCCCTCAAAAATCAGGATGACAAGCTGAAAGTACCCAAAAACCCTAACTAGGTTAGCAGAGCAGCTCAGGCTATAAAGATAAGACGTTCACACATAATATATGACTAAACTTAAATGGTTTGCTGGTGTGTCTGTCTAAACACTTGGTTTTAAAGTGGTTTCGGGCACTTTCCAGCAAGGTCAAAATCAAGACAACCTAAACCAGCTAAGACGGGTTGTCTCTTTTAAACACGGTAATAACTGCATGCAATTACAAGATGATCCGCAAAATGATTGCACCATTACATGTAAACCATAATTAAATAATGACCATTGTAAACAAAGCATACACTGTGATATGAACCCTAAAAAGTGGTTTACAGTATAATTAATATACACTTGTTATACACATATATTTGTGTATTAATGGTTCATTAAACAATTGTTTAATAATAGAATTCAAATCATTGTTCAAATAAAGATTTTCGGTAAGGCTTCCTTTTACAGTACAGTACTTACTGGGTACTTACAGTGTACTTACCTAGAAAGTAGGCTACTGGCTAATATAAGGCAAGTACATGGAACAGGGGTAGGTTCAGGGTTAGTACTAGCTATTACCCAGTAATTATAGTTACTAAAATAAGTACATATGATTTACATGGGTAACTGGACTGTAAAAGGAAGTGTTACCAAAGCTATGTTAACTTTAAAGCATTAGATATTTGTTCAGCATACTCAAACTATTCTAAATAAATGCAATCTGCATACTGTAAGTTCTGCTAAATTGTGAAACATTTGGCCTCACAGTTAATTAGATATGACCCATTTTAACATAAAATCCTGCCTAGGTTGTATAGTAAATTTCACTCCATTAACGTTAACAAACCCAAGTGTGCAGCGATGATGTCTACACTGCCATCTAGTGCTGACTGACAACTGGTTTGCAATTAACTATGAAATGTATGATTGACAGGTGGATTAATTTTGACAGAACGAGTGCATCCATTACCTGAGAAACAATATAAGGTGAAGTTTAAAATTAAATAACTCATCCAAGAAACATTCCACCCATGTCATTATAAAGAGGCACATTTTCAACCTTCAATTTTTAAGGTGAAATAGATTTTTTGGATGTTGATTTTAGTAGCTGAACAAATATTAAAGATTAGAAAAACAACTAAAGAACAATATTTATTAACAACCATTTAATGAGATACACATCATGAAAAAGTTGCATTGTGCTTTTGTTGTAATCTTTGGGACGTCCACTGCGTATAAAGAAGGGCGTAGGTGACGGCTTAAAAATGGACTCGGTTAATGTTCAAAGCCAATTACACCGACTACCATGCATACTGTGCATTTGACATATGAGTGGTTTTGACACAAAGAGATAAAATGGTGTAGTGGTAAACACAAATCTGAGGTGTGTGACATGAAGGAAATCAAAAGACTCTCAAAAAAAAGGTACACCTGAGAAAGAATCATTTGTCATTGCATCTGGCCAAACAAAGGCACAAAGTGACAGCAAGAGCTCATTTCCTCTTGCGGGGGCTCTTTTCTGAATCCACCTTTCTTTCTTCAGAGTCCTTTTTGCCGCCCCGGTTGGACAGAGAAGCCACGTGGCTTTTCTCCGCGGGCTCTTTGGCTTTCTTAGTTTTGTGATCAGCTGAAGCTGGTCTGGGTTTTTTGCCTCCTGAAGCCCAGGAAAAGACGGCTTTGACGAGGAAAATGCCGACCAAAGTTGCTAACAGTGTTGAAAGCACCAGTGACCCCGAGAGGCCTTTGACGTGACCCCGAATCTGGCTCAGGATTTGGCATACAGGAGTGTCTGAGCTGGGTTGATTTGAGAATGTCTCCTGCACGCAAACAAACATGTTTCAGTGTTCATTTGTAGTCAAAGTGAAATGACTTAACTTACCGTATTTTCCGCATTATAAGGCGCACCTAAAAGTCTTTAATTTTTTTTAAAAAACGACAGTGCGCCTTATAATCCGGTGCGTCTTATATATGGATCAATTGGTTAATTGAATCGCGCTTTTAGTCTTCCCATTTTCTTGCAAAAGAAAACACAGTTTTATTCAAATTAATCAAAATGGATTTATAGCGTTTTGGAACCAAACTCTTCATATGTAGCATAGGGTTCTTTACTCAACTCCAAAGGACATTTTATGCTAAAAAAGGTTCAATAATGACAAGAAAGAACACTTTTGGCACAAAGGTTCTTTAAAGGCTATTATTCATTCATATATTACATTACTCTGCACCATTTTGTAGTTGTAATTAAATGATTGTTTATTAAACTGTTGTAGTAACTTAATATCACATTTTAATCATGCTGATTTTTGAAGGATAAAAACTGAAATGGCACTCTTCGTGTGATATTGATCAATTACATTTTTAACCCCCATATCTTGAATTTTGTGATCATTCACACTCATTGCATTTTAGGGGTTCCAAATACGTAGCGCTTTAGAACCTTTTAAGGTCCTATATAGAACCCTTTCTTCTAAGAGTGCAGTATCTTATGCGCCTTATAATCCGGTGCGCCTTATAGTGCGGAAAATCTTTTTGCTTTCCCAATGCATATTACTGTGTAAGATTCATGCTAGTCTTCTAGTTCACCTTTAGTCCAGACTCATCTAGCAGTTTCTCAAGCGTCGGATTACCAAGGGTCACAATGGGAAAAAACTCCTCGTTGTACTTCCGCCTCCACCAAGCCTGCAGATGAGTCCTTCCAAAACAACAAACACAAGTACAGTAAACCTGAGAGCGGATTCAGGCCGGCATGCGACTTTAGAAATGTTTATTATTATTTCTGTTTATGTTTATTATTTACATTTCTCCCCAGACAGTTCTAGGTAACACTTCACTTGAAGTGTGTGCATACGACTAACATGACACCTTCATAATCATGACATATGTTATTAATATGAAGGAAGTTTTATGCATGTTTGTGACAACTTACATGTCGTTAAGTGTCATTCGCTCAGTTATAACGTTTTTAATGCAAATATGACATTGTTTGAGATGTCTTTGTTAGGACACCTTGACAAACCAACACATCATAACCTGTCAGTGTCTTTGTCATGACAATTTGACATTACTAAGACAACACAACCTGTCATAAACATGACATAGAAGATTAATTATCAAACTTAAGAAACCATCTAGTTTTATTGGTTAACATTACATTAAACGAGTTGTTGGTTTTGACATTGGCTGTCATATAACTTTTTAATGACAAATTCGATTAGTACCACTGTAGTTGAGGTCATGAAAAATATTCATGACACAGTTATAATGGGCTCATGACATCCACATACAAAAAGTATTTTCACAAAATCTAGCACTAATATAAAACCAAAATATACAATATCCTAATGTGAATGGGTGTTAAATAGAAAGGAATGGAGCTCACTTGTCTTTGGCAGGGTCTGTGAAGTGATAGTTGTAAAGCTTGGCTTTGACTAGTGCTGGTGGTTTCTGACTGAAAGGGAACTGCGTTTCATCTACCTGAAGCAGACTAAACACTAAAGGAGGGAAAAACAGGTTAACAACTCAAATGTAGGCTGATAAGTAGTGACCCCTGCTGTGGTCGCTCACCCTCTGGTTTGCCCTGTAGGAGGCGCTGTACGAGGCCTGTAAACCAGGGGCTTTGATCGCTCCCCTCTTGAGCCGCCTGCCACATCAGCCACTCCAGCCGGGGCTGATAAGGTCCTACTATGGGTGGGGCGGTGTTCACATTTCCTGGTTTATACATGGGGTTCATCTCCTGCAACAGGATAAGAATATAGTCCACTGAGGATAAACTTTAACCTTTCCGTTGAATGAACGCTTCATGGAAACAATGGCTGGCTGGGTCATTACTCAGAGAGTAAGATTTGGATTGTTGTTGAATGGCATCCTTTCCCATTGTGTTTCTCACCGTCCATGTCAGGCCATCATAGCTTCCCTCTAAAATGATCTCAGGCCTGCCCTCAGTGGAGATTATTCTGTGCTGGATCCCGTATGCCCCGACCAGCTGGAACTTCTCTACGGCGCTGTATAAGTCCCGCACTTCAGATATTACTGGTATGCCAGTCATGGCTGTGTATGGAACCTGAGAGGAAACATCAACACACATGTACTTACTTACAGAGGCAGTAAAAAAAAAATAATATTGTTAAATTGCAGCAGTTCAGAGTGTATAACAGCGCTTCTCAATCCCCCATTGTCAAAGACAATAATTGAAGGCCACCCAAGATTTCTATTGTAAAGGAGAAACTTGCTCATTTTCAAACCTTATTATTTACAGAAACTTGCAGTGGCTATATATAAATCAATTTAATTAAATACTTTAATTTTTTTTAAACAACATCTAATTAATTTTTAAAAAATCCATAAATTACAGAATTCAAAAACTGTGTGTTTATTTACATGATTAATAATGAATTTACATGAGTCACGTCATTAGTGATTTAAGATAATTTTTTACCCACAAATAGTCATTTCTCAGCAATTTCTACCAGATAAAATATTTTAAAAATGTATATTTGTTATAGAAATGTCCTATAGCTTTCTATAATCACATTTTCTCTTATTTTACGCCATCTTGAGGCCCCCTTTGGAACTGTACAGAGTACCGCACCCCGTTGTAAAGAATCACTGATCTATAAAGATCATGTTTTATGGTTACGGACAGCAGAGGGCAGTGTATTGCTTGAGTGTAATAAAAACTGAAGCAATTAAAAGTAAACAAAAATTATAGATACTTTGTTATAACAATAATATAGTTTTTTTCTTTACAGGATATGCTAACAAATGCAAACTATGTAGCATTTGAGATTTAAAACAGTTATGCAAAGCATTTTCAACATGACCGTATGAGATGCAAAGCCTCCTAAATCACATGAGTTATTAGGTTGCATATAGGACATGTAGCTCACCACACTGAGGGCAAAGATGGCCACAGCAGCCGCCGTGATGACGGCCCACTGGATGAGGGACCACACCTTGCTGACCAAGCCTCGTGTGCACACAGACCTGACAAAGGAAACAGATGTGAGATTTCATTACTGGCATTCATTTTGTCCTCACAATGTATGCTTTACCAGGACCACACACACAAAATAATCAGATTCTCATAAGCATTCCTGACGGGGCTTACATCAGCATGACGGCCACCGCTTCCCAGGTGAACGACAGCACACCAATCCAGATAGTGAGGCCCTGAAAATGCTTCAGAAATTCATCAAATTCCTTTTGAGAGAAATCTGAAAGAAAGCACCAATGAATAGAAACAAATAATTCAATTAGCTGATGCATCTGTTGGTGATATTTTGCCTTGTTGACATAGCAGATTAAGTTTCAGATCACAAAACATTCTTGAAAAACAACAAACCAGTTCATGGCAAGGCAGGTTAGTGGGTGATTCTCGCAAAATGTGCCAAAAACATGCCTGGCTCATAGTTCTCCCCACTATCAAAAGAAAAACTATAATCTTGCATACAGAAAATTATTGTAATGCCATTTTTTTAAGCATTTTTTTTTTACATGTTCTCACCTAAAACTTTCCTTATTCTCACGTAATACAAAATAAATAAAATAAAGTTATTTTTCCCTCCACATGAAAAATGTCAATGAAAACATTTTATTAATGAAGAATATACTACATTCACTTCTGATTTGAGTATATTAGGACTGTCAAAAGATTAATCGCAATTAATCGCATCCAAAATACAAGTTTGTGTTTACATAATATGTGTGGGTGCCCTGTGTATAATTATTTTGTATATTTATAAATACACACACATGCATGTATATTTAAGAAAACATATTATTTATTTATAAAATATTTATATTTTATTATAATATAAATTATATATAAATCTATACACAGTACATACATGACAATATTTTTAAATATATACAAACGTGTGTGTGTATATATATATATATATATAAAATAATTATACACAGCGCACCCACATATATTACACAAACTTTTATTTTGGATATGCGATTAACCGCAATTAATCGTTTGACAGCCCTAGAGTAAAATTATCAAACCTCGACATATCTCCATGAGATTCATCCAAACATTTAACAAAACAATGAAATTCTACGTTTGTATTCACATATTTATAAATCTGGTACCAAACTAAAAAGGAAGCATCAGATACATTTTGACAAATCAGTTTTAAATATTCAGACTTGAAGACTCACTGGTTTTGGATGATAGAGTTTTGTTTTCCCAGTTAATCTGCAGCTTGAAGAGAATAACTGTACTGATCAGGATGAACACGTAGACGGCCAACTCCACCAGCACAGACAAAACACAGAGAAAAGTCTGTGCGCAGGCTGAAAAGCACAGGCAAACACTCAAATTAAAGCTCTTAAGCTCTCACATATTAGATACTGGCAGAACAAAAAGACCTCCTTCGATTAATTTTTACTGAGATTGCATTAATGAGCCCCATAATACGATCATTAGTGCATATTCTGCCACTACCCCACCAGATATGACAGCACAAAACAGAAGTTAGAGAAAAGAGCTCATACCCTTGGACTTTTTCTCCTGGCCCTTCTTCTTGAGAATAGCACTGGAGTTGAAGTGTTCGTCATCCAGCAACGAGAAGCTCAGGGCGATGCTCAGCAGGTTCAGAAGGCCACAGTTACCAGTGAGGATGTGGCAGAGCTGAAGAAACAGCTGACAAAAAGGTATAAGTGGAAAAAAGACTTGCAGTAGCCCACACACAGTATTAGATATTGATAATATAGATATAAAACAAACCTGAACATAAAAGCTGAACAGTCTCAAGCGGCGAATGGGAGCAAAGAACATCATTAGAGGAATGGTGATCTCGCACTGCAACACTACCACCGCTCCTAATCTCAGCAACCAATCAGGGAGCTGATGGACGAACCAGGCCAGAGGAGTGGGACTCATCTGGTTCTCAAAATGATGACTCAGTGCTGCAAAAGAGATGCTCGAGATTTCAAAACACTGTAATCTACAGATGAGTCAGTTTGTCCCACACAGATGTGCTGTCTGCCTCACAGTTCTTGGCTATTTTTACCATTGCTTCATGCAAATTCAAATTAATTAATTCATAGACTTTTCCTTTTTTAAAGTATTTACGCCACTAAATTTTCAAATCCATATACCAATCATTTGAGGAGTTGATTTCCAGCAAAGTGACATAAGATTTTCTCGTGAATAAGAGTGGGCGGCATGACGAGCACAAATGAACTGATTTCAACCAATACAGAATAACCGAATAATGTTAAAAATGATTCAACATACCCGACAGGCCGTACCACGCAGGGTCGCCACTGGCCAGCTTACTCGCACCTGTGCAGAAGGTCAGCCGGAAGAACAGCCAGCGGGTCAACCAAAAGGTCACAGAGTCGTGGGACTTGTGAGAGGAGCCACAGCGCAGCAAACCCAGCGGAGCTACAAGCACAGCCAGAAACCCAGCCTCCAACAGCAGCATATCCCTATGAGACCATTACAATGAATTAGAAACGGTCACGCGGAATTACAAACACGACTAGATTTATATCATTTCTCGGTCCCACTTTATATTTAGTGGCTTTAAGTTCTATGTACTTACATTTAAAAATAAGTACAATGTACTTATTGTGCTGATGTTGTATTGTAAATCACGTTTGCTGCTATTGAGGTGTGATACGGGTAAGGTTAGGGACAGGTGTGGTGGTATGGGTCGGTTTAAGTGTAAGGGATGGGTCCGCTGTGTAGTTACAGATGTAATTACATAAATTAATTAAGGCTGTAATTACATGTTGGTATTTATTAAATATAAGTACAATGTAAAACATGTATGTACACAATAAATCCACTGTATCAAATTATTCATTTCAATGTAAGTACATGGTACTTAAAGCCTCTTAATATAAAGTGGGACCCATTTGGTAAAGGAATAGTTCACTTGAATGTAAATTCTGTCATTTACTCATCCTCAAGTTGTTTCAAACCTGTACTAGAGTCTTTCTTCTGCTAAACACAAAGTAAGATATTTTGAAGCATGTTGGAAACCAAACCGTCAATGGACCCCATTGACTTCCATAGTATTTTTTGGTCAATGGTCCATCAACGGTCTGGTTACCAACATTCTTCAACATATCTTCCTTTGTGTTCAGCAGTTTCATTTCTAAGTGAACATTTTCTTTACGAAATATATAATATCTATATTCTTGTTCCTAGATATGGCTGGGTTCCTCAAATAGGAGTCCGAATTTGGTCAATTTCATTTGAAAAGTTAAAGCACAGCCCGCTAACCAATTAGTCATTTAGTGGACTGCAATCACATTAAATTTAATGGGCAAGCACATAATATGCAGTAATATGCAGTTTGTGGCCAGTTTCCCCTCTCATAAACATATTTTTTTACCGCTACAGAGAATCTGACTTGCAAATGCCCCAATTATGAGCCTCAACAGCAACGGAGAAATAACAAGCAGTTATGCCGGTGTCGGTTATACCAAACAATACATACAAGGTCAACCCGCAAGTCATACGAAAACTTGAGGAACTCACCATTCAGACTGGAGGAAGTCTCCACCAACCTAGAAAACAAAACATGAGTCTCAATTGTGGTTCCTCCGAGGCCACAATCACAAAAGCACTTAAAGAAGCACCTGACAGTGCACAATACTAAGTTTTATAAACTTAAATAGCTTTGACAGGAGGCGTTTACTAACATTATACAGTGAGAGGTAAAGGGCCCACAGGCAGAGGTAGATCAGACTGTCTCTCAGGGGCCCCAGTAGCACAGCACCCAGGCTCAGCACCACTCCGAGCAGGCAGATGAGCTCCAGGCCCTGCTGGGGCCCCAGACCCAGAGACGGCCCCAACCACAGCAGGGACGGGGAGGCCTCCAGCTGCTCCAGCAGGGGCCGCTGCACTCTCGGCATCTGCAGGCGCACAGGAACAATACCCTCATCTCCATACAACCCTGTCCAGAGACACACAAACAGAGGCACGCTTCATGTCAATGTGATCGATCTTGCTGTACATGATGTGAACATTACTCAAGAAAACACAATAGCTTAATCTGACCTTTTCAATAAAGAGACGGAAAGACATACGCACATAATACACGATTCACAAATGAATGAGATGGTTCTTTAAAGGGTTAGTTCACCCAAACATGACAAAAAAAGTCACAATTTACTCAAACCTGTGAGACTTTCGGGCTTCTTCAAAACACAAATGAAGATATTTTAATGACATCTGAGAGCTTTCTGTCCGTCCAATGACAGTCTACGCAACTGAAACTTTGACAAGAGTTTCTTCGCTAATAAAAAGATTGTAAAGCTTGTGATTGTGAGCTCAAGCAGATTCAGTTGAGCTTCTGTTCATGTGCAGTACACAGATCAATGTTTACGTGTAAATACTAATTCAATCTGTTTATCATGTAAAGCAATCAAGTCTCTTCGTAAAATTTGGACTAAACCACTAAATTCATATGGACTAGTTTTGCGATCTCTTTGTGAAGTTTCTGAAGTGTCAAAGTGGTAGTTGTGTAGACTGTCAATGGAGGGACACAAAGCTGGCTTTCAGATTTCATTAAAAAAAAATCTTCAATCGTGTTTCGAAGATGAACAAAAATCGGTTACGGTTCGGAACGACACAAGGGTGAATAATCAACAACTTTTTTTCATTTGTAGATGAATTAACACTTTAATTAATTGTCAAAGGGACTATAACTATTTTATTATGACTATACTTGTGCACATCATTATTAAATATTTAGGCACATTATTTTGATAAAACTAAACAAATGAATGAAAAACATGTTCCCCAGCCCATTTTATTTCCATAATGTGAGAAATGTGTCAAATTCAGGAAGTAAAATAGGTTGTGAAGGCCAATTCATTTTGACTTTAAAGATGTATTGACGAGTGAGGTATAAAAGGGTCATACTTCATCAGGTACTGTGTTGATTAGAAACATTGGTGGTGGTGACAGACTGCCCTCATGTTCTGCACACACTAATACAGCATGTTGTGCGTGTTTGCGGTAGTAGCTGCACAAAGCATCAAGCTGTATGTAAACATTCATTCAACAGAACTACACAGGCACACACTGCCATGACAATGAGGAAAACACAAACCCGTCCTGTGAGTTTTTAACGCCTGAAAACAAGCACAGACACCCCAGATGTTCCAGAAGTGTTAAACACTGGATGCAAACAGGTGCACTGTGTGTGAATTTCTGCTTTAGGCGGATTGCTAAGTAACAATACACTAACTGACAATCAGTTCAGAGAGAGATCAGGAAATACTACTTTACTTTGTTGCAGAACTTTGACAAATGGAGCTGGGTTTTAATGTGACTGACTGAAATCTTAAGGTGGATCAGTTAGCAGAGCAAAGTTGCATGGTCACATTTTTGTCATGCAAGCCACAGCAAGAGTGCGCATATAGCAGGCTGGTTTGAGTTAGAGAACAGGCCGTGTATTGTGCCAGTGCCAACGTATGACTCACGGTTTCTCTTTAAATGCTCCTTGAAGACCCAGTTCTGCCCCAAGCGGCTCCTCCAGGCACACCGCCTTGAGGATCTCATGCCATGTGTGTGCTTTTCCCAAAAGCATCATGGATCGTCAAGCTATTGCCACCAACTAAGCTCACAGAGCCCTGGAGTTTAGCCCTGACTGGAATATATATTTTCAAAAGAACTGAACAAGTTTTAAACATGCAGCCGGGCCACCAACAACCCATCTCAAATTATCAAATGGGAATAGAGCTATTATTAAATGCATTTATGATTTCCCTTATCTGTGGGAAACACGGTCTGCTGGTGGCCAGATTTGGCAATCTTCACCACACAACACAAGGATCGACATGAAACTGCTCTTTTAATCCTTTCAAATAAATAATATAAAAGTGCTTATGTTATTCTTGAACTGGTCAAAGTATTTAAAGGGAGAAGGTTATGTTAAATCCACTGTAATACAGAACTGTTCTATAGTCTATACTGCATTCAAATCAATTACTTCTGAAGTAACAATACACTGAAGACTAATAATAGAGTAATCACTTTACTTTGTGGAAATGCATTACACCCAACTCTAATATGGATGCAGATTAGAGACAGCTTGCATAATACTGCACTTGGCAATACACATTGCAAAAGTATGAGTCACAATGGTAAAGAGATGAAAGCTTGTTAAAACTTTGCTGCTGCATGGGATCATAGGAGCTTGAGACTTTTAAAGGTCTTGGTACATGCCATGGAATTACTTGGGAGGAAAGAGCCTTCATTATGAATACGTCATACACAGAGCATTTTAGTGACAAAAAGCTCACAGGCCCCTGAGTGATGACGGGTCACTAGTGAGGACTCAGCACTAACTGGCGAGGTTCCTAAATCAGCACATGTGGAGGAACTGAAGCAAAGCCGGGTTACTCATACGGGCATTGTGTGCTGTCACATCGAAATAATGTTTAAAATATTACAAAGACAAATCAGCAAGAATGGGGATGCGGTTTGTGCACGAGGTCTTTCAAAAGTTTGAACTGAAACTGGTCCCCCGTGACTGGAGAACGAACGGTACGCGCTAATGAATGAATGACCTAAAGGAAACATGTTTTGTAAACACCGATATTCCCAAACAGTTCAAGTTCAAGTGTATGCGCAACCATTCATTAATGCCGCACCCAAAATCCACCATCATAAGCGCCAAACATCCACCTTCAAAGAAGGAGAAACTTCCCTACCTGGTATTTGAACGTAGATGGATGAAAAAGCACACACGTATATAAGTGCAATGCTGATCAAGAACATTCGTCTGGGCGTTTTTACTTCCCCCATCTTGGTGGCTTGCTGCAGGGATGAGGTGTCACTTTGTTTCGGGTGATTCGAGAGCTGATGCTCATTGGAAAAATGAAGTGGAGTAGCAGGGGTGGAGTTTGAATTTAGTGATGGGAAGTCCGACTCTGGTCTGCGAATCGGTTCTTTTGAACTGTTTGTTCAGTTCTTTTACGTCATGACGTAATCATAGCACGTGGTCCGCGAGATTCAAAGGAAACGTTTCAAAAGATCCATGTTTGTTTACATCATGGTTTTGACAATATTAAAATTTATTTACAAATAATACGGAAATGTTTATTAAACCAACTCGATTTAGAATTCAAGTTCAAAAAAACAAAAAGAGATGTTTTTTAATTCAAGCTACATACATTTTGTATAAATACGAGTATTAAACATTATAGGCCTACACTTAAAAAAAATATTTTAGAAAAGCCGCTCTGAAAACGAATCAACCGGTTCAATTGATTCATTCAAAGAAACGACTCAAATTAACGATTCATTCACTAGCTTGAATTTGTGGAACACTAACAGCATTTTGAAAGCAGAAGACATCAGTGTATATTAGACACTTACATCCAGCCAAGCGTCACATGATCAATTGCTATTATTGAAGCAAGTCTTCAATTATTGATTCATGTAACTTCAAAAATAACAATATTTTTATATGGGTTATGTTCTTTTGTTTATAGATAAAAATGCTCATAAAAGAAAATATTACTTTGCCAAAAAACAAACAAACAAGACAATAAGCCACAAAAATAGATGCTTTATTAAAGGTATTAGGCATTTTTTATAAAATTTTGTATCCAGGATTGATGGGCAGACACTCGAGTAAAAACAGCTGGTTTCTGAGGTTCACATCTCTTGCCGCCCCCCACTGTTAGTCCTACAAGGTAATAGATGCCATTTTTTGCACACATAAGGGGTGCGCCTGAGTCCCCCTATAAGAGAAAGAATTTTGGTGACCCAGACATAGGAGTTTCAACACATCTGTATTGAAGAATCATAAAACTGTACCAAGCAGGAGGTAGAAGCGGCTGCATCCGTACACAGGAGGAATTTCATGCTGAAACTGTTACCCCAGCCGGTCTTGCAGGCTTTCTCAGAGAGAGGCTTAACCCTGGCCATATGCATGATATCAGCATGCAGATCCACTATTATGAGAAGAGAAAACATCACTAGGCTACTCCACAGAAATGTGCTTGAGGAAGCAGATACAAAGTAGCAACGGGAAAAAAAAGAAGCGTTTCCTTTTATTCATTGATAAAATATACCATTTTCATGAACTCAAGAATCATCTAATTTACTTCTTAAAACATGATTTTGGTTTTCCAGTGCATGATGCAACAATAAACGTTACTCCAATAAATCAAATAGAGCAGAAACAAAAAAACATCCATCCATGCAACCAAGGCTCCAGCATTCCTGTGGCTCTACACAGGACAAGCAGTTTAAAATAAGATAAAATAAGCAGTTTGGAAGTAAGCTTTTTCCTTCAACCACCTAGCTCTAGGATTCTGGTATGTAACAGGAATTGTTCCCGATTCTATTAGTTATTGATGGATAAAATCAGTTGCGCTCTACATTATTTTCTTGATTAGCTCATTTCACAAGGAAATGAATGCATGCATCAAATCAAACCCTGTTAGTAAGCCAGTTGACTCACATGTAGATTTTCTTGTCCCCCAACCAGTTGTCACACAAGACGAGTTGTCTTCATTCACCATTTCATCATCGACATCCGTTAAGCACACAGGAAATATCATCGACCCTGGATGGAGCACACGTTAACCTGTACACCTTCGATTGTAGAACAGGATCTCATGAAAAACACAGATAAGATCCAATACCTATTCGAGCTGGGACAGACAAGCGGATCATGGAGAGATCGGAGACCGGTGGGAATGTGGCGTCGTGAGCCAAACTCTGCACGCTCTCCACAGCTGCGGTCTGACCCGACATGAAGTTGAGGTCGTGAGCTCCCAAGATCACCACATCTCCAGCCCTGTGGGACAAACTGTCAGTTGAGGAACAACAGAGAAACGCAGACAATCAAATCCTGTCTTACTTGGCGAAGCAGTGACGTGGCGCCAGCACCCAGCGCGGGTGAACGAGGACGCCGCTACAGTAATGCGTGTCGTGGTTCTGCAGGCTGACGTGCCATGGCCAGGAGTTTGGGCACGCCTCGCTTATGTTGTCCACCTTGAATGTGCCATCCTCAGTGGACACCACCTGGGCCAAGCCACTGGGCAACTGGCAGGGACCCATCTTGGACTGACCACACTGAGCTGAAGACATGACGGGGGAAAAAAAAAACAATTGAAAAGGTACATAACTGATACGCAGCATGAAAAGAGAGTCTTACCAGTTGAATCTGCAGCAGAGTCCACATAAACGGGTTCACCTGTATAATACAAGAGGAAAAGCAGTTTTAGATCAGCCACGGATATACACCTGGATCACTGAAATCTGAAAGTCCATACCCTGCATTGAAGAATCGATCCATTGTTTGTAGTGGTACAGGATGGTGTAAACCCCTGGTCTTTGGGCTCGACCACATCCGACCCCCCAGCTGACCACCCCGGCAAGCTTGTACCTCTCGCCGGTGAAACACGACAGGGGGCCGCCAGAGTCGCCCTGAACAGACATCCACAGCACATATGTGGAAAGAAAATTATTCTACAACCAAAACTGACATTGCATAAAAGTCAATTGGTTTGTGACAAAGAATCTCATTTTTTTTAATCAACATGACTTAATTTAATATAACAATTGTATATCCTCTGTGTGATGTTCTCCTGCATGTTTGTCACACAAAACACCTTTGATACATTTTTTTAAATAAATAATAAACCTACACATACTTGTCTAGTAACCATAAAAAAATGCAAATGTGTTCTTGACAATTATTTTAGCATTACATGTTTTTTTTAATAATATACATTTCTACACACACATGCATATAAAATATTAGATATTAACTTATATAATATATTAGGATTATGCTGAATTACTTGTACAGTTTTCTTTTCAAATACTCTTATTAAATCAATCATTTGTATACATATTTTTCTAAGAATTCTCTTTGTGGTTGAACAAAGTAGCCCTCAAACCGTATTATAACCATAAGTGGTATTTAACCACTTAATAGCCCTTAATCCTGTAATTGTGGACAAATGTGGGCACAGAGGACTCAGGTGTGATCCAAATTTTTTATTTATTATAAATGTTATATCACTGTCTTTTATAAAGTTTTGTCTATCCATTTACGGTGGGGTTTTTTTTTAAATTTTTTTTTAAATTTATTTTCTTCAAAAAGTACCATATTTTCTATGTAAATTATGCTTATTTTTATGTTTTATTTTTTTAATTACATTAAAATATCATTCCAATAATTTCTTAGAGATGAAGTGACTTTGCCGTCACCTTTTGGCTTATTTTAGAATGCTCTAAATGACAGTTTTTCCCATTCATTTCTATGGGTGCCCATTTTTAACCCAAATACAAGATTAAGGAGTTTTTTTTCACCCACTTAACATTGTAGAATTGAGTAAAAAAATGTGTGTGTTCAGGAGGCAAACTTAGGAAAAGTAGCCAAGTCTTGTACCGCTCAGATTAAGGGAAGTATTTAAAAAAAAAAAAAAAAAAAAATCAAAACTTCTTAGCCCACATTTGTCCAGAATACGGTTTTAGGGTTAACCAATTGGGACCATATGAAGACATCAAGAAAAAATATTCCTCTCATGGAGTGTGTCAGAAATTGAATCAAAGTTAAATTGCAAATGTGTACCTGACATGCATCCATTCCACCAGCATCTCTCCCGGCACACATCATACACTTATACATTTTCCCTCCATAAAAATTGATACATGTTTCTGGATCAAAAACAGTAACATTGACCTCTTGAAGTCTGGAGGCACGAGGACCATCTATAAAGAGACAAACAGCATCTACTCACATAACCACCACTCTTACACAGGACTAACAGCACATGGTTCATTAAAGGCCGTACTCTCTCTGATGGCGCCCCAGCCCGTGACTGTGCAGTTCTCCAGAGGACCCAACTCATTATTCAAGATGCCAACAGGTCTCACACACTCATTAAACCGCAGTGGGCTCCACAGTTTCACCAGGGCAATATCATTCTCATTTGTCTTTTGGTTGTAGTCCTTGTGTGAGACGATTTTTTCCACCATTACAGTCTTTAAATAAAATACACAAGAGTTCAAATTGCAAAAATCAATGCTAATAAACTAAAGATCATAAGGTAGTGAGATGGAAATATACACGCAGACACTTACTTGACGACAGGATTCACTCGCATTCTCCAAATCGTGCATTCCAACCACTGCGGTCCACATTGACGCCTTTTTATACCTGCTCACACACACACACACACACACACACACACACACAGGGAGGGATTGTGGTTTACACACACAGACTGCACTTGGAGGGGTTATGGACCGCTGATGATGGGCTCACCGTTTGAAGCAGTGGCTGGCGGTGATAACCCACCACAGGTCGAGGATGGCCCCCCCGCAGGCTGGCAGGTCGGAGTACAGCAGGGACACTTGCCAAGGCCACGAATGTGCCCAGGCCTCCTGCCCACCTATAATCCGACTCTCCTCCTCATCCTGCTCTGGGATGAAGGAGCGTATGCCAGCCTGGTCTGAAAAACATGGTGCAGACAATCCAGCAGACATTGGAGGAGCTTAGCCTTCTCTTGGCCACAGATTTGAGACTAGCGTAGCATAGGATTTTCCTTCAAAGGGTTTTAAACAACACCAATACCATTCTTCAACGTCTGGTGTTGTTTAAATCCCTTTTAAGCTGCCCTGAAACTCTCATTTGGACCTTGAACCGTTTGGTTCCCATTGAAGTCCATTATATGGAGAAAATCCTGGAATGTTTTCATCAAAAACCTAAATTTCTTTTCGACTGAAGAAAGAAAGACATGGACATCTTGGATGACATGCGAGGGAGTAAATTATCAGCAAAAGTTTTTGGCAGCTAGCATTCATAACTTTACTTTGTCTTCTTACCATAACATCCCTTGCCAAAGACGCAGTTTGTCTCAGCTGAAGTTGAAGCATTGTGATCCTTTCCTGCATTTTAAACGATGTAATAAACCACATCATTCAAATCTTACAAAGCTAACAAAACACGATCGAGATCCGCTCACCAGGGTCAGCCTTAGTCCAATTAAGAGAAAGAATTATTAAAATAAATAAACATTTTTTACACATGTTCACAAATCTGTTATTTAAAATGACCGGAGAAACTTAATACAAAAGACTTTACAAGTAAACATAATCCCTGTGACAGTGACACCTGTGAGGCGCAATCAGCGCTTAATTAATTAACCGAGTGTGCCGTTCAGCTTCACCACTAGAGGGCAGCAGAGACTCAAGCGCGAGCACGCATCATAGGCGCTGTCAGAGACTATTTATGATGCTGTGCACGACAGATATTCCATCCTTGTGAAAAAATCTGTTGTTATAAAATATAAAAAGACCAATTACTTTCGAGAATACGTACAGAAATTCAGTAGAGTCACTCCAGAGTTTTAAATGTTTTATTTAATCATAATTAACGACCCTTAATAAACAATGTTTTTATTTTGTATAACACATTTCAATTGTTTGACTAAGAAATGTATTTCATACAGTGAAGCCTACTATATGCTTATCGTATCATTCAAGCAAACTGCATCATTTATTTATGACATTTTCTTCTAAAATGATCATTTTTATCAAGCTTGTATATTTAAGTTCAGTAATTTCACTTAAATGACAATGAAGATTACCTATTAATTGTAATTTAAGTGAAATTACTGAACTTAAATATACAAGCTTGATAAAAATGGTCATTTTAGAAGAAAATTTCAAATGGCATTTAGAGGCTTTTGCATCTGAACTCTTCATATATATATATATTAGTGCTGTCAAATCTATTAATCATGATTAATCACATAGAACACAATATTTATTTATATGTGTGTGTGTATATATATATATATATATATATATATATGTATTATGCTTGTGTATTCATATACACACATACAATATATATATATATATATATATATATATATATATATATATATATATATATATATATATATATATATATATTTGTAACTAAGGGTTCAAATATGAAAGGATTAATGCAGCATTCATTCATGTACCAAAGTCTGTTATTAAAAATATTGTTAGGTTAATCTTGAATAATATTGCAAATTCAGTAGGAGAAAGTGTTTCTATATCTGATCTGTCAGCTTTGTGTGCGTTTGAATGATTATGTTAAAACAATGGGATGTAAACACAATTACAGAATTCAATGCAGGGGTTGATTTGGGTAATTTAACACCTGGCCTGTGATTTTGATAAGTGATTGCACACATAATTGCCCACCCAGAGCAATGTCAACACCTCCAAACACAAGAGCACATGCATAAGTATTGGATAATATTTATTAAATAATCATACATTACTTCACATTGGTTTCTGCTATGACATGTTTAGCACGGCCGCTGCACAACTCAAGAAATGTTCTTGATATCAGTTCCTATGGCAACGAAACGTAAGTGCAAAGATTACGGTGTGATCAAGAGTACTGCATGACAAACTCTGGCCAGCCAAAATACGACTCCAATCCATTTACTGTCACGGTGACCCAGTTCAAGGATACGGCGTTATGTATCATATTCGCTTGTAGCTTATGAGGAGAAAAATATGATATGTAATTCACTGCACAGGTCAAAATGCCTTTAGTCAAAGATACATTCCACAATATTGATGCATGTACAAGATAAAAGATAAAATGAAAGCACATGATAAAACGACCCTGTCATTTCTTGTCCTTCATTTAAATCGCTAAATCAGATCTGCCGTGTTCATGGAACACAGTAGATGTCCAGTCATATTAGAAAACTTGCAGCATTTGTCCGAAACGCTAGTTCCGAGGCTTAGAAATCATCGAAGCAGAACGGACTCGAGTGGAACGACTTCACATCCCAAAAAAATCCCTCTCAGTCTCAGATGGCACCTCTGCTTCCATGAGTAATGCAAGAACACGCTCTGAGCACTTTAAAGTAGTCGTTGAGTGGTTTTAGAGACAGGAACAATGATGAAAACTTCTGAAATCTGAGGTCAGCGGTATCGGTGAATGCAGAGGCTGCAAAATGCCGGTTTGTTGGATTATTTCAATCCTCTGTAAACTCTGGAGGGGAAAGGAAGCAGTCATGAATCATCTCCTGAGTCCTAACTGTGTTTGCATGTCTTTGTCCGCTCCCTCGCTTCATCCTTCTGTCTCTCCGTCATTTGGCCGATGGTTCAGGACTCGCTGTTCCTCCGTGTAGTTTTTTCTCCAGGCGGTCCAGCTTGGCCAGGTTCTCCTTCAGCAGTTTGGAGCCGGGCGAGAGGAGGAGAGCTCTTTGGTAGTACGCTCGTGCGGCTGCATAGTCTCCCTAAACGACAGACAAGAGTGCTTGGATCAGTCTCATGAGGATATTTCCAGGTCATATCATATTCACCTAATCAAAGGGATTTAAAAAACAACAACAATTATATATATTTTTAAATATTAGGGTGTATTATGATTTTGTGCCTTTTCTTAATTAAGCACATTTTCCCTCAAAATTATTACTTTGAAAAAAAATCTCTTATTATCATTGTAATGCAGTCATAAAAAAGTCTTAATTTAGATTAAAAAAAAATTATGGTTAATGTAATGTGACTAAGTTATAATATTAGCATTATTTTTATGCTTGAAAAAAAATATATAAGATATAATTAACTGAAAAGAAGTCTAATTATTTTATACAAATTTAGATTAAGAAAATCTATTTAGAAATGTTTAATGTAAAATAAATCATAATGTTGTTTACACACACACACACATACTGTATACAGTATATATGACAATATATATATATATATATATATATATATATATATATATATATTCTTACTAAAATTACCTTTCATAACACCATTTCTGAGTTTATGCACTGTATATATATATATATATATATATATATATATATATATATATATATATATATATATATACTAGGGCTGTCAAAACGATTAATCGCGATTAATCGCATCCAAAATAAAAGTTTGTGTTTACTTAATATATGTGGGGGCACTGTGTATAATTATTTTAGATATATAAACACACACACATGCTTGTATATATTTAAGAAATATTTTCATGTATATTCTCTATATAGATTTACATATAATTTATATTATATATAAATATAAATATTTTATATATAAATAATATTATAAATATATAATATAAATATATTTTTCTTAAATATACTTGCATGTGTGTTTTTATATATATACAAAATAATTATACACAGTGCACCCACATATATTAGGCCTATGCAAACTTTTATTTTGGATGCGATTAATCCCGATTAATCGTTTTGACAGCCCAAATATATACACACTTATATTTAAGGTTTTAACTTCTAATTATTGTTATAATTATTTTATTTGGCATATTTAATTTGTATCATTAATTATAATAGAACATATCTATTCTATAGTTAACTATCTAACGTTAACTATAGCTATAACTATAGTTATATAATAATAACTATAGTTTTTAATCTTATTTATATATTTAAATAATATATCATTATTGATTCTTCACATTACAGTAATAAGTTACTGAGAATAAATGATCATAAAAAAATATTATTAAAGGCTTCATTCTCTGAATGCAAACAATTTCTTTGTTTATGCGAAATATATTTTTCCTTTGGGCTGTTGTGTTGACATTTCTTGTCAGTTTTCATCAGACCTCAAGTCTCATACCCTGATATGCTGAATGCCGCCCATATTCATCCAGGCCTGTGATTGGTCAGGTTTGAGCTCGACAGCAAGTTTGTAGCTCTGGAAACATTAGATCAACACATGACATATTATACATATAATAAACATAATATGTTGCCAATGAAGAATGAACTCAACAGTATTAAACCACAGGCGAGGTTCAACCTTTTATAACAGTTTTGATCTGTGTAAGAAACATGATCCATTAAAGAAAAGAAAAAAAACACTGGAGGTGAATTTAACAGTCTGGCTCCTCCGCAGATGTGGTGTTGAAATACCACAAAAGGCCTTTTTGTTTAAGCCTTCATAATTGAGCTTTGAACTGGATAGCAGCATTATGTGAACCCGAGACCAGCCTGTTCTCATCTGTCCCTTTGTGGTCAAAATAAATGTGGGACTACAGGCCAAATATTAGCGGGAGACCTGGAATGAGTCCAGGCACACAGAATGAAACCATAACAGTCCTTGAGTTAGCCAGACGTTCTGTCGAATAAACTTCATTTAAGTCCTTTTAAGGCAGAGAACAAACAAGGCTAAGAAGAAAGCTTCCAGCACGAGAGAGTCTGGACCGTTTATATTGGGAGATGAAAGGATGCGGCTGATGTTCCTGTGACAGTATCAGGGCACCGTGTGAAGGTGAGAGAAGAAGCAAGCAGACGAGCACATGTAGACAGGTTTTATACTACAGCTTATTATGACTGACGTCAAACAACCAATTACAGTCTTTCATGTTGATTGTTATTGCTATTTAAATAATACACTATTCAATTATCTCTGAAACAGAACGGTGGCCAAATGGTAAAATTAAAAAAAAAAAAAAAAAATCAAATCACTGCAATATTCCTCATGACAGCAATGCTCATTGCTGAATTTTATATCACCAGAAAATGATAACAAATACATTGGTAATATTAAATATATCACTCAATGAGTATTACTCTTAAATATATATATATATATTTAAAATTTGATGCCATGAACCTGGTAATTGTTGGCAAATCTAGCATTTAGTTCTTCCCCAGAAGCGCTCGTAAATGACAAATATCTAAGATGATAAAAAAAAAAAAATAAAAAATAAAAACTTGAAATTTTCTTAGACTTTGTGCCACAAAAAAAAAAAAATATCTAAATGAATCTTAATTCATAAAAGGAAAGCACGGTCATCAAAGAAGATGAAGTATTCAAGTGACTGTCTATATGAATTGCATTTATGTATATTTATGTGCATTTATGTTTTAATGCAGTGATGAAAATTTGTCCAAAATTCAGCAAGTAAATGTATCGTTTTAAAGGACATTTTCATATTTTATTTTATATATAATAATAAATAATAATAAATAAATAAATAAATAAAAATAAATATAATTTTTTACATATGACAAAATTTTTATTTTGTCATGTCAAAAAATATATATTTTAAAAAATTTTATTTTTTATAAAATTTTTTTTAAAAATTTTATTTAAACAATAATTCTTCATAATTTACAGTAATCAGAATAGCTTTTTCTAAACAAGCTATGGAGAATATATTGTCATGAAAATTATTTATGACTCTAAAAGGCTTAATTTCTTTATGCAAAGTATTTCTTCCTTTACGAAAAATATTACATCATCATAGAAGATGTTTTCAAGTTATTTTCTGTATGAATTGCATATTTCAAAGACAAAAAAAATAATGCTTCTCAGAGGACTGATACAACCCTGTTAATCTTGAGCCAGTCAAATAGGAGTTTTCCATTTGGGTGAAGCTCTTGCAGTTTTTATGGTCTGTGAACTGTCTGTTGGCAAACTACAACCTAGTAAACAGGACTGTGTTGAAAGGGAATATTTGAAGAGCTGTTCTCTCGGTCTGACAGCTGCAGGTGAAGTTACCTGGAAGGCTCGATCAAGCTCGTTCATCTCTCTGAGCTGGTTACCCATGGAGAAGTGCAGCTCTGCCTTCAGCACAGGGTCTGCCGGATCCTGCTGCAGTGCGGTCTGCAACGCATCCAACGCCTGAAACACACACACACACACACCCTCAATACTAGTGATGAACTTCTTCATCTGCAAGAGCGCTCTCAGGAGCGCTGAGATTTCTCTTTGAGGCGCCAAACTGCTAAACTCAAGTAATAATGAGTAAAGGCATGTGCAATGAAAGGAAATTACACCAAAAAAAAAAGTCAGACGCCTCACTGAGATTCAATAAAATGTTCTTTTGAATTAGACCGAATGCAAAATAAAGCTCCTGCATGAAAGCATTCACAGAGCACCAAATTAAGGGGGAAAAGTCTTGTGTTTGTGTGTTTTCCGTTTCCGTGCAAGAAAGAGCTCCACGGTTCTGGATAAAATGAAAATAATGATTCTCCCAGGATTCTGAACAGACAACTAAATAAAGTAACAGGTAAATTATTAGAGGTTCTGACAAACTATTTGCTGCAGTCTATTTAAAATGTTTTAATTCATTAGGATGAACATTAAAAAAAATAATTTTCCTTGCATTTTCAATCAGCGTTTTTAATGAATCTTTTGAACGAATCTTTTCTCGTGTCATTTGGTTCATTCAATGAACGAAATGAACGAGTTGACTCGGGTCAACTCGAGTTGACGCGAGTTCGAACAGGAGAGACACGAATGCGCATCTCAGAACAGAGCATGGTGACCATTTGAGCTTATAAAACTTAAACTTTGTTATTTATTTATTAAATGAGCGATCGTTTCACTTGCTAAGACCCTTATTCATCGTCTGGAATCATTTAAAGCCCTTTAAACAGTTTGCAGTTTGCACTGAAAGTGTCTTTTGGACCTTGAGCCGTTTGGTTCCCATTGAAGTCCATTATATGGAGAAAAATCCTGGAATGTTTTCATCTAAAACCATTATTTCTTTTCGACTGAAGAAAAAATGACATGGACATCTTGAATGAAATGGGGGTGAGTAAATTATCAGCAAAAGTTTTTTTTTTTTTTAAAGTGAACTACTCGTTTAATAGACACAGATGAATCGTTGTCATTTAGGAAGAAGATCGCGTCTGTGTTTGAATCGAGATTGCGATCTTTTAACAATTAACTGTGCAGCTCTAGTACAGGGCAATAAACGGGAGCGCACACACACACACACACACACACACACACACACACACACACCTCAGTGTGGTTGCCTTGTTTGCTGTAGATGGCAGACAACAAGCGGAAACATTCAATGCAGTTGCTCGTCTTTGAAATGATGCCCAGGGTCATTTTCTCCGCCTCTGTAGAACGACCTGCCATGGCTAAAACCTGCGCCTGTGGAGACAAAGAGATACGAACAGACAAAACAAGTTGAAAAAAGGAAAGAGGGAATGAAAGAGCGTCCAGAAAGGAACCCGAGAGGTTGCGGCCTTTGTTTCTCTAGTCTAAGCGGTGATGTGAATCACAGTGATGGTTCTGTGGAGGCTTAATTAAGCTGACGATATACGCTCTACAACTATTTTCAAGGACGCTGACAGTTATAACCACGTCAAACCTAACTGGTTGGATTGGAAAAAAATGCATTAGACATTTTTTGGACTAAAAAGTCACTGTAATCTCACCAGGGCGAGCCAGATATCAGTGCTGTCAGGCTGCATTGTGGCCGCCTCTCTGTAAACCTCCAGGGCCTCCTCGTATCTACCAGTGTTGTAGTATAAAGCCCCAAGAGGGGTCAGGATATCCACTTTACGAACCACTTGCAGGGCCCTGTGTGAGACGCACACACACACACACACACACACACACACACACGCAGCACCTGTTATTTAGTTTACAGTTGTGTAAGCCAGATACACTGTTTAGTCTACACAGTTTCATTTGATCTCATCTTACCTTTTGTACCATAGCTCCGCCTCTTTATTTTCATTGGACGAGCGAAGAAGACGGCCCAGGTTCACCATGGCAACATAGTGAGCTGGCTTGAGACGCACCGCTTCCTGGTAATGAAATGCTGCACGATCCCCATGACCTAAAAGGGACACAGACAATATGTAGGTGTAATAATATGTGGTTGATATGAAGTGTGAAACATGACACGTGTATTTGTGTCATATTTTTATTAATCACAAGAGATTTGGGGCACTAACACCACAGCAACCAGTTAAAAACACTAGTTTCAATCATTTAAAGTGAAAAAAGTTTCGTACCCGTGTCCACCAGGAACACACCGTAGTTGTTATGGAGGTCAGAACTGTCGGGACAGTTCTCGATACCCTTGGTGTAGATTTCATTTGCTTCTTTTGAATGTCCCTACACACACACACCCACAAGAAAAGTACCAAAAATTAAGGAATTGCAAAAAATGCACTTTGTATGCGTCATTAACTGAATGGAGAGAGCGAGACCTGGTCAGCATATAGAGAAGCGAGGCTGGAGTACGCATCAGCGAAATGGGGACCGAACCGAATCGATTCCTTCAACATCCTCTCCGCCTCCTCCTCCTTCCCCTGAGACCTGGAAAACAATATCACATCATCCTCTTCCTCACATACTGTACACAGAGACTATAAATACAAGTGATGTGTGTTTACTTCAGAAGATTGCCCAGGTTGAAGAGCGCTCTGTTGTGCTGAGGGTTAATGTCCAGTGCTCTCCTGTAATAAACTTCAGCCTCCTCGGCCTGATGAGTCAGAGTGCCCAGATTATTCAGAGCACTGGCGTGTCGCGGGTACAGTCTACACAAACACAGAGGATTTACATTACCAATCAAAAGTGCTGATACAGTATTAAATATTAAATAAAAAGTAAAGTATTACACACAAAAAAAGTCATAAAATTCATAAAAATCTTGTATAAATATATAAATAATTATGGTCACACTTTAGATTAGGGTCCAATTCACAACTATTAACCACTACTTTTGCCTTGATAAGCTACAGATTACTGCTAATTAATAGTTAGTGAAGTAGTTGTTAAGTTTAGGTATAGAAAATGATCATGCAGAATAAGTACTAATAAAAAGACAATATCCAAGTAATATGCATGCTAATAAGCAACTAGTTCATAGCGAGAATTGGAGCCTAAACCATAATTATTATTAGGGCTGTGAAACGATTAATCGCATCCAAAATAAAAGTTTGTGTTTACATAATATATGTGTGTGTAGTGTGTATAACTATTTGGTATATATAAATACACACACATGCATGTATATATATTTAAGAAATATTTGCATGTATATACTTTATATATATTTATAGAAAATTAATGTTATACATAAATATTTGATATATTAATAACACATTTTTCTTATATATATATACATGCATATGTGTGCATTTATACATACAAAATAATTATACACACCACACACACATATATTATGTAAACACTTTTCAAAACGTTTATTTTGGATGCGATTCATTGTGATTAATCGTTTCAATTAAGCCCTAATTATTATTGTATAATAATATATTATTATATACAATATATTGCATTTAATTATATATTATTATATACAATAATATAATATATATATATATACACCCCCCACACACACACACAGTACCTGAGGGCTGTTTTATAGTGGTAAATGGCTTCTTGGTTTCGCCCTCTGTCCTTCAAGAAGTTGGCATAGTTGTAATGAACTTTAGCATTGTGAGGTAAAGTCTGAATGCCAGACCTGACGGAGGTGGAAGAAAATAGTTCAGGACCCAGAAGGAATAGAGAAAGAAAACATTTCACATTCACTGTTTAGGAGGAAAATCCAAAGAATGCAAAACTCGATCCATTTCATGGTAATAGCATTAAAAACTTAAATAAAGACAGACAAATACACACGTAAGGGAACATAAAACGTGATATATATAATATTTTTTAAACTACAAGCTAGATCAAAATGGTCTGAAGGGCGACAATATACTTCAAGCTAGTAATTGTGTTGCAAAACCCAGCTTAAAATCCCCTTAAACTGGTTTATTGTGGATCTTCCAGCACTGAATATGAACACACCTGAACAGGGCTTCTCTGGAGAGCCAAATTTCATTCTGTTGGACGGTCTTCCAGGAGAAGAGGAGGAGGACGACCAGCATGGACACAGTTAAAGCGGCCGCTCCCCACCGACTGACCACTGAATACAGTCTGTTCAGCCCGTGCACCACCAGAACACAGTAACCCATACTGGACACACACACACACAGAGAGTGTTATTATAGAAAAAGCTTTGCAATGTGAGGAACACTGCAGAGATTTTAAACAGGCCTTTGTGTATAACAGGTGATGTAGTGTAGAAAGTATTGAGGGTGGAGAAATGTTATATTTAATGCCATATGGGTGCTGCTAATGCATTTTCTTTTCTCTTTTCTCAGTCAGCTAAAGAACTAAATCAAACAAACAACCAACTGGAAAATATTTAGACTTTGCATGCAGATATGAACTACTTCCTAGGGCCAGACAGTGAAACTCTCATGACGAATGGTAATATGATACCCTTAAAATTGTATGCGTGTGCAAGGCAATAGCTAAAATAAGACTGGGAACAAATGACTTGCGCTAAAAATCATATTCTTGAAAGTATCTTTGAACCTATCTGTAGTATCATTGACAAATGCTGAATGACAAAATACACACTGATATTTAAAAGTGCCAGAGCAATTTTTCACAACAAAATCACAGGGAAGAAATAATTAAAATAACACGAATTCCAATGAATTCATGAATATATTAATAGAAAATTAAGTAAAATATTATTTTGCATGGATTATTCCGCATATTAAATAAGATACTGTATTTAATACAATAATTTAGAATAAATGTATAATACTATATTTTATAATATAAATAATCATTTAAAATATTCCTGTTATACACACAAAGTATGAGATAGTAAATATTCAAAATATTATAATTTTATAAAATATAAATTGTATAAATATACACAGTATATATATATATATATATATATATATATAACAGCACAAAAATTTTGTATAAATATCAAATTATGAATATATAAATTATATATTTACTGAATGAATTTTTCATGTAATTTTATGAACATTTTATGCATTTTTTTGCAGTATTATTATCAAACACTGAACATTGCTAATTACTGTGCAAGACCCTGGTAATATTCACTGTCTAGCAAGAAACAAAAGCACATTCAAAGTCTCTCCAGCACATCTGTGAATAAGCATATTTACAGGTAATCATGAGAAGGACAAAACCCTCAATTCTTCAGCCACATAAAAGGGACTGATCCGATTTCGCATCTCACAATGTTTATCCTCAGCCGCTGGTGTCAGTGTGGACACGGTCAAAAACGGCTCAAGTCAAACACAATTACATCAATCTCTCACAGTGTCGACGCAAAGAGCAAGATAAAAATGGGAATGTCTGGTTCATGTTTTTTTTTTTTTGTTACTTTTTCAATGCTGGAATGTTTTTAGGGCTGAATTTATACTCAATATCCAGTAACACGTTAGTTTAGGGTCCAGTTCTCACTATTAACTTTGCTTATTAGCATGCATATTACTAGGATAGTGGCTGTTTATTAGTACTTATAAAGCCTGTAATCCTACCTAGTACCTAAACTTAACAACTAACTATTAAGAAGCAGTAATTAGGCAAACGTCTTCATAGTAAGAACTGGACCCTAATCTAAAGTGTGACCCAATATCCTTCCAGGTTCATTTTCTTTCGTTGTCTCTGCTTTGCCACACAGGAAATGTATATTCGGAAGACAACACCTCCCTTTCCCCGTCAACACCCACTCTCACAAACTGAACATATGAGGACTCCTGCGGCTTCACACACACTTTCACTGCTTCCCACACACACACACTTCTGAAACATGTGGAACATTCACAGTTCAAATGAATTTGTTGAAGATACACCAATTGCACTCGAAGAGTGTTATGATACTTTGGTCTCCAGATATAGATTAGGTTCCTTCTATATAAATCCATTAGATTTATGCATATTTTACCATGAATAGAGGACAAAAAAATCCCAATCCGCTTTCTAAATGCATGTTACTGATCTTGTGAAAGATTCATGTATATCCTTTATTTATTTTATGACTCGGGTTGGGACAAAATATCAATAGGGCAATATATCGTGGATACGAGAATCGATACGCCAGCGCCAAAAATTGATATTTGAATTAAAATAAGGCGCTCGAAATAGATTTCTCTGCTCCCAGCATCGCTATTTCATGGCTCCTCGGGGTGGTGCTCAACACACGAATGAGGGAATTGTGAACATAAGTTAACTCTGAGTCTGAGAGATGTGTGTGTTACGCTCTTTAAAGGGATACTCCACTTTTTTGGAAATAGGCTCATTTTACAATTCCCCCAGAGTTAAACAGTTGAGTTTTACCGTTTTTGAATCCATTTAGCCGATTTACTGATATTTAGTCAGTAACCAGACAGTTTCTGGTCTCATTGACTTCCATAGTAGGAAAAAAATATATACTATGGAAATCAATGAGACCAGAAACTGTCTGGTTACTGATATTCTTCAAAATATCAGAAAATTGGCTGAATACATTCGAAAACGGTAAAACTCAACTGTTTAACTCTGGGGGAGTGGTAAAATGAGCCTATTTCCAAAAAAAGTGGAGTATCCCTTTAATGGTCCACCTGGAAATAATGATGCCTTGAAGCCAAACCCCCTCATGGAAAAAGATAGCTGTCGTGTTTTACAACTGTGACAATGAGCGCTTATCAGGATCGCCTAAACACTGGATTTTCAAAAGTATGACAAGTATGTAAAGTGTGCGCTATATACTCTTTAAAATCTCCACAGACAAGTGAATCAGAGCCTTAGAGTCCCTCACATTCCTCTCATAGCTGTGCTGATGTGTGTGTGTGTCTGAGACTGAGTGTAAATGGCTGGCCTCCGAGCCGCTCTCACGTGTCTGATCACTATTGCTGTTGGCGATGCTACTAATATTTACCCAGCATGCATAAAGAATGGCTGCCTAAATATCAAGATAAGTGCCCATCTGATCCTAACACAGGCCATTAAATTCACTGAGCAGAAACAGTTCATTACTCATAACTAAGTGTACTCAAGGATGTAATGCGGTGTGTACGTGCATTTATGTGTGTATGTGGGTGTGTGTCGGGTCACCGCTACACTCCGAGCTAATAAGATCATTTTTTAACATACCCTATTAAATACCTCGCCTCATTGTCTGTTAATCTCTACAGTTCACATAAACACACACACACACCAGATTGGTGGTGCATTATGGGAAGCAGGGGCTAAAGACAGATTATGTACCGTTATCAGTGGTGTGTGATTCCCACTGCGAGATGAAGGAGAACGAGGGAGAGAAAAATGGGGGTTGAATTTGTGAAGCTCTAAAAAAAAAAAAGGTATTTCGCAGCGCAAGGAATGTTTTTAAAGGACATTTTCTCTGTCTGTCGCAATATATTTTTACAGGCACACACACAAACCTGGGCATGTAGAGAACTCTTTCCGCCACCACAAATCCCACGCGGAAGAACAGATTACTGGCTGGGATGAAGGGAAAGACCAGGAACAGCACGCCTACCAACACCTCCTTCCCTTTCATCCTCTACACAAAGAAAGAGAAACAGAGAAAAAGTGAGAAACCAGAGTGGAGAGAGAAACCAGATACAATACAATACAATAACGAAACAAAACCAAACATTCCTACAGAAAATGCCAGTGGCATTTACCCCTGCCAAACCCGCAGGCACAATATTAGGGCATTGCTATTTTGTTGCTAAGGTGTTGTTATGAAGATGCTGTGTTTTCTTTTAAATTTTATTATCTGGTTGATATGGTATTCTGAACTGTGTTGCTAAGGTGTTGCTATGAAGTTACTAAGGCATTCGGATTGTGTTTAGCACATTACTATGATGTCACTACTGTATTCTGAGGGGTTAACTGAGTTGCTATGAAGTTGCTAGGGTGTTGCTTAGGTTTTTAGGGTGAAGTTGCTAAGGTATTCTGAGTGTTTAAGGCATATTGGTATTCGGAGTGGTTGCTTAGGGTGTTGCAATGAGGTCGCTATGGTAATCTGGTATTCCGAGTATGTTTTGAGTAAATGTTGTTTTTTTCATCTGCCAAATGAAAACCATAATAGGAAAGTATAAGCATGGGAAACACAAAGGAAAATTGTCTTTTATACTCCACTACAGAGCTTCCACATCTTTATTAGTGTTATTTGAGTGAGTGTACTTGAGATATGAGCTAGCGTTGTTTTTATCGATGTACAAGTTCATTAAATATGACAGTTGAGGATGGATGGGTCAATACGGAGATATGAATTGGATATGAAATCTAAGCTAGAGCGAGAGAGGTGGTGGTGCGGGTTCATAACTGTATCACGCTCGGTTTGCTTTACATACTGTAGGCCGATACGCTGATAAAAAATAAACAACATTACCACAGTCATTGTCTGCAGTCTCATTCTCATTTCCACAGACGATATATGAATGTATTAGTATTGATTTATGCCTTCCAGTACATCAAAAACATTAATTAACTTCAGGTTCAGCAAGAAATAAGCAGACATTCTGACACGCAACAACTGTACCGAGAAATATACTAAATGTCCTGATGACATTTATTCACGGTCACAAATCAGAAAAATCGACCCACTCTCGGGCCTGCGTGTGTGTCTGTGTGTTTTGCATGAGACAATTAGCCTGTAAACATTCGTGCAGAGACAGATTGGAAAGTCATTAGGGTGAATTGTTGGATGATAGAGGCGTGGCCAAGGATGGTCATGTGACAATGGGATTATTTCAGTGAAAGGGTAAGCTATGCATTTTAAGTTCAAGTCAAATCAGTCTTATTTTTATTGTATTATAGTATTTATTAATATGTATGCATGTATTATAGTATTTATTAATATTCTGAATTAGCTTTTATTTTTATATTTCCCGTTTTCATTTTAATGTGTTTTGTCATTTTTATTAGTTAGTTTTATATTTTATAATAATTATTACATTTTATTTTTATATTTTCCATTTTCATTTTAATGTTTTGTCATTTTTATTAGTCACTTTTATATTTTATAATAATAATTATTTTTATTTTTATTTAGCTTTACTTTATTTCAGGATTTTTATTTCAGGATTTGTTTTAGTAATTTTAGTACTAGAACTTATTTTATTTTATTAGTTGCCAATGCAACATTTCATTTAATTTTTTTTTAATAATATTTGTTAACAATAGCAACACTGCTAACAGTGACTTTCGATTGGCTGATCTTCGCATGACAGCATTGCTCATATAGTCGGTCATTAACCTAAATAGGTGCTGATATTTAAATGTTTTGGTCATATGCTAATGTCTTCATGATTGTGACTTTATTTGCTTAAATGTTAAAAGATATTTACCTTATATTTACGAAGACCATAGGCTATTAGATAATAGCTAATTATTATGCGCACTTGCCACCAACTGGACAGGCGTGGGCATTACAGTTACATGTTTCAATAGATACAGCCTTGAAATTTTTCCCAACACTGCTAAAAAAAAAAATCAGTCAACAGCAGAAAGTATTTGGTTAACGTTACCACTTATACATAATTGTGAAAATTGAGCAAGAAAAAATCCATATGCCCCATTACAAACCAGACAACACTCATAAAAACAGAGCCTACAAGCTTATGTTTTTCTGGGAAATATTAGAGGGCTAAACCTGGGTCATGATAATAGCTTTGGCATTATCCTTTTCGCCAGTTGCCATCTGTTGTCATGGCAGCACAAACAGAGGTCATCCGCAGTCTGTCCCAAAATGTCACTGGGCCAAAACCAATTCAACAGCATTCAATAGACTAACACCTCTCTCTCAGCTCTGCTCGTTCCTGCTGGTTCTTCCTCTCAGCCAGCGCTTAATTTGCAAATGAATCATTTCCGGATCAAAATTAAAAGTCGCTGTGACCGACACTGACCAAACAACTTAAGTTTTCCCGCAACATACAATGTCATCACTAAACAGTGAAGACATAACTGTAAGAGCGTCATTCACAAGTTTCTGCCGGTGTGTTATTCTGTCACGTACACCATACTGTATTATTCAGTTGATCAGTGATATTCTCTCACCGACGACGTCGTTGTCTTTTCCATTACATTGCTTTCTGATTCTGACTGATCTAAGACTGATCTAAAAATCAACTAATCTTTTTTCATGTCATTTGGTTCATTCAACAAACGAAATGAACGAGTTGACTCAGGAAAAGATTCGTTTTCATTTTGATGAACGAGTTCGAATGGGAGAGTCACGAACGAGCATCAGAACAGAGCAAGGCGAGCATTTGAGCTTCTAAAACTTCAACTTTGTTATTTATTTATTAAATGAGCGATCGTTTTGCTTGATAAGACCCTTATTCATCGTCTGGAATCATTTAAAGCCCTTTGAACAGTTTGCACTGAAACTGTCTTTTGGACCTTGAACCATTTGGTTCCCATTGAAGTCCATTATATGGAGAAAAACTCTGGAATGTTTTCATCTAAAACCTTAATTTCTTTTCAACTGAAGAAAGAAATCCCAAGAAAATCCCAAATCTGACATTTTCCAGAAAAGGATCCAGCACTTCCCTCAGCCCTTCCTTTATTCTCATTCACCTAGACTTTTTTCAGTTCTTCAATTCCTTTCTATCATATTTCCCCTTCCTGAGGCAAGAAGGATAGTTGTGTGATAATAGCATTGCAATTTGAGTGAAAATTTGTAACATGTGTCTAGGATGATTTAAATAGCTTCTGATAGTCGACACAAAGTTTGCTTGATAATTTTGATTAATGGCCAGTGTTGTAGTGTTAATAAATATTTTGAATTAGCTTTTATTTTCATATTAGTTTTAAATAGTTTAAGTGTACAATAACAACACTGATCCTCGCATTCGAGAAATGCACACTCTTGTCACAATGTTTCTTTTAAAATCCTAAAATTGCCAGGTTTATATTAAATTTGTATTCCCAGATTTTCAGCGGCGCCTCAGACCTCGAAAGGCACATGAAAGTTTGAACTGATCCTCCAGCCCACTTGTGTAACATTTATAGAATCTGAAATGTGAGATTGTTGTCTCTATAAACGGAATGAGAAAACCAGGTTTTTTCACTTTTAAGCATTTGCACACATTCACACACCTCAACTCGATCAGTAAAAGGAGCAGGCAGTTTACTGACATAGGTCTGTCAGCTTGCCTCAGACACACACTATGAATTATTCAGTCAGTAGATATGAGATCTGCTGAACAGGGACCGGAATATTCTATCTCTCTCTTTCTCTTTCATTTTCCCATTCCCCGAGTCTCATTATGTGGAGTCGGATCAGCCGTTCTAGAAACGAGAAAAAGCACTGCCAATTTATTTCCGACCTGTGTAGAGAAATGCGAACATTTCTAAATGATTCCCCAAGGACACCGCCAACACAGCGACAAACAACTAATAAACCGATCTCGGGGTCGACAAAACCTCACTGACATCCTCTCGCAGTTTCTGAAAATGTTTTTAGAAAATGGACCTGTAAATGTTTTTTGGGTTACTGGAGCTTTCAAGCTCTCATAAAACCTTTGCTTTGCTGTTATCGGTTTTATTCTAATTCATAGGCTTTTTTGAGCTAGTTCAGTGCATAGAAATCTGTAGAAAAACAGAACCTGCATTTTAAAGGAGTTGCTCACTTTTAAAAAAACTTTTGCTGATAATTTACTCACCCCCATGTCATCCAAGATGTCCACGTCATTCTTTCTTCAGTCGAAAAGAAATTAAGGTTCTTGATGAAAACATTCCAGGATTTTTCTCCATATAATGGACTTCAATGGGAACCAAACGGTTTCAGGTCCAAAAGACAGTTTCAGTGCAAACTGTAAACTATTTAAAGATCTTTAAATGATTCAAGATGATGAATACGGGTCTTATCTAGTGAAACGATGGCTCATTTAATAAATAAATAACAAAGTTTAAGTTTTATAAGCTCAAATGGTCATCTTGCCCTGTACTGTGATGCGCATTTGGGACTCTACTGTACGAACTTGTTTATCAAAATGAACTAATCTTTTTTTTGTGTCATTTGGTTGATTTAACAAACTAAATGAACGAATTGACTTTAGAAAAAGATTCGTTCATTTTCATTTTGACAAGTTTGAACAGTAGAGTCACGAACACGTATCACAGAACAGAGCAAGGCGACCATTTGAGCTTATAAAACTTAAACTTTATTTTTTTTTTAAATGAGTGATCATTTCGCTTGATAAGACCCTTATTCATCATCTGGAATCGTTTAAAGCCCTTTGAACAGTTTGCACTGAAACTGTCTTTTGGACCTTGAACTGTTTGGTTCCCATTGAAGTCCATTATATGAAGAAAAATCCTGGAATGTTGAAACCTTAATTTCTTTTCGACTGAAGAAAGAAAGACATGGACATCTTGGATGACATGGGGGTGAGTAAATTATCAGCAAAAGTTTTTTAAAAGTGAGCAACTCCTTTAAAATGTTCTTTGTCTCAAACTATAATAAAGATTTGCACGCTGTTTTGATGGACTGCGAATTTTTCCACAGTCTGTGATGCTGAAAGTATATTTGGCATATGAAAATGATCAATGAATTTCACCGTCAGCATATGTGCCTCACAAAAATTTGCAAGATTGAGATAAGCATAATAATGGCCTGGAGAACTGAATAACCTGAAAAATGAACAACTCGCTTCATGCACGACCTGCGTGAGGAACGTGTGCATTAGCTCACGGGCAAACATCTGCTTCACGTGATGCGAGCGCACTCATTTACACAGTCGCTGCTACTTTTCACGGGTTGCTATGGCGATGAGTCGTGGAGAGTTGCGTTGGGAGCGCACGGGAGGAGGGAAGAACGACAGAACAGCGGGATGTGAGACGGCATGAGTGAAGGCTTTCATATGATCGAAGTGTGCTATTCCTAAATTATGACAGAACGAGTCTGCGGAGACGAGGTCTCAGCGGTTGTCTTGACATGAGGAAACGTGTGTGTGTGCTCACCTGTAGGTGTGTAACACAGTTAAGGCTCAGTGCCAGCATCACGAGAGCCAAAGTCAGGGAAGCAATGTTCCGTCCGTCCCACAGAGACTCCACTAAAGGAATGCTTCCCACCTGTCAATCACAACTCATGCAATCATCTAACGTTTACTAGAATGCAGTTTTCGCAGTGTGTTTCTGTTGATGCCATTTACCTGCCAATCGTAGCAAAGCACTATGGGAGCCAGTAAGAGCCAGGCATTGAAGGAGAGCAGATAGCAGTAGGAAAGAAACCTTAAAAGACACAAAGATTTGTGTTTTGTGAAATGTTTTCTGTTCTGGATATTTTATGCATACACAGAAAACATTAATGGTTCTTCTTACATAAAATGATTATAGTAGATAAAATCATGGAACAATTATGGATGGGAGGAAATGTCAAGGTTATCCTGCTTTTATGTACGTTCCAGACCCCTCGCTGAATTTAAATGCTGTTAAAGTCTATATATCAACATATTTCTCATGACGCAGGAGATTTAGAGAAATAACTCAGGAGAACTACATATAAAATTGAAGACACGGAGCAATCAACTGAGGAAACTAAGTCCTACGAGTATGTGATTTTGGACGCAGCCAATCAAACAGAACTAAAAGAACATAACCGTAACAGAGTGATGACAGTCAGACCGACCTGGTGAGTAGATATGGAGAGAAGGATGCTGGATTGTCTTGCTCTGAGAACAGTGGCATGGATCCACCCATCAACCATAAGCGGAAAGACATGATGACTGTAACCTGCAGAACAACACAATAAAGACTTATACTGTAAATAAAAATAGTTACAGAGCACATGAGGTTCAGCAAAAATGACAAAAACGTCAATGCTAATTTAAATGAAATAAAAATGTTATAAATCAATTCATATAATGAAATAAAAATACGTTAAATAAAAATAATAAAAAATATAATAAAATAAATAAATATGTATTTTTTTAATAAAAATAATTTTAGTAATAAATTTGAACATTAAAGGAGCTGTATGTAAGATTGTGGCCAAAACTGGTACTGCAATCAGTTTCAAAATACTGTAGAGCAGTGTATCCCCTCCCCCTCCCCCCTGACCCCAGGTTGCCAGATATGCTGCAGGATCCAACTTTTTTTACCCCACACGTTTGTAGCTGCAGCTGTGGTAACTAGAGCAGAGCTGGCAACCCGAATGCTGCAACACTAATGACTTCGTGATTGGTAGATCGGTGGAGGGCGGAGCATCAGACCAAAACACAACATGACAGTTGAGGGCTGCAACAACACTTTTTAAATGACAATATCCTGGCCGGACTACTGTTGTTAGTGATAAAAGTATTTGAAATGAACATGATTTCTTAATGTCTAGTGACACATCAGGGTCATTTTATGATTATTTGAAATAAATTTCTTACATACAGCTCCTTTAAATAGGTCCTTGTAAAACTGACGGTATTATGAAAGGTTAATGTTTATCAAAATAAACATGGTTCACATGAAAGAAAAAAAAAGGTTTATGTTACTGGATCGCTAAAATTATTAGGGGGAGGGACAAATGTGGATACGCCCCTGAAAACAAGATGCATCAATATTCCTGAAGACAACAGACCCCTGATCCACTAAGAGTCAATTTTCCCAGCTTTTAGTAGATTGCTATCATATATGTATATGCTCAAACATCAAACCTCACAGACATGAAATAAAAGCCACAAAACATTGATTATGATTTAATGGGGCTAATAATCTAAGTATAATCCAGCCCAGATCTTTAAAGAAGTAGTTCACTTTTAAAAAACTTTTGCTGATAACTTACTCATCCCCATGTCATCCAAGATGTCCACGTCTTTCTTTCTTCAGTCGAAAAGAAATTAAGTTTTTTGATGAAAACATTCCAGGATTTTTCTCCATATAATGGACTTCAATGGGAACCAAACGGTTAAAGGTCCAAATGAGAGTTTCAGTGCAGCTTCAAAGGGCTTTAAACGACACCAGACGATGAATAAGGGTCTTATCAAGGACCCTTCGAGTCATGACTCGAAAAAAGATAAGACCCTTATTCATCGTCTGCTGTCGTTTTAACCCCTTTGAACAGTTTGCACTGAAACTCTCATTTGGACCTTGAACCGTTTGGTTCCCATTGAAGTCCATTATATGGAAAAAAAAAATCCTGGAATGTTTTCATCAAAAACCTTAATTTATTTTCGACTGAAGAAAGAAAGACATGGACATCTTGTATGACATGGGGGTGAGTAAATTATCAGCAAAAGTTTTTTTAAAAGTGAACTACTCCTTTAACCGCTAGGGTTGCAAAGGGACAGAAAACGTCTGGTAAATTTCCGGAAACTTTCCATGGGAAGTTATGCAATTTATACAAACTGTCTCATAAACAAATATTAACATTTTGTCTGGTCATAAGAAGACATGCATGCACACAAATGACATTTGTGACTGATTTTTTCGTTCGCTTCTTTCATTGAACACCAAAAAATCATGAATGTTGAATAAAAAAATAAACATTTCCCTGATCCCACCCAAAAAGCATTGCAATATTTGGCAGTAACAATTGAGCTACTTACATGCAACGAGATGACGCAAGCACGTTTGACGAACGGGCAGGAGATCCTGACAAGCTCCTTCAACCCGGAGCCCGACAGATGCCTGGAACGAAAGCATATCCAGATGTGACAGTCGTTCACAGACTCCATAACTCAATCAGCCGATGGACTCATTTTCATTCATTAACGACTTAATCAAACCATCAGGGAATTACTTTAGGGGTGTATTAATCCGTTTACCGTTGCTCTCAATTAATTACCTCAACATCTTGGAAAACAGAGCTGCAAGAACTCGAGTAGACAAACACTCTCACAGCCCTCTTTAGAAGACTTTAAAACGCCGCTCTAAACTGGAACGCCATCATCCTTCTTTGAGAGTGCCGGGATGTACAGTGAATTTTAATTCAGCGTGACATGACACCATGACAGCTGTGACTGGAAATGTGGGGTGAGATGAATGAAAGAAAAGAAGAGGCGAGAGAAGGAGGTGGGGGAGGAATGGAGCTCAGGCAGTACATCGCACTTCTGCTGATTGATTCAGTAAAGAGTTGGAGAGAGCTCAGCTTAATGACTATGTGCGTGAATGTGTGTGTATGTGCGCATCGGTGCTTTTCAGAGCGTATTGTACTCCAGGGATCGCAAGACAGCACAGAATTAAAAATCCTCTATCCTTGCCCTTCATCGCTACTTTCATGTTTCTGCAGTTTTTTGTTTTTTTTTTTGTTAAAAGAAAATGAGGATAGGTTTTACACCGGCTTTAAAAATTTTTAATTACTTTATTAACGTACTGTGATCAATTCATCAGTGCATGTTATTCAAAAGAAATACAAATAATCCAAACTTTCATTTCTGATGACCACCTAGTTTCAATCTTAATACGAACGATTCATTTGTGCGTGTTATTCCAAAGAAATTAAATTAAATGTAGATCTTGTTAAAATATAAACACTTTCTCTGCCTCTGAAACAACTTTCCTTTTCAAATGACATCACCAAGGCCACCAAGTTTCAGCCAATGAGGGCTGGTCGTGCTTCAGAAGGGGAGGAGTCCTACACAAAATGCAAACTGGCATGCTAATTAACGACTTTTCCCCCCACAATCACTAAATATATCACTTTAGGGAAGTAAAACGGGTTTGCAAATGCAGATAAATGCAAAAATCCAGATCCTTTTAATGGAATTGGGAGCATTTACTTAACGTCACCCGTTTGTGAGGAGTTAGTAACTGATACTCTTATGAATATTGCACTGGTGTAGAGTTACTAGTGTTAGCTTATGCATTTAATAATAACAAAGCCCACAGGACACACTCCACCCCCTCACTGCAAACACACACTCACCCAAACTGAGAGACAGCGTGTCTACAGGCATTATGATGACTATCAGTCACAATCACACTCTCCACACTGTGTGTGAGGGGGTTTGTGTCTCGTGTCCTCCCCAGGGTCACGGGTAGCAGGAAAGGTTTATGGGCACTTTTGAAAATCAAATAAAGCCAGAGCCCTCATTCCCCAGAGGGAGACGCAGACGGAGAGAGGAACCTTTGCTGTTCTTCAAGGCTGAGGAGTGTGTTCATGCCCGCCAGCGTCACTCCGTTTGTAGAAATGACACAGATGTTCTGTGTACTGAAGCTGTGTCTGTTAACTTACGAATCAGCTCATAAATATTCCTTCAATCTATTAATCAATTCTATATAATTAATCTAAATATTATAGTTTTTCAACAAATGGTTAGTGCAATAAGGTGTTCAATCACTGGAAAATGTAGCTCGTCAATCTGAAGAGGTCAAACTTAAAAAAATGACACATTTGTTTAAAGGAGTAGTTTTCTTTTTTAAAAAAATTTGCTGATAATTTACTCACCCCCATGTCATCCAAGATGTCCATGTCTTTCTTTCTTCGGTTGAAAAGAAATTAAGGTTTTTGATGAAAAAATTCCAGGATTTTTCTCCATATAATGGACTTCAATGGGAACCAAACAGTTCAAGGTCCAAAAGACAGTTTCAGTGCAAACTGCAAACTATTCAAAGGGCTTTAAACGATTCCAGACGATGAATAAGGGTCTTATCAAGCCAAACGAGCGCTCATTTAATAAATAAATAACAAAGTTTAAGTTTTATAAGCTCAAATGCTTGCCTTGCTCTGTTCTGTGAAGTGTGTTTGTGACTCTTCTGTTCGAACTCGTTTATCAAAATGAACAAATCTTTTTCCGAGTCATTTGGTTCATTCAACGAACGAAACAATTGAAATGACTCGGGAAAAGATTTGTTTAATTTTAATTTTAACTTTAAAACTTTAATTTCTTTTCGACTGAAGAAAGAAAGACGTGGACATCTTGGATGACGTGGGGGTGAGTAAATTATCAGCAAAAGTTTTTTTAAAAGTGAACTACTCCTTTACGAGAACTCACATAAGTTTGTAATGAAATGTTTAAATGAAACACATGATTTGTTATTTTGTCATTTTCATTGAATAAAGGACATATTTTTAAAATACTACATTTATAATTTATTTATTTATATATATTTATTTTTACAAAGTTTATAGGACAATAAAGCAGTGGCTTAAATAGGGTTACGTACTAAAAATGTGGAACACTAAATCATTTGGTTAAGCTAAATATTATATATTAGTATTCACTAAAAAAAAATATGAATTGCATGTAGGATTATAATTGAGAACCTAAAAACATTTACGGGGGATACAGTCATGATTCATTTAAACCCACTTTACATGCCGATAATAAATTATATAACATATCCAGCAGATTTACAACAGACTCTATTGCTTTAAAAGAAATAGATAAAAGTATTCCAGATTTGTAGAAAGTGGCGCATGCTCATACATAACCACAAATAAACACTACAATCATGTCTTAATAATGGATTAAACCGTGCTTTTGCTACAGGATGTTAGATGTAATGTTTGTCTCTCTGTGACTAATGCTGAGGAATAGATGCATGTCTTGTGTGTTTGATCTCTGCAGAACACATGGGAGCGTTGAGAGACTCAATTGCACAAACATAGCCGGCACTGAACATAATTTAACCGATTGGTGCTGTAGCAATATGTGTTAGACTAGACAAAAAAAACTACAGTTATAAATATGACAGATGTTGCAGTTGGCCACACAACTTTCCCTATTTATTTGCAAACGTCTTCTGAGTGGTTTTTGTAGCGCATTCAAGTGGTTCAAATGCTGTTAGGACAGTTAATACCACGCATTGACAACCACTACACCTCATAACCACGAGTATTAGCTAGAAAATAAATGTCGTCCTCTTCTAAATACCAATTTCTCTATAAGCCCTAATGGATGAAATAGGTGTTTCATTACACAATCAAAACTGCAAAGATGGTCCGGCAACTTAGCCTGGGGGAGAGAGGAATGAGCATGGGATTGTGTGTGAATGTGTGTATGTTTGCACACAGCATTCAAGGATGAGTCTGGCATCTCAGTCGTGTGTCTCCTTCAGTAATGAGAACCCAAGGGCCAGTCAAGGGGTCCCTCTCTGTTTCCCACTCACTGATGAGCCCCTTTGTTCAGCTTTTCACATTCTCGGAGAGTGCAGACCCACTGGACACAGAGCACATTTTAAGTAGCTGAGACTGTAATTGAAGCAAATGAGGTTCACACTATGAGAGAGAGAGAATGAGAGAGTTTGGGTTGAGTCTGAGAGCGCGATTGCCGTTTGTTTCGCCTGATTGACTCTCTTTGAATGCCAATTACCGCCACAGCTGAACGAAAGTGCCGAGCTGTAATTGGGAGATTGCTTTGTGTATTATCCATCGCAGATCTGCGCTGATCGTTGGCTAGATCATCTGCTCGTACAATTTGTTTGGTACCAGTTAAACAAGAAGTCGTCCTTTAAATGATTAAAGAAGCAAAAAACGAATTAGCGTGTAGGCGATAAATATATCTAGGATATATTTAGATAAAAAGATATATATATATGAAGAGTTCAGATGCAAAAGCCTCTAAATGCCATTTGAAATTTTCTTCTAAAATGATCATTTTTATCAAGCTTGTATGTTTAAGTTCAGTAATTTCACTTAAATGGCAATGAAGATTACCTATTAATTGTCATTTAAGTGAAATTACTGAACTTAAATATACAAGTTTGATAAAAATGGTCATTTTAGAAGAAAATTTCAAATGGCATTTAGAGGCTTTTGCATCTGAACTCTTCATATATATATTTGTTTATTTGGGGTAGGGGTGTCTCTTTTATATTGACGAACATCTGTATAACACAGCCATAATATGTTTGTATCGACTTGGCCCAACATGCGCTGTAGTAGAAATAAAAACTGTTAAATATATATGTTTACTAATATATTTTAATTAATGCAGCGCAACGATTAATCGCAGTTAATCAGATCCCAAAAAATTGTGTTTACATAATATGCGTGTGTGTGTACTGTGTGTAATTATTTTGCATATAAAAAATTCACACATGTGCATGTATATATTTAAGAAAAATGTGTTATTACAGTAATGTATAAAATATTAATATTTAAATTTCATATAAATTATGTATAAATATGTATACAGTATATAGATGCAATATATATAAATAAATATAATTATATTATATATATATATAAATATATTTTGTAAACACAAAATTTTATTTTTTGATGCGATTAATCGTTGACCAGCCCTAATTTTAATATATGAAAAATGCTACATGTAACATTGCTAGAGATGCAAATGATACATAAATGCAAATGATATTTTATTAAATAAAATTTTAATAATTATTAAAACTGATGTTTTGCACTAATTTATAGAAATGAACCTACCATCGCGTTTTTTTTTTTACGTGAAAGTAACCAAATGGCATGCAATTCAGAAACGACTCAAAAGAAAACGCATTAAATCCCTGCAATATTCATGAAGTGAATAATTCTTATACAGGCAAAAAAAAAAAAAAAAAAATCCATGTCAATATATTGGGAATATTCGATAGCAGATTCCTGAAAGGACAAGACCCACGGTCAGACTGTGCTTCGGCATGCATTTACATGTTTTGATGAGCTAAGCTAATTTTCAGACAGTACATACCACCAGTCAATGTCTGTCTAGGGACCGTCGATCGTTAACCGCCTCCTAATGAATTTAATGAGTGTGTGTGCTATGTGATCCGACTGCATGTGACGAATGTGTATTGGGACTGTCTCAGCCTTGGGTTGAAGATTGAAAGCACATGGCGGCTCCGATGCCCGGGACACAATGGAATTCTCCATAAACATTCCAAGATTCCGTTATAGACAGACACAGACGGCCTTCTCCGAGCTCTTTACATGCCACTTCTATGCACAGCACAACAGATATGATATGATAGAAACGGTTGCCAATTCAGATTTAAATAAACAAGATGACCTTAAAGCTCGATCGGCAAATCAAAGACAATTACGGATTTGAGAAAATACTCCTAAAAATGATTTAAATGATGTCATGTTGTCATGCTTGTTGAATGTAAAAACATCAACACAATGACACCCCGTGGCAATGCCAGACAATAATAATTAACATCTGCAAATGATCTAGTATAGTGAGCATAAGGACACTTACAAGATGAGCGGCTTGCGGCAGAGCACCAGGAAATCATAGAGGACGCACACACCAAACACAGTGATGCCCGTCTCTTTCACCAGCATGGCACAGGTGCCCAACAACAGACTGAGAGTCAGTGACAAGACTGACACCGTAGTGGGAAACTCGTCTGCCATTCTGCTCGCTGACACACTCCTGCAAGAAAAAAAGAAGTCATATTACGCTACAACTCAAGGTCAGTTTGCTTTAATTCAGCAAGGATGTATAAAGCTGAACAAAAGTAGCAGTAAATACATCTATAATGTTACAAAAGATTTCCATTTCAAATAAATGTTGTTCTTTTGAACGTTCAAGTCATCAAAGAATCCAGAAAAAAAAAATCAGAAATTATTTCCACAAAAAATATGAAGCAGCACAACTGTTTTCAACATTGATAAACTAATAATAATAATGATATGAAATATTTAATGAGCACCAAATCATCATATCACAATCATTTCTGGAGTAATGATGCTGGAAATTCAGCGTTGCAAAACAGGAATAATGACATTTCAAAATATATTAAATTAGAGAACAATTATTTTAAATTGTAATGATATTTCTCAATAATACTGTTTGACTTATTTTGCTTTGGTGAGCAAACACTACTGCACTCGGACAGTATGCAAATGTGTTTCCTCTGAGGCCGACAAACAATTCAGAAAGATGTTATTGAGAAAAAACAAACTTGGTTTGCGTAGTCTGAAAATGTCACACACAATACATAATCATCTTTTGATCTGATTATAATAATTTTCAATACTAACAATTTGGCAAACAATTGCAATCAAAACACATCATGAAATCAAAAATTGCATCAAGGTTCGGTTTGATAAGATTAAACAAATGGATACAAATTAATCGATGATTATTTTTAGAATTATAATCAATTATTCAGTTCAATAAGAGACGCATTGCATGTTCAATACAGATCTGTCTTTTAATACTCAGCTGTTACCTAATATAGGAGAGAAAGGCCAGGAGGAACAACATGCTGGCTAACACATCGGCTCTCCCAACGATCCCAGACACCTGTAACACACAAGCATGACACATTTATAATCGTGTAATAATAATTTATAATCGATAATCTAATAAAACCATCAGATTATCAACAAACTTGCATGAATTTTATCTTTATTACAGCAACTGTCTGGCACTAGGTTTGCAGATTCAGTCCAGCTCCAGATATTTATGGGGCCGTTTACATGACACATGTTTTCAACTAAAAAACAGAAAACTCTTTATGCATTTTAGCCATTCATGTACACGAAAATGGCATTTTGGGGGCCTGAAAAATGCAAACTTATGAAAACGGTTTTCAAAGTGGACGTTTAAAAAAATAAAATAAAAACCCTTACGTTATTATACCGTCTCATGTAAAGTTTAAAAACGTGAATTTGTGAAACCGGTGATGTCATTAAATGCGTATTACGTGTTCAGTCTATAGGCACGTATTGCTTCTTTACAAAGTGACATCGCCATCAACTGGCCTGGCAACAGAATACAGCGTTTTTAGTCTTATGCAAATCCGTGTGATCGTTTTAACAATGTTGTCGTCTGTACGAGAAAAAAACAGAGGAAAAACTTTTTTGTTTTTAGTAAATTGTTGTTGTGTATATGTACCCTATATCTACAACTATATTCAGCCCATAAATGCAGCAGCCGGACTGTAATACCAAAACGCACACACACATCTCGAGAACAGACAGCAAACCTAGCGCCAGACTTTCACAGTTTCTGTAATAAAGCATTGCTTTCAGTGTCAATGTCATTAAGCCTCTCTTCCAAAACGGTTTGAGTAGTGATGCCCATTACTGAAGCTATCCTACATTCTCATTAAATTCTCTTCCACTGTGGCAGCTTTGCCATTGAGGGTGATGTACAAGTGTGAATTGTATGAGGAAAGGCTGGATAAATCTATGAGTGTGTTTGTTTGCAATGAGGCTGAGATATTTAATGATCACATCTTTATCGGACAAATGGTTTCACAAAACTCGAACGAGGGGGAAGAAAGGGCGGGAAGGAGAAAACGAAAACGTGAGGGCAAGAGAGATTTATTTCCCTGGCGCTGTCCGCTCCGTCCTTTTATCGTCCCATCCCCCTAAATACGCACACCATCCTTAACATCCATCCGCTTATCCTCTCCAATCTATTTGCATGCACTTTTTTCCCTCCTTGTTTTTGCCAGAGGCACCAATGTTAAAATGATCCCACACTTCACATCTGGAGGGTTTCTGAAGCCCATCCCCCCCAGAGGCAGAATTCCATGGAATTATACACACACACACTTCCAGAAGACACACCCGGAGCAACAGACCATACATGCACCACTGGTGAGGGACTGGGAGCATGTGTGTGTGTGTTTTTGCACTGTTTCGAGACATCTTCAATGTAAACATCTAAAAAGCCCACTGGCCCTTCCTCCAGCTCAGCGTCTGACTGTGTGGTGTTACGGTCCGGCTGCTGTGTTTATGGGCTGAATATAGATGTAAATGTCTGGCTAGTCAGTGGAACTATCAGCAAATTTAGTGCCAGACTTTCACAGTCGCTGTAATAAAGCAGTCATCCATTAAAAGCATGTATAAATACTGCCTCTGGGTCAAGTTGAAATAATAGTATTTGAGATAAGCGCACATGAACGCCACCCTAATGTCGTAATGGATGCAGAAACTGGGGAATGCTGCCATTATCATATGTTTTTCATTTAGAATATTGCTTGTATTATCCATTATTAAAACATCAAAAAGACGAGGAATTTATAACTAACATGATCATTATATATATAATAGTGAATAGAATAATAGTGGAAGCACATATATTTTGATCAAATTCTCAAATTCGTCACAATCACAAACTGAGCATTTTTGACTATCAAAATAAATTGATGCACATCACATCATGTAATTATCAATGTATGTGATTGTAACTAGGAAATTACTAGATGGACTTGCCTAGAGTTAAAGGGATACTCCACTTTTTTGGGAAATAGGCTCATTTTACAGCTCCCCCAGAGTTAAACAGTTGAGTTTTACCGTTTTCAAATCCATTCAGCCGATTTTTCCGTAGGAAAAAAATATACTATGAACGTCAACGAGACCAGAAACTGTCTGGTTACTGATATTCTTCTAAATATATATATATATATATATATATATATATATATAATTGACTGAATACATTCAAAAACTATCTTTCTAAAGAGCCTATTTCCCAAAAAAGTGGAGTATCCCTTTAACAAACACAGAAGAAGAAGAAGAAGAAGAAGAAGAAGAAGAAGAAGAAGAAGAAGAAGAAGAAGAAAAAATCACCTGACTATGCACTGTAGAAAAAAAAATCATAATTTGTTATCATAATGTTTATTCTTCTGTCAAATCAACTTAGATAATTTATGGTTCAGATAACATAATATTTTGAGTTTCTGATTATTAAATCAATCTCCATTGTATTAACTCAATTTTTCAATTCCAATGAACTTAAAAGTTAAGGCAACCAGCTTCATTTTTTAAGTTAAACCAACAATATTTTTTTTACAGTGTGCATAATGCTATTTTCCAAACAGTTTGCATATTTACGTACAAAAGTTTGAATTACCCTATAATTATCCATCACTCCATTGAACTTTTACATTATTTGTCACCTGTCCTCCAACACATTTGTTTCAACAGGCAATTACCATTCCCAACAAACTGTAATCATGACTCCTCAAATGGAAAATGCCACCCTGGACACTTGCAGAGAGTACTGTATATGAACAGTGTATTGTTTACACTGAGGTAACTGTATTACATACCATGTGTCCTTATAATGTTATAGTCATTTTTCTCAAATGCACTGCAAACCTAGTTAAAGATTTCGTTCGATTGTACTGCTGAAATGATATAGCTCCAATCCAATCCAATCCAATCTAAAAGGACCACATTCCTCATCTATTGTGTCTTTTTGTCCTGAAAGTAGATCCATGAATCTCAAAGGACTCTTCCAAGGGAGTGGACTCAATTGCGAATTCTTCCCCCTTCAATAGCGACTTCTAAGATTGGCGTTTAAATGCACACACACACACATCTGTAGGGTAATTGTAAATCAAGATGGAGATCTGAAACGCAGCACTTCTCAGAAAGACCCACAGCTATACCTCATTTCAGCCAATTACCTAATTCGACAGGAATTCCTCAGAAACAGCTGCAGTCGAGCCCTGCCCTGCCAACACTGAGGAACACGCACCAACTGCTGTCCCACTGCTGCGAAACCAAATCTATCAACAGTTTTTCCCCTCACACACCATTCAAAAACACGTATAAGGGACAGATAGTGTGGAGACACTTACACAAATACACTTTATCGCACATCCGATTTTTAACAAACAAAACACAGTGCGTGAGTGCGCTAGAAGAGTTAAGATCAGGAAAATATGAGTCAAGCTTCCAAACTGTAATTAATGCAAGGACGAAATGTATTTTTCAATTACAAGACGCCATGGTCAGTGTCCAGCGCGAGGTGCTGGATGTCAGGTCCGACAGATGGTCAGCAGGTTGGCGGCAGGCTTCAGGGAGAGACAGAACGCCAGTGAACGAGGCCTTTCATCCTCCATCGGGAGCCTGCTGATGCCTGTCAAGTGATGCTCCTCTCGACTAACAACTAGCCGACTGACTCCCTGCTGGGAGGACAAACCTGCGGCTGCAAGCTGGAGACGAATGAGCCGAAGAGAGGATCTGATGTAACCTGACATGGGATATCGTTTACTATGATATTGACTCAACCCAGCTTCACTGGCACGAGCATCAGAGTATACACACACTACTACCGCTCAAAGTTTGGAATAATGTTTTTGAAAGAAAGCTCTGGAAGGTGGCATTTATTTGCTCAAAATATATTTCTGTTAATATATTTTAAAATGTAGTGCATTCCTGTGATGGTCACAACACACACACAGAGAGAGAGAGAGAGTTGGGTAAAGATCCTATTATTTGTCTTTCTCATATTTATCCAGAGACTAATTATATTTCTGCTTAATCAGTCACAACTCGAAGGACAGCACCTCCCGTGCTGTGTGTGTGTGTCTCATTAATGCTGGTGGGATGCAGTGAAGCTGTTGATGTATGGTGTTTACACAGAGCTGATGATCAGACTCCGGCTCAGCGGCATGGACTCACTCCAACCGAACCAGCAAACGCTCGACGGTAAACAAACTCTGCCGTTCACTCGAAAACTCAGAGGAGAACCTTCAATACACAGCCCACAAAACCTTCAGATTTCACTAAACACTAAAAATAGACATCCTGAATATATTATTAAAATATATGAATACATTGATGGATGGATGGAACGATTGATAGAACGATAGATAGAATGATAGATAGAACGATAAAACGATAGATAGAACAATAGATGGATAGATAGATAGATAGATAGATAGATAGATAGATAGATAGATAGATAGATAGATAGATAGATAGATAGATAGATAGATAGATAGATAGATAGATAGATAGATAGATAGATAGATAGATAGATAGATAGATAGATAGATAGATAGATAGATAGAATGCTGGATATAATGATGGATGGATGGATGGATGGATGGATGGATGGATGGATGGATGGATGGATGGTTGGTTGGTTGGATGGATGGATGGATGGATGGATGGATGGATGGATGGATGGATGGATGGATGGATGGATGGATGGATGGATGGTTGGTTGGTTGGATGGATGGATGGTTGGATGGATGGTTGGATGGATGGATGGATGGATGGATGGTTGGATGGATGGATGGATGGATGGATGGATGGATGGATGGATGGATGGATGGATGGATGGTTGGTTGGTTGGATGGATGGATGGATGGATGGATGGATGGATGGTTGGTTGGATGGATGGATGGATGGATGGATGGATGGATGGTTGGTTGGATGGATGGATGGATGGATGGATGGATGGATGGATGGATGGATGGATGGATGGATGGATGGTTGGTTGGATGGATGGATGGATGGATGGATGGATGGATGGATGGATGGATGGATGGATGGATGGATGGATGGATGGATGGATGGATGGATATATGGATGGATGGATGGATGGATGGATGGATGGATGGATGGATGGATGGATGGATGGATGGATGGATGGATGGTTGGTTGGATGGATGGATATATGGATGGATATATGGATGGATGGATATATGGATGGATGGATGGATGGATGGATGGATGGATGGATGGATGGTTGGTTGGTTGGTTGGTTGGATGGATGGATGGATGGATGGATGGATGGATGGGTCATTTTTCTTGTTAGGATTGCACAGCCCTATCCATATAAAAACATCTACAGACTGGCCGACAATGGAATTGATTAGAAAAGCAGATGCACTGAGACTCACAGCTTCGGTGTGTATGGGGTGGACAGAGAAAAGCAGAGCGGTGAGGAAAGAGCAGTTGCTGTCTTCAAACACACACTGTTCACAGGTGTGCATGAGCAGCGCCGTCACCGTGCAGTGCAGGAACACGTTCACCAGGTGGAAGTAGAATGGAGTCATGCCGCCCAACAAAATGTTCAACCTGCAGCGAGAGTGAAAAACAGAGAAACAGACTCATTAACAAGACATGAGGAACACCACGCAGAGACGAGAGATAAAACCTGATTCCATAGCTTCTGTCCAAACCAGGCGTGACCTGAAACAAGCAACAGGACAATTTTGCTGGATATCTGTATAGTCAGAATCAGATGTGACGTTCTTTATTTTACTATGCAGAGAGAAATTACTACACCAGAAAGTCTGTCTCAGCATGGCAAAATAAAAGGACATGGCTGTGGAAAAACCTCTGATGTTCAGTAAATACATTTGCTTGACCTTGCGATACGGTAGCACAGGAGGCCCTTAAAGAAAAAGAGAGCAAGGGATCGTGCGAGATGAGAGAAGGGGACAATTAGCCTAAAGCAATAATGCAACATTAATGAGAGTCCATGGTCACCTTGACTTGCAGGAGAGATTGCATTAAAATTTAGCAAGAGCACCATCGGCAGAACACGGCATGGAACAAGATGAACATAATACACTCATTTCACAATACACTTTGAGATATAAAATCTGATTTCAAATTAGGTTTCAGGTTTTTTTAATGGTTGAAGGAAAACGAAAAGACATTATAATATTGGAAAACAAAAAAAAGATATTTAAGTTTAAGTTTTCACCAGTGTTATTTTAATATTATTTATACCATTATAGTGTTTTTATATTTTCTGTTTTCATTTGAATTTTAGTTTAAGTTTTAGTAATCTCGTTTGTATTTTTCATGACTTTTTTTATATTTCTATTTAACTTCAATTTATTTATTTCAATTTAGATTTAGTCATTTTTTATATTAGTAAGAAAAATTATTATATTTCAAGATTTCTCATTTTTATATGTTTCTCTTCTAATATATATATATATATATATATATTTATACCACGGGCTGTTTAAATACTCGATTCTGATTGGCTGGAAGGTGTGCAGTAAAACCCTTTAATGCACAGGTAGTTCCAGTCAGTTTGATTACAGTTTGAAATGAATCCGCTTAGACTGTAAACCATAGACTGTAAAACAAACATTGGTAACCATAGTAACAGTTACGCTTGCAAACAGATTCATAATTCATTCAAATAAATGCAATCCGATGGCTCTACTTTATTTAAAGTGGACGGAGTAGAACTAACGAGCCGTAACTTAAGAAAATAACCGTCATTTTTACGTCTGTTAAAAAATTACACTGTTAACATCAGTTATAGCTTTAATTTCTTTTTAACTTGGCAAATAACCGAGGTATAAGCGGGATAATCCACGGCTAGCCATGCATTAAATGATTTTAATGCACGACGTAGAGGCAACCACCCTCCGCTTCGCGTCGGGTGGTTCTTCGCCTCTACGCCGTGCATTAAAATCCTTTAATGCATGGCTAGCCGTGGATTATCCCTTACATATATATATATATATATATATATATATATATATATATATATATTTAATAGGGCTGTCAAACAATTAATCGCATCCAAAATAAAAGTTTGTGTTTACATAATATATGTGGGTGCACTGTGTATAATTATCATATAAATACACACATGCTTGTATATATTTAAGAAATATTACTGTATATAGATTTATATATAATTTATATTATATATAAATATAAATATTTTATATAATATTCTTCTCGTAAATATATAAGCATGCGTGTGTATTTATATATATACAAAATAATTATACACAGTGCACCCACATATATTATGTAAACACAAACATTTATTTTGGATGCGATTAAACGCGATTAATCGTTTGACAGCCCTAATATTCAGTCTTATTTTAATTAACAACAACTATTTTGAATAGTTTTTTTAGTTAACAATAACAACTGTGATCTTAATGTTTTGGGTTTTAAAACTTCAAAATAAGAGGATAATGATTCAAAGATCTAAAAATATGGAATTAATATTTCTAAATGATTCCACATCTGTAGTGGTCAACATGCATCAGGGGGTTGATTTGTTTTTTTCTTCACATACAAATATATTATATTCTGAAAATGTATGAAATGAAAATTCTCTCATGTATTCTTTGTCATGTCACTCCAAATGAACACAAGTAACATTGTTGCCAGTAACTAAAAAAAAAAAATATGTCATCTTTAATTAGAGATGATTTTAGAGGGACTTTTGAGTGCTACCCCATTTGGACTGTAAAACAAACAAGTTCTAAGACTTGTCGGGACAAATTCCAGATCATAGTATTTGAAGGCCTATACTTGGACGGCATACTTTGTTATGCAAGCATAAAAAGTTCTACATGAGTCACTTAATATTTAGCTCTGACTGAGCATGATGTCAGAGGCCAGGTTAGAGAACGAGAGGAAATTGAATGAGGGCGAAAGGGTGACAGTTAAATGAAATGATGGAAGGAAAATGATAATGACTGTGAAACAGTTTGTACATCTGCGTGCAATAATAAGCCTGTGTTTAACCACCGCTGATTAATGTGACATCGAGGCGTGAGTGTGTGCAATAAAGTCTCTATAGATGAACAAGAAAATATCTTCAAGCCTCCTCAGAGATGAAGATAAAAATCTAGGCATCCATACTGAGTGTGCAGTCGAACAGCATTATATTCTGCAATCACAGAGCCAAAGAAAACTCTCGCTCACAGCTAACATCAGCTAATTGCAATTCTCTCAGAGAGCAGGGCAGCTAGTCCAATTGATTTGAGGAAAATATGTGGGAATAGTTGAATTACTGACATTCCACAGCATGGAACACAAAAGTCGAAAGAATAGGGGCTGTGAGGCTCCAACAACCTCCAAAAAGCACTTTAAATGTATCATGACAGCAGGGCTTTTCTGCTCGACCAATCAAGCACCTCCAATTTTTACCCTTGCTGTCAACTATTTTACTGGCCCTTCCACAGAAGAACAATACATTGTTATTATTATGTTTTTTTTTGTTTTGTTTTTAAATACTATTTATTTGTTTTTATATTAGTAATGTATTTTTATATTTCCTAGAAATAATTTTGTTGAATTTGTTTTATTCTATATTCTATATTTTTTAATTTTTAATTGATTTTGTAAGCAATTAGAAATAATTAGAAATAATATTTATTAAACAAAAAATTTAAAACATTATTTATTATATTAAAAAATAATTGTAACTTTTACCTTTAATTACCTATATATATATATATATTATTTTAATATGTCCCTTGAGGTTCACCTATAATTTTAATAAAGTTTTTTTGCACAAAACGAATATATATATATATATATATATATATATATATATATATATATATATATATATACACTATAAGGGCTGGGCAACCAAATCGCATCCAAAATAAAAGTTTGTGTTTACGTAATATGTGTGTGTAGTGTATAACTATTAATTAATTGTTATTTTGTATACATAAATACACACACATGCATTTAAGAAATATTTGCATGTATATACTTTATATTTATACATAATTAATATACTGTATATCATAAATATAAATATTTGATATATTAAGAACACATTTTTCTTAAATGTATTTATATATAAAACATTTTTATTACGTAAACACAAACTTTTATTTTGGATGAAATTAATCGCGATTAATCGTTGCCCAGTCCTAATACCGGTATATATATGAAGAGTTCAGATGCAAAAGCCTCTAAATGCCATTTGAAATTTTCTTCTAAAATGATCATTTTTATCAAGCTTGTATATTTAAGTTCAGTAATTTCACTTAAATGGCAATTAATAGGTAATCTTCATTGCCATTTAAGTGAAATTACTGAACTTAAATATACCAGTTTGATAAAAATGATCAATGATCAAGGTGCAGTAAGTGATTTCTGATAAACGCTGTTGAAAGTGGATTGGGCCGATCACCAAAATTACTCGTATCCAATCAGCAGTAAGGGGCGTGTCCCCTCATAAGGGGGGAGGGGCCTGTGCTGCATAAAGTGTTTTTGGATGGGGCTATAGGGGCTTGATCCTTTTGGGTAGGGGCGTGTTTATTTTGGTGATTTCAAATATCAACAGCTTTTCTCAGAAATTGCGAACTGCAACTTTAAAATTTAGGAGCCAAGGCAACCAGATCTCTTGCTGTATACCAAGAGCTGCGTATCCATTTTTCCAATTCTATTCTATTCTATTCTATTCTAATAGTGGTGGAAATGTCATTATTGTGCAACTAATCCTCCAAATTTGGAGGCAGCTCTAGCTATATCTGTTCGTGTTGTGTTAAAGTCTCTGCGTTAAGCTCCAACTATCTGTTCACGTCTGGGAAAGACAGCTGAAGTTTTTCAAGAGCCTGTCAAGATGGCATCAAAGAGCAGATAAAAGACATGAGGATCATGCTGAGATACAAGAGCAGCCTGCAAGCTCACAGCTCTCTCTTGCTCTCGCACATACACACGCCTCTGGGCTCAAGGGTATTCTTTTTATCTCTTTTTCACTCATACACACACAGTGGGGACCGAGCAGCACCCATTCGCTCTCTCGTGATGTGATACATGGCACAACTGAGACGTTTGAAGACTGATGGCCGGCGAAATACAAGGGTTACCTTTCTCAAAACTTTCTAAAAGATTTTGTCTAAGTCTGAACACAGTTCATGTATTACTCTAAAACAAGGCCATATTCTGTTGTTATATAGGGTTGGGCCAGTAAGTAACCGCCAAGCAGCAATGCACTATTATCCCTCAGAACACCTTAGTAACTGCATAGCAACACCCTGGAAACCATTTATCGTTTGGCACCACTCACATTTTTTTTTTTACGGAAAAACTGAAAACTAGTCTTTCCAATTACATATAATTTATGTATTATAAATATTCAAAAGGTCTTTTGGTGCTGAAACAAGACTGAGCTCAAATTGCTGCCTGTACAACAGAAAGAGAGAGCTCTATCCAAGCCAAAGGAGGGAGCAGGAAGTGTCTGGCAGCTCCAAAAATAAAGGAGATAAAATATGAGGAGCAGAGTAGGCTGTTAATTGCCTTGCTATAAATACACAACGCCTACTTTTCCAACTATAAAGGAACAAAGTCCTCCTCCGTTCTCTTTGTGTTAACACTGGTGTGAATGTGGCTCGCTCGCGATGTTGCAGAGCTGTCAGACGCGCGCGCCATATGGGCCATGACGTCATCCAAGAGAGGGGAACGCCCCTCGTTCTGGATCTGGAGTAAAAAACACACGGGCTTATCTCGGACTGTCTGACCGTCTGCAACTCATAGACTCGTAATAGTCTGTTTAATTTGACGATTTACGAGCACATTTTAGTAATGACTGTTGCGCTTGGTGCGCTTTCTTTAAGAAAAAAGTAACTTTAAACAGCTATTTAAACTGCGCAACAAGTGTTGGCTGCCAATGGCATTGTAAACAACTGCGTAATGTCAAAGACTTAACGTGATCGTGGACTTAAGCTTACTTAATAACATGAGTTAAAAAAGTTATTGTTAAATAATAAACAATAACCCAATTACATACATTTTTGCATGCATTTTTAGTTTTAGTTTGCATGCATCAAGTTTAAACGAGTATATTTTAAGTGAGAAAAATGTAGGCTATACTAACACTGGGAAAAGTGTTAGTAAATACATTCTTAAACATTCCTTTTTACTTTTACTTTCAGTTAGTAAAACGATGCTTTCGACTTAATCAGTCGGTTACTTGTGCAAAATCATACCAAATATCATGAAATATATGGTATCTGTATTGTGACATCATGTTTTATGACGACAGATAATTTTTTATAGAGACTCAATGGAATTAAACAGCTCTTGTCATGTGACTCAAGCCTCATGAAAGTTTGCATAAAAGTCATAAAAAATATTTTTAGACCTTTTAAACTCAAGTAAATATTGGTCACTCAAACCAGCTTGTGCGATGATGAAAAGCAACTTCTGTGGAAAGTTGCATAAACTGCTAAGACAAGTCTTACAAGTTAGTCATGTTAACTTTTTTTAAAGTCAATTACATAAAAACATTGATCTATGAGGATTGGTCTAATTTGATACCCAAAAGTGAGACTGATTACCCCTAACTAACTGTTGGTCAAGCTAATTCCTAAGACAGTCTTAACATAATGGCTATGCAACTGACTCCAGGACAGGTCTCATCATTGCACGAGATGATAATGGACTTACTTGAAAGTGAGGATGCAGAGCGGACGGTAGGATTTGTGGCTGGTGTTATCAGCCATCCGTTTACCCCAAAAGTCATTGGTGAAGATGCTCCGGAGACTGGAGCCCGGTCTGACATCTGGATTGTTGGAGATGGCCCATATATCATCATGAACAAACTCCCCCCAGAGAGAGTTACTGTAGCAGAGCGCGCACACCGCCACCAGCGCGGCGTACCGGAGCAGCCGGACTCCCGCACCCGCTCCCGGCCTCGGCACGGACAGCCAGCGTTGCGCACGGGGAGGAGCGGCTTTGGTCCCTCGGCTGTTCGCTGTCATGTCGGTCCCAGTCTCGCATGCTGCTCGTGGAAGTGAAAGAGAGGAGACGCGTCCCGTTCCATAGCCCGCGTCCTGCACTGGAGCCCGGGCAGCGTATCAGCTCGGAATGCGTAATATTAGCGAGTGTGTGTGAATGTGTATAAGGTGTTGAAATCCATGTAACCCGCCTACCTGCGCATGCGCAGATGAGAGAGAGAGAGAGAGAGAGAGAGAGAGAGAGAGAGAGAGAGAGAGAGAGAGAGAGAGAGAGAGAGAGAGAGAGAGAGAGAGAGAGATGTAAATGAGAGAGAGGGGGGAGAGAGATGCAAATTAGAAAGAATGAGCATGTGAGAAAAACAGATGGAACAAGAGAGATAAATAGAAATATAATGGAGAGATAGAGAGTAATTAATCTATTTGAAAATATTAGTTGAATTTTTTACTTTCCCATTTATTCAACATTTTTATTTACCGCATTATTTTATACTCAATTTTTTTGTGTGATCACTGGAGAAATAAATTTTACAGCTGAGAATAGCTACAGGTCTAGCATCATCTGCAATCACAAGCAATTTACTATTGCTTATTATATTATTTGGTACTTAATGTTCAATAATTGGAGTTTCATGCAATGAAAAACAATCTACAGCTCTTTGTGTTGATGTTAATGGTGTAATTTGAAGAATATGTTGCTTTTTGCTCTTTTTCAATTTTATATTTTTTTTTAAATAGTACACAATTATTTTTGTATAACATTATTGAGTTAGGTAAAAAGCTTATGCTACTATTTAGTTTTAATTTGTATAAATTGTGGGTGATTAAACAAAAGGGCAATGGTACATGAAAGCGTCTTTGTTTATACAAGACTTCATAATTTGTTACGGTTATAGTATTATATTTTTGACTACTAGAAAGTATGGCCACCAATGTAAAATTTTGGAGGAGAAAATGAGAATGTGAGAGAGATAAATGCAAATCATGCAGCGAATGAGAGAGAGAGAGAGCGCAGGCAGGTAATCAATAAAGAGCTGTGGGATATTTCACACAATGATTGCACTGCCTTGACCGTGACCTGTGCTTCCACGCACAAGCAGCCATAAGCAAATTGCTCTGGGTTTGGACTTGCTAATGGAACAGGAAGACAGCGATAATGAATCACGATGATAAATGCACTTTTGAAGATTCACTGACGGGTGAACATCTGGCTAAACATGACTTTATGCAAGAAAAGTTAAAATGACCCATCATGGGGGGGCTGTTTAAATATATCTGGGGGCTCCCTACAGTCAAATCACTCTTGCAACCAGATTAAACAGCAAAACTGCTGACGGTCCTGTTTTGCATTGTGTAATTATTTTCATGACAATTAAGCACATTTTAATCCTCTCCACCAACTGTCAATAGCAGTAGCAATGAAAAAAAAAAACCCACAATAAATAATATTGTTGTAAAAGGCATAATATCATAGTATCTGAATCTATATATATATAATATATATTATTATATATGTATATTATAGCCTTATATATATATATATATATATATATATATATATATATAGTTTATTTTATTTTATACATAAATAAACATGTCCTAACATGTTACATCTATGTTAATTGGCAAGAAAATATCACAATGCAAAAAATCCTAAAAGATACTAAAATGAGCTCAATTTTCTTAAAAAATAAAATGTAAAAAAAATATATATATTTTTAAATTTGATTTTGGGGTGAAATATGATCCTCCACAGAAAATATATTCACAAATACATCAGATTATCACAATATCTTCATAGTAATCCCAAAAATTATGGAAAAAAAAGCCTGCAAATGATTAGTGTTATATTAACTTTTATGATTTAAGTTAAATCTGAAAACAGACAGTTACAAAAAACAAACTCTGAAACATACAAAGACAACTATAAACACCCCCTTCGGACATCTAGCCAGTGCACATTTCATCTGTTTGGGCAAAAATATGCCTAATGCATCTCTGAAGGCACTGACCAGCACGGCAACTCTGGCTTGTCTTGACATGTCTCACCTCGCTGTCTTGCTCGAGTTTCTTACCGACTCATTGCAAATGGAGGAGAGACTGAGAGAAACAGAAAATATAACATTCAATTACTTACACACACACACGCGCGCACACACACAGCTTCAGGGAAAGGGTGACCCAGAGTAACCTTTTCAACCTCATTGAGGCCTCTCTGACCAGTTTTAAAGATCAGTCTCAGTGTTCCTGTTATGAGTCCTGGATCTGAAGAGTCCTGGGTTAATAATCCCACCCATCTTGACCGAGAAGTCTCTAGCATCCAGAGTTCAGGTTGTTTTTTCGTTGTCCGAACTCTTTACAGATTCAAATGCAAAGTGTCAGGTCTTTCTGAACTGCCTCGGGACAACTGGAACATCTCTATGGGGAGAGAAATATTGAATTAGTGTAGAAAAATTGTATAGATGATTTATCGGATGAACTCGCGGCTCGAATTGACTCCGGTAGTGTCCAAAGTGATGAGACTTTTCAGTTTTATGCACGTCGCCATCTTTGATATTACTTTGGTCACTATTAATAGAACACGAGCTTGACTCCCGATGCACGCTCATACAGCAGTGTTCAAGACGCTATACTGTAAGTTGCTGTGTGAACAGAAGATTCGGAGAGTCATATCTGTAATTAAATGTGGTTGCAAATTCCAAAAAGTGTCAGTGTGAACATCTAGTGTGAAATGAGCCTATTTGTGTAAGATAAATAAGCCACATATATTAAATTGCCACGTTTTTGAGGATATTTCAAGAAAAACCGTGCCACCTGTGGAGTCTCAGAGCAGTCACCGCTGATCCGTGTCTTTGAAAAGGTCACACACAAACATACTTACCACAGTCCTTTGACTCCTGCGCTCCGCCTCTGTTGGGCTAGGCTGTAGATCTCCTGCAGTTGTTTCCTCTGGTCTTCGCTCAGTGGAGACGTCAGGGACTGATACCAGCCTGCATCTGAACTCTGAACACCTGCAACAGGAAATGATTGGGGTTACACTTGTGGATAATAGTTCCAGAATTTATTTTGATATATATATATATATATATATATATATATATATATAAAACATAATAAAACATAATAAAAAAGGGAGATTTTGCAAAAAAATAAATAAATAAAAAACACAGTAAGGTGCTTTGCATCATACTATTTGCTGACTTATAAATTAATTTAAGTTATAAATAAATAAAAATTATTATACATGCGATTTTAATGATTTAATTAACTGACATAATTGAGAAAATACATGGAATATTATTAATAAAAAAATGTATTTGCCACACCACAGGACCATTTCAAATGAACCAGTGTATTAAGCAAAATAACATAAAATATGCTCAGAAAAAAAAAAAAATATGGTGAACATCAAAATAAAGAGTCTTAAAAAAAAGAGTTTCAAATCAATATTAAATATTGAGCAAAGGAAGAAAAGAAAAAAAAAAATCACAGTAACAATTCATATGTAGGGAGTTGACATGCTATACCAAATCTTTAATAATTATTTATTTATTTATTTATTTAATAGTAAATTAAGAAACAGTATTTTTTAAAACTACTTCAAATAAACTAGTGGAAGCAACTGAGAAAAAAAAAATAAAGATTAAAAATTAATTCAACAACTCATGTATTTAATAGTCATGAATATGGAGTAGGATTTTGGACAAATGAGATTTCACTGTGGGTGTGGCTGCCCTATGCAAATATGGCGTAGTGTGACATGTCTTATATATTGTAAATGTATGCGTGGGGTGTATTATGGAATAGACAAATGTGCATACGGAGCAGCGAGGCGGTGAAGAACTGATATTCGTCCTCTCCGTTGTCGTAGTCCAGTGGTGTACTGTACTCCTCTAATGGGGTCCCCTCAAGAGCATCATCATCCCAGTATTCATCATCATCCTCATCATCTTCATCGTCATTGTCATTCCCAGTGGGAGCACCGGACGACTGCAGGGCCACCCCTTTCTCTCCGACCTCATCCTCATCGCTAGGAATCTCCTCTGGAAAACAGACATTATGACCAATTTCCAAAATCAATTTCCAGTGCAGCAAAAAGGAGGGGTTTGGTGATGAATTCTGGATCTTGCTGAAGTAAAGGTCACTTCTAAATATAGAAATTTTCAGAGTATGAATCAACCGGTCCCACAAGTATGAAGCCAAAAAAGCTCAATGTACATGATCTAAGGATTTACAATCGAACAATAGCTGCCTGCAAATTTGCATGGTATCCAAAGCATACATTATGCAAAATTAGGATTATTAGTGCATCTCAAATCAAAGTGAAAACTGTAAAAAAACAAGGGTGTTAAACAGTATTTTCTCCATGTTTTCCCAACAAAAAACATAATCATATTGTATATATGTTAATAACCAAAACCACACAAGATATAAAGGCTTGCTTTCAGGGAGTATCTCTTGAACTATGTTAATTTTTACAGATTAAACAAACTTCTCACTAAATTTGGCTAGATTTAAGCTTAAATATAATACTCCAAAGTATAGTTCATTGGTCTCTTCAACACAAACTAAGTGCAAAGTGCACTAGAAGTATGCAAACTGGCATGCAGCTGATGTCAGTCTCACAGGAACCAGAATCATAGTATCAATAAATCCATAACTCCAACAGTATGATGCTGTCAGAATTCAGGTCAGGGGAGTAGTGTCGTGAAGATCAATTGAATTCGTTTGAGTCAAGTGCTTGATGCCCAAAGGTTACGAATCATGTTAAACTAACACGCAGTCGTTCCTCCATTTCCCATGTCTCCGGGGCCCAGTTAGAGAGATGCAATCAGTTCTCAGTCGTCCGTAAAGCCTGATGACTAAAGACCAACCTGAAGCTATATAAGCCAGAAATAGTACTTCCTGCGCAGGGATTAAGTTCACCCGAGGTGAAGTGAGATTGGACTTGAAGCGGTGAGATTAATAGAATCATAAAGACCACCGAAAGCAACAACAAACACAACATCGGACTTGACAGGTCTTAATTACTCTGATCTTCTGTTAAAGCGGCCAATTTATACAGTCATTTATTGCACCAGTCGAGCTTTTCAAAAGACAATTTCCACTCTCTCACATGACCATGATTTTAGAATTCAAGTCATTGCTATTGTACCTTTAAGGGTTCTATATGTAAATTAGGTAATTTGCATATAGAAGTCTTAAAGATACAGACGCTAAAACATTAAAGGGTTAGTTCACCCACAAATTAAAATTATGTCCTTAATTACTCGTCCTGATGTTGTTCCAAACCCATAAGTATTTCGTTCATCTTCAGAACGTAACTCCAGTGGACGTAATAAAAAAGATTAATATTTTGCATTGGATTTCATTAAAAAGATCTTAATTTTTGTTCCGAAGATGAATGAAAGTCTTACTGCTTTGAAACTACATAAGGGTGAGTTACTACACAGTAAAAAAAATAATTTTCATTCTTTGTGATCACAACATTTTTTTCTTTTGTCAAATCAAATAATTTATTTAGTTCAGATAACTTATTATTTTGAGTTTCTGATGATTAAATCAATCTCCTTCATTGTATTAACTCATTTTTTTCCATTTCAATGAACTTAAAATTTTAAGGCAACCAGGTTACTTACTTTTTTAAGTTAAACCAACAATATTTTTTTTTCAGTGTAATGATAGAAGTTTTAACTTTGGGTGAACTATCCCTCTCTCATAACATGTCCCACAAAATCTCACCATTCTCCTCCTCCTCGGAGCCTTGAGCTCTGGCCAGCTGCTCTGGTTTGTTGAGCACTCGGGAGGCGTAAATGTGCTTTAAACCCAGGAAGAGGAGGAGGATGGAGGGAACGATCTGACCCGTCACTTCCTCCAGGACCGCAGGGCGGCTGGGCAGCTCCATCAGAACACTGAGACCAATGATGCACATCTTACGGTCATGTAGTCTGTAAAATATAAAATATGATGCAATTCAATTCAATTTTAAAGAGATAGTTCACCCAAAAATGAGAATTCTGTCATCATTTACTCACCCTCGAGTTGTTCCAAACCCATTCTGTTCAACACAAAAGAAGATAATTTGAAGAATGTAAGTTGATGAGCACCATTGACTTCCATAGCAGGAAAAAAATACTGTAGAAGTCAATGGGGACCAAAAAACTGTTTGGTTACACACATTCATCAAAATATCTTCTTTTGGGATTAACAGAAGAAATAAACTCATGCAGGTTTGGAACAACTTGAGGGTGAGTAAATGATGACAGAATTTTTATTTTTGGGTGAACTATCCCTTTAAGGGTCGATGATTGAAGATTTACAAGAGAACTAAAAAGATGATAATGATACTTATAAACCAGAACTGGTAATTCAAAATGTCAAAATCTGTGATTTAGAACTGAATTGTAATCTGAATTCAAAAGTTTCTGGATATACTCCAGAAATACTATAATGAATGCATGATAATATGTTAATGACTAATTCGTACTGAAAACCGACAGCAGATATTATTTAAAACTAGATTTAAAGCTTTTACATTAATGTATATTAAATCAAAATTCTAATTCAGTTTACTACCTCAATTCAAATTCAAATCAAATTCCAGAATTTAAAAAAAAAAATCAGTAGGAATAGCCACCACATCAGCAAAATACAGAAAAAGGTATTTCATCTAAATCAATCTCTGTTAACAAAGTGCATGTGACTTTCTGAACTCACCCTACGAAGAACTCCGTGTCGTTCATCCATTGGTTGATGAACTGTGCTGTGATTGGCTCCGGGCTGTGTGGGAAGCGGATGTTCTCTAGTGTGTGCATCAGCAGGGTGGGGTTGTAGTACAGAGCTGCAATTACCACCTGCAGACACATGGTGCGCAGCTCGCTGGACTTCACACCACGCGTTAACCGTTCCAACACGGCCTCCACGAACAGAGGGATACACTAAAACACACACACACAGGCACAAAATGTGACTACACATTAAAGGGATACTCCACTTTTTTTGGAAATAGGCTCATTTTACAGCTCCCCCAGAGTTAAACAGTTGAGTTTTACCGTTTTCAAATCCATTCAGCTTATTTTCTGATATTTAGAAGAATATCAGTAAGCAGACAGTTTCTGGTCTCATTGACTTCCATAGTAGGAAAAAATATACTATGGAAGTCAATGAGACCAGAAACTGTCTGGTTACTGATATTCTTCTAAATATCAGAAAATAAGCTGAATACATTCGAAAACCGTAAAACTCAACTGTTTAACTCTGGGGGAGCTGTAAAAATGAGTTTATTTCTAAAAAAAGTGGAGTATCCCTTTAAGGTCGGCATGAAACAGAAGTTGCGATGGTCTTTTATTCCCTAGTGACATATCCGAGTGAAAACGTCTTGAACAAGAAAAAATGAAACTTGCTTATGTCCATTGGTCATTGATCAAACATGACTGACCTGGTCAATGCCACGTCCACGGCACTGTAATATAATGACCTCAAGAAGTTTGGCAGCATGGCATTCTGGGTCCTCTCCAGAATCACTAGTTAGGACCTGAGGGGATGAAAGGTTACATTTTCAAATGCCAATGGAAGAATTATATAAACTTGAAATGGAAGAAATGCATGTTAAGACCTTTTTGCACATGGTGTAAATGACCTCCAGGTACTTGGGGTCTGACAGCAGCGTATTTGTGTCCACGGTAACATAATTGTGCAACAGGGGCATCATATCTGCATCAAAAGGGTAATACATCACATCATTAAGCGAGCGCTCGACATCACCACAATCATTTTCAAATGACTCGAGTAAATACGCACATCCATCAACTTAATGACGCTTTCAACCTAGTTCAATCATGATGACATGAGTTATAGTTTAAGGTGGAGCGGAGAGATCAAGTCTGGGCTTGGTTTTCGGCTGCGTTTTACGTGCTAGGTGTGGTATCTGAGCTACATGTGTGTCTGAGACCTGTGAAGTAGTCAAAGCAGTCGTGCTGGAAGACGTCGTACAGGACCCCCAACAGCTGCCACATCTGAGGGGAGATGGAATAACAGGTGAGTCCAAACGCCAGCGACAAGATCTCCTCATAAAACTCTGAAAAAGACAGAGGGAACGTGACTGATCGCTCCTGAAACAGAGACGGGAAGTTTTGAGGACGGTTACAAACAAATAGAGTATATACAGTATAACAACATAAAAAATCAGAGCTTTTTGAAAGGTGTGTTCACACCGAGAGCAATTAAATTGCGGGAGTTTGACATCCTCATCACTATTATATTTGCATAGTTCACATTTTCGCCAACTCTCAACTTTGGGTTGGGTAGGGTTCACTGTCTGAAGTGAACACCTTAAAGGTACACTTTTGGCCCTCTAGCGGCATTGGGCTGTGCTTCGGCTAGGGCTGGGCGATATGGCCAAAAAAAATTAGCACGATATTTTTTTTATATCAGTCGATATCGATAATTATCACGATATATGTCAAATCTTTATTTCTTTCAAGTTTAAAGGCAGATTTTTGCTCCTAAGTGAAAGTTGTATTAACCAGAGTGTAAATTGTGGTTTTAAACTACTCTTTATTGTCAGAACATATCATGACAAAGACTTGCCAAACAGGTGAACATTTCACAAATATGAGGTAGAACATTCAAACATTTTTCCCTAAAATAAATATATGAATAGAAAAATATTTCTTCAACACAGTTTACAGTGCAGGCTGCAATATTAAAATTACATGTTTTGTCTGAAAATGCATATTTGACAGTGAGTTGACAGTAAATCTGCATCCTAACTCAAGCTAATACTAAGCTAATGTTAAATTTATGTTCATTAACAAAAACAGTAACATCTGTTTTTTTGGGGGGTTTTTTATGTAACGACCACATTTTTATTTGGCAAAAGTAATATTCTGACTGAGTTGTATTAAAATTAACCATTGGTCATCCAGTCTCATGCATTTAGATGATGATAACCACAGATAAATCCAGGTATAGCCTATAACTTAGCACCTCACTATCATGGCAAAATGTAACTTTATGTTTTCTGTGGTATTTGTATGAAAACAGTGGCCTAACAGTTAAATACATTATGAAATGCTGAACTCATATTCCATAAAACATTTAATGAATTGTCTACATTAATAATATTATACAATTAAATATGTATATCCCACATTTCATGGTGCAGTTAATATTACTAGGCTAACCTTACAGTAAATCCTGCTAGGCTAAATGGATTCAGTATCAATTCAGATTCTGACTGGATCGTTGCACGCAGTGTTTCTCCTTTTTGTCAGCGGTGTTTCATCTGCCCTAAACTGGTTTAAACTTGACATCTGTGTTCTTCGCTGAACTCAAGCGCTTCTCGCTGGATGTCTTGAGCGAGACGATCAAAGCAATCGTGTCTGCTCTAGCTAGCTCGCGCTGCGCTCACATAGGGTGCGCTCACTGCCGTTTGGACTTTGACCTGAGCGGATAAACGCTCCGTGTGGCGCGCGCGGCTCAAAAGAGTTTCGTTCCGCTTTTGGCGCAGAAACATTATCGAACATTTATCGACATCTTGATATCGTTTTATCGAGAAAAATTATATCGCGATAATTATCGTTATCGTTTTATCGCCCAGCCCTAGCTTTGGCTCTATTTCAAATGTATGAAAAATGATTTTGAACTAGAAAATAGTGTCACACACACACCTGCCATACCTATGATGGGTTTCTGGAGGACGAGACCAATCACCTGCAGGCATATTCCCTCCAGCTGTTGACTTATCTAAGACAGAGATAAAGAAAAATAGAAAGAGAAAGGGGAAATGTATTAACCTGTTCAGAAATGTAGGAGAATCATGTTCTCTGTTTAAAACAAAAATACATTGGATACATTGTGATTCTCAAGTCCCAAGCATGCGTCCAAACCTCTTTTCGGTCGCCCATGACTGTGAGGATGGTGTCTATGGTGCTGAGGATACCGAGAGCCATCACAGTCTTATCTTCACTTTCCTCGTATTCTTCACTCTGCAGGATTCTGCTGAAGATCTCAGCCTGTGCACAAGAGCCTATTTTAGGATGAAGCTGTATGTTTTAACCAACGACCAAGCGAGGAAATGACGAGTGCAGTACCAGGTTCTGTGTCATATCCACAGCGATGACGGCCACTTCCTCGCTGTATTCACAGATCATTTTCTGAATGACGCCGGTGAGGTCGTCGTTCTCGGTCTCTTTGATGATGTGCAGCAGCTCCTGCATCACAGGCCTGATGAACGGCCGGATGTAAAGCTTAGCTGCGAAAACAGGCGAGTTGTGTAAGTACTGGAGGTGCAGAGCAGCCTTTCATTGAATTAGTTTATTCCACTTCTCTCTTAAACCAATTACAGAGAGTAAATCAATTCAATTTAGCTAAATTAATTTGATGCATATTAAAGGGATAGTTCACTTTGAAATTAAGTTTTGATATGTGTTAGCTGACCTCAAGGGCATCCAAGATGTAGGCGTCTTTGTTTCCACAGTAGTTTCAATTTTGATATTTTTAGGTCAAACCGTTCTTGTCTGTCAGTCATATAATGGAGGTCTATGGTCACCACCTCAAAGAGCATGCACAGAGAAGTCCAAATTAAACATGATTTAATGACTCGTAAATGTTAGTACACATTGATGGCACATTGAGGTAAAAAGGATATAAATACTGTTCGTTTTCTCGCACAAACCGCTCGTTTCGTGTCTTAGGCCATCAATATGTACTTACAATTAATAAGTGATTAAATCATGTTTAATTTGGACTTCTCTGTGCATGCTCTTTGAGGTGGTGACCATACACCTCCATTATATGACTGATACACCAGAACGGTTTGACCTAAAAATATCAAAATTGAAACTACTGTGGAAACAAAGACGCCTACATCTTGGATGGCCTTGAGGTCAGCTAAAACATACCAAAAATTAATTTCAAAGTGAACTATCCCTTTAAGTGCTCAGCATTTTGGTGTGTGTGTATGTGTGATGGGGTGGGGGAAAAAATTGATTCTTCGACGCACTGTGATGCGGACGTGGACGATTCTGAATTGATTCACAAATGTTAAAAATCGATTTTCAAAAAAAAAAAAGTTTTTTTAGATATACGGTATATTTATAATAACGTAATATTGACGGAACTCTGAAGCGCAGAAGTGTAGCCCTCTGAATCGTAAGTGAATCGAATCGTGAGGTGGCTAGAGATTCCCACCCCTAATGTGTGAGTGTGAGAATGTGTAATACAGTATGTGTGTTTGCAAGCATGTGTGTGATCAAACCTTGTTCCTGGTTCCTGACCAGCGTCTGCAGTGCAATGGCTGCCTCCACTTTGACCGGCATCTCCTTGTCCTCCAGCAGGTTCTGTTTGACCAGCTCCACGGCGTTCCTCAGGACCAGCTCGTTGTGGAACTTCAGAGGACTGAACGTGTGCAGCACCCAGCACGACTGCACACACACACATCACAATTACATCTCCATGAAAATGGGCAAAATGTACTTTCAAATTAAATCAGTCATGGGTTGTTTGAGGGACTTAAAAAAGTAAGTAACCTGGTTGACTTAAAATTTTAAGTTGATTGAACTGGAAAAGGTGAGTTAATACAATGAAGGAGATTCATTTAATCATCAGAAACTCAAAATAATAAGTTATCTGAACTAAATGAATTATTTAAGTTGATTTGATAAAAAGAAAATATGTTGCGATAGCAAATCTTGAAAATACTTTTTTACAGTGTATGGACTATGATCACAGACCAATAAAAGACAATTAAACAAAACTATTATAGTCCTTGGAAAAAAAAAACAAGAAAACAAGACTTGCGGTGCCAATTACACATAATAACAGGAAAAAATCTGACAGGAGGCGATATGTACTTTGATAGTAATTGTCTTGCAATTAATTGTCGAGGAGCGGCAACACTTTAAAAGGATGAATTTAGAGACACTAGGGTTTTACTGTGCTGATGGTTTTGTTATGACTTGCATCTCTAAATTTTAATTAAAAGGATATTACATTTAAAGAAAGATGTAAAGCAGTTAAAAGGCTGACGGTGAACACACTCACCCGGGCCCTCAAGTAGCCTAGATTAGAGTTGAGCAGAGGAAACACGTAGTTCTGTAACATGAGCTCCATCTGGTCCCTGTACACCCGCTTCTGAAGAAAGAGAAGGACATGTGAGACACAAATGCAGAAAGCATATAATGAAACTGGGATCACGCAGCAGTTCTTGCTAATAAAACTTACTTTTAGCAAGGGTTGAGCCAAAGTGCCGATTACATGCAGCGCCCCATCCTTCTTGCGGGGGTCAGCGCTGGGATCCATGAGGATGTGATGGCAAAACTCCATCATTTGGGGCAAGACCTGAGAAGGACATCGATAGGCTAAAGACACCGAAGAACAAACTCATTGCAATGAACGTAGAACTTTGCTACTGTATAAGGGCCTTACGAGTACAAACACACAGGAATTGATTGAACCTCTTTAGGGGGCTTCAGCACCATTTTTTAATCTCAGACCCCATAACAATGTGGAGTTAACTTCCAAAATCACATGTGACCTCAGCAGAAAACAACATTTGCAATGAAACATTTGAAGTTATTTCACTTCTTCCATTGCTGGTAATAAAACTCCTTGTATCTCTAGCAAGTAATTTAGATTAAATCTGAATATGTTTCTTGGAAGTTGGTGGAATGGGAATGTGGAGTTAAAGAGCGGTCTGAGGGTGGACTCACCTCCTTCCTCTTCCTGGCTGCCGTACACAATAGAGTCTGAGCAGCCGTGGCAGGGGACACATGATCGTCATACACATCTACAGCAGCACACACACAAACACACACACACACAAGGGACCACAGGTCAGTCAATAATATCATAACACGATCAGTTATGCAACAGTATTATCAAAAGCAACAGGGTAATTTCCTAAATTCACTGACAGAGGAAATTAGTTTCTGTTTGCAAGTAGGCCTGGGGCTAACTTTATATTCCTCAATATTTTTCAGCCTTTTGGCTCAAGACATATTAAGAGAACCATAAAATCAACCAAACATCAATTGTAGTCAATTAGATTACACATGGTAAATTCAAGAACTAAAACAGAGTGGAAAATAACTCAATACATTTAACAAAAAAAAAAAAAAATGTAAATTGATAAATCGTGATTTATTACATCACATGTGACATAAAAGTTTGTATATAAACTGTATATGTGTGTATATATACATATATTACACACACACACACACACACACACTATTTATAAACTTTTACATTAGGCACGGTTAAAAATATAGTTAAATGATTTTTTTTATTGATTGCGTCTTTTATATCTAATTTTAATTTTTTTTCAAAAAAATTAAGACTACAAAAAATGTATGCATATATAGACCATTTCACAAGATGTAAACAACACTGGTCCAGAAGCACTTCCTGTTACAGTTTTTTAACACTACATTAAAGCTGGAATAAAATACAACCAACAGAACATATAAATATGAATCAAAAAGTTAAACAAGCATCTTTAAGATGTTTTCTTTACATGTGAAATAAAGAAAACAGTTACAAACTGAAACAGGAAGTGTTTCTGGACCAGTGTTGTTTACATCTTGTGAAATGGTCTATATTTTTGAGTGATAATGTAAATTCGATTAATAAATTTGAAATCGATGCAATTATTATATTAGTGCAATTATAACGCAATCTTTAGGAAACTTCATAGCCAAAAAAGCACGTTAAACAAATGATAACGAAGCACACTGACTGAATTTCATGCGGATGTACTCGTATGGATCTTCCTGCCATAGTCTTTCATCTTCATCTTTATAACACATCAGAGGAAACACCACCTCCTGAGTAATAGTCTGCAGAGACACAGATATTAAGATATTAATAAAGTTATCATCAGTCTTATGATGCTGTTCCTCAGCCTTTCCCCATACCTGCATGTGTGGTTTCATCTGTCTCCACGTGAGTGAGTGTGAGACGCCCTGAGTCATGTAGCTCAGCGCCTGCTGGAGGACACGAGGACTCACGTACTGCCTCTGTCTGTGCTGGTCCATCACTTTTAACATGACCTGCATGCACAAACAACAGTTATGGTTTCGTCATGTTGTTTGGGCATGATGATATTTGAAGTTATTTGAAGTAACATGAAAATCACCTGTACCATGGTACCACAACAATAGGCATCAATTTCAACACTACAAAAGCTGTTTATACCTGCTGGATGCCCACAGCATAAGTCTTCAGGAAGAAGTCAGCGAACTCAACATATTCCTTTGTGACATTTCCTGGACTCCCATATCTGGAAATAGATATAAAAATCAGTATGAATCAATTAATAGTATCAAATAATATAATATAATGGAAGTTATTGTGATAGAAATGTATGTAATTAATCATATAAAATACAAACAATTTAACATAATATAATACAATTTAATAAAATGTAACAAAATATAACAAAGTTCAATATAATATAATAAATATAACATAATACACAATATCATATTCCAAGATATTTTGAAAACTAATTAAATGAATGTAATTATACAAAAATATATACACTGGTTATACAAAAATATAATATAATACAATATATCCCAAGTTATTAAGAAAAAATAATAATTTGGTGCTGCTCTGTTTTTACTCAGCCTTTGTGAAAAGTGAATTTCCTATTAGAGGATCAATAGTTCTTTCTATTACTTATGACCACATTGTGGTCTGGCTTGTTTAATCACCTCTCAAACATCCTTGTGATGATGTGGAGAGCCCATTTCTTGCATTTCCACCAGATCAGTTCGGGTCGATCGTCCTCATCAGCTTCCAGAGTTTCCTGTGAATCATTCAGCAGAGAGTTGTAATATTATATCTGCCCATAAGATCTTGACTCTTATCTGTTTCACAAACTTACTGCTGGGACGTCCCGATTCACAACTGTCCGCAGGATCTCCATCCAGTGGGTGATGACTGTGTTATTGATCAGCTGAAGGGGCAGGGAATACTGCACACACACACACACAGGCTGAGCAATGACACCTTAATCAGGTATACAAATTAAACAAATGTCCACACACACACACCTGTACAAGTGCATGGAAAATCTTTAGGATTTGCTTCTGGATGAGAACTGAGATGAAGGTGGCATCAGACAGAAGTTGAGTGATGAGCTGCTGGATCCGTGGCAGGAAGATCTGCATCGCTGCCAACAGTGGGTCCCGTTCCTCGGCTTTCTTAAACCTGCCCACCACAGAACCATAATGATCAGCTTATAAAAATATTTCATTTAATCTTTCATAAACCTCTGATTTAATGAGATGGTCCTCACTGCAGAACACGAAATCCAGGGGGATCCGCATTACTTATACCCAAACCTACCCACCTCCGCCCCTGATCCCTAACCCCTCCCCTAAACCTACCCATCTCCACCCCCTGATCCCTAACCCCACCCCTAAACCTACCCATCTCCACCCCCTGATCCCTAACCCCACCCCTAAACCTACCCATCTCTGCCCCTGATCCCTAACTCCACCCCTAAACCTACCCATCTCCGCACCTGATCCCTAACTCCACCCCTAAACCTACCCATCTCCGCCCCTGATCCCTAACCCCACCCCTAAACCTACCCATCTCCGCCCCTGATCCCTAACTCCACCCCTAAACCTACCCATCTCCGCCCCTGATCCCTAACCCCACCCCTAAACCTACCCATCTCCGCCCCTGATCCCTAACCCCACCCCTAAACCTACCCATCTCCGCCCCTGATCCCTAACCCCACCCCTAAACCTACCCATCTCCACCCCCTGATCCCTAACCCCACCCCTAAACCCACCCATCTCCACCCCCTGATCCCTAACCCCACCCCTAAACCTACCCATCTCTGCCCCTGATCCCTAACTCCACCCCTAAACCTACCCATCTCCGCACCTGATCCCTAACTCCACCCCTAAACCTACCCATCTCCGCACCTGATCCCTAACTCCACCCCTAAACCTACCCATCTCCGCACCTGATCCCTAACTCCACCCCTAAACCTACCCATCTCCGCCCCTGATCCCTAACCCCACCCCTAAACCTACCCATCTCCGCCCCTGATCCCTAACCCCACCCCTAAACCTACCCATCTCCGCCCCTGATCCCTAACCCCACCCCTAAACCTACCCATCTCCGCCCCTTAGATCTGTATCCAACTCCGCCCCCCTGGATCTCGTGTACTGCAGTGAGGTGCTACTGGATTTAACCGAAATCTATCTGATTGGATGGTGACAATTATGAGATGTTAAAATGGACTATCCCAGGTAAGCAACGTTAACGTTAACGCCCCACATTTTTCCTTGTTGTCGTTTCACTCGTATATACATCACAACAGGGAAGAAAAGACTATCACAACTTCTGTTTCATGTCAGAGAAAGTGTAAGGTTCACTCACTCATAGTTTTTGACGAGTTGGTAAAGAGCGAGCAAACTCCCGTACCAGCTCCCACTGTTCTGGGACTGCAGGTACAGGTTAATCTTGTCCACTACGCCCGTCCACCGCCCAGGGAAATCGTGTTTGATTATGGCACGCAAACAAACTGTCAGCTGAGCCCTGTCAACCAACAACAACAAAGAATCTAGCTCACCTGTAAATCTTAAGCAATGTCTCAGTCGCAAAACTGCCTCACCTTATGGACTCTGGACAGCGAATAATGGCCTCCACCATGTTTTCTCGGATCTGTCCACGGTCGTTTTCATGGATGTTGAAGGGAAACATCACTTCCCCCAACGTGGGCTCTCGGTCCTGCCAGTACTGACTCACCATGTTCTTCAGGTAGATGGCAGCTAAAGGAAGAAGAAGATGATGTCACTGGCTATTTCATCCAATCAGAATGCACAAAACCTAACCTCTTCCAGTTTGGTATTATGATCTGACTGAATCAGACTCACTCAGCTTGATTGATCAGTATTTTCATATGGTTCAAATAGCATCACAACACTAGGAAAAGAGAAGCTCTTGCCTGCCTGTCGCACAGGAAACTCCACTTGGTCCGACACAATGATCTGCAGCAGAGTCGGGGCGAAGTTGATGATCTTGTAGGACTGAAAACAAACCAATATATATAAAATCATGAGGTTGACGAGTTTTATATTTGTAAACAAAATCAATCTGCAATCCTTTACATTTATTCATGTATTGGTGTTCTCAGTGGTTCATAAATGAATACAGCAAGTCACAACCCATTTTAGCATGATACATGATCTGCACAGATAAATTATCTAACTTTAAGAAACTTATCAAATAAAGAATTGTTCATTCTGATTACATGGTGACTTTAAAAGGGCTATATACTCTCTAAAACAAATACAACGAAGAACCGGGGGTAAAATGTGATGAAATTAACTACTTGGATTGAATCTTTTTTTTTTTTTTTTTTTGTAAGTCAGCTCTCTCAAATACACATCCAAATTCATATGGACGAGAACAGACTTTAAACAGAGCGCTTTCAGAGAGTGAATTGCACAGAATTGCATCAGTGGTCTGTAGCAATGGAGATTTACATGCAGCAGAATCAGGACACAATACATCAGACCTATAAATTCTGTAGTGCACATTCCACATCATTAATAGGGGTATTATGGGACTACTCGTTTGCATAAGAACAGTTCAGATCTTTAAAAATAAAAAGGCACAGGACATAAATATCACTATAGTTTACTCCATAAGGACTGTCAGAAGACGACCGCATCTCTATCTATTGTTGCACACTGATGCCATCGATGCATTGCAAGTAGTTTGCAAACCAATAACGTTACACACAAAATCAACCATAGTCAGCAAAGAATAAATAGAGACTCAATCAGATAGATTAAGCATTATCCTGTCGTATGCATTAGAATCAGGCCCTACAACCGCATATTCATTAAAAGGCATCTCTGGTCTTTTGGTGCTTCTGCTTCCCAAAGAAACTTCTCTAGATGGTTCACTGACCTGGTTCAGTTCATTCTCAGCCGCTAGCCTGAGATTCGGGTCTATGGTGCCCTTCAGAGCCTGTATGATTCGATTGGGATCCATTAGGCCCGATTCGATTGATTAATATGAATAAACTTTGAACTATCGGACAGATGCGCGGACGATCATCAGACGTCTCGGATCTTACAGGCAGCCCTGCCCCTGTCTGCCGTCAAGCGACTGTCATCGTCGCAAAGAACAAAGCCGAAGGAAAACTTTTACGGCAGAGGCTGGCATGACAACCACTGATCACACGATTTCTTGTACTGAACAATGATAGGGACCTCACTCAAAAACCATGACTGTGAAATATATGAATATATAGAAAATATGTGAAATGACTTTTATTTGCTTTTATTTGATTCGCGTTTCATATACAGACTTTTTTTTGTCTCCTTTGGCTTGCCGTAGTGTTATCATCGAAAAGTGTCATGGTGGCCTTTGGCACCAAGAATGAGCATTTTCACCAAGAATGAGTCATTCAAACTCGTTGGAGTGGTTTGTTATGGTCTTTTCTAGCGACCGCGACTGTCGGTCACAACATAACACGACATAACGCGCACGTCGAACAGTTTAACCGCTCATTAAATAACGCTTTCGCGTGAATGTGCGGCGGCAGCGAGCGCAAGTGCGCTGGTTTGTCCCTGTCATCATGTGTGACACTCAGCGCGATGAGGAACTGCGGCCGGTTCCAAAAGAGAGAGCCGTGCTCGAGAGCTTCTTCACACAGCTCGGGATGTTCTGGTTTGACAGGGCGAAGGATTATGTGGAGAAGGAGAAGGACTCCAGTAAGAGTGCAGGAGCCATCTGGGCGTCTCTGCTGGCCGCCCTCGCACACCTGGCAGCCGCAGAGAAAGCCTATCACAACATGACTTTCCTCGGCCAGAAACTAGGTATGAGGGAAGCGCCTCCTCTGTATCCTTATTCCTTACAACAGCAACAGCAACAACAACAACAACCTCTGTTTGGGATGAGCATTTCCGCCCCATAAGAAGAAAATACAAAACATGCTTTGGTACTTTAATCATGACAAAATTATTAATAAAAAGTCAAAAAATTATGAGATAAAGTGACATTATAACAAATTTTAAAAAAAAATACAAACTATGAGTTACTGCATTATTATTATAAAATGTCTAAAATATGTTACAAAAGTTATGGTAAAGAAATAAAAAATATTAATAATAATTGAGATTAAACATTCACCTAATTATTATTATAAAATGTCGTAAATGATGAGAGAAGTTATAAGTTGTAATTATTAGAATTCATAATTATGTGATAAAAAGTAAGGACAAATTATAAGTCATAATTTAGTTAAAATCGAAATTAACATTAAAAAGTTGAAATAAGAGATGAAATTAAAAAATGACTTATTATTATTGTAAAAAGTCTACACATTATGAAATAATCAAAATTAAAACAAGTTGAAATTGAGATAAAATGTCAGTTATGACAAAAGTTAAAATTATGTCAAGTCAATTGACAAACAGTCGAAATTATGACAGTTGTTATTATAACAAAAAAGTTTGACTTTTTCATTATACATTATTATAATTGTACTATGATTTGTCTACTATGGGTTTTTGCCTCATAATAATGACTTAATATCTAATAATTTCCACATTTTATTTGATCATAATGAGGTTATAAAGTATACCTCATAATTTTGACATGACTTTTTTATGTCATATTTTAGATTTACCAAATCATTTTTATGTGGTGGAAATCTGCTTCCACATGTATCAGATTTTAACACTACACACTTTTATTATGCTAATCATTCAGTAACATCATGGTAATGTTATCTTTTTGGCCCTGTTCCTGGATAACAACTTGCTTTTTGTCTTTAGGATGCCCTAGCTTTTTAGAGTACATGTAACCACGGTAATTGTCATGGTTTTGAATATGTCAAACATGTGTTATTATCCTGGTACATGTTAAAAAAAACACTGTAATATGCATGGATCAGCTAATTCAATATTTTGTTGTTCATGTCATAATGGTAAAAAGAGAGCAGTATCATTTAAATACAGCAGATGGCGCCATGTGGCCATGCATTATACATCACCATCCGTTTGGTCTGTTGTTGGCTTCATATTCGAGCTGAAACATAATTTATGCTTGTCATGCAGGTGGCCAGTCATTCTTCAGCCGTAAGGATTCCATCAGAACCATCTATACGTCTCTGCAAAACGAACTGAAGAAGGTGGTCTCCATGGGCCGCCACACATCCGGAGGCTCGTCTCCCAACCTGGAGGACCTCCTGTCTCATCTGTCCGAGCAGCTGTGTCACTTCACGCAGGCCAGGGTGGAGATCGCAGACTTCTACGAGAAGATGCACTCTCTGGGCAGCCAGAAGACTGTGAACTCTGAGGAGCTCGTGAGCACGCTGGAAACCATTCTGCAGAAGTACAGTTCAAGGTGAGAAACAGAGAGGAGAGGAGTGTGTGGTGGTGTAGATTCTTCATTATGACATCTATCTTATGTAGCCCCGCCCCTTTTCAATCCTGCACCTGTTTGTATTTCCACAACATGAATGTAAGATATTACGGATTTATAAATGAACTGCCTGTTTTAAACGTTTCACTGTTCACTCTTCACTAACTTTTGTGAACTCTACAACAAATAAATTCACTTCAGCTAATCACTCTTGATCTGACATCGATGCCATAAACATATACAGATCTACTGCAAAAACTGAAGATCAAACTCAATATTCTAAAGATGGCTGTGCGCTTGTTTCTCTGGCGTATAAAGTCTATACATGTGTAATAGAAAAACTATGAAAGCCCATTTCCACCTCAGAGTAAAATAAATGAAGGTAATTTAAAATAAACTTTCACAGGAAACTGTTGAAATCATTAAAACAATGCCATAAATGTGCTAGATGTAATGGTGCATTTAAAATATTTTTGATAAAAGCATCTGCTAAATAAATAAAATATATAAATTAAGAATTAATATATAATTAAGTCTTGGACTATGATGACATCCAAAGAAATAGATAATAGATGTGTGTCCTCATAAACCATATATGCAAGAACACACACACACAGGTGCTGTAAACCACATACACACACACACACACACACACACACACACACACACACACATATATATATATATATATATATATTATAATAAATAATTAGAAAATATTATATATATATATATATATATATATATATATATATATATATAATATTTTCACCCATGATTTCTTTTTAAAGTGGAAAACCGCCTTAAATGCACCTTTAAATACCCATAATATTCTATCAGAAATGATGTTTGATAAAGCAGTGCATGAGGTTACTGACATCTGAAGCTGAGCGCGCTCCCACTGACTGCTCAAGGTGAACTCTGCTCTTCACGGAAAGAAGGATGCCAAATGTTGAGTCATCGCTGGAGTAGAAGAGACAAGATCTCCCAAATGTTATCTGATCAATGAATCAGTCAGCCGACGGCTCAGCACAGATTCAGCTCTCGGCTGCAGCGGGACGCTTAAGAGGGTCGCCGGGGCTGACCTTGACAAGCTTTCAGCTGTTGGCATACAAAGAAAAAGCATTATATATATTTGCAAAAGCGATCCTTTTCAAACAGATTTCCTCAAACAATCCCGATCTTCCATCGAATGGTCAAACTGATAGACCCGCCCCAAACTCACACCACACTACCTAGCACCAGACTAGAAAGTGTTTTTCTGTGAGCTTTTTGCTGTGAAATTTCTTTCTCTCCCTCAGTCATTTCCTCATGCTCTCTTTCTGGCTGCCTGCTAAGACATGTAATTAATGATCAGTCAGGGGTGAAGAATTTTCACGCTGCTGCTGAATGCAGGAGATGTAATGAGCTCTATGCCACCCTGCAGTATTCATGACTTTCTCCAGAGCTAATGAGCAAAGAGAACAAGCTGGCACAGCGTCGATAGCTCAAGCACAAACAGGACACACAGATTGCAGGATTACAGAGATAAAGTTGACAATCGTCCACCATCTTACATCGTCTCAAATCTATATCATTGAGTTCCATTACACGTAGAGCTGTACAATATTGGAAAGTCTGACAATGCGATATTCAGTGTTTCTGATATATTTTGCAGTATGAAAAAATACTGAATTCTCAAGATGACTTTGAAATTATCATTCTTGAATGAGTTGATTTTGTGGAGAAGTGAATTTAAAATTATTGTAAAAATAAAATAAAAATGAATAATATTTTTTTTTTGAGTGCAAACCATCCTTTTATGGTTTTACAATTTGGGAAATACTTGAAAAATGTGGGCAGCCGTCCACAAGAATTTTCCACGTGTTTTTTTCATAAGCCGCATTCACACAGTTTTTGACTCATTGAATGTCTGAAATTATTTTTATTGTTATTTATTATTAATTAAAATATTAAAAATAAGAAATAAATTACGATAAAACGACTGTTCTGTAAAAAAAAAGTATTTAATAAAAAATAGCGTTTTGAGTACATTTTTATAACGCACTTTAAAATTAAAAAACTGATATTTATGTCTTAATTTCTTCACTTTTCAATGTTAAAAAATTGAACTTTTATTTTGGTGTTTTGCCAGCCAGGAAATATATGCACTGCCAGTTTCAGAGTGAAGCGCGGCACTGTTTAAGCCGTCTAATGATTGTTTAAGCGTGTACTGGGAAAAAAAAAAAAAAATGGTGCAGAGTTTACTTTGAAACGATTTTCACAAAGTAACATTGAATTAAACACGTTTTTAAGGAGAAAGACTAAAATAAGGATGTCAATAGACCGGGAATAGTTTAAAACAAGTTCTCCATTCATAGGTCCGTAAGATCTTACCTTCGTACTGCGGAAAAGGGGCGGAGCTACACACAGTAAGGCCTATAGAAACGCAAAATTCAGTGTCTGAGGATATGAACAGCTCACGGGTAGGTTGTCATCTCGTAATTATGGTTATTGCGACATGGAATGAACCCAGTTTTTTTCTTTTAAGACACTTGAAATCACAAAAATACTTAATGAACACTGTGCCACGCTTACCTCTGAAACTGGCAACGAATTAGTTAGCCTTTGCAATTTGCAAATCACCTCAAAATTGTCATTACTTACCCTCAAGTTGTTTCAAACCTGTATGAGTTTCTTCTGTTGATTTTATTTCAAAATCTATCGCACCGCCTGATGATTGAGGGGAGGTTGCATCTATAATCCTTGATGGCCATTTCATTTCTTTCAGATTCCACCATCCAATCCTGAGCCGTCTGGAGAACAGCTTCCAGGTGGAGGTGGACGTGTTGACTCAGCTCCTGCGATGCCAGGCGCAGATCTCCGCGTGGCATTTCCTTCCGTCTCTGCTGAACCTGCACGGCGCCCATTCCAAACTGCAGGCATGGGGGCAGGTGTTCGAACGCCAACGAGAGACCAGGAAACACCTCTTCGGGGGCCAATCCCAGAAGGCCGTGCTGCCGCCGCACCTCTACCTGTGGCTGCAGCGCCTTCAAGCGACACTCCTAGCCAAGTTTAGTTTCTACTTCCACGAGGCTCTCAACCGGCAGACGTCACAGTCGGAAATGAAAACCCTGACGGCTCGCACCTCCCTCGATTACTTCGGCAAGATCTCTGGTTTCATTCGCAAGCACGACGCTTTGAACGTCTCCTTGGTCTTCGACAACCGTGGCTCCGAGAGCTTCCAGGGACACGGATACCACCACCCGCACTCGTACCGCGAGGCCCCCAAAGGCGTGGACCAGTTTCCGGCCGTCGTGTCGCTTCCAGGCGGAGAAAGGCCGGTCACGCACTGGCCCAACGTCATCATGATCATGAGCGACCGCGCCACTGAGCTCAACGCTCTGGATAAGGTGGTCCACTTTTACGACGATAAAGTCCAGAGCACCTACTTCCTCACGCGGCCCGAGCCGCACTTCACCGTGGTGGTGATCTTCGACGGGAGGAAGTCAGAGAGGGACTCGCACATCGTGGCATTCCTGCAGGAGCTGACGGGATCGCTGAGGAACTCCAAACCCTTCACTACTCTCAAACCCGGCTCCAAGGGATGAACTTACAGTTTATTTTAAAAGGATGTTTCAGGTCAATATCGGTTGCTCACGCTCTTTTATTCACTGTGCCGCTGAAACCATTTTATCCTTTGAACAATTATTAAAGAGGTCCAAACGCTTCATGATTCTAACACTTTCAGACCAAAGACGAATATCACAGCTGTGAACATTTGTCTTTTTTTTTATGTGCTCGCCTCGCAGTTGGACTGGCTTTACTGAATATGAAAGGGACCTATTGCAAAGAATTTTGATTTCCCTTTTAAATGTTAATTTGCTACGTGTAACACATTTTAATAGCTAAACCTTTGGTTTTAATGTTTTGACGGGTTTCTCCTCCTATTATGTACATTTTCACTTCTGAAATAAAGTCTAGAAAAATGTGTATCATACTAACTACTGACTTCTTCCTCTCAGGGAATAAAATTAGTTGTGAATCTTTCTTTCCTGGTTGCTTTTTAATGTATTTAAGGTCATTGTCCTGCTAGAAAATTCATTATTTTCCGGTTATGGTTCACTGCAAACCCAATGAAACACAGGTCACCGCTATACATGGATAGAAAGGATGTACCACCTTGCATTTGAAAAAGGAAGATTAATATAAATCAAAACATTAAAGATTGATAGGCGTATACCCATAACACAAGGCAAAGAAAACAGGCCCCATCCACCAATCGGGAAACCATAGTGGTGTGAAAATCAAATTTAAAATGAACAAAGAAATGTTATTTGACTAGTGTCTTGTTGCTGAAATATTTCTAATTCATTTAAAGAAGTAAATTTGTGACTGTATAGAGAGATTATTCCACAGAAGCTCAAGATCTTAAATCATGCTTGAGAACACAATCATCGGGTTTTACACAAAAAAGCAAATGAGAAATAAACCAAATACTTAAATGTAATAATAGTCATATTAAATAGTAGTAGTGTTCAATTATAATGATCTAAAACAAAACATTTGCACTAGTAATATCAGACTTTTAGATCCTATTATTATCACTTTACCTCCTCTTCAGCGTCTGCCAAGTTAAGGTGCATGATGGGAAATGATTCCTTGCTAAAAGGCAGAAGCTGTGTCCACCATTGTGCACTTCTCCGTGAGCCATAAAAGGATCCTCGCATCTTCCTACATTTTTAACAGCAAGACTGAAATGAAAGCACAGGTTATTATTAGCGCTTGTGTGTAAAGGACATGGATTCGAACATTCCGAGGAAAATTGAGGGACATTAAAAGTATAGTACACTCAAAAATCTTTTACATTTTAAAAAAAATAAGGTAACAGCATTTCGAAATTCCATTTTAGATGAAGTAACTTTGCAACTTTAAACGATATTTATTCATCGTCTGGTGTCGTTTAAAGCCCTTTGAAGCTGCACTGAAACTCTCATTTGGACATTGAACCGTTTGGTTCCCAATGAAGTCCATTATGAAGAAAATCCTGGAATGTTTACATCAAAAACTTTAATTTATTTTCAACTGAAGAAAGAAGACGTGGACATCTTGGATGACATGGGGGTGAGTAAATTATCAGCAAAAGTTTTTTTTTTTTTTTTTTTTAAAGTGAACTACTCCTTTAACTAGTTACTTGAAAAAAGTAATCTGATTACATAACTCCCAACAAGGAGTATAGGTAAGTCAACTTTTTCTATTAACCTTGTCTACTAATACTTTAATAAGAATGAATTGACATGTAGTTGCAAATAAATGAGAGTTATTTGACGTGTAGTTGCAAAGTTAGATAGTTAGAATGTCTAAAGTGGACCATCAAAACCATTTGGACCATTTGGTATAAGAATTATATCAAAATAGTTTCACTCACCATTACGTTTTAGTATATCATTCCAGCCCTGCAAACTGAAATATATCAACAACAACAAAATAAGTACAACGCCATTTTTTCGACATATCAACTTTCCTTTATTTCAAAGACATTCAGTTTCGACACATTTTAAAATGCACTGGAACATGATTTAATGCTACATGCCAATACAGTCCTATACATGAAAGTGCGACATCACAATGGATTAAATGTACATATTTATTATTCATTTAGGTTATTAAATATCTGGAAAGAGCTCTAGCGTTATTATTGTTATTAATTAACTTGGGGAACGACTCTTCAGAGAGCGACGGGAGCACACACCCTTGGCAGACCAGGCTCCTGCATTCAACATGCATCCTGAAAGGCACTTTCATGTGAACACAGTGTGTGTGTGTGTGTGTGTGTGTGCTTGTGTGTGGGAGGGTGGGGCGATAGCGTCAGATATGCACATCGCTTGTAAAAGGATAAAAGGTGGGCGTTGGATACGGCGACAAGTGGACGTGGTCGTATGAAAGAGCACCAGTAAGAAATAAATCCTCGTAGGTAAAAAATTAGAACAGGTAGAAAAACGTTGGAGCAGCAGTCAAAAAAAGTGGAAAAACAACCATTGTTAGTGTACAAAAAGTGAACCAAGGCCATTCATTTCGTAAAACAACTCACCTCACCTTCCTGCGTATTTACACACCAGACTAAACACCCTCGTTCACACACTCTCTCTCTATCTCACACACACACACTTTGTCTACAAGTGTAGTGCACTGTTTCTAACTATCTTTCACTCACTCACACACACACACGCACACACTTAAGTTGCCATGTACAAGCATGAATTATCCATCACCTAGTACTCTGCACTACTCTAACCGCGATTCATCATGCAAACCCCCCACATACACACACACAGGAGAGCCATGTATGGTTAGTGTGCTCCAAAGAGTCTGCCGTTGACGATGTCGTACAAACACACGTACACTGGAAGCACAGGGGACGTTGAAAATCGAGGATCGAACACCGTTATGGTCCGTCAGAGGAGCAGCAGTGGAAATTGTACTCGGACGAACCGAGGGAGGGCGAGGCCTGGCGAAAGAAGTCGCCGGATACAATCAAATCTCTTTCGCGTTTCGTTAAAGCTTAGTTCGTGTTTGCCCTCGGAATGTCACCAGTTCCGTCCCTCCCGCGTCGTCCAATCAGGCTTCGGGGTTTGGTTTCCACGGTAACGGGGGAGGTTTATCTGGTGATCAAGGCTTAGTGTGGTGTTTTTCGAGTGAAAAAAAGAAACGAAAGTGGAACATTCATGGAATACATTCTGTGTTCTTCGGTCGCCTCGTTCCTCGCGGGAAAGGCTAGGTGCGTGGCTCGAAAAACCGAACAAAAAAAAACAAAAAACTAAATTACATTCCCCGTCAACTTCCGACAAGTGAAATAACCATTTTCCCAAGAGGCACCGGTAGTCCTGTAACTCGAATCGAAGCAGCAGCAACTCATAAAAATGGCGTTCCGAACACATCCCTCTTGTGACGGTACATAAGGCCTAACAAATCAAAGCACCAACTCATTGGAATGACATTTCCCCCCCAAAAAACAACGGTACTTCCTGTACAGCCAGTCTCTCTCCGCTGTCTCTGAATGGGTTCCTCATAAATGTATCTACACACAGACACGATAAAAGTCCTATTCACTTTGAGAATACACACACACACACCACCCTCACAACACATTTATGGATATAATATCGTAGACTAACGCTATCCGACCGTTCTGCACGTGAACTAGCTATCGGCCGTACAATCATGTCATTATTAAGAGATTAACCCTGTTTACGTTCTTCAAGCAATCGTCAAATCTTAAAACCCTGTTTCCTTCGGTTGGACCCATTGAGACTCACATGGTTCCGGATTTGTCCCCGCCGAGGCTCGGAGGCGCATTCTGGGGCTGCTGGGATGGCGGAGGGTTGGCTTTGGGGAGGATGGGCGGTTTGGGCCGTAGGGCGGGTGGGCGCAGGGTCACTCCCATGCGGGGCGAGGCGATGGGCTTGAAGGAGGCCACGGGGTCGTTGGAGCGGCGGGACGAAGGGCCGGGCAGTGGAGGGAGAGGTGGAAGGGGGCTGATGGGGCTGAGGGGGCTCGGGGAATCTGACGGGCTGGATAAGCTGGATGGGGTGGAGCCGGACGGGCAGGACGGGCTGCTCTTCGCCTGCTCCAGGGTGTCCAGCACCAGGTCAGGAGCCGCGGTCTTCCCGTTCTGCCTTTCCAGCTCACGCAGCTCGTTCAAGGCCAGACTCATAGTTTCCTCTATATCCTGGAGAGAGAGAGAAAGGGAGAGTTAACTGTACGGGTGTTACTATAACGACACGTTGGGTCAATTGCACGTGTGTAATTGTGAATCTGATGAAACATGTCATGGACATATCCAGGTCATAATATAAAATCCAAGGGAACAAGTAAGAAATTGCATTTTGCATAAAGAAAATAAATTTTATTTTTTAGGATCACTCTTTTTTTTTCTCTCTCAATAAATACTATATAAATTTATATCTAATGTATAAATATATTATAATATATATAAAAAATATGTTTTAACATTATTATATCGTCACTTTACTGATTGTTAATATTATAATTTAATATAAATTTATGATACGTCATACAAATAATGAAATCTGAACTACTTATAAATAGATATTATAAAATGTAATAATTTATCAATTTTTATCACGGTTAATTAATTTGTCAATTCATTTTATTAATCAACTTTTGACAAATAATATATTTTTTTAATAAAATAAATTGATTATACATTTAATACACAATTATTGAAATCTAATACAATTATTATAAATTATAAATATATATATATATATATATATATATATATATATAATGACATTTTTATATTATCACTTCACTGATTAGTAAAACAAATTAGATATTGTAATATCTAATAATTTATCATAATTTATATTACGTTGAACTTACATCATATATATACATTATAATTTAATATAATTTATCATTATTTATTTTAGTCACTGATTATACATTTTATTAATCAAATATTTAAAAATAAAATATTTTTCCAAAATGACCATCAATTTTTGTATTTGATAAATTGAACTGATTTAATAATTAAATTCAAGAATTTAAGTGGAAATTGACAAAAATAATGTCAATGCAATAAATCTTATTTGATTCAAAAAACTTCTACAGAGAGGCATCAATTTGAATATGCAAACAATAACACACTTTTTTCCCTTCTAATTTTGATAATGGCGTGTTTTTGAGAGAGTCGCCCATTTTCCTGAATGTTCTTAATCAAACCTGTGCCATCGTGTGCGGGTTCAGCGTCTGGGAGCGTTGAATAGGTATCCCACAATGCAGCGCGGAGGGTGACTGGCGTATTGGAGGACTCTCTCGCTCTCTCTCCCTGCGCAGAGACTCGTGTCTGCTGATGCTGGCAGTGACGTTGCCGTTGGAGTTGGCGTTGTGTCCTGTGCGTCTGTGGTGCTCAGGACTGTCCAGGGCGCAGCTGTTCCCTCGTAACAGCTCCCGCGGGCTGAAATGCCCCGTTACGGTCACCGTTACAGGTGGCGAGCTGCGTTCCAGCCCATTGCCGTGGCAGTGACCGTCGCTTAGGCGACCAGGGACGCGGCGCAGGAGGGCTTCCGTCCGCTTCCGGTGTCTGAGGAGAGGAAAGAGGAAGTAATAAATTAAAATACTATGATAAAAGTGACTGGGAGACAGAGTGTGTGTGTGTGTGTGTGTGCTCACCGGCTGATGAAGGTCTCAGGGATTCTTGGTTCAGTAGGGGACGTCAGCGATCGCCTGGAGCTCACCTCATCTGAAGGTGTGGTGCTGAGCTCACTGTCTGCCTTCTGGCTCAGAGTGTCTGACATGGCCTCATCCCTGAAATATGACATTCACAAGTTTATCCAGATCAACCTTGATCCTTTGTTCAAAATTTATTTTTAGTTCAATTAGGAAATTCAAGCCATTTTTGTTATAAACAGAACAGAACAAACTTCATATAATAAAATTACCACGATAAAAATAAAATTAGTTATTTTTACTACAATAAATAAGTGGTAAATATTAACTGTAGTCACCATGCCGCAGTAACAGGAGGAAATAATTAGTCAAAACTGTTAATAAAATAAAATACGATAATTTAATAATTTTAAATAAAGTCAAATAAAAATAAAGTAAGGTGTAATGAAATGAAATTTAAAACAAAGTAGAATACGGGTAAAGTAAAAGTAAAATAAATAAAGTGAAGCAAAGTAAAATAAAATTTAAAATCAGGTAGGATAAAAAAATAAAGTGAAAATAAATTATTAAATTAAGCAAAACAACAGTAAAGTAGTAAAATAAAAATAAAAAGTAAATATTAAATAAAATAAAAAAACACAATTTTAAATAAAGTTAAATAAATAAGCCTGAAAGTAAAATAAAATATAAAAATTAAAAACATGAAACATAAAAATAGAATAACTTCTACCATTGTGTAGACCAATTAACCATGTTAATGTTAATTAAGTGGGAATTAGTCACCACTGTTAAAAAAATAAATAATTATAATTAATCAGACGACTTCTCAAACCGTACAACGGAGCTCCCGTATTATTCAAATGACCTGTACCAACAATCTTTGGTTGCTATTGTATTTTTTTTTTGTAAGGAATGTTATGTGCAAATATAAAAAAGTGAAACATTTATGATAGATTTTCCATCTATTTTGTTGCCATCACTTGTCCAGAATGAACTCACTCCTGCAGCGTGACGTATTGGTGCGGGATGAGTCCGTCAGTGCCGTTGTGACGTCCCTCCCACCAGTCCTCGGACGCTCTCTGGAACAGCAGCAGGGTGGCGCCTTTTTTAAAGGTGAGTTCCCGTCCAGAGCGTCCCACATAGTCAAACTTGGCTATTGCCTCAACAGGCTCACCCTCTGAAAGACAGACATTTGAAAAAAAATGAGCATTTTTGGGAATAAGAAAAAATAAGCGATGAGAAGCATTTTAATTACCCTCCTCACTCGTCTGTGTTTCCGTCCCTCCATCCTGCTCCCCTTCCTCAAACGCTCCAGGTTCACTGTACGGACTTTCACTTTGAGGATAAAGGAAAAAGATTTTTACACACACTTTAAACCATGTCAATACTAATATTGGTACTCAGTTCAGGACTCACCAGTACTCAGTATTGCTCATGCATTTCTCATAAACGGGTCCCTCCAGCTCTTTGGTGTCAGGGAAGATGGTTTCATGGTGAATGATGATGGTCTTGATGACCTCGTTGACATGCGCCTGACATGAAACCTGGTCCAGAAGGTCCGGGGTCGGCATCAAAGTGGGGCCGAAGCAAATGGCCAGGTTTCCGGGGTCCATCATGTTCTCGTCACTATACTGGGACAAGCTGTGATGGGAAATAAACCCAAGCTGCATTGAGTTGTCTCCTGAGTTGGTTGCTATAATTATGCATCCTCAATCAGATTGAGTCATAAATTCCATATCGCACCTTTTGTCTTTGCACCTTTACACAACACGCTCCCACCCTCCCTCTGTCTGTCTCTCACGGCATGGAGGTGTGGGAGAGCTTTTAATTTCCGGTGTGAAAATGGATGCTTAGTTTAGCTGCGTTTCTCCTATTCAGTGAGACACTTGAGCTTTGCAGCTAAAAGAGGGAGTTGTGTTCGTGCGCGAGTACAAATACTGATGAATATTTCATACTAAGTATATAGATGGAGAAGTGTGCATGTGGGTTTACTTAGCTACACTTTAGGGACAAAACTGTAAACCCAAGTCTATATCTGGCAATACATTCCTTTGAGGACATCCAAAGACATCCCAAAAATGATTTAGAGTAGATATGTGTAAAATGTCTTTTCTTTTTTTCTTTTAGTGTTTTCACTGGCAAATTGAATCACATTTTAAACAGTTATTACACATTCAAAAGTTGCATATGTGTCTGTGTATTAAATTTAAATCACACAAAAACTATATAAATGAGATAAAATAAGTGTTAATGCAAATAAAATAAAAGTTAAAACTTTAAGTAAACTTAAAATGAAAACCTAAACTTTTAATAAAAATATAACTGCATATCAATGATCCTAAAATAAAACTGATTTATACTAAATTATAATATTACTAAATAATTATAAGTGTGGCAACCCATCTTCCAACAATCCATGGATACGCACACGGTCCCTGTGGCCTGGAAAACATCGCATATCATTCCCCTACCAAAGAAATCATGCCCCAAGGAGTGTAATGACTTCAGACCCGTGGCTTTAACTTCTGTTTTAATGAAGTCATTGGAAAAAATCGTTGCACATGAGCTCTCTCAGTCTGTACAGGATATACTGGATCCGTTGCAATTCGCATACAGGCAACAGCGCAGTACGGAGGATGCTGTCGGCACTCTTACGCATCTGGTCTCAAAACATCTGGACACTCCGAAAATAAAGCCATATGCCAGGGTACTGTTCATTGACTTCTCCTCTGCATTTAATACAATAAAACCGGACATATTGTTATCTAAAATGGCCCTAATGGGTACGAATCCATATATCATGCATTGGTACTGTTCATTCCTCACTAACAGACAACAGCTGGTTAGGGTCAATAACACCTATTCACCCTTGGTCACAACCAGCTGTGGTGCCCCTCAAGGATGTGTTAGCTCTCCTTTGCTCTTCACACTCTATACCAATGATTGTGTTACCTCTGCACCTAATCATCATATCATCAAATTTTCTGATGATACTGCACTGGTAGCCTTGATGAAGGAGGGGGAAGGGGCTGAACTTTATGTGCAAACAGTGAACAATCTTGTAAAGTGGTGTGATCAAAACGCCCTCATCCTCAATACACAGAAAACGGAGGAGATTATCTTTGGAACCCCTCATGAGTGCCACCTAACACCATTAGTCATCCACAATCAAATTATAAAACAGAAATCTTCATTCAAATATCTGGGAGTGTATGTGGACAGCGACCTTTCCTGGGCCTATCATGTAGACTACATTAGCAGCAAGGTACAGCAGAGAATTTATTTTTTAAGGAGACTGAGGTCATTTGGAGCGAGTAGCGAAATCCTGTCTCTTTTCTTTGTGTCTACTATCCGAAGCATTCTGCAGTATGGAGGCGCAGTGTGGTTTGGGGGCCTCTCAGCTCACTTGAAGGCCAGGATTTTTCGGCTCCTGCGAATTTGTTCAAAATTGGTGGGACAGTCGGTTGAGAAGGCATTTATTGACAGTCATGAAGTACATACTGTACGATGGGCTCACAAAATCACCCAAGATTGTTCACATGTGCTGAATCCGGAGTATCAACTCCTGCCCTCTGGGAGACGCTATAGGGTCCCAGAGTGCAGGAAGAACAAATATAAACACTCATTTGTTCCTCTGTCAATATCGATGCTGAATCAACGCATGAGGGGAAAGAAGTGATAGTCCCCCCCCCCCCCCATACACTTGTAGCTATTGATGAACACTCTTGCAAGGCGGAGTACCCAGAATAATAATATTATTTATATGATTTAAGTACTTTTGTATACTTTTTATGGATGACTGTATGTTTTCTGTTTTTAGCTGTGCGTGAGATAATTGTTGGAGCTTGTATTGCAAGATAAATTTCCGTGTACACGGACAATAAAGTACTATCTATCTATCTATCTATCTAATATTTAGTCATTTTACAGGTGTCTATATGGAAGATTGTTTCCACCACAAAATAAAAAAGGTAATCGCGACCTCATAATTCTGAGCCCCTTTCATAATTAATTCTACTTTTTTTGCTCAGAATTGCGAGTTTGTATCACATAATTCCGACTTTTTCCTCAAAAATCTTCAAAGGTGCGAGTTATAAACTCTGAATTGCGATAAATAATCAAAATACAAAATGACCTATTTATTATTAATTAGACATCCTAAAAATAAAAAAATAAATAAAAGTATTTAGAGTAGATATCTGTAAAATGTCTTTATTTTACTTTCAGTATTTTCACTGGCAAATTAAATCACATTTTAAACAGTTATTACACATTCAAAAGTTGCATATGTGTTTGTGTATTAGATTCAAATCATAAAAAACTATATAAAATTATTAAAATAAGCGTTAATGCAAATAAAATAAAAGTTAAAACTAAGTAAACTTAAATTTTAATGATGATCAATGATACTAAAATAAAACTGATTTATACTATTATATCATATTTAGTAATTATACATATGTCTATATGGAAGATTGTTTCCACCACAAAATAAAAAAGGTAATTACGACCTCATAATTCTCACTTTTCATTTCATAATTAATTCTAAAAAAAAAAATCTCAGAATTGTGAGTTTATATCTCTAGACTTTTTCCTCAGAATCTAAAGTGTGAGTTATAAACTCTGAATTGTGAGAAATAGAGAAAGAATTGTGAGATATAAACTTGCAATTGTGAGAAATAATCAAAATACAAAATGACTTTTTTATTCCGTGTCAGAAGCAAATCTTCCATAAGAGCATGTTCTGGATTGGAAACATAAATGTGTGCAGGAATACTCACTGGTTGAGGAATGCAAACAGGTATCTCATGACCACTAGTGTTGGCCGCGGTGTTATGGTCAAGATCTTCCGGATGGTGAGGGCACGCTCGTACAAACTCTCAGTTCCTGTTGAAGGCACGTGAACACGCAAGATCGTAAACAAGGAAAATCAGATGTCCCATGTGCTCACAACACTTTTATAGATGCATGAAAAGACACCAGCTGTCCAAACTCCCCAGGAAACCCGAGTACTTAGCACCCTGTCATTTCCCGAATGCCTGTGCCACCATTTCTCACACACACCTTTCCTTCCTCCATCCTGCTTCATTCACATACATGCACATATATGAACGCAGGGGAAAACGTGCACTCACGGACGCAGGCGATGAGATCGTTGAACTTCTCCTTGGGGAAGAGCGGGTTGTCCAGGTTGCGGAAGTACATTTTCAGCACGCCCGCTACTGAGTTAATGTCATGGTTATTCTCCTCGTCAGTCAAGGGGTCGTTGCCTGGGAAACAGTCACTAAGATGAGAGTGTATCCATGGTGTGTGTGTGTGTGTGTGTATAGTTGATCCGATGACGGTGTTCACAAACCTCGTTCGAAGGAGTTCTTGATGTCATTGACTTCCACCTGTGACCCTGAAACCCTGAAAATACCCTGGTGTTGCAGACCTGAAAAAAACAAGTAATCACAACATGGATGCATACAGTATATGTGTGTGTGATGGATTCAGTTTTTTGAATTATTCACCAGATTCCTCACCGTATAGATTAATAAAGCGAATGCAGCTTTCTACAATCAGAGGGATGGCCTTCCCAGAATCCTGTGTGCAGATAAAAACATCCCAAAAATCACAAAGAAGCCCAAGGAAGTTAAAGGGACAGTTCACTTTTAGCTTACCTCAAGGCCATCCAAAATGTAGGCTTCTTTGTTTCCGCAGTAGTTTCAATTTTGATATTTTTAGGTCAAACCGTTCTTGTCTGTCAGTCATATAATGGAGGTGTATGGTCACCACCTCAAAGAGCATGCACAGAGAAGTCCAAATTAAACATGATTTATTGACTCGTGATGGCCTAAGACATGAAACGAGCGGTTTGTGTGAGAAAACGAACAGTATTTATGTCGTTTTTACCTCATGTAACCACAGCAACATCCAAATGATCTGAGGGCGCTTCGGTCACGCGTGCTCATTGTTTACACACAGATTTCAGAAGTGTTGCCCTTCACTGTGAAGATCTAAACATATTTAGATATACAGGATATTGCAATGGGAGACGATTTTGATATATCAACAGACAACGTTGATATTTTTTTCCGCAACCGCGCGAGAGATCACTTCCGCCGCTTTCCGGCGCACGCGCCCTCAGATCACTTGGCCGTGGCTGTAGTTACAAGACGTAAAAACGATATAAATACTAAACGTTTTCTCACACAAACCACTCGTTTTGTGTCTTAGGCCATCAATGTGTACTTACATTTACGAGTCATTAAATCATGTTTAATTTGGACTTCTCTGTGCATGCTCTTTGAGGTGGTGACCATAGACCTCCATTATATGACTGACAGACAAGAACGGTTTGACCTAAAAATATCAAAATTGAAAATACTGCGGAAACAAAGACACCTACATCTTGGATGCCCTTGAGGTCAGCTAAAACATACCAAAAATTAATTTCAAAGTGAACTATCCCTTTAATGGGAAACATGCGTGCTGGTAAAAGCCTGTTACCTGGTGCCTACTGTGGGAGTTTCGTCGGCGGCTGAGTGGGAAAAAAGAGTGAGAGACAAGTGAAACCAGTTTTAGCATTCAAAAAGGTCGTGAGAACCTTTACAAATATCACAAGGGCCTTGTGATTCAGAGCAGTAGATGTAAAAAGGGCATTATAAAGAAGGTCAGACACATAGATGAGGAGATATACCTGGTTGTCATGATGTCTGATCTGTATCCTGCGGACATAGATATTATATTAGACGACATTTCACTTCTCACGAACGCAAGACATCTAAAATCTCAAACAATGGCACTTTGTCTTCATGATGCTATTTAAAACATTTTTATTCAGATGGATCCTTTTCATATAAATCTAACAAGTGCGAATGGTAAAAAAAATACACATTTTATGGCAATTGTTAAATCGATACAATTTATTTCTATGACTTGCTATTTTGACATGTAAAACTGCATATACTGAACTCTTTAAAATACATATTCAGTGCTGGGTAGATTACTTACAATTAGTAGTCAGTTACCGATTCCAAATAACAAATAAATTGTTGTTAGCAACATAATCCATTGCATTACACATTTGAGGTAATGTAATCAGTCTGTGGACTTAATTAGGGCAGTGGTTCCCAAACTGGGGTACGTGAGGTGACAGAAGTGGTACGCAAACATAATTCTGATCCACCGTGCCTTAAAATAACATGCAGAATACAGTGCTCACCTTCAGCTATGCTTCTCTTCAGCATGTCGTGTTTGGCTTGTAGTTTAGCGATGAGATTACTCCCTTCCAGATACTCCTTCAGTTTCTGCAGCCAAACAAATGCACACAGTCAATAATCATCCAGTTACACAGGGAATTAATGATCTAATTAGTCCTGGTCATCCTTCAGTAGTCATAAACTAAGTTTAAAGATACTGGTGTTGCTTTAGGCTAAAACGAGACCATTGATCCGTGGGTCACACTGCTACAAAACTACAGATCGTGGCCTGTAAGGTGTGAAGCAAGCCGGATAAATACTGTGTCTGGGCTCTGAAGCATATCTCTTATTAAACACTATCCCCGGTTTTACAGACAAGGTTTAAGTCGAGTCCAAGACTAAAATGCATGTTTGAGTTGTTTTAACTGGACATTAACTTAATTGCACTGGCAGAAGACCCTGTTTATAAAAGCTACTTAATTAAACTAAGGCCTAATCCTGGCTTAATCTAAGACAGACAGGGATGTTTCCAAAACAGGATTGTGGATTGTGTGTGAGCCAGCATTTACTGTGAAATAGAAGAGCTCTGTTTCCTGCTGGTTGGCGCGTCTCTTGGCCAGGCTGGGTTTGCTGAGGTAAGTGTCTGACACACTGGATTTGACCGACTCAGTGGAGCGACTGTGCTGGAAGCTCTCGGACACGTCGTAGTCCTCCATATTCACCATGTCCTGGATAGTGCTGAGAGTGGCCTCCGACGTCTTTTTCACCTTCAGACGGAACATAGAGAGTTATAGAAGAGGTGGCGCCATATATAGAATTGTATTGAATGGTTAGCACGTTTTAATCCAACACCTTATTTTCATATTTTACAAGGTGTAAATGGGGTTGGGGTCCAAAACTTTTTACAAGGAGCATTTCTGCCTGGTCAAACCCTTAGATGTCAACTTATGTAAACTAATGTATTCTATTCACAGTATGTTGACTTAGTGTTGTTAAATCAAGAGTTAATTTGGATGATACCAAATTTAGGATAGATTTCTTCAGAGAATATCTAAAATAATTTAAATTAAATCTATTTAAAAGCAATAGTTTTTTCCCCACACAGTGACATTCTACTCTTCATAAGATTGGTGTCAGTATTTTTTTTAAATAAATTAATGTTTTTAAAGGGATACTCCACTTTTTTTTTGGAAATAGGCTCATTTTACAACTCCCCAAGAGTTAAACAGTTGAGTTTCACCGTTATCAAATGCATTCAGCCGATTTTCTGATATTTAGAAGAATATCAGTAACCAGACAGTTTCTGGTCTCATTGACTTCCATAGTAGGAAAAAAAATATATAGTATGGTAGTCAATGAGACCAGAAACTGTCTGGTTACTGATATTCTTCTAAATATCAGAAAATCATCTGAATGGATTCAAAAACAGTAAAACTCAACTGTTTAACTCTGGGGGAGTTGTAAAATGAGCCTATTTCCAAAAAAAGTGGAGTATCCCTTTAATTCGACAAGGCTGCATTCAATTAATCAAACGTAACAAAAGATTTTTATTTCAAATAAATACTGTTTTTTTTATTCATCAAAGAATCCAGAGAAAAAGTATCAGGGTTACCACAAACATCAAGCCATAAACCTGTTTTCAGTATTGATAATAATAAAAAAATATTTCTTGAACAGCAAATCATCATATCAGAATGATTTCTGATGGATCATGTGACACTGAACACTGGCGTGAAATTCAGCTTTGCACCATAATAAAATTAATTAAAACAGAAAAAAGTTGTTTTAAATAAGTACTGGTATGTTTGATTAACTAAATTAGTGTTAATGTCCAACCAATCAAGCTAATGGTACAATAGTTGTGCTTCTTGTTTTGTGACAATCACACACTGTAATCAGTAATTGGTCCATAGCCATTTAGAAAAGCAGGGATATAGGAATATCACACACACACACTGTCCCCGTCTCTACAGTCGAAACTCACTGCAGTATTACAGCGTTCATCAGCATTTCTGCTCTGTCCTTCACATGCTGAGAACTGCAGGAAACAGCTGGCCTGCCAACAACCAGCGATAAACAACCCCGCACTCCAACAGAGACGGAGAAGATGGAAACAATATGTATGAATGTGCCTGTAGTTGTGAAGGAGTGAGCTGCTATGCATATATAAAGTGCCTGACGACAAAGAGAGAAGGAAAGGGGAAAGGAGAAATGGAGAAGGTGTGTACGCCTGTCATCTCATTCTTTATCCTCGGCGGGGGAACCGCAGCTGCTGAGGTGCTCATTCGAGAGGAAGGGATTGTGTGTGTGTGTGTGTCTCACCTCCTCGTTCTCGATCTTCAGTGTAGAGAGGCGCGACTGCAGCTGCTGGAACCGGAGAAGGAGTTCGGCTTGCACCTGCGGCAGGGCTGTGATTTGACTCACCTGAAATATCAATATGCATACACATATTACAGAAACCGCTCGGTAGAACAAACAAATCATTTGATCTTTTTATAATTATTATTTCGGCCTTTTGGAAATTTTCAAGGACACGGATGGTAAAGGAAGTGCACAAAACGATATAGGGTAAAGGATAAAAAAGCCGACCATGATCATGAATTTTGTGCTGAAGATGAATTGTCATACAAATAAGTGCGATTAGCTTTTCTTTTTTTCATGTCACATACTGTGTACGCCTAATAGGTTTTTTTACTATTTTATAATATTAAAAAAATATAATAAAATACACTCAAAAAAGTGAAATAGGAAGGTTGTGCATTTTTCATAATATATTCATATATAGTTTACTTATAATAATTGTGTTTTTTGACTTGAAATGTTTTTTCTTTCTATTATGGTCTATGTAATTATGTCTCAACTTAACAGTACAAAATCCTTACGCGTTGTCTAAACACAAATTATTTATGTTAAAGGGGTGATGAAGTGAGGAATCAAATTTTCCTTGAGCTTTTGACATCTAAGAGGTCATCATATTATACGAATATCCTTTAAGTTTCAGAACTGAAAACGTCCTAGTTAGTCCAATAAATGCCCGAACTTAATTTGATTGTGTTCAATCTGCTTAAATATATGTACAATTTAAGTTTACTTAATCCATTTGTGTTGGATTACATGATTGATTTGTGTTGCATTAACTCAAACTTGGCGGTGCTTCTTAGTACCCAGCATGCTTTGCATATGGTTAAGAGAGAATAATGTTAAAATTAAGTGTTATTTTACATTTTTTTGAGAAATTTTGTGTAATTGTGTTTAATGTAAAATTACATTGGAATTATTAAAACCATTTAAATGACAGTGGGTTACCAAGAGTTTGGTTGTCGACTGATTGAACTTTTTTCTATTGCTTTGGTTGAAGGAGCATGTAAAACTTAGCATTTAAGATGCTAATATGTGCTACTGCTAGCAAATAGCTAGCTATAGGCTATCAATTTAATTATGTCACTAAAATAAATGAAATATTAATGGATTAATGGATATTAAAAAATACCTGAATCATGTCAGGAAACCTTTAAAAATTCATGTTGAGACTACTTAAATTGGGTTGGTTAAAATTACTTAATTTCATGATGTTGAAGTTACATGAACAAATTATGTTTTTTTAACGTAACCCAGTTATGTGGAACCTGTTGACGAAATAAAATTAATTAAAGCCAACATATAATTTTTTTTGAGACCTATATGACTTATGAAAATTATAACAAAGATATATAATAATAATATAATTTAAATTCCTAAACAGAAGAGTAGCCTAATGTTTTTTTTTTTGTGAATGCAAATATGTGTGTGACCTGGTCTCCCATGTGTGGCTGAAAGTTGAAGCGTGCAGGAGGGGTGAACGCTGTGGGGTGAGTCTCCATAAAGCGTTGCCGGTCACTTCCAGGGTCCAGCCCTTCCACGGCCCCCTCCAAAATATCCAGACCCTCGTGGCGAGAGGTTTCCATGCTGTATTCTGCCGACAAGTAGGTCCGCAGCGCCCGACTCAGGCCCGCGTGATAGCCGAGGTCACAACACTGTTAAAACACAGATACACGCAATCGGTTTTCAAAGAGAAAAGCACATGAATAGTGTGGATTTGTGTAGAGCTGTCACTCAAAAGCGATTATGAACCTTAAAACGCTTATCTAGAAATTATCCTCCACGGCTTCTGTTCTCAGGGTTAATTTGAAGGGTTTTCATACAGGCTTTTAACGTATCTCTCTTACCACCCCCACACAATCTCTCTCTCTTTTAGCCACCCACGGACACAGGTTCTCCTGCTGTCTTTATCTCAATGTGTGCAGGTTTGACCTCTGTGAAGGTCAGTGAGACGCAGCGCTCCGATCGGCCAGATACTGCTGACCACGATCAGCCTGCTGCAGACTCTAATGAGCAAAACAACACACACAGCAAACCGAGGAGCAGGGACGGCCCGCGTGAGAAATGGCTCCTCTATGGATCCTCCTGGCCTCACTGTGCACTAGATCGAGTGTGCAAAGACACTCAATAGTATCCTGTAGATTAGTATGCATTAGCTAACCCATTGCCAGTTGTTTGCAGATTTTCTGATGAACTGAAATAATTAGTATACAACTAGAGCACACTACATGGGACACTCTATCCCACAATGCAATGCACACAAAGTGATGAATTCATTGAAAAATCAACTGCAATATAGTGTATCTCTCAATGTATACTGTAGAATATACAGTGTGTGCATATTTAGTATGTAATATGGCATATATATATATATATATATATATATATATATTAGGGCTGTCAAACGATTAATCTTGAATAATCGCATCCAAAATAAAAGTTTGTGTTTACATAATATATGTGTCATATATTATAATATTTTAATTATAATATTAATATATTATAATATATATAATACATAATATATTATATAATATATTACATACTATATGTGCGTTTACATAATATATATATATATATATATATATATATATGTGCACTCGATATAATTATTTTGTATATATATATATATATATATACACACACACACACACACACACACACACACATGCATGTATATTTAAGGAAAAAATATTATTTATATATAAAATATTTATATTTATATATAATATAAATTATATATAAATATATATACAGTATATACATGAAAATAATTCTTAAATATACATGCATGTGTGTGTATTTATATATATATAATAATTATACACAGTGCACCCACATATATTATGTAACACAAACTTTTATTTTGGATTTTGGATGTGGTTAATCATCAAGATCAAATGATGGATAATAGAACAATATATAGATAGAACGAGAGATATACTGATAGAATGATGGATGGATGAAAAATGGTATACAGTATATAATATGGCATAAACTGTGTGTATAAATAGTATGTTGTATATTATATGTGTATACAGTGTGATATACATCATGTTGATATGCTACGGTCATGTGACAATGTAGGATCTTACTGTTTAACATGTTTAACTCTGCATACTTATTTGAAATAATTTCAGGACAATAATTTCAGACGGCAACAGACACTTCGTCAGGTTTTATCGGATCAGTGTGTTACCCTTGTCGGAGCTTGTTTTCACCGACAGACTGAACAAGGCTGGATCTGGGTGTCTGAGATGTGACGTGTTGTAATCAGCTGTCTGTGTCTGTCAGTACAGTGTGAATTGTCCTTATACTGTGCAGAAAGCAGTAACTAGCATGCTAGTATTCCCCTCCAAACGTGGCCTGTTACAGAATGTGCTAATGTGTGCTTGTAATTAAAGGCTTAATCTCCATCCCATCCTGTCTGTTACAGGGCGCGTTTGTCTCTAATTAAAGGCAATGCAGGCTGCCTTAATTAGTGATTATTAATCAGGACTATAATTCATTACTGTGCTTGGTGAAAAAGCAAATAAACGCAGCCATAATGCTACGCCCTTCATGCAGTGGCAATTTCCTGCCGTGGATTCATAATCAGATACTCACGTCAATCAAATGCGACAGGTCGTGGATGTAATATTTAAACAGAGAAGCGTTTGTGGCCTCCAAAGTCAGGAGATACTCGTTCCGAGCTTTCATGACCTTCAGTTTGTTCTCTGAATACTTGGCTTGCCGCTGGGGGGAAAAAAGAGATAGACGGAGAGAGAGAAGGACAAAGTGTTGAGTAAGTGCTATATCTCCATCAAGGCAAGAAGATAAAATGTTTTTATAGACGGATGGACGGCCTATCGACTAACTTGTTTCTAGTGCCAGTGTGTTCACAGTGAGGCTTGGCTTGCGTCTGCTTCTCTGTGAATGTAATTGCTCCTTTAATTAAAGTCCCTGACTGTTGGTTAAACCCACAGATCTTTTAAAGCAACATTATCATTAAATCAAGCGAGGATCCTGAGCATTCAAGTCCTTTATCAACAGTACAGAGCTGAAGTGTCAATACAGTAGCGGTTTCAATTATTATGTTGAATTTGCATTTCATTTGAATTTGAGGTGTGTTCCGGGCCCCCAAAATGTTTAAACACAATACACATATATGTGTACCAAACTGTTTTATGATTGGAAATATGATTGTCCAACCGTCCATCAGGATATCCTCTCCGCCTATTCTGTCCAATCCTGTAACCATTGCTCATTCTAACCTCTCTTCCCTCTTATCAAATAAGAGAAAAATGAATGCAGTGTGAACACACAGTGTGCCATGGGGGAGTGTGTGCTGGAAAATTAATGCTCTGAAGAGAGACTCCTGCTCCATTTACACAATCTGACATTATATTCACCTGGGTTAGTTTACTGTATACTGGTGTGGAAACTGTGAAATAATGGTTTTCAAATACAAAATGGCTTGCAAGATGGCCGCGCTCCTCTGTTTTTTTTTTCTCTCCCCAGTGAACATTTCTATAAATATGTTCCTCTTGCACATGCTGTAGCTGTACTACTGGTTAGATTAAATAAATATATATATTATTATATTGCCATTAAAATGTATTTCAGCTCAACCACAGTAAAAAAAAAAAAAAAATATATATATATATATATATATATATATATATATATATATATATATATATGAAGAGTTCAGATGCAAAAGCCTCTAAATGCCATTTGAAATTTTCTTCTAAAATGATCATATTTATCAAGCTTGTATATTTAAGTTCAGTAATTTCACTTAAATGACAATTAATAGGTAATCATCATTGCCATTTAAGTGAAATTAATGAACTTAAATATACAAGCTTGATAAAAATGATCATTTTAGAAGAAAATTTCAAATGGCATTTAGAGGCTTTTGCATCTGAACTCTTCATACAGTATATATATATATATATATATATATATATATACACACACACACTATAGGGTTAAATAAACCATGCAATCCTCAGTAAATCTTCAGAAGCAACATTTTAGCGAAGCATCAAATCACCTAAACCAATAAGACGAACAAAATAGGCTCATTTTTCGGTTGGTTGTCCATAAATCGGAAATGATTCCCTCTTAATGTCCCCCAAATTACTCCACAACTCCAGTTCACAGTATTTCATCAAGACAAATGAACTTTGCTCTCTATTTCTGGAAACACATCTGGCACATTAAAATTCAAGGAATCTCATTTGCATAGTGGATAATACACTCTTGGATTGCAAACAACAAAACTCGGTTTTAATTTATTTTGATGGTCCCAAACACATTCTGTTGACTGTAAGTAGCATTGCACATACATGTACACTACTAACTCTCATTAGAGTGTTAGTAAAGTATTAGTAGACTGGTAGGGTTAGGGTTAGAATAAGTTTTATTATAAGTTACTTAGTCAGTAAAATGTCTGTTGGGGGACCATCACAATAAAGAGTTAGCTACATTAAGCAGTCAGTACTAATACTCTAAAGAAAGTTAATAGAATGTTCAAAAAGGACCAACAAAATCTCAAACAAGGTATAAAGACCACTTGAACAACAACAAAAAAATGCAAAAAGCCAAAGATTTGGAACACACCTTCTCTTTCATCTTCTGAATCTTGCGAGCAGCGTTGCGCCGTTGGTGGCGATCTTCGGTGCGCAGACTGAAGACAGCCTCTCCGCCTCGGCCTTGTCGTTCGCCCTGCCTCTCTGCCTCCTTCAGCTTATTCTCCGCACTTAGAGTCTCAGTGTGATACATGTGATATGTCTTCATCACCTGCAGGGGGCAGAGCAGCCAGGGAACTACATTACCCACAATCCCTCAGAAGAACGCAACCCTTCCCAGATTCCAGAAGTAAAAACATTAATTTTCTCCTTAACTGATTTTAATGTATAAATTCAGACTTTGTTTTTGATGGCACTTGCTTCTGTTAAAGCCGTTAGCCCATTTTATTTCAACTTATTTTAAAAAATAATTTTTAACAGCAGAAATCAGGCTGAAAAACTACAATACCCATGATGCTGTACAGAAAATTCCACCAATCAGTCATGGCAAGCAAAAAGCACCAAAAGAGCTCTTTAGCTCTGCCAACTCCCATAAAACTACTAAAATACTTACATATTTGTATACATATTTTGCAACGAGCTTAACATTTTTGTTTATATATAAGCAATATTTTTAAATGAGTAGTTTTAAATTAATTCGAATATGTAGTTTGCAATGCTTCATGGGATTGTAGTTCTTTCCCTCACTAAAGCCGTTAAGTACACAGTCTTGTCCAATTTTCAAATACTTTTTGCTTCGAATCAAAGTTTGTGATGCTATTATGATTCACCTCATAGCTTTGGTTCATGGATTATAACACTTTAACGAAGACTTTTAAAATCCCTTTGGGCGAGATTAATGGAAAAAATACTCCCGGAACCAACACAGTGTTGCTCTCTATTGAGATAATCTGACTCATAAATGTCTGTCATGCATGTTTGTAATGGAGTGACTTCAATCTGACGGGATTTCGTATTTATGTTTGTTGTCTTTTCAGTAATATTTCACAAATTGCATCTTTCCTTTTTCTGACTGCTAGTCTATAAACACAGTGTTAACATTTGGGGAATTCATGCAGATATTCATTTGTATTTTGGCCCGTGGTGCAGAAAATGCCAAGATTGTCAAAAAAAAAAAAAACACTCCTTGCTACATGCTAAATCATGCAACATGCTCCCTGCTCCACTCTCGTACTCTGAAGTAAATCCATCTCAACAAGGACACAAAACTGCTTACATGAGGGTTGCAGTGGGGTGGAAACTTCCTGAACTCAGAATACTTTGGTTCGGAGAATTCATCCCGTTTTCAGAGTGCGTTCCTCATGTTAGCGCTAAGCTAAGCTGACAGACCTAATGTGTGCTGTGTGTTTTTGTTTTATCAAGGTTATTTATGCAAGGGATTCTGGCTTTTAAGACTTCAGGCCTGTCAGACAAGCTTAAATTCAGGTCAAACATTCACAACTGCACATAAAAACAATTACAGACAAGTAAAATGTCCATTTTAGGAGCTGGTTAACATGGAAAGTGCCCACCAATTTTCAATATCTAATTGCCTCTTATTAATCATATTGTGAATTATTAATCAAAGCATTTTTAACTTTCTTTAGTGAGTAATGTTGCTGTTTGAGCATGATAAAGGACTGCAAAGTTACTCAAAGTTCTCTATATCAGAGCGAACCGTTTCTGAACTCCCTGAAACGCCTCCAATGTAGTCTTGTAGGAATTATCACGTCATAATATTACACATTTAAATAATTCCTGCCCAAAGAATACACAATAAAGGGGCGGGGCCTGGTTCAGTTAGTTAGTAGTGTGTTGAGTCTTGCAGTTATGCTAAGGGGAGTGACATTTCCCAAACACACTCTAAGTGGTTGACCAATCACAAAACACTGGTCCAGCCGACCAATCAGAGGACATTGCTTTTTGAAAGGAGGGGCTTTATAGAGACAGGAACTAAACATACAGACTCATACAGAGGTGTTACCTCTCATTTTTTTGCATACTATATCAACTGAGCTGTACAGTTGAATGTCATTGCGACTGATTACTCTGTCTGGAGATACACAAAATCACAGTTCAAGATAGTAGCTACTGATATACGTTCTTGTGATACAATCACTTCAAAAGGTAGCAGTTGGGTAAAATATCCCATATAAGTCAATGTAATCCGGGTCTTTCCAGAAACTACAGAATCAGGTAAAACTAAACAACTGCAGAAGTTCCAGACAAAAGGAAAACTGTCATCACAAAGCAAAGAGTAATGCAGAAATGCTAGATCGAGTACATGTAAGATAGATGAAACCGATGCGGTCGAGTTCTGGAAGAAGGCGAGTGAGAGACAGAGAGTGTCAGTGATAGAAGAGGTGAATTATATATTGATGGAATGATAAAATGAGAGAGAGAAAAGCACCAGTAAAGTGATGGGATGAAAAAGTAATCCAAAAAGAGATTGAGCGGACGATGAGAGAGAATGAGACAAGCTCACCGTGTAGAGTTCGTTAAGAATCTTCATCAGGTCTTCTTGCAGCTGGAAAATGATCTCTTTGCTCTGTGGTCAAAAAAAGAGAAAAAACACAAGGTGGGTTATAATGGACAGGGCGGAAGGGCCGAGCTGGGTCAAACTCAGATATACACCCAAGAAATTGCTGTCCTTGCTTTGTCAATTCTGAACTAACACAATAGATCAAAACAACTCAAAGGGACAGTGTGAACGTAGGCCTTTTCTAATCTACATTAGCGCCGTTCTACTAAAGTGTTCTTGTGCTGAGAAAGAAATTCAGTAACTATAAATAAAACACAACAGTGTTGGATTCTACAGAGACAAAGACTGAATAATGAATGGTGAATCCACATAAAATAAAATCACAATAAAACTCAAGCACGCAGTCCGAGAAAGCTGTGAGTTTAAGACTGTGGTAATTATACAAACAGTCAAACAAACCACTGGAAGCAAACTCTCCAAAATTACTAAAGAGGAAGTTTGTTTATCCAAATGACAAATGTACTTTAATTAATCAAGAGCTTTTCATCTTCCATCAGTACGTTTAAAGGAGAACTCAGGTCAAATTTAACATTAAGCTCATTTTTGTACATTCGGAGTGCTGTCAGTACAGACAAAAACAACAAAAATTGCTGTTGCCTAAACCGTGTTATCTTCTTTTTAAAATTTGCCCTCAAGGGGGCATGTTCTAAACCTGCTTTTAGCCTCTTAACATCCTTGATTTGTCATTATGAGTGCACAGCCATGTGAATGGTATTATTAAGAGTGACCACGGTCAATCTGACTGCAGTAGATGTGAAAGATCTAAATAAAAATGATGTTAATTCAGCCAGCTCACATACCTCTATTTGCTTCCTGTTGTCGGTCGAAGCCCACAGTAGCCGATTGTCGATCTCAAGCGCGATCAATCATTAGTGAATATCATCTCAAACCTCCTCCGTGTGTTCAATCTGATTCGGATGAACTATCCATTTGAGCTGATATTCTCAGAACACCACACAGTGGTAGGTTTGAGATGATATTCAATAATAATCGCGTGCGTGAACTCGACAATCGACTACTGTGGGCTGCAATCGAAAACAGGAAGCAAATAGAGGTATGTGAGCTGGCTGAATTAACACCATTTTTATTAAAATCTTTCACATCTACTGCAGTCAGATTGACTGTGGTCACTCTTAATAACACAACTCACATGGCTGTGCACTCGTAATGACAAATCAAGGATGTTAAGAGGCTAAAAGCAGGTTTAGAACATGCCCCATTGAAGTCAACAGGGGGCGAATTTTAGTTCGATACGATAACACTGTGTAGAAACACCGATTTTTGTCGTTTTTGTCTGTACTGACAGCACTCCAAATGTACAAAAAATGAGCTCAATGTTAAAATTGACCGGAGTTCTCCTTTAATGAATGCATATTTTTTCCACCTTTCATTTTGATGTAATTATACGTGCATCCCGTGACATTGCAGGGACGGCCTGTGTTTGACCTCACCTTCTTGAGCAGCCGCATGTTGTCCTCGCTGACATGCGTGAAGCGCGTGATGACGTTGTTGAGGTAAAGGTCGCTGAGTGTGGCGTGGTCCTTACTCTCTCTCCTCACCTGGTTCAGCAGCAGATACCAGCAGTTCACGGGAGACAGGAGGTTCTGGTCCTTCCTGAAAGCCACGAAAATGTGCGTTTATAAGATGTCGATGGAACAATAATCAATACTCATGAAAATCTAAATACAAGAAGATAAAACTCAAATGTTTTGTTTTCTCCAGTAATAGAACAGATTCATATATCAAGTGATCTACTTCATATTAAAATATTATATCAAGCTCTTACATCTCAAGCTCTTGGTGATTTTTATGTTAGTTTCTGCTGTGAGTCTCTCTGGGTGGCCCGAGGTTTGCTGTACGAGCGGGTTTTGAGAGTGCTGCTCTGTGGCTTTTTTCAAGCAGTGATCCAAATCCACTAATGAACCATTTCTTAATTATTCTCCGAATGCATTCACCGAAATGCTTAGGCTTCGGTGAAGATTTCGACTGCAGTAGGATCGTTCTTTCCAGGAATCGGGCTGTTAAGCAAATGTACCACAGCCCTTAAAATCCATAAATAAGCTAGATAGAGTTATCATAAAATATATATTATGAATGACCAAGTGAATATATCAACATACTGTACAAGCCACTGATGACTAGTTACTGCTCTGAATCTCATTCAATGCCAACATTTTTACATAAAAGTTTCCCATAATATTTTTGATGCATGAGTTCACAAACTGAATAATAAACTAAATTAAGGCACCCTAAAATGTCTAAATGTATTTGCATTAGTACAGGTAGACAACACAACACAGATATACACTTATACTTATATACAAACATACTTTTCAAACAAATATTGGGCTCCCAAAAAGGCTTTTTTGGTAAACCGGTAACATTGAAATGATATATTTTTAAGTTTTATTACGAATCGTTTTCTATGCTAATACATTTAAAAATATAATTTACTTCTATGATTCAAGACAAAATTTTCAGCATCATTACTCAAGTCTTCAGTGTCACATGATCCTTCAGAAATCATTCTACAGCCAATTTGCCGCACAAGAAACATTTTATATTATTATCAATTATCAATGTTGAAAGCATTTGAAACAAAGAACAGCATTTATTTGAAATATTTTGTAACATTATTATACATGTCATACATGTCTTGACTGTCACTTTTAATGTTAATGCTAATTTCTTTAAATAAAATCAATCTTACTGACCCTAAACTTTTGAACGGCAGTATATACAACTCCGTTTAAACATAAAATAGCATGTTTTTCTGTGCAAATTGCTCATTTATTTTGGAGAGTGAGGATGGCTTAACCACCTGCCGAGGTGAGGTAAAAGACGCCATTTTGTTTCACACACTTGATCTTCTATATTAGTAATGGCTGTAGCGAAAAGACAATGGGAAGCCATTTTGGACCAAAGAGGAGAATGTCTTCAGCAGCCAGTGACTAATCACAAAGCTCAGCAGGCATCTGATGGGACAGCCCCATGAGGACCAGAACACTAACAGTGCCCAGCACGAAGGGGGAAATATGCAACAGAAGAGAAACTGTGAAACACACACTCTCTCTCTCTCTTTCTCACCCATCCCTCATCACTCAATTTTCCCAGCAGAATGTTATCTGCATTAATGAGACAGCAAATACACAGATGCCTGTACACACACTCACACACAAAACACAATAACTACAGCAGACACAGCAATCGCCTCTCCTCTGACATCTCTGATTTTTCAAGCATGAAGCTGCGGAGCATCATGGGTAAAATATTCCAGACGTCTCCCTAATCCACTGCAAGCCACAGTCAAACAAAACGGGGAGGGAGAAATCATTTGAAGGGCACCTGAACGAAAATGATTCGCCACTGATCCGGCTCGAGAAAACGAATCTTTAATCATTCATGTGCATTCCCATCGCGGCACACACACACAATCTCCACTCACTTGTATTGTTGGTGGTCCTTGGTGCTGCGGGTTTTGGCCATGAAGCGTTCGGCGAGCTTCTCCAAGTTGCGTGAATATTCGCTCTCGATCTCGGCTTTCTTCCTGAAGAAATCCTGCAGGTCCTGGAGGAGCTGAACCCGCATGTCCGTCTGCTGCTCCAGACATTTCTGCTGCTCCACTAACTGAGACCGTATCTCTACACACACACACACACACAAAATGATGTTAGCTAATTAACAACGGCTTTTTAAAATGACAGTGTTTCATACTTAATGACAGCTGCGGTGTAACTGACATCACATGACGGGTTCGGGAGCGACTTGAACACAATGTGGGCACTGATGGGTGAAGTTGTGCTCTCTGAACCAGAGGTTTTCCTCCTAACAAGGCGGTCTGGATTCTTCCTTAACAACACACTGGTTATCACACTCACTGCCGTTGCCAAGACAACAGGTAGTGGAGTGGAGTATCCCATGAGGATTAGCGTGTGTGTTTAATGGGAGGAGGTATTCAGTATTCTCCATCCTACTTCTCATCTCCACTTCTCCTCAAACTCCTCCTTTTCCTTAAAGGAATAGTTCGATCGGAATTAAAAACCTGCCTTCATTTACTCACCCTCATGTCCTTCCAAACCCAACACTCTTTTCCATATAAAGGCAGTGGATGGGGACTTGCTACGACTCTTTTCAAAACAGAAGCAAATGTATCATAAAAGTGGTAATCTAATTTTATTTGGATTACTTGCATACTATTAAAATAACTTATTATTTTGAATTAGCTTTTATTTTTATTTTTATTTTCAGGTTTTGATTTTGTTAGGTGCTTTTGATATTTGTCTTTTATTTACTTAGTGTTTCTTTTAGTGTCTTTCAGTTCTTTTAGTACTTTATCTTAAACTCATTTTAGTCAGTTGCCAGGGCAACATTTCTTATTATCATCAGAACATTTTTAATCTAGCTATTGTCATTAACTAAATTACCAATTTTTCTAAAGACAAACGACAGCTTTGTGTGAGGAATAGAGTAAAAACTAAGCCCTTATTTATCTAATAATCGGTATAAATAATCTAAGATCACGAGTCAGATTTGAGAACGAATCATTCTTGTGTTGTGAACCTGATCAATCTATTCATTGAAAAGTTCCATAGACTCATAAGAACGATTCAGACTATCACTATTTCTCTCATTAGAGGCCTGTGTAACAGTCATAAGCTAGTAAACCTCACTCCCCTGGTCTCAAGAGGCTCACGAGAACCCTTCTGAAACCTAAAATGACAAATGGGACACCCCACGAACTCATGGACTTAACGGACACTGGCACGCAGCAGCCATTGTAAGTCAACAAAACCGAAAGTGCATGATATGACTATTAGGGACAGGGCCTCTAGCGACTGACGCTAGGAACTGCGGTTTAGCCTTCTCGCTAGAGCTGCTCGGAGCGAGTAGAGTAGGACCGGGTACATTTGGTGCCGTGACCCGGGTGGGAGTGAGATTTAGGGGTTGAGTATGACGAGTGTACACCAGTAAGAGCTGTGTGTGTAAACCTCACTCCCCTGATCTCAAGAAGCGCACCAGCGACTGATACTAGACGCTGTGGTCTTTAGCATCCTTGTTAGCAAGCCAATTTTCTACACCTGGGACCCCTGTTCAAATAACGCTCGGAGCTGGTTGAGTAAGACCGGTTACATCTGCATGGGATGATTTTTCAATCCCACACGATTTTATACCGCTTCCGTCCACTTCCACCAAAAATATGTAATATTTTATCCCGATCCCGCTTGAAAATTTCACGTTTTGTCCCGTTCCCTCCCCCTTGCATTCGTTCACAAAACCTTTTGAGCTCCCTGGAAGTTTCTCGAGGAATGCTTTCCGAAAAGTTTTCCGAGGGAACAATAGTTTGTTGGGGGAACGGGAAATATTCGCAAGAGAGCGCAAAAGCATTGACAAATAATTTTTCCTCCATCTCATATTTTTTCCTGCAGGGGCTCCGTACTCCCGCTCCCCGCGTACATTTCAGTATCTTCCCAGAATTTTGCCAAATTCAAACCTTGTCCAAAAAGGAGAGATTTTCAGTGAATTACGTTTTAAATTCAGATACTGTATGTTTCTCAGACAAAGCTATCGTATGTCCTGTAATATATGCATATACGTCATATGGACCATTTGGACTGTTTTTGCATATTTTTGAAGCTTAAAAAATATTCAGTGCCTTTTAACTGTTATTACTTGGAAAGTGTAAGACAGCCATACGGGTTTGAAACAGTGCCATAACCACCCCAAAATTACCCCAAGGACAATCCTCCCAAGATATTCAGGCCACTGTGGCTTTTTAAATGGTTGATTCTAACATTTTTACCCCCAATCTTGAATCCGCCTGGATATTAAACACCATAAGGATGAGTCAATAATGACAGAATTTTCATTTTCAGTCGAACTATTTCTTTAATAATAACACTCCCTTGTTCCCCTTCACCAGCTCACTCTCTCACTTTTCTTCTCCCTTACACTTTCCCCCCTCTCTTTCTCTCTCCACAGACCAACTGTTTAATGTCACACTGCCTCTCCAGCTCGAAATAACAGATGAGACAGCAGGCTTGGCATGAGCTCTGTGTGGGTGTGTGTGTGTGTAGGAGGGTAGGAGGGACTGTGAGAATTAGAAAAGTGAGTGTGTGTGTGTGTGTGTGTTTGCGTGTTCTGCATCAGTGATGGTGGCATGGTGAGCAAGGTGACTCTTTTGATACAATATAAGAAATGCCTGTAATCCAGTCGAGAATCAGAGGTGATATATACAAATAAATGCGGTAGGCTAAATGAAATGCAACTGCGTGGTGCACTTTTTTAACATGCAACGACAACTACACTGGTTCAATGCAGAACCTTAAAGGTGTTAAGAAATGAGAAATCAAATTTTCCTTTCTTTTGTGTAATTTAAGAAGTCAATGTATTATAAAACATATCCAGCGAGTTTCAGAACTCAAGACTTCCCTTTTAGCCCAAAAACAGATTTTATTAAAACCAAGCGAGAAGACGACTTGCTTCGTATTTTGTCACATTACATCATAGTGTGACAAAAGACAAACCTCTGCAGAAGATCAACGCTTCTACTTCTACCTCTTTAGCCCGCCCACTGATTCAAGCATATCATGTAGTACAGACGCAAACACGGGATAGAGATGCCTCTGAGGATTAAAAGACGTTTTGCATTGCCAAGTTATGAAAAAACACAGTCTTTGCATTGCCATTCTTGTGATCCTGACGTTAAGAATGCGTGGATGGACTTCAGTAAGACCTTCATGTTTCTGAGGATTGATTTTATAAGACTGAAAATAAAAGATGATGTAATGCCAACTTAGATTTGACAGTAATGTATATTCTTCTAATTTGAACAAACACAGCCATTGGGTTCAATTTTAAAAATATGTTTTTTAAACCACATGGACAAACCCAGCCATTGGGTTAAATTTTAAAATATGTTTTTTTAACCCAATGATTGAGTGATTGATTGATACACTCTTAAAAAAAATGCTGGGTTGTTTTAACCCAATTTTGGGCAAAATATGGACAAACCCAGCCATTGGGTTACATTTTTAAATTACATTTTTAACCCAATGGCTGGGTTTGTCCATATTTTACCCAAAGTTGGGTTAAAACAACCCATCATTTTTTAGAGTGTACATACATACATACATACACACACACACCCATGTATATGCATACTGTATATACATACTGAATAAGTGTGTATCTGTGTGTATAACCTATTAACCTGCCATGTGAGCAGAGATCCTTATCTTAAAATGACCAAATATTGGACAATTGCATGCAGTCTTTTACTAGTCCAGCTGCTGCCGACAATGCTGTTCTCAAGAACATCTGACGGGAGAAAACATCCGACTGCAACGGAGCGCATCCTCACATCCATCCCCTGCCTACACTCATGTTGATGCTATGCTCATCTGTCATCTGGACATTCAGAGACTGTCCATGCAGGTTTCCAACCAGTTACAAACAGCTGACTGGCAAAAAACAAGCTTGAAACAACTGCAGAACTGGAAGTGAATTGAAATGGCATCCAAACAACAAATAAATAGACAGTGACTCATTTCCACAAGCCCTTGAAGCCCAAAACAGGCAGACAGTGTTAATTATAACAATATAAAAGCACTGTTTGTCCATATGGATGGAGCGAAAAAAACATAAAATTCCCATCATGCTGTGTTTGCATTGCTGGCAAACAAGTGTAACGTGCACACTTTGCTCCACTCACTACTATTAAAATAATCACCCAATTCCCAATTTCGTCTTCCCAAGTCACTGTCTCTCATATTTGACCTTTGAACTTGTGACCGCGGTGAGAATGTCTGATACCCTGCGGCATACGCCCGACCCAGACTGTTTCCATGGCAACAAGGCTTCTGCTCAGCAACCTGAGAGCGTGAGGAGTGCGCAGGCATGCTGTACAGCACTGCACATATTCACATGATGTGTAAAAATGGGAACTCAAACCACAATAGCACCAAAATACACATGTATGCCCTCCACAAAAATAAAAATATCACATTTATGAGGAAGACAGGGAACTCAAACGTATATTCCCTAAAAAACACATACGTCACCAAGCTAAACGCTATTCTGCCACTTCCCAATTATTTTCCATTTCTGCTTACTTGTAATCTACATCTCATCCTCTCTCTCACACACACTCTCTTCTATTTATCTAAAGCAAATTTACTTCTTAAGCTTTTTATTTTAGCCTTTACTTTTCACTCCCAGTCCTCTCAGTCTAAAAAACTCATCAGCACTGCCGAATCTTTGCTTAAAAGTCTTGAGAATCATCAATGTATCAAAATATCTCAATTTTTCTGCAAGAATTTAAATGCAGTTAAAACAACAAACGACTTTTTGAGACATCATCTGCTTGTGTACTCATGAATTATATATATATATATATATATATGATATATATGCTGTTTAATATAAATATTAGCGTTTCGATTAATCGGATCTATTATAAAACTTATGTTTGAATGACGTGTGTAATTTATATATTCTTCGTTTTATTTACATATATTAGCCTACATGTCTCTCTCTGAAAGTATTCTGTGCAAAATATATATAGACTTCAAATGATATATCAGGTTACTGATATTTTCTATGGCCTAAGCCAACCCCTACCCATCACAGAAATGTATGCAAAACATAGAAATAAAATAAAAACTAGATTTTAGAAATTTTTTAAACTAGTGTGGACCAGTAAAATGTCCTCTATAGTCAGTTGTCATAATATTTCACAATATAAGTCGGGACATTTGGCCCTCACAAATATAGCCAAACCTGTACACGTATATTTCCACACAGATGGGATGAAGGTTTTTACATAAAAAGTGTCAAGGAGAAGTCAAGATTAGGTGAGGCTTCATCCAGTACACAAGACACAACAAATGTAATCAAGAAAATACGGATCCAAGGTCAGCAGATACGAACAGCTGAAGAGTACGTGTAAGGACTAAACAGACAGACAATGACTCAACACCACACCAGACTTCCTGTGCACGAAATATTTCATTGGACACAAATGAAAATGAGGTTATGAGAGCTAGACAGGCAAAACATCTTTCAAACTAAATATTTTATTTCACATGATTTGAATATGTCTACCCTGAGTCCTGAAGCTCCATTAGCACATCTCAAGACAGAAATAAGACTTGAGATAATCTGTAAAACAAGCGTGGCTAAATAAGCTTTCAGCTTTAAACCCAAGAGAAAAGGCAAAGACAGGCTTCAAGACCCACAATCCTTAGTGTAAGTGCTGCAGTATATGTGGTCCTCTCCGCCGTTGTCTTAAATAGATTACTGGATCGATATCTATACTTGATTAATGAGACTTACAGGGCTTCTATTATAAATACATGCGGCGGGTGGCTGGGAAATCTGTCTGGTCTCGACTCTGATACACAGAATTCAGCTTTGACCAAATTAGCTATTTGTTGGCTGTCTATTCTTAAACAGAGGAAGTGAGGCCATATGTGGTTTCCAATCATCATTTTGAAACGTTACAAGGGGGTACGTGAGAATGGGACGATACTACACACAACTCACTATAAAAGTGTACACACGTAGTGGACATCTGGTCCTTGTCCACCTCTCAGCATTTGCCATCACCTTACTTGTATTACAATACCACATGCACATTTATTATGAGGACGTTTCATAGGCTGCGTCTGAAATCGCACACTCCGTTTGATGAAGACTGCACTTCTTGACCATTAATAATGTATGTTCTGTATTTGTGTGGAACGAAAATAATCAGGACACACTACATCATGTTGAAATCATGTAACCTACAATAGACGTCAGTCTTGTTGACGTTTCACAACGTTCACAAACATGATGATCCCTCAACAAGTGTTATGAGATGCATACTTAAAAATACTGCATATTTGGACATGAAACTAATTGGAATGTAAAGCTTTTTGCAAACTAGGCCAACACTTTTTGCTTTGTTTACACCTACTATTAACCCCTTAAACGCATGAATGTTTCATTATTACATATTTGGGTCTTTAGTGACCCGGATCTATATCTAACACCAATGGATCTCTCCCTGTCGGGATAATATAAATCTCTTCTTATATTACAATTACAGAAACATAAAGCATATTTTGTTATCTTTCTGTGCTTGGAAGGGTTCAGTTTGAGCAGATCGCTGTCCTCATCAGAGCTCATTTCCCAGTACATTCAGCATCTGGCTCATATTCACCATCTCAAATATATTCTAAAAAAAACTATCGTTTTCAACATCTTCAAAATCATTGACAACATCTTTACCAGATCCAGCATCAAGGGACAGTGACACTAATATTTGATTGCGTTCAGTACTTGCTCTGAGCCATTTCAAGTATTGCTGATGATGCGTCCTATTCTTTTGTTTTCTGCCTGCAGTAACTATGAGTGAAAATCAGTTCATCATTGTGTTTCAGACATTTCCAGCTTGTGCAATAAAGGTGAATTGCACTTATTCAGTCATCAAAGATTCAATTATTGAAAAAATACATACATTGTAACACACCTCGGGTTGTTAGTGACCATTTCTACAAAAAGTAAATGGAAAAAACAGCCACTCTTTTGCCTTGGAAGTGTTCGAAAGTGGACAAGCTCAAAAAGATTTAGACCATGTTTACACCTGTGATCTGAATGACCAAACCGCATCTTAATTCCAGGTGTAGACAGGACCTTTGACCCCTGAAAATGTGTACAATTTAACAGTTTACTCACGGAGCAACATAGAAATCCCTATATCTCTGGAAATGCACCATATTGGGGATTAAAAAATAAGATACCAAGAAAAGTTTGTAAAGAACCAAAATCTTAAAGGATATTTGAAACTTCTTGACTACAGGCAATTAAACTTCAGGGGACACACACAAGAAGTGCTTTTTCCCATTTTTGATCTGCCACCGTTGGCATATGTAGCAACAAGGATGGCAAATAGACAGAACCAACAATCTCTGTGTATTGGACTGGATTGGATCCAATAAGGGTCAATTTGACCAGAAACATAAAATTCCTAACCAATACGAAAATAATACAAGGGTTAAGGGAGCAGTACATTTCCCATACTGTAAAAACGCAAAATTGCTTACTTACTTAAAATGTGACGTAGCGACACACAAAATGTACTGTTTCTATGAATGGATGGTGAATTCCTGAAAAATCTCAAATATAATGCATAACAAACCCGCTAAAAAGCTTCTTTTATCTGTGCAACCCGTTTTATGTCACTTTGCATTCCCTCTGAACATTTATTAAAGAGATGTTTGGATGTCTGTGGGACTCTAAACTAACAGATGAAATGTCTTGTAGCGGATTGGATCCCCTGAGCCGCAATAAATCTGATTCATACAGTCTCTCTAGGCAGAGGAAGTACACCAGTGAGTCAGTCTGCGGCCTCGGACGATGAGGTGTGTGAGTGCGTGTGGTGTGTTTGTGGCTGGACTGGATGGAAGCCAGAAGTGCATGCAACCCGACATCAAATCTCATGAGAATAACAGACTAAAACGAAAGACATCAATTTGTTTTCTCCATCTTTGTGTGTTTTCTTTGAGCCTCGCATGAGAACACACAGTGCACATGCACACACATATCAGTGGATGATATGAGGGTGGGGTTTACAGTAGTGTTTCTGGTTGCATGAGTGTGTGTGTGAAGCTTTTGTACAGCACAAGCTCCCAACAGGACAGAAAAAGCCACTCGCTCGAGTGCCGTTTCTTGCTGATGAAGCAAAAATATTTTGTGTAATGCGTGCACACACACTCACACACACACCAATGTTTTCCACATTAAACGGACTCACTTTGAATCACCATAAATGTGTAGTTCAGTTTGTGAGTGTGTGTGTATGTGTGCGCAGGTACAGTCAAGGTCATGTGCCTCGCTTTCCTTCAAACTTCCTCCCTCAGAGAAAACCATTTCCTGTGTGGACGCCGACAAATTCTAGCAGGACTTTTTTTTATTATTTTTTTCTCAAACCTATTTTTGTAATAAGATCAAATTTCAAACAAGCATACACGTACAAAAAAATGGCATACAAACAAATTTCACAAAGTAGTCAATTTCACAATTAATTCCAAAGAAACATTCAAGGAAATTCTGAAGTAGAAAGACATAGTCTAGTCTTGTAAAACATACTCCAATAATCAAAAATAATTTTTTACAGTGTTTTTACACATAGTACACTTAACAATGCTGGGTTGTTTCAACCAATTTTTGAGTCAAATTTTTATTTGGCTCTGTGCATATTTGACCCAAACATGTGTTTGTAACCCAACATTTTTTACAGTGTGAGCATTTAAACATTAAAAGAAAATTAATTATGCTTGCTGTAACTGTATATGAGAAAAGTGGCGGTCCCATCTGACCATCAATCACTCATCTGTCTCAATCCATCCTCAGTCACACTACTGTATGCCACACACACTGACGTACGTGCGGTCCATACTAAACAGCACTGCTGCGGCAGGAGGATTCCCTGATCTTGCTCCCTGACACACACACACACACACACAGAGAGCCAGATACCCATCGCATCCCCATTGGACAATCACACACAGACTGGTGGTTGAGTATCCATGGAAACATGTACAATGCAGCAAGAGCCTGTTGAAAAAGGAGTGTACCCAAGCACACATTTGACAACTGCGAGACGTCCATATGTCGCGAGCGTGAGCACAAACGCAGCGGCCCTGATACTACACCAATCTATCAGCATGCCTTGAGTTGCCTAGAGACCACCCTCACTCTCACCACCATTGGCCAATAGCAGCTGAGACAGCAACTCGGCTCCTTACATTTAAATATGGTGCTTCATTTTCCAGATTTTTTCCCATTTTATGATCTAAACGAGCCATTCACCTTCACCTGACTACAGTGGGAGTGCTGGAAACAAGATTTGGAGCCTCTCTCTCTCTTTCCATCTCATCGATTACACACTGTTAAACGAGTGCGCGTGCACAAACGCCCGCCCTGCTGTAAGGGCAAACAAATCAAGCAGGGTGCATTTTATATAAGCTACTCTTATGTTGATTTTGTAAATCTTGAATCAAAAGATGCCTGTATATGTTGTACCTCCCTCACTAATGCTGGAAATCTACCTTAGGCTTGTTTTGGAGCACGGCTGCTGGTTTCTAGATAGTCCAAGCTGGTGAAATAGACACCTACTGTAGAGCTGCCAGCTAGTTTTTTCAGCTGGTAGTCAACCATAACATTGTTCAAATACCATGTTGATCACCTTGAGGTGCTGGTTGACCAGTAACCACATTTCATATACCATCTGGGCCATCTTGAGCTTGTAGAAACAGCTGGTTTCTTATTAGCAGGCCATGTTTCAAAAATAATCTTAACCGCCGTCCACAACTACCACGTTGCAACCATCTCAACTTCCTTTAGCTGGTAAAAGCAGCTGACAGCTGGTTTCTAGTTAGGCTAATCCAAGTTGGTCACAGTGAGCTGGTGTTTAGCTGCTAGTTAGCTATAAACCACCTAACAGGTTCAAAAACCATGTTGATCACCCTGAGATGGTTTCTAACTGGTTGACCAGTGAGCACATCTGGACCATATTGAGCTTGTATAAAGAGCTGGTTGCTGGATTCTTATTAGCTGGTCAACCATGTTTCAACCATCATCTTAACCCCCTTTGGTGTCTAGCTATTCATAATTTGGTAGATTAGTTAACATGTTGCAAAAACCATCTCAACCCCCTTTAGCTGGTAAAAGCTGCCAACTGGTTTTTAGTTTGCCCATTAGCTGGTTGATCTGTATGTTCTCAACACCATCTTGACCAGCTGGTCCTAACCAGCTAAATAATGCTTGTTAACATGTTTTAAAACACAACCCCAAGCTTAACATGGATTTCCAGCAGAATTAAGTGGTTTAATATGCTTTTAAAAAAACATTCAAATTAAATGGGAAGCAATAATGCAATTGAAAGGCATTATGAAATCTTATGTTAACGCGTACACAGGGTTCGTATTAGGTGCATCAGATGAAAGACAAGTCTCCAGGTACCCATCAGGTGCGAGTGTTCTTACCTTTCACTTGGCTCTCATACTCCGTAATGATTTCCTTTTCCTTTTTGCTCTTGATCGTGTTAGACATGACGCCTGTGTAGTCCAGATCCGCTGGTCCCTTCTGTCTGAAAGCTTTCTGCTTCTCCGAGACGCGTCCCTACTGTGCCCGATGCGTCATATCTAACCACAGGTTCAGTGCGTGATCCGGCAGCAGGAAACTGTAGTCCGTAAAGCAAAGGGATGACATTCAACCATTCACATCAATGGTTATTAGACCTGCACAGACAAAAGACCCCTGAAAAGTGGCACGTGAACCACGGGGGCGCGTCGTTACAGCCGCATCGCCAGACGCGCAAGAACGATTGGAGATGCAAGTGGCCGCATCAATATTACGCACAGGTTGAGTGCGCACGAGATTAACAGAACAGATGCGCGCGTCTAGAGGTGACAGAGACTGTAACTCATCTAAACTCACTCTAAGGTGTGAGAGTATCTGATTGTGTATGCAAAAAAAAAAAAAAATCGTTAGGTGTGCGTGTTTCTCATGCGCGCGCTACTGTCAATTGGTGGGCGGGTTGGGGCGTGAGTGTGTGCATGCGTGCAATTGCCTACACATAAAATTGACAGTCACACTATTTTAGGAAACCTCGAATCCAGTTGTTTCCCGTCCTGGACCTTGAGGAGTTCTGAACATTGTGGATGGTTCACTTATTTAACACACCTGATTTGTATTATCGGCTTATTAGTAGATGCTACAAGACCTGAACTGGGTGTGTCAGATAACGGAGAAATTCAAAATGCTGGACTGAGAATCACTAGGTTTACTAGACTATTTACTTACCCATAGGGTTGACAGATGGCATTTGTTGAAATTGCAATAAAAAATAATTTCTGTGGAGCAATTAAACCTAATAAAACTTTGGAAGAGAGGTTTTTTTTACTATGCATGATGCACGTTTCGACAGCATTTCAGAAAACCAAGATTGCAAGAGTGCGCAAAATGTGCATTACAGCGGTTATTTTACTGACAGCGGTTATTTTAAAAAGTCGACCCCTCTGAAAATCACTGAGGAATCGTCCAAACATGCGGTGCAAATGCGTGATGCCAGGTTTACATCAGGTTGAATTGAATTGGTGGATTGAAACACGCACCAGTCTGACTTCTACTGGAGCAACTGTGCAACTACAAAACAGAGCAATAATTCACACAATGAAAAGGCTTCTCAATGACTCCCCCATTCTTCACTTAGACATAAGTGGCTGAATGATGTAGGAGGCGCTTTGTGGGTCACTTACTCACCTTCACACACGACAACACTGCGCAGAGTCAGCAGGGGGAGACAGAGAAGAGGAAACCAGAAGGTGGAAACAATTCTGCAACATTGATCTCAAGTCAGCTCAAATAGCAAACAGAGAATGGTTACAGTGTTTCGGAATACTTTGAAAAAAAGATTAGTTTTTATCTCATGTCTAGTTTGATTTGTCTACAGGGTAAAATCAGGGTAAATAAATAAAGTTTTCAAGTTTTTATTTATTTGAATTCATTTAAATGTACTAGCTATCTATTATCATGTCAGGATAAATCATCTGCAGAGAAATCATCCTGTCAAGAACACAATCAAATCAGTTCCACAACAAGAAGAAAAGGTTCTATATAGAACCTTAAAAGGTTCTATTCATTATAATTTGTTTTGTCCTTTCCAGATTAAATAATATTTCATATTATTGACAAACATCAAGACCCTAAAATGTATTTATGAATGCATGAGAATATTCGCAAATTCAAGATATGGGGGTTAGAAAATGTATATATTTATATCATTTTATGTAGTTAATCAAGATCACACGAAAGAGTGCCATTTCAGTTTTTCTCCTCCAAAAATCAGCATGATTAAAATCTGATATTAAGTTACTGCAACAGTTTAATAAACAATAATTTAAATACTACAAAATGTTGCATAATAATGAATAACAGCCTCTAAAGAACATTTTGTGCCAAAAGGGTTCTTTCTTGTCATTATAGAACCTTTTTTTTAACATAAAAGGTTCTTTGGAGTTGAGTAAAGAACCCTATGCTTCATATATAGAACCCCAATGAACCCTTTTTTCTAAGAGTGTATCATGATGTATTTTACACTTGAAGCATATACTGATTTATGGTATTGATATAAATAAATCTTTCTGTTTTTCTAGGAAGAGTGTGCTTGCAGTAGTTTTCATCAAAATAATGTTAAAGTTCTGATTTCAATAGAATTATTGAATGAAATCTAATTAGTCAAATCAACTTTAGGAAAAAAAAATGTATGTGGTTTAGATAACATAATATTTTGAGTTTCTGTTGAAACCAATCCCATTTATTGTATTAACACATTTTTTAATCTCAATGAACTAAAAGATTTTGACGCAACCAGTTAAACCAATTATTTTTATTTTATTTATTTTTACAGTGAACTACATGCTATACTTGGGGATTCATTTGCTTGCTCTCTTTCCTAAAAAAAAACAAACCCAAGACCTTGTATAACAACAATCTCATTACCGCTTTACATTTATAAACAGGTCATCGGTTACATAAGATAAAGTGTTTACTGTGTGTGTATAATGTATGCGAAAATGAGGATATAGTGTCTCTCATGCAATGTTAACATCCTTAGCAGGCTAACATATCTCCTCAATTATGAATTATTGAGAATTATATTGACATCACTATAGGTCGGGAGCAGGCTAGTGACACACAAACACACGCACACACATGTACTGTAAGTACAGGAAATGTATATCTGTTCCAATCACCGAGCACACCCTCACTCTAACGGTGCATTTATGGGCACTTAAATGTATTTTTAGACTTCCGAGAGTCGTTTTAGATGATTTATAGACTTATATCACATAGATGACTCATATTTATAACTCTTGGGTATTATATGAAATGCTCGGTTCTATAAAAACAGGACATAAAGGTGTCCTGGGTGCTCAATGAACCCATGATGAATTAATAATTGGTGCTGTCTGTACCACCTAAAGCCCCATTTAAGGGCTAGTAAAGCTTCTGTCTATGTTTAGTGGGGTTCTGGGGTGTGTTCAGTCAATGTAAGTGACATCAATGAGTGTGTTTATATCTGATTTTATTGAACCCTCAGTCCAGCACAAGCCTCAGGACAGATAATTATTGCCACGACCAAAACAGCCGCCTCAAAATACTGTACATTCTCAATGTCAAAAGTGGAACATGTGTGTATAATAACTAATTTGATGAAATACACTAGACAAATGAACGTGTTATTTAAAAAGTGAAAGTGTTATTTGATATTTCATGAGATATGCAATTAAATTCATACATTTTAAAGAAGATAGTCTTTGCTTCCCTATATCTGAGTGAATCAGCTTCTTGAACAAGAAAGCCTGTAGGCGGGACTTGGTTTGGTACACCGGAAGGTCATTGGATGGTTGTAGTTTGCTATGGCTGTGATGTCATGTGAGTGACAGGTTGTCCCGCCCTCAAACCAGTAAACATGTCATCAGAGATGTCAATCATCTATATGACAATACTTCATAAGAATTTAGATTTCATTGTGCACTTCAAGTGAAACTTGAGTGAGTATGTCTCGAGGTTCACATTCCAGGTCCATTTCAGAAAACTCCAAAAACCTGTGGTCCGTATGGACAACGCATTCTCATCCTAGGGCGTCATCTAATACCTGGTTCAGATTACACGATTTTAGTCCGAATTTGGCACGATCCGTTTGACGTAGGGTGTCGTGGGGATTCGTAAACGACAACGGGCGTCGGGACGCAAGATTCGATCGTATCATCTCGTATAGTGTGTCATAGTGGGCGACAACCTACGTTGCGTTTGCGATGCTTCACGACATCACGAAAAAAAAGACTAGCATGTTTAATTTTTTTTAACGGTTCAGTCACATGTATGAGGTTGACCAATAGGAGCACAGAAGCTTTTCCGTACCCAACTTTCAAAAATGGCAAAACGAAAGAGATACGATAGTGCTAACGTTAAAACTAAAAGTAAAAATATATAAGTCCAGTTCTCTTGGGAGGATTGACAGCCCTCTTCGAGCAATCCACGTGTCCATTGTCGGGTTTTCTTTCTTTTTTTTTTACTTTTTTCTGAACACAGAACAGCCAATACAATAATCACCACTTCATCCATTGTTTGTTTACGTTCGTTTCCAGAAGTCACTCGCTACTAGTTTTGCCTTCTCGATGACATCACGCGCGCCTCGTTAAAGACGGCACGCGATGACTGGTCAGGAAGCAACGTGTAGTCCGACATGTTTCTCATCCACGACAAGATTTTACGAGTCAAAATCACGTAATCTGACACAGTGACTATCGTAACAGACAAAAAAATTATGTAATCTGAACCAAGCATAACTGAAACTTTTGACCATGCGTCTAAATCCAACGCACATGGCAACCTTTAGCGTCATTTAAATGACCCTCATCCTAGGGAGTCATCTAACTGACGCTTTTGACCATGCGTTTAAATCCGACGCACATGGCAACCTTTGGATAACGCGGGTAGGGTTGACCACTTGGAGGCGCTTCTCATATTGATGCTAAAGGGTGCCATGTGCGTCGGATGTTGACGCATGATCAAAAGCGTCAGTTAGATGATGCCCTAGGATGAGAAAGGGCTGGTATGGAGGAGGACCTTCAAAGGGAGCAGATTGGATCAGTTATCGGTAAATCATGACGTTTCCTGCTAAAGCAAACTGGTCTCAACATGGGAAAAACATCTGAAGCATCCAGTCAGCAATTACTCCGCTCTCATTAGTCAGACTGGAGTGGCCCAGGCATAAACATTTCCTCCAGTTCTGGCTTTTTCTCCTCTTCAATCCTTGTTTTTTCTCTCCTGAACCTTCTGTTCCTCTCAGACAGAGGCTCTAAAAAGGATGACGTCGAGTACGTGATGTTCTTTTTGCCGCTTTTACTTGGTCTCCAAAGTGAGGTTCTCCCACGCACTGGCAAACCTGACAATCATACATTACTGCTTTGTATGTGTACTGACCTCGTTTTGAAAGAGTCGTTTTAAAACACTGTCATTAACTCAACTTCACGTCATTCCAAACTTTCTTCCGTTGAACTTCAAGGGAAGTTGAATATCCATTCTGCTTTTCTATACAATGAAAGCATACAGACATCAAAATAAAAAAAGGGCAATCAAACACCATAACTGTAGTTTCATTCAACATGAGCACTTTATGCCAAGTTATATGCTTATAAAATTTAAGTTATTATTTCACATTTGGTGCATAAACCAGGTTTGATGCCAGTTTTATAAAGGTCAGATTCATGACTGGCAGTCCGTCCATTTCTTTCTTTCGCCCACACAACTATTTCAAGCTGTGCAACCTCAATATCTCCTTTCCTATTGGGACAAACCTGTGGTCCTCAATTTCCATGACAATGGGGACTAAGAAATCCCACAGCTCAGCAGGAAGGGCCACTTCGTAATGCTGTTCTTGTCACTGTGTAAAGAAATTGGCGGTTGTCAAAAGTTGGCATCTGTCACTAAAGACAGCTTGAAGTCGGCATGAAACGGAAGTTACAATAGTCTTTTCTTCCCTGTTGTGACGTGTATCCAAGTGAAACCGCTTCTCGAACAAGAACAACTGCAGGGTGGGACTTTTTCCATGGGGATTTGATTGAATGGTTGAGGTCTACTATTGCTGTGATCTCATGTGATTGACAGGTTGACCCACCCTCACGCCAGTAACACATCATCAGAGAAGAGAAAGAGATGCTGCTGCCAGAGGGAAGGGAAGTTATTTTTATAAAAGATTATTAAGGCACATTAATTGCATGGATAAATCATAATAAATGCAATAAACAAGAATAAAAACAAAGAATAAAAAACAAAACTTGTCAATTCTGATGTCATGTGACAAATGAATTACATAAGACTTCTTGCATTATGCAAAAGTGTCGATAAAATAATAAAGTTCCCAGTGCATTGAAAGTGCCGTTAATTTATTTACCAGCAGAGGGAGCTAGGATATTTAAGTTTGTGTTTACATAATATATGTGGGTGCACTGTGTATAATTATTTTGTATATATATATATACACACACATGCTTGTATATATTTAAGAAATATTTTCATGTATATACTGTATATAGATTTATAATTTCTATTATATATAAATATAAATATTTTATATATAAATCAAAAAAATTCTTAAATATACATGCATGTTTGTGTATTTATATATATACAAAATAATTATACACAGTGCACCCACATATATTATGTCAGCCTGTTCTCACGTAAATGCGTCTCTATAACACGCATCGTGTTTTATCGTGTAATTTATACGCGAAAATGAGTTTTTACGTGCATATGAGACGCAGTTTTTCGCGTGCAATTGATACGCAGTTCATATGCGTATAATACACACGCACCCCACACCACTAATTCTAGCCAAACGTATAATACACACGCACCCTGCCCCACACCTAACCTTAACCTAACCAACCAATGCGTATCATATGCACGTAAAAACTCACTTTAGCGTATATATTACACGACAATACACATGCGTGCTATAAAGACGCATTTAGTGTGATCGGGTTGATTATGTAAACACAAACTTTTATTTTGGATGCGATTAATCGTGATTAATCGCTTGACAGCCCTAATAAATGAACACAAACTAAACGTGGGCTTTTTTACACTGAAGTAAAAGGGATAAAATGCAATAAAATATTACTTTTACAAAAAAATAATTAGAGCAAAGAAAGAAAGAATAGCATAAAAGGATCAATATTGATTGTAAATGTATACATTTTTCCCTTTAGTGCTGCACACAAAGTCCTTCACCCAGAAAAAAGGGTGTCTTGTGTCTTTCAGATTATTCTATAGAAAATCTTATAAAGGTGAGAAAATAAACCTTCCGTCTGGATTTAGGATTTTTGCATAATCTTTCACTCAAACAGCAGCTCAGCAGGAAATTAAAGAGGAAAAGAGGGATCGAGTTGCGGCATGGCCAAGATTAGCCCGGTGCTAAAACAACACGGCCGTTTTCAGTTCTGAAACTTACAGGATACTCTTATAATAAGATGACCTCTTAGATGTCAAAAGCTCAAGGAAAATTTGATTCCTCACTTCATCACCCCTTTAATTCTACATAGAGCTGGTTGCACAACTAAATCATTCATGTTATATCAGTTACCTTCCTATCGGACTCATTTGGTAATAAATTCAAAAGTATTCCTTTTTCAATATAAGATAAAAAAAGCATCTTAAGATCGCTGATAAGAGAGCTCATTATTATGCCCTGATGGACTTGCCAGAGATGGAGAATTTTACTTGGCAGAAAGCCATTGTCCGTTGCCTGGAATGTATCCATTGACATTGTCTTTGCCCATTTGCCCTGCTCACCCACAACCAAAACCCAGCCAACATCTCCATATGCCCACCCCGAACTTAGAGCCAGCTCAGCCCGCTATGGACCCAAACACAGAGCTCACCGTAGACCCAGAGCCAAAGTCTCCTTCGTCACCACTGGTTCGGCACAGCCCCGAGCCTTAAGATGATTTATCACAACTGTTCGGTCCACTGGAGCATCTGGAGAGTCTTCTCTCGAGCAAGAGTCTGGAGTGTTTCAGACTGTCTGTGACCTGCTGGGGTCAAAAAGCACAAGGGTTAAAGCTCATTCACATGCTGGCCTCTGTTTCTGACACGGTCAAGGCCCTCCTGGTTGTGTATCATTGAACCCAGTCACCACAGAGTCTTTAATGGATGAATCTATCACTCACACCAACAACTCTGTGGCCTTCAGATCAACGCATCGTTCATATTTAGCACCACCTCAGCATTCCTTCACAACATAAAGCACAAGACTTTCTCTCGAAATCTATAGGAGACCAAAAGAAAAACACACTTATAAAAAATAAACGATGGTTGTCGAATCTGAAGGAACTGATGAAAGGTAAAGCAAAGGATAATCAGAAAAAAGGGTTCTGTATATGAAGCATAGGGTTCTTTACTCGACTCCAAAGAACCTTTTAGGCTAAAAAAAGGTTCTATAATGACAAGAAAGAACCCTTTTGGCACAAAGGTTCTTTACAGGCTATTATTCATTCATATATTAGATTATTCTGCAACATTTTGTAGTTTTATTTAAATGATTGTTTATTAAACTAATATCAGATTTTAATCATGCTGATTTAGAAAAACTGAAATGGCATTTTTTCGTGTGATATTGATTAACTACATAAAATGATATAAATAATAAATTTTCTAACCCCCATTTCTTGAATTTTGAGATCCTTCACATGCATTCATAAATACATTTTAGGGTCTTAATGTTTGTCAATAATATGAAATATTGAATCCAGAAAGGACACAACAATGAACCCAAAAGGTTCCATATATAGAACCTTTTTCCTGGTTACAAAGAACCCTAAAGAGTTCTTATTATTGAACCCTTAAAAAGGGTTCTGTATAGAACCTTTTAGGGGTTCCAAATATGTAGCGCTGATAGAACCTTTTAAGGTTCTATATAGAACCTTTTCTTCTAAGAGTGTGAGTTACATTTATGTACATTTCTATGCAACAAAATATCTATGAAACACAAAATTAATTACATTAAAGATATGACACATTTGTCCAAATCGCATCTTAGGAGGCAGAATAATTAATATGCACCTGAGCCTAACATGCTGCCTACTATATTTGGAACCAAGCGTTAAATGTCTTTGGTAGATAATTTATAGAGGTTTGATAAGCTATGTTTGAAAATGCATACAAATCCTTTGCCTTATCATTTGCTTTCAGGTAGTGCATGAACTTCTACAGCACACAAACAAAACGGATGGGCTTTGATTCTCAAGGAAATTAATTATGCGCTGTCAAGCAAGCACGGGGTATCAGTATCTCTCTGCTTTTCTCTCTGTTTCGCACAGACGCACAAATGACAGGTCAGACAGAAGAATCTCAGGGCTGCTGTTACTTGGATGCTTTTGAAAGCTCTCATTTAGGGTGTCACACTGTGTGCTGGACCTATCCGAGAATGGACATGTTTTTCATCGAAAGATATACAGCAATTGCTATTTAGACACGCACTAACGAGAAAGCACATGGAGACTATCTGTGAGGAATGTCAGGTTCATTAAAAGAGGAAGAGCTTCGTGCTCAACCGGCTGATCGATTTCCTGTTTGTGTCAATATTAGTACAGAGCTCAGTTGTCTTAAAGGGTTAGTTCACCCTAAAATGAAAATTGAGTCATTAATTACTCCCCCCCCCCATGCTGTACCAACCCCGTAAGACCTTCGTTCGTCTTCGGAACACAAATGAAGATATTTTTGATTAAATTTGAGAGGTGGATCACTCCCACAAAGCCTCCCTAAGGGACTGAAACTTGACGGCCCAGAAAGTCAATGAAGAAAATGTTGAAATATTCCATGCGACTGGCTCAACTATAAGTTTATCAAGCGACGAGAATACTTTTTTGTGCGGAAATAAAACAAAAATAACGACTTTATTCGACTACTCCTTTTCTTCCTTCTGGGCCTGAGACGAGAGTTCAAGAGATTTCCACGACGCACACGCGAGAAAAATAACGTAATTCTCACGCATGCGTCGTGGAAATCTCTTGAACTCTCGTCTCAGTCCCAGAAGGAAGAAAAGAAATAGTTGAATAAAGTCGTTATTTTTTATTATTTCCGGTAATACCCCGATCACGAAAAGAACTACAAAATTCGACTGCTTTACGTCAAACGTTACAATAGTCATTATTTCATTTTTCTTCGTTTCTGATGACGCAATACATCATTCTTTCATGAAATCATGTAACATACTCTACCCTGTCTGTGGATATCTTTCATTCTAAAGCTAAAGTTCAAGTTTTAGCGTACAGTATAAGACATGTGTGGATATGTGACCTTGGCTTCAGGGTTAGAGATAAGGGGCTGTTTGCATAAAAGGGATCAAGTGTCACACAGTCTCTATGACTGACACACACACACACACACACACTTAAATGGCTGTGAAACAACAAGGAAAAGAATCAGTCATATGTCAGACCACACGACAGAATAGATAGAGAGCTGTCTGCAGATGTCTGTCTGTGAAATGAGATGAAGTGCAGAGGAAAGATGAGTTGAGACAGGAAGGGAATGTAAAGGGGTGAAAGCTAGATGAGATGAGAAGTGAAGTAAAGAGACGGGAAATGCAAGTTGAGGAAAGACAAAAGAATAAAAGTAGAGAGTAAATGAGATGACAAGAAGAGAAGAGATGAGATGTAAAGCAAAGAGAAGAGGCAAAAATACATTGTGAGGTGAAATACAAAATAAATAATGACAAGGAGAGATGACACTGAATGCAAAGTATAGGCTATAAAATAAGGTTTTTTTGAACAAAACATCAATTAAGTGCTAAGATGTGACAAAAAAGGTCTGCATGAATAAAATAAAATAAAAAATTATAAAAATGAATAAAAAAAATCAAATAAAACAAAAGAAATGGCACACATATTAGATACATTTCCTCACCAATGTCATATCTGATGTCACATTCCCTGCTGACCGGCTCCTAAACCGCTGCACACATTCACAAGTGCTATTCATATGGAATGTAAATAAACACAATGACCTTATCGATTGACATATGAGCCCACGAGGACTCAAGAGGAATAAACTGGGAATTTACTACTGGCTGCAAAAGGACTTATATACTGTCTGGAAACGATTACTGACACGTTTAGCATTTCTGCTTCTGAAACCTGACAGATCTGTCCTTAATAAAACTCAGACATGTATATATTCAGGTATAATCGAGTAGGCTGCTATTAGCAATGTTTTTACGCATACTTCAGACAGCGGTATGAGCTGTTAATATGACCCTTCGTATTAAAGAGAAACTACAGAAATATTTTGTTAGTGCATAGGTTCATTTGTCATGACGATCAAAGTGCTCTAGACCCCAGGCATCTGTCGCTGTAACTTTTATTGCAATAACAAGCATTTGCGGTGAGAAGCAGCATCAGTAACAACATGATTCTTCCTTAAATAAAGACTTTAAAAACCATCCCATCTTGGTAATAGTCTAATATTTTAGGAATGCAAAACCAATAAAACTTCTTTCTCATCTCTTGTCATCTTTCTCCCTACATCCATATTCCTAAAAAGGCACGGTCGACGTGAGTGAGGTCTGTTTTGAGTCACAGACCACCCTGCGATGATCCGAGAGCTTTTCCATTAGCCGCAGTCATAACATAAAGCAGAAACTATAAAAACAACTTTACCTTTAGGGTTTCTGTGTAGGGTTAGGATCCACACTCCTAAACATTACGATCAGTTAGAACCAGACTTTGTGCCTTGATGCAACAGGAGAATCCTTAATGAAAGAAAATAGATGTAATTATTCGATTTACCTTCAAAATTGCCCAATATAGTAATGGAATGCTCCATGCAAAACATAACATAGCCTAACATGACATGTCATGTCATGTTATATTATGTCATATCATGTTAGGCTATGTTATGTTATGTAATGTCATGTCAAGTCATGTTAGGCTATGTTATGTCATTTCATGTTAGGCTATGCTATGTTATGTCATGTTATGTTATGTCATGTCAGGCTATGTTATGTCATGTTATATCATGTTATGTTATGTCATGTCATGTTATATCATGTTGTTATGTTATGTCATGTCATTTTATATTATGTCATGTCATGTTATGTTATGTCATGTCATCTTAGGCTATGTTATGTCATTTCATGTTGTCATGTTATATCATGTCATGTCAAGTCATGTCATGTTATGTCATGTTAGGCTATGTTATGTTAGGCTATGTTATGATATGTCATGCTATGTTATGTTATATGTTATGTCATGTTAGTCCCTATCATGTCATGTCATGTTATATGTTAGGTCATGTTAGGCTATGTTATGTTATGTCATGTTATATGTTATCACATGTTAGGCTATGTTATGTTATGCTATGTTAAGTTATGTCATGTTATATGTTATGTCATGTTAGGCTATGTTATGTTATGTCATGTTAGGCAATGTTATGTTATGTTATGTCATGTCATGTCATGTTAGGCTGTGTTATGTTAGGCTATGTTAAGTTATGTCATGTTAGGCTATGCTATGTTATGTCATGTTAGGCTATGTTATGTCATGTCATGTTATGCTATGTCATGTCATGCAATGTTATGTTATGTTAATGTAGGCAATGTTATGTTATGTCATGTTAGGCTATGTTATGTCATGTCATGTCATGTTATGTCATGTTAGGCAATGTTATGTTATGTTATGTCATGTTAGGCTATATGTTAGATGATATATGTTAGTGATGTTATGTTATGTCATGTCATGTTGTAACATAACATATAACATAACATTACATGACATGACATGAGATGACATAACAGAACAATAAATAAATAAATAAATAATGACAGAAAAGCTTTTGCAACATATTTTGCAACTGTTTTGTGGAACTAAGATCAATATGTGTGACCAGCTCCATGTTGTGATGTGTTTGAGAGTCTGGTCACAGCAATGCTGTTCCTGTCTGTCAGATAGGAAGCAATAATGAGGGAGCAGCTCCAGGCTAAAGGACACTGAAGGAGCTTCATCAGCAGAGTCACATCTCACAAGACAAACAAGCAACCGGGCCAAACTAAACATACTAGCCACTACAATAAACCTACATAAGTTGATTTTATGTGTAGACTATTGGCATTATTCTTATTATTTTAAACAGAGAGTTTACTTGGAAATATGGGAGATATTATACACACATACACACACACACACACACATTCTCAAAACAAAAATTATTAATAATAATAATTAAATGTATACATATTTGTATTACAACAAAGTTGAAAATATTAAAACTAATTTGTAATATTTATACAATGACAACACTGAGCTTCACACAAAAATAAACGGCAAATGACCGACTGACGCAAAAAAGCTTTGAAAAATAAGGTCAGTATCACTAACTCAAACTCACAATGGATTTCAAGGTGGTAGAGGGGCTCAAAGAGAGAGCTGTAAAGAGAAAACAAGAAAGAAGGTGGTAATCAGGAGGTCTCTGAACGTAAAGCCTGTGCAATAAAATGGGGATCAAATTAGAGAGCAGAATCAGTGGTAAAGCTTTGATGAAAGCTGGCCACCCAAAACCCCAGCAATTCTTATAAACGACCATTAACAGAATATTACAAGTCTATTATTCTCACTGGACGCATTAGAGCGTCATGGATTTATATAGAACATTAACTGACAAACAGACCCAGAGGACAGTTTTTGTAAATGTAAATAATCCTAAACTGTGTCATGGGATCAATTCTTTTCATATAAACCAGAGGCAGCATACTATAAACAAACTTCAACATATCTCCTGTTTCGCAGCGCTGCTGAATCTCATTGTTTATGGAAATACACATATTAATGAACACCAATTATTGCCATCTAAGGTGGTCTCTATACTGTATGTATAAGTGTGTGTGTGTAGAAGCAAGAGGAAAGCTTTTTACAGGAAAATGATGCATTCATTACTGAACTTGAAATTTCAAGAAAACAACATATTTTGGTGGCTCTATAGTTCTGGTTGGGTCAATTAAAGAATTTTGGGTCAATTTTTCAAATAAATCTGAACGTTTACCATGTTAAACATTAATTAAATTAATGAAATTTAACATTTAAATCATATGAGAATATCACTGTGAAGACTTTAAAACACTATGATATATTCTCCTTTATACTTATTATCTTGCACTTTATCTCACAAGAAATGAGCTTTCATATTGTCATACTCAAAAACATCAAAATTCAGGAGGAAAAGGAAAAGGGTCAGTGTTTGTTTCATTATTCGATTGACCTGCTTGTCATCACATGGACTAGAACACCAGACTCTGAAGAGCTCTCACACAGCTTATTTATACTACACATTCTTACGTGCTATCCTTACTATCAAAATAAAAAACCGTCCCATGCATGTGTCCAAAACCGTCTGAGTGTATTTAGCTCAGGTATACATTCTGGAGTCCAAATGTCAGTCAAATCTGAAATCATACATAAGGGAGCAGTCCCCAAGAGGAATAAACACACTAAAAAATGTCTTAATGAAAATATAAGGGGATAGAAAATATCATAGCGACCCCCAGACGTATAATTGGTAGCATAAATACTGTTCAAGAACAATTTGGCTATTCTTGGTCATTGTTTTATATGAAATATTAAGCCATGTTAAACCTTTTCATGTTAAGTATTGCAGGATGTCCATATATGTATAAAGCCCATATCTATAACATTCATAAGCATGCATGTGGTTTTCTTCCCATCAAGTATGAAATCAATTCTTAAAATCATTCCCAATCATTGACTTTTATGCTTCATGATTGCTTTATATGCTACACACACATTCCACAAATCAAATTACAAACTTATCTGAACACACTAGTTACATGTGCATGTGCATTCATTGATTGCATTAGAGTAAAGTTTCATAAAAGTTATAGCTGCAAGTTGTTTTTTTTAATTAAAATAATTCTCAGTAAAATATACGCCGTCCAATTCCAGAAACAATTATGTAGAGGATCTTATCAGGACTGACGCAATTAAATAACAAATAATGAACAACACGCCTTCAATTGCAGTTTTGACTCAAAAATCGACTCGACACGTTTATGCACATAAACACCTGTAGGTCCATTGATTTTTCAAGTGTTTCAGAGGCTCTTAAATATCAATCTGATAAACTGTGGGCAAAATCAGTGTGAGCTGCAAATTGCATACTGATTTGGATCCATTTTATTCTATTGTGAACATCAACCACATGCTTTGATAGCAGCAACAAGCACAGAGATCTGGACGTGACCGCCTCTGTTGTATCTCCCTACTGAGAGTAGATGATGAATGTGAGACATTGCGCTCCCCACGGATCTGACTCTCATTCTTCAAAGCCTAAATCAAACCCAAATGGTATACGCACATCGAGACATTCCTCATTCTCCCATCTGTCCATCTCTCGTTTTCATTTCAGCTATCTCCTTTAGCTTCTGTCCCACATTTATACAGTACGTCAACTTCCTTCACAGGGTTTCCCACATCAACAGCTCGGTGATACATTAACCCCTGAGCTGGGAATGCCAGAATGTGGGAGAGTACAGCAGGATCACTGACCCCTATCTTTGCACATGAGGATTGGCCCTGATGGCCAGGCATTCACTGTGACTGTGATTGCAACGATATTATGGCCATGGACAATTATACTATTTTAAAGATTCCTAAATTTGATTTGGAGGTTTCCTACAATATGTTTAAATGCATCAAAGGGTCAAACAACACTTTAATTTTCTCGTAATATCCATTGCAGCATCACCAATTCGTGAGCTTAGAATTATAAGGTTCTATCTCCACTTTTGGTCGAAATTGAGTTTTTGACATAATCTGATCCATTAGGTGTTTATTAATGCCTGTGTGGTGTTATTTTTGTAAAAAAAAGATTAATAGATAAAGCTATAATAGAAGATTATACTACATAACAGTTTTGCCAGCTGGGATGTAAAAACTTTGATGCTCAATGTCTCGGAACTACCCTAAACGGAGATAGAACCTTATAATTCTAAGCTCACGAATTGTCTTAGCGTCTGAAACGATTCGATTTCAGTCTCTCTAAACCCTTCCTATCCGAGAGCCTACTCTGCTCTGATTGGTCAGACGGCCCAATGCTCTGATTGGTCATAATGGCCCAGTCTGTTGTGGTTGGTCTACTCTGCTCTGATTGGTCAGATGGCCCAGTCTGTTGTGATTGGTCTACTCTGCTCTGATTGGTCAGATGGCCCAGTCTGTTGTGATTGGTCTACTCTGCTCTGATTGGTCACAATGGCCTAGTCTGTTGTGGTTGGTCTACTCTGCTCTGATTGGTCAGACGACTCAGTCAGTTGTGATTGGTCTTCTCTGATTGGTCAGATGGCCCAGTCTGTTGTGGTTGGTCTACTCTGCTCTGATTGGTCAGACGACTCAGTCAGTTGTGATTGGTCTTCTCTGATTGGTCAGATGGCCCAGTCTGCTGTGATTCGTCTACTCTGCTCTGATTGGTCAGGCGACAGAGTCAGTTGTGATTGGTCTACTCTCATTGGTCAGATGGCCCAGTCTGTTGTGGTTGGTCTACTCTGCTCTGATTGGTCAGATGACTCAGTCAGTTGTGATTGGTCTTCTCTGATTGGTCAGACGACTCATTCAGTTGTAATTAGTCTACTCTGCTCTGATTGGTCAGATGGCCCAGTCTGTTGTGATTGGTCTACTCTGCTCTGATTGGTCAGATGGCCCAGTCTGTTGTGATTGGTCTACTCTGCTCTGATTGGTCACAATGGCCCAGTCTGTTGTGGTTAGTCTACTCTGCTCTGATTGGTCAGATGACTCAGTCAGTTGTGATTGGTCTTCTCTGATTGGTCAGACGACTCATTCAGTTGTAATTAGTCTACTCTGCTCTGATTGGTCAGATGGCCCAGTCTGTTGTGATTGGTCTACTCTGCTCGGATTGGTCAGATGGCCCAGTCTGTTGTGATTGGTCTACTCTGCTCTGATTGGTCACAATGGCCCAGTCTGTTGAGATTGGTCTACTCTGCTCTGATTAGTCAGACGACTCAGTCAGTTGTGATTGGTCTTTTCTGATTGGTCAGATGGCCCAGTCTGTTGTGATTGGTCTACTCTGCTCTGATTGGTCAGACAGCCCAGTCTGTTGAGATTGGTCTACTCTGCTCTGATTGGTCAGACGACTCAGTCAGTTGTGATTGGTCTTTTCTGATTGGTCAGATGGCCCAGTCTGCTGTGATTGGTCTACTCTGCTCTGATTGGTCAGGCGACAGAGTCAGTTGTGATTGTACTCTCATTGGTCAGATGGCCCAGTCTGTTGTGATTGGTCTACTCTGCTCTGATTGGTCAGACGGCCCAGTCTGTTGTGATTGGTCTACTCTACTCTGATTGGTCAAAATGGCCCAGTCTGTTGTGATTGGTCTACTCTGTTCTGATTGGTCAGACTTCCTCAGCGCTTTATAAACAGAGATGTGAACAGTAAAGATGGCGTCGGTTTTACGGTATCAATTCAAGACCTCGTCCTTTGGAAGTGCAGCAAAGTGGATTTGCTTTTGGATTGGTCTCTCACACCAAAGGCATGTGTGGCATATATGTAGCACACGAGTAAAAAACAAAGTATATTTTGGGCTTAAAACTGACATTACTGAACAACTCGTCTCAGGCAGTTCAGAATCGGTTCTTTCTTTCAGGAGACAATAACTCCATTCACTTTGATCTTTGAAACTTTGCATTCACAAATAGCTATATTACACACTACATGAAAGGTAATATCTGAAAAAGTATAATAGGGGCACTTCAACAAATCAGATTTTACAGTTCAGTTGGGACTTGATCAACATTCTCACCCCTATAATTTTAGGGGTTGTTAATGGAAAAGGGTTGGGATCAAAAGCCCTCAAATTGGCTTTTAAAATTGGGTACAGCGTCCATGTTTTGGTGTAAACACTTCTAGGGCATGTCAGAGCAGACTGCTTTTATTTACAATAATTATTTCCTTCTAGTCTGGTGCATTAACTTCATTAAGCTGTTTGTATATCCTTATTATTTATTTAACCGGGACAAAATAATTAAGAATGTCTTTTACAGGAATGTCCTGACTTAAAATAACAGGGAGTTCCTACTGGCGCAAATATATACACTCCCAACCTTAAGGTTAGAAAAACACTAAAGAATTAAGATGCATTGCTGTCTTTGGACAACAATTAAATGTGTCGGACAATGTTTTAAAAGACAGCTCTTATAGTGGACGCATGGGGGTTCAAGTAGCCTAAAATTTGATTTAGAGGTGATATGCATTTGTTTTTAGTCTTTCAGGCTGTCTGGAGCTGAATATCAATGTTCTGAGAATGAGAAGTCCTTTCTTCACTGATAGCATAGCAAAAACAATGCAAGACAACATAATCACAGCCACTCAGAACACATCTTTTCCTATTCATCTATATGGAGTGGAGATTTGGACCAATTACATAGCTGCACATTTGCATGCGACTGAATTCTTCTGAATTCTCCATAACTCGTATCACCTCAAACTGCTAATGTTTTGAAAATTGTAAAGTCACTGGCTAGAGCTATCAAAGTTAACGGGATAGTTAACATCATTTACTCACCCCCCTTCTCGTCTAACCACGTTTAAGTCTTTCCGTCTTGGAACACGAAATAAATTATTGTAAAGTATGTTTTAGCTGTTTCTACCCAAATAATGACCGTCAAACATCAAATTCTTTGTACAAATGCTAGGTACATTAAAAACAATTGCGTAAAGAATTATATGGCATAAATATTACATGAATAATGTTAAGCTGTCTCAAAGATTCAACTGTTGGATTGGTTTCATTTAAGGTATGCTTGTGTGTCGTGTGCCTGTTTGTGTGATCTTCTCACCTTGTGACTCATTAATAAACAGCTTAACCTGGCGATGAGCAAAGGAAGGACATAAAGAGCTCCCAACTCCCTCATCACATGACTTATCCAAGACTGTGCACATGCAAACGCATAGCTAGTTGAAATTCGAAACATGCTTAAACATGATTCATTCATGGCAGATATTATTAATGCTGATTAAAAGATTACTGAAAGTCACGGTTAATCAATAGAAAGAAAAAGAAAGAAAGAACCTGAATTTGGCGTCAGTCTGTTCTCCCAAGTCGATACATAGATTTTGCTGTTGCCATGACAACACCATCGCCAGATTGTCCAAATAAACAAATCACTTCAACTGATGTGTCTCATGCTAACCCTGAATTATATATATTTTCACCACCAAAATGGTAGGTTGCAAGTTGAGACATGCCGAAGAGCTTTAACCCTGATTCTCCTTTGTTAAGAGTCATTTCGGATGTTGTTTTTATCGTGTTTCTGGTTTTGATGGATTTTAAAAGAATTGACAAAGCGGTTTTGAACAGAAGCCATGCAGTATCAGAGTGAATTAGTGAAATGAAAGAGAACATATAAAACACATTAAATGTGTTGAGTTTCAGCTTTTATAAAAGGATGGGTTAAATCAATGGCCGATTGACAGTGACTAATCTCAGTCAAAGGCTGCGAACAAAAGGGTTTTTTATATTTATCAGGAACCCACAATCTGCCTCAATGGTGTGAATTAACACACTTTTTTTCCAGCCTTCATTATCCGGGACAGATGACCCAAACCCTCTGTAACTTCACTCTTATTCGGATATAGGTCACTGTGCCCATTAACAAAAGAAAACTCATGATGAGTTTAGATCAGGTCATTTTTTGATAGCAAAAGTGAAAGAAATTGGCTGATTTGAAAAAGCTAAATTGAGAAAAGCGTCTGACGCAAGAATCTTGCAAGAACACCTTTGTATGAGTTAACTGATGATATATCAATGCTGGGATTTCATAATTGCAGTAACTGAAGAAGTTAATTGCACATTCATGAAATTTGACTACTACTATCAAAAATATCAAAACTTTGGATCCTGCATTTTGTTAATAGGCTTTTAGAGGAATGCAGATCTGCCAAAAATATGATCACAGTCATGAAAAAGCATCGTAGCCTCATGTTAAATTCATTTCAACATTTGCATGACCCTTTTCCCCCTAAAAAGCTCAAAAAGAAATACCTGGTTCTGGAATGTATTCCAGTTCTAAAACTTGCAAGTTGCAACCCAAAAGAACAGGTCCTTAATTGCCCTAAAACACTAAAGATGTGAGTCATTTCAAATCTGAAGCCTCAATTAAACATGCATACATTAAAACTCAAGATCTACTGAACATCATCTTTTGTTTTTTCATGTAAGACCAAAAGTCATTCAGGGAGAATAAATGACAACTCTCTCTACGAAGAACAAACTGAATTCTATTTATTACTATGTTTCTTGGGGCCTGAAAGTTTAGTTGTGTTAACCATCTGAAGTTAAGCAAAGTTGGTAACAAACTCATATATGGTCTTAAGAGAAAGAAAGTCTACTAAGAGTTTCGGTAGAGCATCCCGAGGGGTACAAGAGTCCAGAACTTTGATTAAAGAGTTAGTTCAGCAAAAAAAGTCCTCATTTCCTCATCATTCTCTCAGCCTCATTTCATCTCAAACCAATGCGGTTCTTTTTGAGAGTTATGTAGCTCTTGCTACAAAAGACACTTCACATTAACCAGAGCCAATCAAGAAGAAAAATGGACAAATACAAAATAAAATGCACGAAAAAGGACAATGATTACGGCCATAAGTGATGTCCCTATGATCAAATATTACAGACTTGTTTTACAAATTTAGTTGTGCTTGCAGTCAATTGTTTTTTTGTGGTGACGCAATGAAACATGCCAAATTGTGTGACCATCATTTTTTGGCCAGGCTGCCACACAAAGAAATAATAAACACATGCAAAAACAAGAGAGAACCAATGAAATATTAAAGGTGCATTGCGCAACATTTCATGTTAAAAATACCCGTTTTTCTAACCCATACATGCTTAAACAATTGCCTGATGGGCTGAACGAGCCCATGATCACTGTGATTGCCTCTATAATCCTGTACAGTGTAATAAATAAAAGGGATTCGGGCTGGAGTTTGAGACTGGGCATGACGTCATGAGTGTTCAGGCTAAGTCTGGCAGGTTTTTGTATTCACCGCCATTCTCCATATCAGCAAAGACAACTCAAGTGACAAATCTTTCGACAAAAGTAGAAGATGGATTCAAAGAGACCGGCTAGGAGTTCATTCCAAAATCCAACGCAAACTCCACTCAAGACAAAGAAAATAAAACTTTTGTCTAGTGCCAGGCTGTTGGAATAAGACGAGAGTCAACATCGGGAAGGCTTTCAACAAATGGAGAGATCTCCGGTCGGCTCTAGGGCTCAAGCGGGATCCTATGCAAAGTAATGACTTATATTGTTCATGATCGTGTTTCCATAATAATACAATCATAAGTGGATACAGTAAGAACATAAAACACTTCAACATGGAGATCGATGGAAACATAAACCGAAATTTTCTACTACCCTCGTTTCCCCCTCATACACACACAAGTGTGTAATTTACTTAAATGCCTTTGCTTTCATATATTTAAAATGAGTTGCAGATTTATAACTTTATTACGTCTGAAGACATTATGACTGTAACAAAAGATTTACGCAGCTGATGCTCCTTTGGTTATGAACAGATTTTGCAACTGTGTGTGGTCCATGAGCGCGCACACCTCTGGTTGCAGTTTTGCTTGTCGCCAGAGGGGGCGTAGTTCTGCAAAAACTCAGAGACATGCGCTATGCACCTTTAATAATTTGGGATTTCTTTGTCTGGTGTCTCTTATACACAACAAAAAGATTGTGAGATGTCTGCAGGTGTTATTTTAAAGAACGTTGGTCGACGGTACTTCCATAGTATTTTTTTCCTGCTTTATTTTTATCATTCATTGGCTGGAAATAATCGTTCTGAAAATGATTGCAACGATATTGTTTCTCTGTGCCGTTATTGTTATAGTTGTGGTGTGAACACTGTTATTCTTTTATATTTGGAACGATTTTATAACTACTGTATATCTTTATCGTTACAGTCATCATCCTTGGTGTGAACGGGCCTTTAAGCACGGAAGATTTTCCTCCCATTTTTATCACTATGGATGCCAGCACACAGATACAGAGTACATTTATTATCCAAAGCTCAGTTGGATTAGCATCAATAGCAGATGAATAAATTCATCATGAAACCACATTAAGTATTTGGCAGGGCAAACCAGCCGCTCCACTGGGATCTACAGGGTTCAAACAAACAGGTCGATGCTGAAAGCTAAAACTACTGATTTTCTATGTTAGTTCTGCTAACTAGCATGCAAACACATTTCTCTGACATGTGAATGTCATGTGCCTATATGGTCATGTTGGATTGAGAGGGTTATGCTGATTAGAGTTGACCAGCCATTAAAGCTTAGCTCGAGAAAGAACAAAACATATGTTTCATGTCTTTACACAGCAATATAATGGTTAAATGCACAAATTAGATCAAGGTCAAGTACCTCTCGAAGAGATAACCTGCCTCTTAACGACTTCATGTTTAAAATTACAGGCACTGTAAATGAAGCAAAAGAAATCTGCAATACTCCAAATGCAATCAATAATTCTCTGTAGATCTTTAACCACATTTCTCAAGTGTGTCCAATGGCATAAGGCAAAACAAGCTTAAGCTCGATAGTGAAAGAAAATGATGATCTACAGTAGGTGGATCTGTCCTGCAAAATACAGCTACGTACACTGTAAAAAAAGTATTTTTAAATTTTTTTAAGAACAATCAACTTTGAAAGTCAATTCAATTTAAATTACATCAAAACTGACATTAACAAAACTGAGTTGAATCTTGTATAACTTTGAAAAACTTCGAAGTTATACAAGTTATTTTGATGAGTTAAAGCAATGTGAAAACATATGTTGTCATAACTTATTGATCATATCATTTTTTTTTACACCAGAGCATTTTTGACCAATGTTTATTAGAAGAATTCTATAGTTATATTATGTATTATATTTTTGTTATTCTAGCATAGTAAAATAGCTTTCCTTGCATTTGAATTTACATTTATCTGTATTATATATATATATAGTCAAGTCAAGTCAAAGTCGTCACCTTTATCGCTGTATACAAGATTGTTTCAAAGTAGTGACAACAGGAAAATAATGCAACAAAGTTGCAGCAGATCTGAGAAAATAGCATCATAGTCCAGTTTAAGTAAGTTCAGTGATGGTTCATTTTTGTTGGAAAAAAAGTAATTTAGTTCATTTATCTATAAAGTCTACAGCTGCTCTGGAGAAAACAGAGATGTCCTCGATCAGGCCCACGTTTCAAGCCTCATTAGCTGAAGTAGATCTTAAAACCAATGGTCTCATCGATAAAATTTGCTCAATATGGCTTTTGAGAAACGCAGCCCTGAGTGTTCCAATTCAGTGTTGATTCAGTTTTGTTGTAAAGATCATTCATTATTAAATTAGTTCATTTAGTCTATAAAGCAGCTATGCAAATATTATTGGTGGCTGTGAGACAAAAAAAAAAAAAAAATCAAGCTCAACGTAATTTGGTTTGTCACTCACAATGACGAGGATATACCCATTTAAAACAGTCACACACATTTTCAAACCTTTAAAAATACGGTGAGAGTGACCGCGTGACTGCGTAAAACTATTCCACCTATCCCATTTCCCATCAAATCAGATTTAGATCGAACAGTTTTAGTTCTTTCTAATCGATTGAGCCAACAGCAATCCACCAAGTGTCTCCTAATGTAAAAGCGCACTTGTGAAGGACACAGCTATCGTAGGATTTGAATTCGAAATGGCATATAGATCATTTATAAACCACTATATTCCAGAGTTTCCACACACAAAGAAATTAACTGCACTAAGTCCTCAAACACCATCTGGGAAAACTACCAGAGATAAGTGTGTTTATGAAATATGATAGCATGTGCTACATACTCGATTATACAGTGCACTTGTGATGAGATGAAGTGCACCACTGACACTTTACATGAATAGGGAACAAGAGCTGCGTTGTGGAGTCAACCTCAGGAGGTCGAACTAAATATTATAGCCAGATTACTTTGGTTTTTTATTTCTTTTTACGTTTCATTTTTGCAACACCATTACCAAAATATGAGAATTAAAACACTGGTAGTCACACAAAACGACTAAATCAGTGAACATTAAATAATTAAAAGAAGCATATCAAATAAATTAAATTAAAAATGCCACAAGGGTTATGCAGGTACATGAATTGAACTATGAATTTGAATATGTCATTTTTTCCCCATAATTTCAATTGCTGGCTAGACAAGAAAGGAAGAACTATAGTTGTATCTTACATACACAAAAAAAACACGTGGTATTTGTTTTACTGCTTTATAGGTCACTAAAGTGTACCATATTGCGAGAACACATTACACAAAAATAGAAGGAGTCAAAGCCTTCTACACATCTCCATCACACAAACCCCCACTGAAAGACCTTTTTGATATCCGGGAATAGATTCAGCCCCAACCCTTCAATTTCAAACAAGATTGGTCATTTCAGAGGGAAATAAAGAGGGAGAGAAAAAGGGTTGGGGGAAAGAGAGAGAAAAGAGAAAACTGGCGAAGATATACTTGTGCATTGAGCAAACGTGTCCCAATTTCATTCCATTAAAACGGATTGTCACAAAGCATTCTGTCATAAAAAGAGTAATAAATAAACTGTGTTGTCCTCTGGCATGCTGGGGTTCTCTGATCAAATACATTCATTTATCTCAACAGGCAGTATAAACAGACTTAATATGAAACGCACACACACTCCACATGCTTCGGCTCAGCGAGATGAAGAAAGGACGGGAGAGGTTGTGAAATGTGCAGTGAGTGTAAAGGCTTGGGTTTTATTGTGGATTGGCTTTCATTAATGAAAGATGGACAATCAACATACTAAAGATTAGCAGGAAAGTTAAGAACTCCAGCACATCAACCCACATATACATAACTCAAAAATCAAAACAGTCCAGCATGAAATATTTAACAGGTATTAAATAGTTCCAAGTATTACCCATCTAATATGACTTGAGCACTATATTCTTCTTAAAAACTATAAAAGACAGCAGCATTAACATTCCTGAAAAGTTTCTATTCTACAGAAGAAAGAAAGTCATTGCGGTTTGAAACGACATGAGGATCAGGACGATGACAGAAATATCCATTTTAATTCTTCAGCCGCTTCTGAGACATGCTAAATGAAACTCACAAAGCACCTCTGGTGAAGTATTTTGCTAAATGTCTTTCTGTCACTCAGCCAAGCAAGCTCTGCTGATAAGAAAGCCTCAAATACAACAAATTGTGAAAAACCAGAGAAGTGTGTGTGTTCTGGTTATATACAAATGGGCTTGTCTTGATTGGCCTTTTCCTCTTTGATCCCTGCATGTGAATTACTCTCAAATGTTCTGAATCACAGTCAACCCATTATTTACAGGTTTAACGGTCTGGTAGGTCTCTCGAAATGTCTAGTAAAAGTGTGTAAGTTTGATTTCGCCATGCACGGAATAAAAAATAAACAATCTCACAATTCATTTTTTATAAAGTCAGAATTGCGAGAGTTTAAAAAAAAGTCAGGAGTGTGGGTAACACTTTACAATACGGGTGCACAAATATGCATTAATTCATGCTTAACTAATGCACAGATAATCATGAGTTAATGTATAACTAATGAAGAACTGAACCATTAATTAATGATTACTGCATCAGCAACTAATAAAGAGTCTATATGATTAATAGATTAAGTAATACATGAAGTGCTATTAATTCAATGTGTCATAATTCCTTAATAACATTTTATTAACTAATAGTGTAAATTAATGTGTTAATTACCACAATTAGTCAAAGCTATGCACTTCAACTTCCAGTTGTCTGCTTTAATTAATCATTAGCTAATGATTTGCAAAGGTATCATTATGTTATGACTTTACTTGTTGGGGCACATCATTATTAACTAGTCATTTAGTAATTGTAGTAATTTGCACATTAATTTGCACTAACAATGAAGTAATTAATCATGTATTAATGCATATTAGTGCACCTGTCATATTATCTGGAAGTTGAAATACAACACTTTGGCTAATTCTGGTAATTAACATATTGATTAACAATATTAGTTAAAAAAAATAGTTATTATGGAATTAATCCACAATTAATGTATGAACTAATACATTAACCTTACAGACTCTTAATTAGTTCCTAATGTGGTAATCATTATTGAATAGCTTAGATAATCATTAGTTACACATTAATTCAGTATTATCTGTGCATTATTAGTGCAACCGCATTGTAGTTGTATATAAGTGTTACCGTTTTAAAGTTCAAATTGTGAGATAATTTTATTTTTTTTAAAATATATTTTACTTTTTATTATTTGGGCTCCATACTTCACAGAAAGTAAAAAGGGTAGAACGGAAGGAAAAATAACCGAAACACATTAGAAAATAGATGGTCTTTGTTTGAATTTGAAAAGAATTTGATGTGAACTGAAAAGAAACGATAACCTTGTTACTTAGGTAAATCATATTAAGGTATATCCCACAAGCATAGAATTAAATGTGGCCATGACTTGTTTCAGAGTCTTGTTTGCTTCATAAAGTGCATCAGAATTCTCTCAGCTAACATTACACCCCCGAAACTGCTTATTTGCTCAGCTAATCGCTCCGAGTAAACAGTTCTCCTGTGGCTGCATGGTTCATGTACATTTGCTTGCCTACTTCTGGAGAAACAAAACTCCATTACGCCTCAAAAACATGAAAAATGTTCTTAGCGTTTTGTAATGTTTGTGGATCGCAGGAGAAACCACTTTTGATGGACTGTGCAAAGCTTTGGTAATAATAAAACCATGAAAAAAATACATTCTTCATATCATTGCTTCTAGACTGAGACTTTAATGATATAATTTTCTCTCTCAAGGCCTAAGGGAAATAGAGGTCAGTTTAAGGTCTCGGACAATCACTTCATCCATCATATAGGCGGTTGGGCTCGCAGGGCAGAATGACACAAAACAGACGGACTTGACAGAGAAAAACTGTATACAGGAGACGTCTTGACACAGAAAGTTTTGGAACAGGTTGGAACCAGTTTCCTATTTCACGATCTGTCAATCCTAAATTAGCTTATCAAGAAAGTAGTGCCGTTAAAACATTACGCAATTAATAATATTACAGGCACAAACTGCTCATTTCCATTCAATGAAACCCTAGAGACTGTCAAACTCAGACGTTTGTTTTCTGTGTCACATTCACGTTTTCCCAAGTTGTCTGTGGAACAGTCCAAAATTCAATTGTTATCTATGTAGTTTAATCTCATTTGTGTCTGTAAACGTTGTGCTTCACGGATAGGTTACAAAGCAAACAAGATTTTCTGTTTCAATTTATAGCAACTTAAAGTTCAGAATAACTGATATATAGTCAAATAAACTACCTTATGGTTCCTTTATGGTTCTTTCATCTCATTTTAGGAGTTTAACAGACCCAGTCCCCATTCACTTCCACTCATCCCAATGCGTCATATACTGACGCTTTTGACATTTTGTCTACATCCGACGCCCTTTAGCGTCAATATGAGATATATATAGTCCAGAAGGCGCCTCCTAGTGGTCTAACCCTAAACCTACCCCAGACCTAAACCTACCCATAACCGAAGTGTGTTATATTGACGCTAAAGGGTGCCATGTGCGTTGGATTTATACGAAATTTCAAAAGCGTCATTATATGACGCCCTAGGATGAGAACGCGATGGAAAAAAATGAGGGTGAACATTCTTCAAAATAACTCTTTTTGGATTTTACATAAGAGAAAGGTAAAAAAAAAAACAGGTTACACAACTTACACTTTCTAGCCTATATTTAACTTGCCTTCTCCTTTTAATGAGATAGATATGCAGACCTTCAAACACCCTGAGCTTTAATGAAATTTAAAATCTCTCTTTACATCTGTCTGTTTCAGAGCAATAATGAACTACGAGGAAATTGCCAAAGACATCCTTCAAAAGTGTCTCTTTTGGCCCAGAATCACCCTACATGCTCTCTGTTTTCACTTTCTCGGTTTCTCACTTTCTTTAAATCAATTATAGTTCGTGTGAGGCAGTTTCAATCACACAAACACAGCAACGTAACATACTTTACACATACCGTTTAGTTTATACTTTGAATGGCATGTTTGCTTTCCTTACACGCACTCAAACACTTGCATCCCATATGAGGGGAAAAGCCCATTGTTGATAAATGATTGCTGTTCTCTGATCATTAACCCTTGTAGGCTCATATACCCAAACAAATGCATCACAGCTGTCACTTCTTAAAAATACCAAACTATGGCATTAACCGCAAATTTAAACCAACCTCAGAAAAAGGCAAATCTCTAGCCTGCAGCTTTATGCATATAAATTGGGCATTAAACATTACGAACCTGTGAAAGAGGACAGAAATTAAAATTCTTGTTCATTTAACAAGGTACTTTCCATACCTTCACTAAAGCATATTTCTCTCTCTTACTTGGTTTCATGACAATAAACAACAAATGGGCTTCACAGCTGCTGTTTTGAGGGAAGACACAAGCCACGGTAACAAGGTTAAAGGATATGTGGGCTGAGAGATGCAGACAGGGATGAGGGATGTGTGATCTTTAGATCTATTCTTGTCTGAAGATTGCCCTCATGTTCTCCCATAAGGAGACGCATTTCTTTTAATCTGTCGGTGCACACTCTAGTGCTGCCTACATTCTCCCTATCCAACACTTCATCTGCGCACGATTAATCTCTGAACAACTATAAACATCTAATCTGAATATCCTTGTTAAAATGACTACTGCGATTTGTATGCCTTTCCTTAGATATGATGACCTGCGCAGTCCAATCTCACAAGTGACATTACCACTAACATTACAAAGAAAGCACACACAGACTGCTTGTTGACTCAAATCAACAAAAGGCAACAAGATGCAAATGCTTTGATAAGTCCCAGTTAGTCTTTTTTTAAAATACAATAGTATTAGAATAAAAAAGTAAAACTGTCCTCGAAGGAGTTATGATTGACAAACCTAGCTGAATGGAGAAGTTATGAATAGAGAAGAGTTGGGTTGGCTGAGAACTTTTCCAGTTTGAGTTGAAGGTGTGTGGGGGCTTTAATCCAGGCAGAAATGTTTGTCAGGCAGGCTGAGATTGCGTTCAGCTACTGTCGAATCATTGGATTGAATGAGAAGTAGAGTTGTGTGTCATCAGCATAGCAGGGATGTTTCTGAATGACAATGTGAGGCAATATGTAAAGCGCTTTGGTGGCCATTGGGTCTGTGAAAGTCAATTTACCATAAATAAAAAAAGCATTCCTGAGAAAATTGGTTTATTCCCCGATTGTTTCAATTTATGTGAAATAATCAGTACTTATTACTTTTGGGAGGACAGTAATTCTGATAACATGAATATATAGTGGCCTCAAAAACGGATGTCTTTAACCATTGCGTTTGTGCTTTTACAAGTGAACCGGCCTTAAAGGGATACTCCACTTTTTTTGGAAATAAGCTCATTTTACCACTCCCCCAGAGCTAAACAGTCGAGTTTTACCGTTTTCGAATCCATTCAGCCGATTTTCTGATATTTAGAAGAATATCAGTAACCAAACAGTTTCTGGTCTCATTGACTTCCATAGTAGGAAAAAAAATATACTATGGAAGTCAATTGGACCAGATACTGTCTGGTTACTGATATTCTTCTAAATATCAGAAAATCGGCTGAATGCATTTGAAAACGGTAAAACTCAACTTTTTAACTCTGAGGGAGTGGTAAAATGAGCCTATTTCCAAAAAAAAGTAGAGTATCCCGTTAATTCTTTATATTCACTATATATTTTATCTCTATAGCCTGTATTCCTCTGAACAATCTTTGAACTTTCTATTACAGCACTTCTAATGTGTCTTGATGACCTGCTCTGCTGTATTCCTCATTTGCAGGTTGCTTTGGATAAAAGCATCACCTATATTGAAGAAATGTAAATGTGCCTCTTTTAAGGGCCCTAGGACACAGTGGGGATTGCAATCAATGCATGCGTCATGCAGAATTATTGGATTCATCAGTCCACAATGAAGGTTCATCAGGGAAAGGGGACTAAAGCGCATCAGCATCCGAGACAGACAAACAGCTACTCCCACTCGATTCCAATCCCTATCCCTATCTGGAAACACCCTAAATCGTCCTCTGAACTGCCACCAAGTGCTCAAGGTACTTACCCCAGGCCATAAAACTGCAGGAACCTTTTAGTTAATCTGCCTCTTCACCAGGTTTCAAAGTAAACACCACTCTGCATAGCAATTGAGCATGGCTGTTTTCCCACCAAACCTCCACGGCAGTGATCTGCAGAATAAGAAGTCTTTCAGAATGTTTTCATATCCACTTAGCATTGATATAAAAAAACATATCCAATGAAATGGCTTGACAAATGTTTTGAAAATGTTTTGGACAGCAAGTGTCGAATAGGCTTTTTAAAACAGAATTTGCTACTCGCTAGTCAGTTGCACGTTTTATTCTCAATCCAGAGAGCATTTGATTGGACAAAAACGTGTGCAGGATGAGTCATAAATATTTTTTGTTTCATTTTACCAAACGAGAGAACCAACACAACAATGCATCTATGCCATTAAAAAAAATGAAGTTGTAAATAAAACAAAAAAAATATGACTGGAGTCCATTTCTTCGTCTTAAAGTCGAGTCTTTCTTCTTCAAAATATCACATTTATTTCAATGTGTTACTTGCCGTTGTTCTAAATTACATGTGACATGACACTTTCTAAATTAGTAAATCCTTCACCAAGTTTTACAAATGCAGATTCAACACAAGAGGCTTGCTTATTTGTGCTTCAAGCAAACATCCTTCATAATCACACAGTCACTGTCATGGAGGTAAGAGAGCCAGACAGCAGGTGCGGAGAAATAGTGTACTTTAATTAAGAGAGAGAGAGCTAGCCAGGAAGGTATAATCAAAAAAAATATCCTCACTAAGAACTTAGAGCTTCTTGAAGAAGGGTTATGTTCAAATAAAGTCTCTATTTGAAGAAATAACAGCCCAGTTGAGACAGAATTGATAGAAGATAACTCCGTCAGACGAGTAGAGGCACGGGTTGATGATTCTCGAGGGAGACTAGTGGTACACTATGTGGCACATAACACACATACGGAAATGCAATACTCAGGCGAAGACAGGTAGAAAGAGAGGGGAGAAATAGAGACGCTAATAAAGAGATAAGGATTCAGGTGAAGAGGGGCGAGAGCCCTAACAAGTGAACGAGAGAAGGCTGAGGAGGGAAAATGAGGATAACGAGGGTGTGTGTGTGATAATGAGAAAATAGCCTAATGTGAGATAGAACCAGGATCATGACAAAACCGCTGTGTGAATCATGGGTAATGAGGCATTCTCCTTATTAACTGCACTCAGACTTTAGTTGGAGATGTTCTGACATCATCACTGTCATCATAATGATATCGAATACTTCCCTATAGTATGCGAAAAACAGTATGGCAAAAAGTCCCCGAATGACCTACAACTTCCGCGATATTATGAAGTGCGCATTCAATGGACACTACTATCCCATGAGGCCACGGGAGAGGATTTATAAAGGGCAGTGAGTTGCCGAAACTGACGCTGGTAGGTCACGTGACAATAACAACATGGCGGATGTAGTACGTCTAAATTTCACACTACCCACATTCACATTATATAGATGGTCGCAAAGTAAATCCATGTTCAAATGTAGTACCTACTCATGTGATTTTGAAGTCAGCATTATTTTTTATACGTGTTTAAGCATAACAAGTGAGATTTAAGTATTGTGTACAAACCTTTGTCTGCATCTCTGGTTCTAAGTGACCACATCTGGCTCATGAAAACTGCTGGTTGCTTCATCATTGTTGAAAATATTGCAGCTGAAATAACATGGATTAGTACAAGTTGCGAAATTTGATGGCATGATTTCTGTTAAAATGTGCAATTAGGTACGCATTGTAAAGAGTGTATTTTACAGTTTGAATACTTACCCCACCTTGCACTCTATTTACCTGTTTTCTCATGCTCACACAATGCACATTCTCTATTGAACACACACACACATTGATGCTCAGGCTAGATATAAAGCTGAGTTGTGACCCCAAAGGTCAGATTCAAATTAACAAGGTGAATTGAACATTTATCTGAAATGGAATTAAAAATCTCTATTATGTTCAAACTCATTATTTGACTGTACTCCTATATATTACAATGATGATAATGGATCTGTTGCTGCCATGTGTCAACAAAGCGTAATTTATAGTATTTCACGATCACAGCTGTGTTCTGTGATACTATGCAGTATCAGTCTCCATATCCTTTCAAGTATTTGGTAGTTACACTACAATTTGGACACAAAAGGATCAAAATTAAATCCAGGACTGAGCTGTGTAGTGTCTCACTTTTTTTCTGGCCAGTTGTTGATAGTGAGTAATGCCAAACTGGATCCAAATGTCTCTTGCTTTCTCATACACATGCATGATTGTATAAATCTGACTACACAAGTCCCTGTAAGATTGCCAGCTGACATCAGTTCAAGATCTGAGAGCATTTTTCCTTAACTATATTATATTTGTATTTCGAACATGACTAGTTCAAATTAGAAAATTTGTTAAATGGTTTCCCTTTGTCATTACCAACAATATTTCTCGAATATTTCGAAAATGGCAAACCACCTTGTTTTATATAAATCTAATTAATTACTACAGATGGTACAGGTAAATGAAAATTTAGAATAAAAAGGCTTTGTAAAACTCTGACATATTATTATGTCAAGGTACAATGAAACGTAACGCGCTCGGTTGGTTCCAATTAGGGCGCGCGTACTTACATCTGGTGCTAAGGTTGTTTTCCTGTTGTTTGGGGGCGTGCAGTTGAGGACAGAGAGGCGGCTCTTGAGCTTGCCAGCCTCTATATTGGGGGTTGGATTTAAGGAATGCAACTCTTATCAGACAATCCTCATGCCATTTATGAGTCAGATCACCACAATTGAGGCACGGTTATGTGGACTACCAGAATATGTTCCGTGTCTTTGAAACTTAAATGCATGCATCGGTCCTCCCCAGTCTAAGTGTGCTCACTTGGGAACTCTGTGGGGATCCCGATCGGTTGCCTCATACGCACAAGCGTCCGTGCGCAATGAAACCTATGAGGTAACGCGCGCGCGCTTCAACATAGACAGCGTACGCGCTTTTACGCATGGGAATCAGTTCGTTTCCAAACCCAACCATGAGCAACACGTCGCACCAAATCGCGGCGAGCAACGACACCGACCCGTACGGCAGGAACGAAGACGTTGCCAAAATGGAGATCACGGTTTTGAGCGTCACCTTCCTCGTGGCGGTCATCGGAAACTTGTGCGTGCTGCTGGCCATGCACAACACCAAGAAGAAGAGCTCGCGCATGCACCTGTTCATCAAGCACCTGAGTCTCGCGGACCTGGTGGTGGCTTTCTTCCAGGTTCTTCCACAGCTCTGCTGGGAGATCACCTTCAGGTTTTACGGACCAGACTTTCTTTGCCGGATTGTCAAGCATCTCCAGGTCCTGGGAATGTTCGCGTCCACGTACATGATGGTGATGATGACCCTGGACCGCTACATCGCCATCTGCCACCCTCTGAAGACCCTCCAGCAGCCCACGCAGCGCGCCTACATCATGATCGGGTCCACTTGGCTCTGCAGCCTGTTGCTCAGCACCCCTCAATACTTCATCTTCTCCCTGAGCGAGATCCAGAACGGCTCGGATGTGTATGACTGCTGGGGACACTTCATCGAGCCGTGGGGCATCCGAGCCTACATCACCTGGATCACCGTGGGCATCTTCCTCATCCCTGTCATCATCCTAATGATCTGCTACGGGTTCATCTGCCACAGTATCTGGAAGAACTTCAAGTGCAAGACCAGGAGAGGCTCCCCACACAACACGAAGAACGGGATGATTGGAAAGGCGTCTGTCAGCAGCGTCACCATCATCTCAAGAGCCAAACTAAGAACGGTGAAGATGACATTCGTGATTGTTTTGGCGTACATTGTGTGCTGGGCTCCGTTCTTCATCGTGCAAATGTGGTCAGTCTGGGATGAAAACTTCTCCTGGGATGGTAAGATGCCATAGGCTTACACATATTAAATGTAAATATGTATTTAAACACGATACTAAATTATTCGAAGACTTTCAGGTGGTCGAAGTATTTCTTTTAGTAATTTTCTGCATGTGAGCGGTTAAGGTTCGTCTTTTACGCCCCTAGAACGAGGTTTTAAAGCTGTTTAAACAAACCGTGAATTATTTTGTTATGACAAATGTTTTGTGTAATTCTATAAAAACCTTACAAAAATTGATAAACTAAGTTTTTTTTCCGACGTATATACGGTTCAAAACGCACGGTGATCGAGCAACTCTTGATATGGTTAAACGTATTTTACGCACTCAAGTCGGAAAATTGTTGTAGACACATTAAAAAAACTATATATGTTTATGTATATGTAAAATAACATCAAAAAAATAAACAATATGCTTTTAAGACCCACTTATCTTTTTCTTTGATTTCATTTAGAGGGTTTTAAAGCCCATCATTCCTTTTCCAATTGTAATTCGTTTTTCAAATCCTAATTCTGGAAAAATTCATAAAACGCACCGTAAGAATCTCCAAAAAAATAATTGCATACATATCGTTCATTTTCCTTACTAATGGGAATTCTATAAAAAATACCAAACCATGCGAATTAGATAAATAAGATCATATTGCATTTTGCTTCAGTGTATTTTTCAGAATTTCTGTTTATCCAGAAAGATATTATCTGCCTCTCAGAGGGCTCTTTTTTGAATTCCATTAGCATTCCTTTGAGATTAAAGGATACAGGGGCTTGTATTGCTGTTTTTTCATTATTATCAATGTTTATATATTGTACCATTACATAATGCTTCTTATATAAATCTAATATTGTGCTATTGGAAGTGCACCTTCCATTATGAAAGAAAAAATGATTGTTTACCTAATATCACAAGTCTGAAAGGGCATTTACCTTTTATTCAGGAGAACTGCATGATCACATTGCACAAAACGAGTGCATGATTCGATTCTTTTATGAGTCAACACAGGTTTCCTTTCAATGCGCTTCAACTAGAGAGAAAATACAAATAACGCATTAAAAATGACAAAATACATTTCAAAACTCAATTCCTAAACCTGTAAATTTATCAAATTTTGCAAGGTCGGAACCTGCAACCTTTCAGTTATCAGACCAAATCTAGGCTAACGCCGTCTTATTTCTTCTCAGATTCTGAAAATGCTGCAGTGACCCTCTCTGCCCTGCTGGCGAGTCTCAACAGCTGCTGTAACCCGTGGATCTACATGCTCTTCAGCGGTCACCTCCTCTACGACTTCTTAGGCTGTTTCTCCTGCTGGAACAAACCCCAAAACACGTTCCACAAAGAGGACTCGGACAGCAGCTTCAGGAGGAACACCCTCCTGTCCAAGCTGACTGCTGCCCGGACCAAAGATGGGTTCGACTCATGGAGAGACCCGTGCAACTCCCGAAAGTCCAGTCAGTCCGTAGGTTTAGACTATTCCCGCAAATCCAGTCAGTGTTTTCAACTCGACTGCTCGCACAAATCAAGTCAGAGCGTATCTATGCAGCCCGATGGGATGGGGATGAATAATGACATGAAAATAAATGCATAAGAAAACCATTTTATCACACATAACGAGGATTTCCTTACTAAAGAGACGTAAGCCAGCTCATTTTCTGCTTGTATATTGGTTCCTTACTTAAAAACATGAAATATTCATGGTGGAAGTAGAGTAACTTCATAAAACCATGAATGAGAATCTACTGAGGGATGTTGTGTTCATTCTTATAAATGAATCATTTGTTTTACAGCACATCATGTTGTGTTGTGCTTTCCTTTATGGCTAAAGTCTGTGACTTATTGGTAAGAACCTCAGCTTCACTTCTTAGGCTGACGTGCGTCTTATTTGTTTACATCGATAACACAAAGCTCTTTTTCATTGGGTGGGAGCAAAAGAGTGTTTCGTAAGTGTGTACGTTTTATGTGTCCGTTTTAATATCATTTGATATCAGCACTGTATAACTTGAGCTGTATCTTGTATTGGTCGTGCCAATCTTTTACAGAGCAAAGTATGCTCTTGTCTGGTGTTTATGTAAATGTAAAGAATTTTATTGTGTCAAAAAACATAAAGAGAATAAATCTCAATATGTGTAAATATATAAACATCTCAACAAAAGCAAGTAAAACATGCAAATTACAAACTGTCTATGAGTGTGTGTGTGTGTGTGTGCGCAAGTTTCAATGCCTGAAGCTACTCGTTTGGTTAACACATTACCCATCATCCTTGTAACAGACAGGCTGAAAAAACGCTTGATTGACGGGTCTCCTCCAGATTCAGACGTACTTTATTAGTAAAAATGACACTGAGATCAAAGAGCGATGAAATATAAACTTAATTAAGTTATTAGTGTCCTGGAGAGCTGTGGGAATAATTATCCACAGTGGAAACCAGTGTCTGCAATCTTGGTTGCATAATGCCGAACCAGAACACTCTCTTATTACGCAGTCTCTTTAGCCCTTAATTACACATAACTGAATGACGTCCAATGTATCACATTTTATTGCATTACATAATAAAATAATCAAACCAAATGGCATCTGAGACCAAATGTTGCCAATAGAGTGCATTAGTGCTGCTCATCCACTTTTTCAGCGGGCGCTGGTTCAGGAAGTATTTTGTCCCTTAGGCGGTTTTAAAAAAGTATTTGTTTAAGTGTTAAAGGAGTCATTCACTTTTATTTATTAAGATAATTTACTCACCCCCATGTCATCCAAGATGTCCATGTCATTCTTTCATCAGTCGAAAAGAAATTAAGGTTTAAGATTTTCTCCATATAATGGACTTCAATGGGAACCAAACGGTTCAAGGTCCAAAAGACAGTTTCAGTGCAAACTGTTCAAAGGGCGTTAAACGATTCCAGACGATGAATAAGGGTCTTATCAAGCGAAACGATCGCTCATTTACAAAAAAAAAAAAATAAATAACAAAGTTTAAGTTTATAAGCTCAAATGGTCGCCTTGCTCTGTTAGGGTTAGGGTTAGGGTGTGATGTGCATTCGTGACTCTCCTATTCGAACTTGTTCATCAAAATGAACGGATCTTTTCCTGAGTCAACTCATTCATTTCGTTAGTTAAATGAACCAAATGACATGAAAAAAGATTTGTTCATTTTGATGAATGAGTTTGAACAGGACAGTCACGAACGAGCATCACAGAACAGAGCAAGGCATCCATTTGAGCTTATAAAACTTAAACTTTGTTATTTTTTTTTTTTTTAAATGAGCGATCGTTTCGCTTGATAAGACCCTTATCATCTGAAATTGTTTAAAGCCCTTTGAACAGTTTGCAGTTTGCATTGAAACTGTCTTCTGGACCTTGAACTGTTTGGTTCCCATTGAAATCTATTATATGGAGAGAAATCTTGGAATGTTTTCATCAAAAACCTTAATTTCTTTTCGACTGAAGAAAGAAAGACATGGATATCTTGGGTGACATGGGGGTGAGTAAATTATCAGAAGTTTTTTTTTTTTTAAGTGAACTACTCCTTTAAGTCATGAAACAAGTCAATCAAATACAAGGTAAATCATAAGATGATTTGAAGCAGTAAATCTAACAAAAACACAAAGGTACAAGACTGTGAACTTAATAGCTTTAGTGAGGGAAATAACTACAATCCCATGAATCACTGCATTACCCAGTTAAAAGGGATGGAGAAATCTAAACTCTTTTAAAAATGTTGATTATATATAATATATATAGGCTATCTTGCAATTAAATTGGCGTGTTTTTCGTGTTTTGACTCTGATTGGTGGAATTTTATGTATATCCTATCATGGATAATGTGGTTTTCATGACGAATTCCTCTGTTACACATGATTATTTTAAGAATAAGCTGAAATAATGTGGGCAAAGAGCTTCAACAAAAACAAATACCATCGATTTACAACCTTTCAGCTCACAGTAGGTCTGTCTTTAAAGGTTATCAAGAAAAGGGTTTTACTTCTGGAACCCAACTGTTGTGAACTATAGTTTTACTCAGAACTAATGTCACTTTACCGAGTCATTATTGCATTGATTTGTTTTTACCAACTGGTGCTTTCACAGACACACACATGTGCACAGTCTGCACACACACACACACACACACTCACTGACTAAGCTTTACCAGGATGAGAGTAACCGTAGTTCATCATATTTACTATGACCTTCCATTATTATTCCACTAATGTACTGTTTTATAGTACAACAAAAGTATTTTTATGAAATGTTTTCCTTAATAAATTGCATGTGACGTTCATCATAATTTAATCGATGCGCTTAAAAGCACCTGCTACAGTTTTTTACAATCACTATTTTCAGAACTTTGATGTCATTTTTCACAACTCTAGACACAAAACTCAAAGCGGTTATCACTTGGCGTTCTAATTGTGCATTCACATCTTTAAAGAAATAAAGATCACAATCATGCACAATCATTGGTTCAAAAAACTAATTTACTGTGAAAAACCATTGAAACATAACAGATCACCCACACACGTCAGTTTCACTGTGTCATTGTTTGTACAATCATTAAGTATTCTGGAACAAAATGGGTGATCCAGGTTTCATTATACTACAGTAAATATACATCTCTGTAAAAAGAACTGCAGTAGTAGAGAGAATACACATATAGTGGAATCATTGAACAAAGTGTGTGATATATTGAATGAATGAATGAATATAAAAAATATAAAATATTAGGCTATATCCATGGATATTGTAGTCTAATTGGTTCATGATCCACGCTAATTGCTAATTGAATCTCGTTTTCTTGAAACTTTCATGATTTACTGTAAACATGGAAGATTGTGTGTCTATGCATTAAGAGTAATGCAACAGTTCTTATCATTTTGAACAGTTGTATCAACTGATAGTTCGATCATTGTAAGGAAATGAATAGACACTCATTTGAAATGTAAATGCCTTTTGAAATAGTAGTACTGTGATGTGTCATATTGAACAGGTGATTTTTGTTGAATGAACAAATCATCTAAGTTTTATGTGTATTGTATCCAAGCAATTGAGAAAAGGGTTAAAGTTGTGAAAAATGACATCAATGTTCTGAAAAAAACTGTAAATAATACATGTAAATGAAAAATGCTATCTTTCTTCAAAATAAATACCACTTGGATTGATATGATCTAACGCAATAACATTTTAAGTGTGTTTTAGGTATTTTGGGGCCACTGTTGTGTGTGAGTGTGAGAAAATCTGGCATAACGCACCACGATGCATGTGAAAAGTTGATCCTTTACATCTGCTTCAATCTCAGTGCGGTTTACATGTAAACTCCAATCATCTCCCACAGCTTTCTCTTATCTGCGTAAAATGAAAACCCAAGTGGCTCCAATCTCTCAATCTGAGTCTTATCAACAGGTACGTTCCGGCTAAGCTGGACACATAATGCGGGATTCATCTTTGGATCTGAACACCACTGGCGATCAGTGTTTTATTATAGGATTGTAACCCAATTGATGCAAGGCTCATCTTTTAAACTAAATGTTGCTGACGGCCAAAGCCTGGCTTGTTAATGAGTCAAACAGGAAAGGTTCGTTGTTTTTTAGGCAGCAAATCTAATAACGGCAAGGGCCATGTGGGCTTTGAAAGACATTAAAAATATAAAAAGAGCCGGGAGGGAGGTTCCATCAAAACTGGTGGTGAGCAAACGCGTTATCACATTGTAAGTGAAGTACAAAACCAATATGGTGAATATCTGTAAAAAGTCTAACAAGGCATTTAATGTAATTTTACAAAAAAAAAAAAATAGAGTTAAATTGACAGTTTTGGGAAGAGAAAAAGAACATGCCGTCTTTTAATTTACCAGTAAAAAGCGTATTTTGAAATGAATTGATAATTTGGTTAAATTCCATGTGTGACATCACATTTAACGATTTTTCATTTAAATAATTGTTTCTTCTTAGTTATTTGTTGTCAGTTAGCTATACACATTAAGGTGTTGTGTTACATCATATGTTGCTAAATATTTGATCCTGCGCACATTCTATTAAACTCAGTTGTGATTCATAATGTTGTTTTCTCATTTCCACCTTTATTTTTATGGTGGTTGTCAGTATTATAAAGGTACAAGATTTCAGTAGGTTGGTAAATTAGTAAAAGAAATATAATTTTGTTTATTGTAAATATAAGTTCATAAGTGTCATAACAACTGTGACGTTTTAACAGAAAATTTCACAATGCACTAATTCTCATCAAGTATAGGCTAAAAAAAATGTTTTTTACAGAATTTAGAGGTTTTGCCTTGGTCACGCTTCTTCCAAATTAGATCCAGAAGGAGATCCAAGGCTTATCTTTGACTCTTAAAATACATGACCCACGATCTGAAAGTTAAATGTTCATTGGCACGAACAGGTCCCATGCATGAAGAACCTCGGAAAAGTTCCTTGAGGAACCAAAAATCATTTTTTATGTCATTGGAGTGAAAACCTTGAATGCTCCCATTACCTTTAATTATGGAGTGAAGGAGGTCTTTTCATGTAGATTTTCATTAATGTGTCACCTTCTCTTCAAACACTAGATTTCTGACGTCCCCAGGTCTGTCAGTGGTGGCAGTTTGTGGGTGTAATTGGGTTCGCAGCCTCCCTTGTCCTCACATGCTCCTGAAAGACAAAGACATGCTAGATTAGTTCAGGTGAAGTACGGTGTCATTTTCTCTTCACATTGATTCTAGGTGTCTATTCATTATACACATTTGATCGAGGACTGGACTGGAGGAATATTCGGGTTTAAGCATCTCTGACATGAACACAGCAAATGTTTTACTTCATAAAAATAAACACAAAAGTGTTCAGCTCTTCATTTTCAATGGTGAACCATGTGTTAGGCACAAACACAACACGAGTGTTCAAAGAACTTACTCATTTTGAACACAACCAGTTTGTTGTTCAAGCTTGGCTCAAACCAAAACAATATGTTAAATTATTTTGCAAGGTTACCCGGAAGGAAAGTGCATTGTTTGAGACAGGAAGTTTAGCTTACCATTAATGGGGGAAGAATCCAAAATAGAAAAACTTTCATTATGCAGAGTGACGACTTCCTAACCAGTTCAATGTCTACATGGTATCCGTAATTCTCATTCATTGTAATGCCTTCCTCTCCAGCTGTCTGCATCTTCTTCACCTCACATCTCCATATCTCTCCCACTCAATGCTTCCCCTCATTATTTTCCATGAAATACAATTTAGCCACAATTGAACAATACAATCTTGCATCTTTTTTTTTTTTTGCAATGCCATAGAATAAACATTTTGGGGTCTCCGGGACCTTTCAGTTAACAGAACCATTTCTGAACCAATCTGCTATCTTTTTCTGTCAAATCAACTTAGAAAATGAAAAATATTGAGTTTAGATTTATTAAACCAATGTTCATTGTATTAACTCAAATTTTTAATTCCAAACAAACTCAAAAATCTAAGGCAAGGTAACTTAATTTTAAGTTAAACCAACTATCATTGTTTACAGAAGCCTATAAGGAACCTTTTTGCAATGGATGTAAAATTTTCCATTGAACCATTGATCACAATACATTTTTAAAGGTGTATTGCGACATTGCAAGAGGTCAGTCTTGAGCAACAGACATTGTGAAACACATAGTGAAACTTTCCAGTGCTCAGTACACCACTTGTCCAATCAAATCAGGACAAGAACAAACTGTATAAATGACGTTTAAACTAATGAACGATTCCTCTCTTCCGGCATCCCTTTTCTCTCTCCGGCAACCCCACGCAAAGTGACATCATACGTTCTCCTACTTTTAAAATAAGAATAGCCATCTCCATGTTTATTTTTCCACAGACTCCCAGCACTTTCTGGAATATTGTGTAACCATTCATTCTTTTTCTGCTGAGTTGCTGACACATAGGATACGAAAAAGCATTTCATTATTTCAGTATTAGGCTATAAGAACAGTTTATATTTGTCTCTTATCTGTTTCTTCATTGTCATTCATAAGCTTCTGAGGTATAGCTGTAATATTTCATTCAAAACACCAAGAAATAGAAGACAGCTCCTCTCTCTTCATCATTCTAACATCAGCGCTGGAAACTCACTTTGGAGAAGAACTGTCTAATTACTGCACTAATCCATTATTCTTTTTCAATTTCATTTTTCATATAGACACAGCATGAATCATGTTTGTCAATTAGCCTACGGCTACGACAGCCAATTAAGTCAGTTCTCGATGTTTTCTGAACTCTGAAGGTAGCCTATAAAGTGTCGTAGCTATATTTTTTATTTCTCATAAAACTTTAAAAGTAATGAGGCCTCATGGAGTGAACAATTGTCTTGCATGTAAATGCCATTTACATGTAAAACACTATTTAAAAAGGCTCAAATGTGCTTTTGGATGTGCACAATCACATCTGTATGTCCCAGAGAAAATCGTTTGGTAGGAGAACCTTAACATGAACTGCCTTAACCTTGCACATAAACACACAAAGTCGTGACAGTCAAACTGTCCTCAGGCAGGAAAGGGTCTTTTGGTTTTATTAAAGGTAAAATTGTTTTTTTTCTGAACGAATAGCTTTCTCTAAACCTATTATGACCCATAACGTCTAGTGTTTATGGCATGTCTGTAAATCCATTCCTCAATTTGCTATGCCTCTGAAAACCACAAACCATCTTATAGCCTAGCCCTACACTTTTACTGACCTCTAGCTTTCACCAAAGATATTACAGTTCATGAACTTTAGATAAAACTTGTTGGATAAAAAAGTAAAGATTAACAGTGATAGTTCACATATTAGCATTGTTCAAATTTTTAAATCAATAACCTACCTGTTGTTGCACATTCCCAATAATTAGGCCTACTAGATTCAACAATTATACTTATTTTGTAATTTCTATTTATGTTTTAATGTCTACCCGGACTTATTTGTTACAATAAACAAACAATAAATAGGCTATATTGTATTCAAACATTTAAAATGTAATAATTTATTTTATTATTCTGTTCTGTCTCCACGACGGCGCTATACTATAAACAAACAATATTGAATAGATCAATGGAGAGATATATTATGCTATCATAGTAGATTGTTTTAAATGCATTAAGGGCGTTTTACTAATTTATTTAACCGTTTACAGTACTCATTCAAATAATATTTTTATCATGATATGCATAAGTCGTATTATTATTTTTTGTTGGTATTTTACTGTAATTTTACTGTCCTCGGTGCCCCGGGGCTTGTTTTTTATTTGTTTAAAAAAAAACGGGAGGAGCTTAAGAACCACAAACGGCTCTGATTGGTCAAGAATGCACTGTCTTTTGATCACGTGACACGTCAAGCCAATCACAGACGTGTTTTTCACGCACGGGGAAGTGCTACGAACTCTTTGCATGTAGTCAGTCTTTACTGCAATGCAATTGTGCATCTGCAAAATCAAAATTCTATGAAAAATACCCATTATGATTAACAAGGATCCTCTATGGAAAAGAGTGCGGTCTTACGCTGGACCGGTTCCGAGAGCGAGGCATGGGCACCGGGCCGTGGCCATACGAGAGCTGGTGGTTGTGTTTGGAGGTGGAAACGAGGGAATAGCGACCAATCTGCATGTTTATAACTCTGGTAGGGCACTAGATAAACACCAACCGCATTAATGCTACAGAATACAGTCAATGCACTGTTAAAAACAACGAAATGCATGCACATGCCCATATAAACATTCAGACGTGACTTCAGATTGCATGTAATTCCCAGCAATGAATGCACTGGATTACTGTAACAAAACATACATTAAAATAGTTTGAAATGCAACTAAACTTTGATTATGTTTACAAATGAATGCTGAAAAGTTAATTAAAATAGTTGGAAATGCCCTTTTTACCACATATTGAATTTGAAACTTATTGATGCAAGTTATAAACCTTATATTTTAGTGACCAAGCAGTGGTTCCTACCAGCAGTGAGAGGTGATATCCCACCTGGTTGTGCCGCTCACGGCTTCGCTTGTGAAGGCACACGCATCCTCGTGTTTGGTGGCATGGTTGAATTTGGCCAGTATACCAACAGTCTCTATGAACTGCAGGTGAGCACTTGTGCCATCACAAAATAGTCATCCCTAAATGAAAAGTGCAGTAAGCGATTTCTAAAAGAGAGACTGATTTTTGAAATCCCTAAAACAAACACACACACACACCCCTACCCAAAAGGATCACACCCCTATCTTGATATCCCCACCCCCAAATTCAAAAACACACTATGCAACACAGGCACCTCCCCCCTCATGATTAGACACTCCCCTTATTGCTGATTGGCAGGTGTGTTTTAATGCTTGGTCCTATCCACTTTGAATAGCGTTTATCAGAAATCGTTTACTGCATCTTAAAAGTTTATGATGGTAGGACATGGTTTTAGGAGGGCCCTGATATCAAATCTCTTCTCAGGCCAGTCGATGGCTATGGAAGAAACTGAAGCCCCGCCCACCGAGGAACGCATCACCTCCATGCCCACGAATAGGCCACAGCTTCACTCTTCACGCTAATAAGTGCTACCTTTTGGGTGGAATGGCCAATGACAGCGAAGACCCAAATGGAAATATACCACGGTGTGCATATTTACATGCAAATATTCATACCAAACTCAAAAACAAACGCATTCATACTTACATGGATGATGTATATTTGTGTCTCTACGCAGCTATTTAGATGACTTCTACGAGCTGGAGCTGCAGGCCCAATCCGGGGTTAAAGGCTGGAGCATTCCTGAAACAAAAGGAGGAGGCCCGTCAGCCAGGGAATCCCATAGTTCTGTGGTGTACTGTGGCAAGGGTGGCAGTGCCCCAAAGCTCTACATATTTGGGGGCATGTGTGGGCACAGACTGAATGACTTGTGGCAGTTAGACATTGGTAAGACCTTATTCATATTCACAAAACACCCTGTATCTCTTTATAAAAGAGTTCATTTGGTTCAAGCTGATGTCTTAATCATTCCAGAGACTATGACTTGGTCATTGCCTCCAACCAGAGGGGAACCACCATTACCCAGGAGTCTGCACACCTCCAATGTGATTGGAAACAAGTAATTGGAAACTTAGATTTGCTCTAGAGACCTAAAACCAGAAAGATAATTAGCGTTTTCATTAGAGCCCGACCGATAAAGGATTTTGAAGGTCGATACAAATATTTGTTGGCTTTAAAAGCCGATATTCCGATATATCGGCTGATATTTTATTTTTTCAGAAACGCGAAACAAAACATTAACAGATTTCCCTAACATTAGTTATTTGTAGATATTTATGAGTTTTCCACGGTGTAGAGTGCCCTCTGGTGGACAAACTATACAACTCCAACACTCATGACATGGTTCAAGTGTGTTTCGTCCGTTTTTATTTTATTTTTGAAAGATTCATTTATCGGCCATTATAACTGCCGATACAGGTAGTTTGGAAAATGCCTAATATCGGCCAATAATATCGGTCTGCCGATATATCGGTCTGGCTCTAATAAACAGAATATCATCATAGTTGTTGGTAGAGCCCGACCAATAAAGGATTTTGAAGGCCGATACCGATACAAATATTTTTGGGTTTAAAATCCGATATTCCGAGATATCGGCCGATATTTTATTTATTCCTTTTATTTATTTTAACCTGGACATCACAAATTTCGAAGGCCAATACTGATACAAATATTTGTTGGTTTTAAAAGCCGATATTTTATTTTATTTTTTCAGAAACGCGGAACAAAACATTAACAGATTTCCCTAACATTAGTTATTTGTAGATATTTATGAGTTTTCCACGGTGTAGAGTGCCCTCTGGTGGACAAACTATACAACTCCAACACTCATGACATGGTTCAAGTGTGTTTCGTCCGTTTTTATTTTATTTTTGAAAGATTCATTTATCGGCCATTATAACTGCCGATACAGGTAGTTTGGAAAATGCCTAATATCGGCCAATAATATCGGTCTGCCGATATATCGGTCTGGCTCTAATAAACAGAATATCATCATAGTTGTTGGTAGAGCCCGACCAATAAAGGATTTTGAAGGCCGATACCGATACAAATATTTTTGGGTTTAAAATCCGATATTCCGAGATATCGGCCGATATTTTATTTATTCCTTTTATTTATTTTAACCTGGACATCACAAATTTCGAAGGCCAATACTGATACAAATATTTGTTGGTTTTAAAAGCCGATATTTTATTTTATTTTTTCAGAAACGCGGAACAAAACATTAACAGATTTCCCTAACATTAGTTATTTGTTGTAGATATTTATGAGTTTTTTTACGGTGTTGAGTGCCCTCTGGTGGAAAAACTATACAACTCCAACACTCATGACATGGTTCAAGTGTGTTTCATCCGTTTTTATTTTATTTTTGAAATATTAATTTATCGGCCATTATAACTGCCGATACCGATAGTTTGGAAAATGCCTAATATCGGCCGATAATATCGGCCTGCCGAAATATCGGTCTGGCTCTAGTTTTCATGTCAATTTGCATTTGAGATGTTTTTATAAAACCGCTACTGGGTTAGCCTAGATATTGGCGTCATGACTGAACCGCTCTCCCTCTCTTTAATTCACTTTTCAACAAAGTCAAGATGTTCAGAGATGATGATGTTCAGTCAGAACAGCTATGCCAAAGTCTAGTTTTGGTAACTGAACTGCATCTATATTATCTTACCTGTAGGTTATATGTGTTTGGAGGATGGGTTCCCGTCGGAGAGGCAGAAGAGACTCTCGCTGCTGATGGAGTCAAGTGGATCTGCACCAACTCCCTTTCCATACTAAACCTTGGTATGATCAAGAATCAGTGATCCCGCAGCTAGATAATCTGAGAAATCGCTTCACTAATACGCTCTTGTTTTCTCTTGGTATGGTTTGCTGACTGTAGACACACTGACATGGCATAACCTGACACAGGAAGAACACCAGCAGGGATTGGCTTCAGGCGTACAGTCGGTGGATCAGGAAGAGGGCAGTGCACTCTGGCCCAAAGCTCGAGCCGGGCACTGCGCAGTAACCGTCGGCACTCGTTTATATGTCTGGAGCGGGCGAGACGGATACAGAAAATATAATAACTACCAAGTCTGCTGCAAAGATCTGTGGTACCTGGAAACAGGTGAGAAATGATAGATGGCCATCATTGTACACTTTTGGACTTTTCAATGAACATTTTTGTCATTTGTGTGCGTAGAGAGGCCTTCCACTCCTGGTGCGGTGTTTCTTGTGAAGTCCACCATCAGTATTCTGCATGTCGGCTGGCGGCCCCTGCCTGCAGCCGAGTGTTACTTACTTCAACTGCAGCCGGTCACGTCTCCTCATTCTGCTTCAGTTGAACCCCAGTCCTCAACAACTCCTCCACCGGACCCAGGAGACAGAAAGGAGCCTGTGCAAAAAGGTAATACAACTTAAACATTCACTGGGTTCATACGAGGTGCTTGAAGTAAATGACTTTTTGAGATTTAAGTCTTGGAAAACCCTTGAAAACAGTCATATTTATGAAAAGGTTCTTGAAAAGTGCTTGAGTTACTGAAAGACAATAGGCTAGATTACAAAATAGTGTTTCATTTTATTGATTAAAGAATCTTTTCACATTGATATAGGGCCATTTCATATGGCTATGAACTTGATATTGCTCATATAAATATTCAAGTATATTGGACAGCTTTTATTCTTCAGGTCAATAATATATTCATGGGAGAAAAAAAATCAGTTTGAATAGAGAAAGCTGTATATATTTGACATAGTATTAATTGTAATTAATTAATATTAATACAAAATCATAGTATTAATTAACTTTTAATTATTATAATATAATTTGTTAAATTTAATAAAGTATTAAATTTTATTTATATTTTAATTATTTTATATTATTAAAGTTACAATGGCCATTGCATGTGCTGCACTTTATTTCTACCATTTTGTTATATTAGTTTTTATTTTATCTATTTAATTTGTCTAAATTGTTAAGAAAGAAAAATACACTGACTAAAAAATATACTGCCAAAAATATTTTTTAAACTTATATTTTATATACATATTATGTATATTGTAAATATTATTCAAATGTGAAATTATACATAATGGCATGTAAAATCTAAATAAAAATTACACCCATACCAATTAAGTAACTTTAACTAATAATTAAAACTAAAAAGTATTTTTTTAAATAAAATATCAAAAGAACTATATCTGAACAATGCTATGGAGTTCTGCATATGCAATCTTACTCAATGTGATGAAGTAGTACGTATATGTATGTACATATGTAATGTACCACAGCTGTAAGGTGCCGGAAAAGCGTAAAAATGCACCTTAAAAAAATGCTTACATTTTTTACTTTGGAAAAGTTGCAAGAATACAAATTATATATATTTATGTTATTTTCTTTTTTTTTTCCATCTGTCTAGACAAAGTTAAAGGAGAGAAAGAATCTTCATCACAGGTCAGATTTCTGCATTTTAGTGGAATCTATATATATAATCTATATGTATATCTATAAAAAAAAATCTCAGAGGCCCCTTTTCTCATTTCAGGAAAGCCTTTTGAGGCCAGAAGGAACGAGTGAGGATGGGGCAGACAGTCGACCAACAGGGGACAAAGGTAGAAAAGCAAAAACTGCTTCTGCTATAATATGCATGTTCTCACTTTTGCAATTTACTACATCTAGTTAAGTGCATATACCTGATAAAGTATTTTTAATGTGCATTATCAAAGATCAAAAAGGTGTTTCCGTGATGCCATCAGACATGAATAAGGCTGGTAAGTTGAATAGTGCACACACTCACTGTTTTAGTTAGCTGTGTCTACAGGTTCCCTCGCTTACTGTTTCTATTCTCATTCACAGAACGAGACATTTCTTCAAGCCCATCCCAACAGGTAAGAGTGTTACGTTGTGTCTCTGTACTTCTTGAGCATATAATGTGTATAAAGCTGTAAAAAACACGCACACATTTCTTCTCTGTGCCCTGACAGTCTGAGATTACAAAGGAGTCTGTTTGGTTTGATGTGGGTGTGTTTAAAACACTGTATTGTGAGGTTACACACTACTTCCTGCCCTCTGAGAATGGTGACATGGCCTCAATCCTGTCTTCGCGAAACTCATCTGACAGTGAGGTTTGTCTGTGATACACACACCTACATTTAACGGTTTCCAGTTATGTCAGTGTGTTTTACGTCACCGTTTTTTCCGTCTGACAGTGGAAGTTGCCGGGTCCTCATAGTTTCATGGGTCACGAGAAGCAGGAACTGGCCTCAGGAGTCACGTACAAGTTCAGGGTGGCCGGACTTAACAGCCGTGGCTTGGGCGACTTCAGTCCCGTCAGCGAGTTTAAAACCTGCCAGCCTGGGTTTCCCGGCGCTCCGTCTGCTGTGAAAATCACCAAGGTACAATCATTCTTCTCAGTGATGACAAAAACATTTCGTGTTCAAAGTTGATTAGACGCTATGTCACCATTTCAGGACTCTGACTCTGTGCACATCACCTGGGAGCCTCCCACCTCTCTGTCCGGGAAGATATTGGAGTATTCAATGTACCTGGCTGTGAGGAAGAGTCGAGGGAACAGCGTGGAGCGACCCGGGGAGCTGGCCTTCATCCGAATCTACCGCGGTATCAAGACTTCATGCACAGTCACTGAAGCCCAGCTGAGCAACGCACACATCGACTGCTCGGCACGGCCTGCCGTCGTCTTCCGAATCGCTGCCAAGAACGAACAGGGCTACGGTCCCGCCACTCAGATCCGCTGGCTGCAAGGTGTGCATGAGCTTCTGAAGCTTTGACTCATGAGTGTGTTCTCGTCTCGTTTTCCCCATTTTGAAGAATTTCCAGAATCGCCAAATAGCAGATTTCAAACTAATTCAGTTTCGATTTCGTGGCAGGACTCCTAGACAGACAAACAATAACGGTGAAAAAAACATAAAGTCCATGCAAAGTGGAATCGCAGCTTCTTCTCGATATGTCGACAACACAAACTAATAGCCAACTTACCTTTTATGGCATTGTTGATGTTTATTGGCCAAGTTAGGTTGCACTTTCAAATCAAACGTTCAGCATTTAACCCAATACAACGTAAATTGTTCAAAAGTTTGGGGTCGGTACGATTTTTTAAATGTTTTGAAGTAAGCTATGCTTGGCAAGGGTGCATTTATGTATCAAAATACAGTAATATTGTGAAATATTACAATATAAAAATAACTTTTCTATTTTATTATACATTAAAAAGTAATTTATTCTTGTATTGGCAAAGCTGAATTTTTAGTATCATGTCCCATGATCCTTCAGAAACCTTTCTAATATGCATTAATGTTGAACCCGTTGTGGTGCTTAATATTTTTTGTGCAATTTTTACACAATTTTGTCCAAAGCAACTTACAATTGCTATACATGTCAGAGGTCGCACGCCTCTGGAGCAACTAGGGGGTAAGTGTCTTGCTCAGGGACACATTGGTGTCCCACAGTGGATTCGAACCTGGGCCTCTCACAGCAAAGGCATGCGTCTTATACACTGTGCCATCATTTTATTTTAGAATCTTTTATAACATTATTAATGTCTTTACTGTAAATTTTGATCGATTTAATGCGTCCTAGTCAAATGCAACATACAGTACAGTCCTAACAGCTGCTTTTGTCGTCCTGCAGACACGAGTAAACTGAAATCGTCAGTGACGCAGGCTGACTCCAGCGCTCCAGCAGCAGAGCCGGACAGCACCTGCAGATGAACTCTCACCCCCGATGGATCCCACTGACAGCCAAGGCTATAATACTTCAGGACTGTATTTTACTCTATCGTTACACAAGGCCTTTTTAATATAGCCCGTTTAGTGACCTCAGTACACTGCTTTGATTGACTTTTAATGTCATGGCATTGTTTACACTGTAAGAGTTTTAGTTAAATAATACCCTTACTGGGTCGTTATTACTGTTAAGTCATGTACATTTTACTTTAACACTTTTTATACCGAGTTCATAAATATAGTTTTATTAAACTGTTGTAGCAACTGGTAACACTTTTTTTCTATTTCTTGAAATTATGTTTTATTAACAAAGTTCGGGAGGAGCACATTCAAATAATTGATCCTATTATCACATCACTCCAACCAGCCGTCAATTAACATGTCTATCCAATCAGCTTGAGTTGAAAACATATATATATATATATATATATATATATATATACACACACTTGACTCACCAATGTTCCTCGACAGTTTTTCAGCATCCTTCCACCACCCCATCTCCTCACACTTGCCTGGTTACTTCTTAAGCCCAAACTTGATTAATTCAGGTGTGTCTGATTATTGTTGCCATGACTACTGAGGTCAGACACACCTGGATTAATCAGTTTGCCCAATAATGGCAGACAGGAAACAAGGAGCTGGCTGAAGTTCAGGAAGTAGTGCAGCTGTGCATAAAGCCAATTGCTAGCAGTTTGGACATTTTTTCCCTTTTTATAAAAGCCATCCAATTCTTACTCTAAACTGAATTTTATTGAATAACTGGAGGAAACGTTTCCCCTTGCCTTATTATTATACATAAAACAGTGCAATTTAAAGGTACACATTATAACTTCTAACCCTCTAGCAGTTAAAAAAAAGCAGCTAGTGACGCAATTTCCCACAAACACCAAAATATAAACACTTATAATAGGCTTACCATAGAGAAACAGGGCAAGACAAATGTTTTGAAAGAAGACTTGAGGATGTATTGACTTTGTATAAATTTAGTTGATTTTGAACAAAAAAAGGTACAAAGTGTCCCTTTAAATAGAATAATTCAGGCAACGATCAAGTTTTGTTAACATTACAAAAACACAGTCCTACATTTTGACAGAAGTTTTTTGATTATTATAAATTTTCAGTGCATTATACATAGTAATAAGCCTGTTTTACTTAGTGCAATTAGTATAATCAGTCTTCTGGAGGATTTTTAATATTCCATTTATAAAATTGCTTATGCAGTTGAACATTGGACATTGTATCTGTATTAATGTTCCATTAACATTTCACTAATCTAGACAACTACAAAGAATATTAATGCCACAGATTGCGCCATTTCAAACTGAGCTCTTATAAACATCTATTTCTTCATTTACAGACACGTACACATTTACCTAGAGCCCTTTCTTGATGGCAAATTAAACATCTGAGAAAATATTTGACCATTTTTCAATTTTCCATTCATTTTGAACTGACTGTTTTTTGTTTTGTTTTATATTTGTTCCACAACATTTACGTTAAATATAGCAAATACATTTTTTGCCTCATAGTAGTCTTTTTGTATAAGCTAAAGTTGACTAAAAAGGGCATTGCAATAAAATCCATACATTCAAATGAATTTTGATCTTGACCATTTTTTTTTTATTTTCTATAAATATATAGATTTTTTTTAAATAAATATAAATATAAACTTTTGAATTACTTTTTAAAGGACATGCTGAACAACATTCAAACAAAGACAGATCACATTTTATTCAAATAATCAGCATAACAATATCAGTTAATGAGGTTATTTAAGATCAAATGACATCAAATCAGAATTCCCTTACTTGTGGGAATATAAATGGTCAATATGGCCTTGGCTTCCCACTGCCCCATCCCAAACTTTAAAAATTGTTAAATACCAAATAAGAACCAAAAAAAAAAAAAAAACCTCGCAATTTGGTGTGCAATGTACCAAGCAGACCAATCAAAACCCACTGGCCTAAATATAATACTGAATTAATTACAAGACATCACTTAAGATCAAATTAGCCTCCTGGCAACAGGCACTTTTGTTCCTGCTCTGATAACCAGGCATCTCTTGGTCTTCCAGCACTGACCTGAACACTTTGCAAGGCAAGAGATAAGTCTGTCTGGAAACTGAACATGCCACTAGATATAGTCGGCCTGTTCTTCAGTCATGAGAATTGTATTTGCTGAACGCCAGGGATCTAAAGGAGCAGAAAAAGAGAGACGGTTTAAATAATGAGCATAACTAAAACCTCCAGTCGGTCTAATCTTCAGTCATAAAATCTGTGGGGTAACATACTAACCTGCTGGTATGAGGTGGTGTATACCATCACGTTCTGTTGCGTGCCATCTGCAGTGATCAGTCCTGCAGGCAACTGACCAGCTGCAAGTGAAAGTAATATTAATTCATCATTGAAACCCTTTAAAATGCCAATAGCTATAAATAAGGACAAATTGAAGGGTGTGGTATGTTTCAATGACATCAAATTTTCTAAACAAGGCACTTGCTAAAGAGTTTGGATGTCTCGTATGTCAACACTAAAGGGAAATACAACTTACTGAAGGTGTCATCTGTTAGTTCTTCACCAAGGCCTTCGCTGACTGTAACCGGAGTGATGCCTTTCTCGCCCTTCATTGCCTTGGAAACATGAACATGTTACTTGTAACTTTCAAACACAATTTGTGCTCTAAAAACATTGACATTCTGTAATATTTTATTCCTTTGTTTCATTCAAATCCATATTCTCAACAATTACTTATATTGATAGACATTCATATTTTTAGACCATGATCTGTTAAGACAATAGAGCAGTTGTTAAGACCATGATCTAGTTAAAGTGGTGTATGCATATATATATATATATATGTGAGTGAGTGAATAATACCTCTCTGAACTTCTGCAGGTAGAGTTTAAGCGGCTCCACGTACATGTCAAAACCCAGAGTGGACATAGCAAACAGGATGTCCTCTCCATTAATGGTCTTGCGTTTCTCTTGATGGCATCTCTCGCTGGCCTCAGATGTGATGAAGCTGATGAACTCGCTTACACACTCCTGCACACACTCTTTTGCATCCTTGGCTATCTGAGATTAAAAAGAGTTGATGAAAAGGCCTTTACTTGTATTTAAGTTTAGGACACAAAATTCCCAGTGTTAAATTAACACTCCTGGTGTTATTTGGACCTATATGTACACCAGGAGTGTTAATTTAACACGGGACAACAATTCCTAGCTGTTTCTCTTGGATATACATCTTATCGCAACTCTCGTTTCATGCCGACTATTTTTTCCCATAATCCATAACATTTTAAGTTAAACTCCCTGATATTTTATAGGTTTTCCAATAACATGGGAACAGTGTAAGATCTACCTTTCCAGTCTGTGGGATGGCATTCTTCATGATACGGGCGACATTAGCGATGGGAAGGTAAATGTCTTGCTCTCGGAAATTGTCTTTGCTTCCGTTGCCATCCTCATGGTCATTAAAACTTTCATCTCCATCATCTGCACACATACAATGTATAATAAACATGCTGCTTCTTATGTCATAATAAATGTTTTCTTAATTATCTCTAACACAGGTGAATGATGTCCATGTCCTCACCATCCTGGGTCTGTAAGACATACGTCCCTCCGGTCATATACTCTCCAGTTATTCCTAACTGAGAAGTATCTGTGGTACTGCTGTCTCCGTCCATCTGAATAAACAAATATGACAATGAGGGTTGTGTAAAGAAACATTTATTACAGTTACAGCTTCATAATGTGCAAGAATACACTCATGGCCCAGGGATATCTAAATAACTCTCCAGAGTATGATGGGGGAAAAAAATGTATAATGAATAGCACACATTGGGTTAAAGAATATTAAATATTTAGAAATACGTATAATAATATACATTTACGAAACATACTATTATAGTATAAATACGTAATAAATATGTGGAACGTGGCAGTGGATATGTTATTAGTATAATTGTTTGTATGCATCTCTAGCAGTCCTTTGTTTTGACAACAAGTCAGCTAGCACAGGTTAGCATCACACCAGCTCAAGCTAACTAATTACACTCATTTAACAGGAAGAAATAGCTAATTTGTGAACCATTTGGATAGTTTAACCAGAAACTAACAGTCTTCTTTTGTCAAATAAACTTGCTGTTTATTAAACGTGGTTAAATGCGGCTTTGGGGCCTCGCGTGCATTTAGCCTCCATCTCTCCACTCAAATAATCCCTTACCCATCCTCAAACATGCATTCTTTCAACACTTCCTGCATTTAACTGCTCCTTCGGCCCGGTAAAACCTGTAAACGCCTGCCGGTAACATCCCTTTCTACCCGTTTAACACGAGAATTATCGCTGAAGCGGATCATTTGACCGGAGCCACAAATACAAACCTGACTCGTGCTCGCGCTGCAACTTGATTGGACGGAAATGGGTCTGCGCGAGACAGTTTGTGCCCGCGCGTGTGCACGCGTGGATATCGGTCACCAGAGGGCGCGCTGAGTAGATTGTGAATTAAAGATACAGAATCCAGTGCATTTAACTACAAATCTTGTGCAAATGCTCTCTAATGACCTTAATTTTAAAAACGTTATTTTTTTCTTCATTTGGTTTGTTGATATGATAAGATTCATGCTCACTGTAGGCCTGCATACATGTGGATAATTATAATATAATTTTATGTAGGCCAAATAACCACATTAACCAGGAGTTTCCATTCATTTTATGCAGTAATTTTTAGCTGTACAGTAGAAACTCCCCTCAGAGGACACCAACACATGACCTTGTAGTTCTGGCCTAATTCCCTTTTGGGAATGGACACCTCAGAAACTGCCTCTAATCCAGCAGGTCCAGAATGCAAAATCACTCATGAATTTTAAACGTTTCTGCTTCACTCAGCATGCTGAGGACCTTGAATGCATAATGAGCGACAGGAAATGTTGTGGCAGTTTATATCCATATAAATTAAGACTTAATTTTCAATTTAGGATTTGATACAAAATCTTCTGCACCCAACCAAGAAACTTAGGAAGAAATGATGTAGAACATCTATGCATGCCACAATGCCATTAATAAATAATTAGCATTGCATTAGGCTTTCAGTTCTTATCATTGATTAGTTTCCTCTCTAAATCTCAGAAGTCATTTCCGTGATTCCGTGATTTTCTGTGATTGTCTTTGTGTTGTGTCCACGCCTCAGCACAGGGTGGCATCGACTCAGCACTATTTGCCTAAGGCTTTATGATTTAACTGTCATAGCAGGTTAAAATTCAATTAGCTGTGGGGTTTTTGTATTTAGGTTTCCATTTTATTTATGCAGTGTGTTCATTTATGGCTTTCCGTCTAGTGATATGTATTGGGCTACCTGTTTTTTCTTCCTCTGGTCTTTCCTGCTTCTGCATTATTTACCAGCATACGGAAACATTTCTCACCAACTTGACCACAAATTTGTAATGTAGATTGGGATTTTTTTAGGCCAGTAGTTCCCTGCTCTGATGAACTTGCTCTTTATTTTTCATTTCTTGTCATTTTATTACAATATTATTTTATTTACGTAGGCTATATATGTACACTGAGAAAAAAATATGATTTGTAATCACAACATTTTTTTCTTTTGTCAAATCAACTTAGATAATTTATGTAGTTCAGATAACATACTATTTTGAGTTTCTGGTGATTAAATTAATCTCTTTCATTGTATTAACTAAATTTTTCCATTTCAATGAACTTAAAATTTTAAGGCAACCATCTCAACCTTTTTAAGTTAAACCAACATTTTAAAAAAAAATAAATAAAATGTATACATTTTGTTAGGCTATTAATAATAATGGCAGTAGCAATACCACATACATTAGTTAATTGTTAATACTAATATTTATAATAATAATAATTATTATTATTATAAAACCTTTACAGAAGCTACCATAACTTTCATCTAAAATGCCATGTAATGACCTTCATAAACAACAAAATACATACAAATAAATAAATAAAGATGCTTTGTTTGAATCAGACTTACAATAGAAATAATAAGTAGCCTATAGGCTTGAAATTTCATATATGCAATAACCACGCCATTCAGTGGCATACCTTAGTTTGAGATATGTGGATATACTGATATTTTGCCTACTGTGCACAATACAAACTGTATGCTTAATTGCAATCCGGGCTAAATTTATAAAGCAACATGATACACTTATGACCTCTTTATTTAACTGCTGATGAAGGCAAACAAGTTTCAACTTTGAAAACTCACGAAAAGCGAGAGGAAATGTGAGAAATGATTAAATGGAAACAAAGATGAAAGCGTGGGCGCGCTCGTTCAGAGGGGCGGGGCTTCTCCACTGTAGTCTACTGTGCGGAGGAAGCTAGCGCACTTCAGGGAGATCACGGAGATCTTTGAGACACGGACGCAGGCAGCGAGAACATCAGCATCAAACACAGACCCGCTGTACGGGGCTCGGCAGCCTCCCTCCCTCCGTCCCTCCGGCTCTCCGTGCCCAGCCATGAAACAGACGTTACTGGACCTCATGAGGATGAGTAGGATCTGCCGGATGGTGCTGGCCACTTGTTTAGGATCTTTTATTCTGGTCATCTTCTATTTCCAAAGTATGTTCCAACCAGGTAGGACTTCGTGATGGTTTCATTCTAAAGGGTTTAAGATGCTCTGTTCCCTCTTTTGTAGCCCCCGACTTGGTGATTTAGTGTGGAAGAATGTCATTCATAATCAATGAGCTGTTTGAAAGAGCGCATCGATCATCAGCAGCGCGCGCGCGCGTCGGTGATGTAGCCTGTAGCCTACTGACTCACATCAAAGCTCCAGCTCTCCGTAGCCTATCAATAATACCGCCCGCTTTTATGCATTTTAATCTTTTATTTATATGAAGCACAACGGGTAGAGCCCGGGTCCGTTGTTTAGGGTTGTGTTGTTGTGGAGGGATGGTCATTGTCTCCAGTCCAGTGGCCGGTACAGTAGAGTCAGTCAGTGAACTGAATGCTGACACACTGTACACACATCCATACATCAATACTGACGTACAGCTGACACACATCCTCTGCTGTTTCTGTTCATAACTGTTGTTTATATTGCTGTGCATGGCTTGTGAAATTGAAAGTAGTGTCTATCTATTACATATCTATTGTTTGTGAAATTGAATAGAAAGTATCTATCTATCTATCTATCTATCTATCTATCTATCTATCTATCTATCTATCTATCTATCTATCTATCTATCTATCTATCTATCTATCTATCATTTTAAATTTAAACCAACAGTTTGGTATCTATCTATCTATCTATCTATCTATCTATCTATCTATCTATCTATCTATCTATCTATCTATCTATCTATCCATCTATCCATCCATCCATCTATCTTTCTATCTATGTCCGTCCGTCCATCCATCTATCTATGTCCATCCATCCATCCATCCATCCATCCATCCATCCATCCATCCATCCATCCATCCATCTATCTATCTATCTATCTATCTATCTATCTATCTATCTATCTATCTATCTATCTATCTATCTATCTATCTATCTATCAAAATGTAATTTAAAATTTAAACCAACGGTTTGGTTTATCCATGTTTGACCGAAACATCCATCCATCCATCCATCCATCCATCCATCCATCCATCCATCCATCCATCCATCCATCCATCCATCCATCCACGTCTACCGAAACACACACATCTGGAAGTTCTATTGATAGATGATGTTGGATGTATAATTACATGTGTCTGCAAGACTTTTCCATTGTCCCGCCCACCGGTTTGATTCATCTTGTCCAAAGCATGTAGCATGTCACCTGCTTTTTGGGGGAATTCCCATGCGCTGCGGATGGAAGATCCAGATAAGGACAATGAGACCTGTGTAGTAGTGCAGTAGTCAGTGAGCGCTATGGTCACCGGCATGCTGGAATGTCTCTGGAAGCGGTGAGTCATCAGCGTCACCGGCATGTGAAGGTTCTCAGCAGTCCGCTGGAATGCCCGTGTCATCATTATCATCATCATACACAAACGGGATGCTGAGCCGAGACGGAGGAACTGATGAGCTCATGCACACTCATCCAGATGTTGTCTGCTTCAGAGAAGATCATGACATGTAACACTCAGTCACTTGTGTTTTATAGCGTCACTGAGGTTAACAGCGTCCCATGGTCTGCTGGGATGTACAGGCAATTCTCTCCATAGTGGTACAAGCAGCTGTTTCTAAAAGCATCTGTGTGTCCCACATGCTTATGAACAAAATACAACAGTCTCCCTTATGCTCCGCATTGGCTTGACAGGTGTTTCAGTCTCCTCTTCTCTCTGTGTGTGTGTCTATGGTCGCATGCCCTTGCTCTTTTGTCCTTTCCTCCCCCTGTGTGACCTGATTTTGCACTCAAGCTTACAAACATACCCCGAGAACACACTGGCACACACACACAGGTATACTTACGTTAGAAAGAGCCTCAAGTGGACCTAAGCAGTTGAGTGACAGGGCTGACGTCATGCTCCAGTGTGTTTGTGATGAACAGAGAATGAGGACATCCATAAGGAAAATGAGATCTTTTAAAGGGATTTTCCAGGTTCAATTCAAGTTGAGCTCAATCGACAGCATTTGCGACGTAATGTTGATTTTCACAAAAATGAATGATCAATCCACACACACAAGAAAAACACTGTCCTGAAACACTGTTGCCGTGTTAATACACGGCCAAAACCCATAAGAAGTTTTTATAGGAACAATAAAAGCTTTTGTGGTACTTTTTGTGGTTATAAACATTTGAACTTTGAATTTTTCTTTAACATAATTTAACTCAGATTTGTCAAGCCAGATTGCTCATCACATTCCTCCATGTTAAAGTTGTTTGTCAATGCTATCCACGTTTTACAGCTCAATTGTCTCTATTTTTTATTTCTCCTGAGGAATTTTAGAAGAAACGTCAGAGGGAAAAGTTACTGAAATGAAGAATAACTGAGAAGCCTTGATAAGAGCAACCTCTTGAGTGTGACAGCTTTCCTCTTGGCAGGACTGGAGAGATAGAAAAGAGAGGGAATTATAGGCGTGGAAAGGAACCAAAATGAGTTGTCTTAAGAAAAGAGATAAGGAATGTCTTCAGGGAGTTCAACATTCCTCAAGGGTTGGTTACTCGGGACCGGGACGGGGACTCAGACCAGCAGACCAAAGAGTCCCGGCTCTTCCTGAGAGCTCAGATAAGGCCGTTTCTGTATTTGTGTGACTGACTTTCCCTGACGTACAGCAGTCTTTCTTCCGAGTCGGTTGAGGAGGCCTGGCATTTGATGTCTATGAATGATAAAGGTCAAGTCAACATGGAAACAAATGACATATCAAAGCTCAAATCACACCGACTGTTTGCCTGCCAGTTCCAAGCTCATTGTTGTTGTTGTTTTTTCCGTGTCCATTTTTTTGGAGAGTGCATATGCAGGATATCCTGTTTGTGTGATCTTGGTGGGTCGGTTCTTTGTTTTCCAAGCCATCAGCTTACACACACCCACATGCTCAAGCTGGTCCCAGAGAGATTTGGACACTGGTACAGCTGCAGAACGAATATTTCACAATACATGTTTATAATGTTCTGTAACAATGTTACATGTATATATATATATATATATATATATATATATATATATATATATATATATCAAATTCTATAATAGAACTAATCTACCCTATCTCACGACCAATTTGTACGAATTCATACGAGTGATTAAAAAGTGGCTAATTCGTACTAATTCATACGACCTCACTCGTACGAATTCGTACGATTTGTCCAAACCCACGTGATGGTTAGGTTTAGGGGCGGGGTAAGGTGTAGGTAATTCGTACGAATTCATACGAATTGGCCAATTTGTAAAATATGTACGATTTAGCAAAATCGTAATAATTCGTACGAGTGAGGTCGTATCAATTTTTACGAATTAGCCACCTCGTAAAATTCGTACGAAATCCTGTGAGATTGGAACTAATACATTAACTGCAATTTATTTAATTAATATTATAATAAACATTAACATTTTTAATTAAGAGTATTTTATAATATAACACTCTTTTGTTCTTTAATATATTCTTATAATCTATAATATTCTAATTTTATTTAATTACAATTATATATTATATGTGTAATTATATGCAATATAATATTTTTTGTAATAATACAACTATATATAATATAACTAATAATATTCAGCTAATAATATAACGAATAATACATTAATTTAAATAATACTATTTTAAGAATTGCCTAATATTATAATAATTGTACTAATTAAATAATTAAAATTAATTAAAAAATTAATACATTTTTATAATATATTATTCTGTAATATTTGTATTTAATTACAATTATTTATACAGTGTATATATATATATATATATATATATATATATATATATATATATATATACGTATATATACACACACACACACTCAAACTATATATATATATATATATAATAAATTCTGTAATACTATAGTTATCAATTAATTAAAATAATATTATAGGAGAAATATGGACACTTGTACTGTGCTGGAGGAACATTTGAGAATCAGTGTTATTCAGATACATAATACAAATGAGCTTCAAGCTAAATTATTTAGCCTTACATAAATGTAGTAGTGAGATAAGGTTTGATTAACGGGCCTAATTCACATTCTCTTCACTGCACTTGTTGTTATTGCACTGAGCCTCGTGTTCGAGCCAGAGATTGTGTCATTGGAGCCCACCAAAGCAATTTGGTTGATATCCATCTGCTGAATTTGTGGCTCGCACTTCCTGATTCGTGTTTTTGGTCGGCATGCGAACATCTGCTGCCATGAAACCTGGCCCACACATGCCCTGATAAGCTTGTATCTTCAGAGAATGCCAACTGTATAGGAAAACCCTGCATGTCTTCCTTCTTCTTGGATTTTTGTTGATGTGAAAAGCCACGCCTGTAGACGGACCGCCTCGTGCTTTCTGCACATCTGTCCGCCTCTCTCTTGCCCTTTCCGTCTCTCCGGTGGTTAATTGTTGAAGCCATGTGCGTGAGATAAAAGGTGTGCACATGTTTGTGGTTTATGAGTCAGCCCATTAGTCTCATTAAGCTCAGCTTGCACCGTCTGCGGAGTGTTGTCGTGGGAGGAGCCGCGTCTTAATGATGGAAAACTGCATAAGTGTCTTTTACCAAATCCAACATCTGGATGCCAGCCACCCGCATCTGGAGGAAGCTGGAGGAATGAAGAGATCTCTGCCTATGGATGGATGATTACATCCCAAATCCCATAATAACTTTTTAGGAGCCGGTGCTTTAAATATTTTGGTGAAGTGAGTTTGTGTTGCGTGATTATGTGTTGCTCCTTTTTCGAATTTGATAATTACAGAGTTGTGGGGTCATGGTGTGTGCAGATCCCAGAAGAAGTGCTCCGAGGTTGCTCTTTTATAGCGGAGGAGAGATAAAGTTATATATAAGTGACTTGGTCTTGAATCTTTTACTAAAGGTCCGCAGGGGAAATAAATATAGACACAGACGAGACAATTGCTGGCATATAAAAGTGCAGAGGTATAAACTGACTGAGTGTGCTGATATTTATAACTTTGATGAAAAAGAAATGTGGGTTCTTTTGTTCAGCAGGACTTCTGGAAGAAAGAAATGAGATTTGTTTTGTTCCAATGGGCATAATGAAAAGAGTGTGTATGTTTGTGTGTGTGTGAGTGTCTCATTAGGGCCCTTTGTCAGCCTGCTATAGCTATAGCAGTCATTATGCACTACGTGGAGTGTCTTGTTGGCGAGAGTATTGATAAGCATTGATCTTACCGTATGACTTGAGCTCTAGGCTGTTAATGGGAGAAGAGGGTCCCTAACCACATCTGGCTATTGTTTATGCCCGTTACCATGACGACGGGAAGATGTTTCATCTGTGACAGAATGAACAATGAAACCAATGAAGGGTTAAGAATATCACACACACACACACACACATGATTGAAATCATTGATGCTTCACACATATCAAATATCACAGAAGCCATTTCTTACAAAAAGCTCATTTGTTCTTTGGGTGAATCTCATAAAGCTTGTTAAATACATGTTTGGGTCATATTTTGCATTTACTTGACAATAAATTCCCCCTTTAATTCTCATTATAATGCAAACAATGCAAAAATTCTAAACAAGAAAATAATGGCACAATGCATAATTTCGTTTTTTTACACTGTAAATAAATATTGTTGGTTTAACTTAAAAAATGAAGTAACCTGGTTGCCTTAATTTTAAGTTCACTGAAATGGAAAAAGTGAGTTAATACAACGAAGGAGAATGATTTAATCATCAGAAACTCAAAATTATATGTTATCTGAACTAAATCAATTATTTAAGTTGATTTGACAAAAGAAAAAATGTTGTGATTACTAATCATGAAAAGATTTTTTTAACAGTGATTTCTTTTAATTATTGGATCTGAAATACAACCTACACTTTCCTTGTGAAATTCAGCGCTGCGGGTGCAGTTTTTCACAATCAGACTGAGCAAGTCTGGGGTTTTATTCAGAATTAATTACGTTCTTGAACAGAGCTAAAGTGAATTATGGTTTTTAATAAGGGCGACGGTTTGACTGTGCATGTATGCTTTTAGGAGGGGTGTGTATTATACAGACTTCTCCTCATTATGGTGTAAAAATGGGCGTTAATAAGAGTTATCTATCACTATCCGCTAGTTCTAAACAAACATACATGTCTGTTTGACTCTCACATTTATATATGTGCATAAGAGGTTGATTTGTTCTAGCGATACTTGATAGCTCGTCCTGTCCATTGGTTAAAACATATTTATCAGTCCTGCAGGACAAAGGAAAGACAGAGGACCAAAGAGAGACAAAGAACTCAAGTGAGAAAATATGCGACGGTGGAGAAATCCCACATTTCACAGGGTGTAAGCCATCACCATGGAAACAGCGGCATGTATGATGTGTGTTTTGAGGGGATGGGGTGTGAGAGTGTAAACAGGTGTTCACACGTGTGCGTGTGTGTTAGTAGTGGGGATGCTTTTCTCTTGTATATTTGTAAGCATTTGGATATGAAGGCTCACTCCCTTCAATAATAAGATGATGGGGGATACAGTGAGAATCCATGGCTATTAATAAAAAGTTCATTTCCAGTTTAATAACACTTCTGCACTGAAATAAAATGAAGCAGTGAGCAATTGCAGAGACACATTAGAGTTGCTATGAGGGCAGAACGGATGTGAAAAAGAGAAAGCAAAACAGAAATCAAGAGAGTGTGTAGTGCAGCCTAAACTGCAGTGTTGGGATAGAATCAAACATTGGGTGTATAAGCATACACATATACCCGGCTTTTATGATTTTTTTAACTTGATGTGCGTTAACAAGATAATAGGTTACTAGTTAAGTAAATGTGTATTTTACCACCATTTCAAATTACTTTTTTTTTTGCATTTGAAATGTGTCATTCAAAAAGGTTTCCCCAAACATCTCCCATTGGTTGGACAAACTGATAGTCCCACCCCCAATCTAACGATCCATTGATTGAGCCATTTTAACCTCCAAAAATATGTCTAAGCATCCATTACTAATTTGAAAACATTGCGTTAAACAGCAAATTTCTAAGAAGTTCTTGGAGTAACAAGGAGGTACCGCCATTGCTTTTAAACGCCAGTTCAAGTAACAAAGAAGTAGTATTGAGTAAATTTTAGATTTTAGACACTATATTGGAAGTTACTTTGTCTTTTATCGCTCATCTTCACAAAAATATTTGAGAACACGGTAGAATTTCACTCTGAATCCTGAATGAATGTTTGATTTTTACCCCCATCTAGTAGGGAAAAAGTATATGACCATCCAGTGAATATTAGTTTCTGTTCCTCTCAATTCCGATTTCGTTTTAACTCCTACGGTGGCCAATGTAGTCCAAGATTAACATGGCTTCCAGTTCAACCTCGTCCATAAATGTGTGAACTCAAACGTAAACACGAAAAGCGAAGCTTGAATTAACGGGTATGTCACTCTTTGGCTAATGTACTTTAGCAAAATGAACCCCTTACCCGTATGTATTTTCAATGGCATATTATCATACACTCACGAAAATACTTTATTATTTGAATGAAGTAAATATACATTAATGAGCACATATATTTTTGAAAGAACTAAGTGTTTTTAGCTAAGAATAAACTAAAAGAGTTACACAGTGTAGCTTTAAGTGAATTTTTTCAGTGACTCATTTGAACACACCTAAAGTTAAAAAAAAAAAAAAAAAAAAAAAACTATAACGCAAACAACACAGAGGAACAATATTGTTGGAATCACTTTCAAAACAATTTTTTTTTTGTTGCAGCTGATGAACGATAAAACATTGACAGCCAATCAGAATCGACCTGACTTTAAAGCGCTTGAGCATTTTAGAGTGGTAGAGATAACTGCAGTGCATACTTTTAATAAACAGAATGTGTGTGTTTGTGACACTGTTGAAGTTCCTGGTATAATTTGCATGGAGTGTGACTCTTCTTGGTTTGACTACTGTCACCCCCCCCCCCCCCCCCCCCCTCCAGGCTATTTTAAGATCTCACTTCTGCATAGTCCTCTTCCAGTCTGTAATTTTGTGGTATGTGTATGTGTATTTCAGTTACTTTAAAACCATAGCATTTTGCTTTGAGAAGAAGGATGAGAAACTTTAGCAGTAACATGCATGCTATTTAGTGAACAGATCGAATTGCACGTGGAAGTGTGTGTGTTTGAGTGAATAACAGTGCTGTATAGAGCGTCTCACTCTCAGCAAAGCCTGGACAAAGTCTGATTATTAAGAAGTCTCAAATGCTGTTGCTGTTCGCTTTTCTAATTCACATTTTTGTACATTATCTTGGCTTCAAAAGTACGCCTTTGGCCGTGACATGAAGACATCCCATAAGTGTACTTCCTTTTCATGTTCCCATGGCAACAGTAGTTGCAGTGGCCCTTATGGGGGCTTTTTGGTAAGAGGTAGCGGGTGATTTACGGGCCTGATTTTCTGAGCATGCTCCAAATAGTAACACAAGACAAAGAGGCAAAACAGTGCGAAACACTGCTCACACACAGACCGCATCGCACGGCTGTTCACTCAGTGCTCATTCACACACATAAAGCTGATTGTTCTCTGATTTTGTCTCATAAAAGCAGCCATTGTTTAATATCATCTAAAAGACACTGAGGTTTATTTCATGGAGTCTTAAATATGAGTACTATTCTGACTCAATTTCACAATTATGACTTTTCCGCTGAGAACGAATTTTACTGAGGATTAATACAAAATACTGTGATAAATTATTTATTGTCTTTTTGTTCATGCCATTTAAATGTATGAATATGAAATGTATAAATCTCATCTTCAAATATCTGGCAAAAATATTGCACTGGGTACAATTACATTATTTATTTATTGTAAATAAACTAAAATTTAAATATTAAAATAGGAATAAATATCACAATGATTCATGCCATTTACATCTAGGATATGAAATGTATGAATTATCATAATCAAACATTTGCAAACAAATAAATTATTAAAAAAAATAAATGTACTTAATAAATAGGCTACTACAATATTTATACTTTACATTCACTATGTTGATTTTTGCAACCTAGCCAACCTAAATATGATAGTAAATTATTATCATTATTAATACAATTTAGAATATTATTTTTTTAATATGGTCTGTTATGATTTTAGTAAAAAAATAACTATTATTATGATTTTTATTATTATCATATCTGGAATATTATTATTGTTTAAATTATATTATATTATATATTTAAAAATTGTGTTAATAATAATTTAATAAAATGTGTGTTAATAATAATGATAGTTAAACATAATAATGATGATGTTTAAATGATATTGTCATTTAATTAATATTAACTATTAATAAAATTATATTTAACTATATATATATATATATATATATATATATAATTAAAATTATATTTAATTATAATTAACTTTATTAATATTAACTATAATATTAACTATATTAGCTATGTCATAACTTTTGTGACATAGCATTTCATTAGTCTTACCCAGTACCTGTAAAGGCCGAATATATTTGGGATGCTTGTGAAATAAAGTCAAACAAGAGCATTTTGGGTTCATAATGCATGTTAAAAGAGTCAAAAGGAGCCACACATATTCTATAATGGAGTGTTTTTGGGCAATCAATTTTGGATTTAAGGCTATACGTGTTTGTAATGTAAAGTCCACAACAAATCGCAGTTATTTCAAAAGCTCACATATGGCCTTCTATAACTGATAACACTGTAAAGAACAATAACTGTAACATTTGTCAAGGTGAGCAGAGCACCAGAGGGAGAGGAGATTCAGACTGGAAAATGCTTGAACCACACTTGTAATTTGAAGGTTTTCTGATTTAATGAAGCTAATTAGGGGTGTAAGTGGGTGATCTAATCAAAGCGCACTCTAAACAGAAGGACTGTGGATGTGAGAGGCCCATCAGTCTGACCCCCCCACCCCGCGCTGAGCAGTAATGGTACGCTCCCGTGTAATGGGCTGCATGGATCACTGTTGTGTGTCTCTGGGGTGGGATCGGTTGGCAAGCATATTATTTGGGTTACTCTATCTTTTCCTCTTTTCCTCTTTGCCACTCTCAGTCTAAAACATTCATGAGGTTCCTCGGGTCAAATCAGTACCAGTCTCGTGCAGTTAGACCGTGACTAATAGCATCAGGCCGCCCACTTAGACAGGAAGACAACATCTGACACACATGAAAAGCAGGCAGCCAACTACAATCTGTTATTAAAAAATGATCGAGATTTTAACGGTAAAATACTGTAAAAATGCTACGGTTAAACTGTTAATTGGTTAACAGAAAGTTTCCTTACTATATACGGTAAATAACTGTGATAGATCTAATGGTATGTAATTTTTCTGTAAAATACTGTTAGATTTACCATTTTTGAAAGTGAAAAAGAACAACTCATTGTATAATTTACAGTAAAAAAAAGTAAATTGACATCCCCACAATTCCCTGCATGACCACTTAGACAGGAAGACAACATCTGAAACACACGAAAAGCAGGCAGCCAAATACAATCTGTCGTTAAATAATGATCGTGATTTTAACGGTAATATACTGTAAAAATGTTACAGTTAAACTGTTAATCGGTTAACAGAAAGTTTCCTTACTATATACAGTAATAACTGTGATAGATCTAATAGTATGTAATTTTACTGTAAAATACCATTAGATTTACCGTTTTTGGAAGTGAAAAAGAACAACTCATTGTATAATTTACAGTAAAAAAAAAAACGTAAATTGACATCCCCACAATTCCCTGCGTTACACTCCACATTTGATTTATGTTTGTTGAAATAACTATGTTTCTTCATGGTTTTCTTAGTTTTTTACTAATCAGTTATGCACATTAGAGTTTTATGTTACATGTAATTGTTAAATTAGTGTTTATTGCATTTTTTTAATATTTCATGTGTGTTTAATGTTTGTGCGAATTAAACTCTGAAGCTTCTATATAATAATATTAACTTTCTTGTGGAAGAGCTGCTTGAGATGAACTTTGATCATGTGACTCTCATCCTTGCTGTGATTGGTGGTTTTCAGTGTATTACAAAACAAATATTAATACTTCAACATGTCATTAAATTAACATTATATCAGATAATGAATTACAGTTTATTACTGTAAATTTTAAGTTAAGTCTGTAAAACCAATAACATTGCTATCACATTTTTGACGGTAAAGATCTGGCAACCACAGCTGCCGGTATTTTACCGTAAAAATTATGTTTTATTTTTTACAGTGTTTTACTGTACTGCTTTACAGTAAAACGAGTTCCAAATGATTGACGACTGATCGCAGGAAAGCAAAAAGGATTGCAACACTTGTGAGGATTGTAAACGTGTGCATGCTGTATCCTCTCATTACAGTGCGGTGAAGGAGACTTGTGTATTGCGGCTATACATTGAGTCATGCTTTGACACTGCAGAAGGAAAAGAGAGGTGATGACTGAAGTCACGCCACGGCTGAAGTGTTGTAGTGTCATTTGTCTAGTGAGCATCTGGCTGACGGCTGTTTGCTTCTCTATATCTACCCATACATTAGACCTCCACAGGTTCCTGCTGATTATAGATCTCCTGCTGCTCTGAATGGTGCAGTCTCAGTTAACTTCACATTTGGACACTGCGGGTTTGAATTGAATCAGTTTCTATTTGTTGTTTTTCTGTCCTGCAGCCTCCGTTTGCTTATCTTCTCTCCTCCTCCCTCTTTAAGGGTGTGTCATGCAGAATTAGAGGTTTGTGGTGGAAGCGTGTTTGAGAGAGGAGAAACTCTTGACAGCTGCTATAAATAGAGCCTGGCTTGCTTCACAAAGAGATATATAATATATAGTTACATATACTGTGTTCCTGCCTACATTTGTATATTGTTTCAGTTTTTATTATTTTTTTGGACATTTATATTAATCACTTAGTTACAATGATCCGGCTCTGTCAAATGATGAATAGAAATGAAGCTAGTTTTGGTAGACTGTAAAAATGTGCAGTTATTGTCAGCATGATTTTTTGCTTCCATAATGCGACATGTTTTTGAGTGGAACAAGAAAAAATGTTTGATGGGACTATTGGATGTAGGATTTTGTCCTTCAGGAAGTGATTGGATCATGAAAAATGGGCATAGTTTGCTAAAAAGTAGTTTGTCAAATGGTTGATATCATCTAATTGCCAACATAACCAACTGTAAGTGACATCACCGAGTTGTTTCAGAGGATTATTATATTTGATTATTTTATGTAATTAGAGAATTGTATTATTTTATTATTATTTTTTTAATAACATGCACTGATAATTCTTTTTACAATTAGACCAGGAACATGAATTAGTATGAGTAGTATAATTTGATTTTGTGTTGAGTTACATTTTTCGTTTTTTTTTACTTAAATAAATTAAGTTAATTTAGATGTTACCACATTAAACAATACAAAGCTTGTTTTTCTTTTACACAATGTAATTAAAATCAGCATCCAACTATGCACGCTGAAATTCAATCCATCATGTGGGAACAAGGAGACAAAATGTAGATCTCTTTAATGACAGAACATCCTTAAATGGAGACTAAATGCTTTTTAGTGCCTTTGGGGACCATATACTCTTCCAACACGCCACAACATTATACATCTCAGTTAGATGCTTTTATTTTAATTGCTGAGTCTAGTTTTGAGAGACCTATTTACATTTTGGAGCTATTTTCTGAACAACCATTTAAAGTGATTTATTCCATTTCTCATTTTTAATCTGTAAAAGCCACTGAGATGGGCGGTTATACATGTTAGGCAAGCAAATTTGGTGAGAGATGGATATGTTTGGAGAGAGGCATATTGATTAAAGGGTCACATTCGTGCACTCCACTCTAAAACTTATGGTGCGTAAACACTTCAGAGAGTTTATCAGATAGCTCATTTTTGCTTCAAAGAGCTTAAGTATCCATCATTTTATTTCCCAGAGTCCCTGGTATAAACAAACGTCTGCCATCTGCCAGGTTTGCAGCTTGATGTCACCCGGAGCGTTGTCAGATGTGGTTAGTTGTTGTATTTCCCAACAAAATTGTCCACAGTGACCAGAAATAAAAAAGTATTACAGAGAGGAGAAGTTGCATCAGATTAAGAAAGAGAGAATGCAATACCAAAGTTCAGAACCTACTGCTATATATTTAAAAAAATAAGTACACTCTAAAAAATGTTGGGGTTTTTTCAACCCAAATTTGGGTCAAATGTGGACAAACCCAAATGTTGGGTTAAAAATGTAATTAAAAAAATTTACAGTTGAAAGTGAAAGTTGAAGTTTGGTTAAAATTTGTAATTACATTTTTAACCCAACATTTGGGTTTGTCCATATTTGACACAACTCCACATTTATTAAACATATGAAAACAGCAATAATTGCAGTATTGTCCCATATATTGCAATATATAACTTAAAATAAAAATACATTTTATTTTTAAAAATAAATTTTATAGAAGTTTGTGTTTACATAATATATGTGGGTGCACTGTGTATATTTATTTTGTATATATATATATATATATATATATATATATATATAATACACACTCATGCATGTATATTTAATAAATATTTTCATGTATATACTGTATATAGATTTATATATAATTTATATTATATAAAATTTAAATATTTTATATATAAATTATATATATTTTTTAAATATACATGTGTGTGTATTTATATATATATATATATATATATATATATACACACAAAATAATTATACACAGTGCACCCACATATATTATGTATACACAAAATTTTATTTTGGATGCGATTAATTGCATTTAATTGTTTGACGGCCCAATCGATCAGTCATTAATCGCGATTAATCGCGATCGATATATTATTATATATCATATGATATATTACTAACTTTCACAATATATGGAGACACATGAAAAATATTGTCAAATAATATATTGAGAAATATATTTTTGTTACGTAATTGCTTCAATGTTTCAGAGTTCTGGAATGAAACGGTTAAGTGACTGATTCAATATTTCAATATTAGATTTTCCAAGCAATACACAGCAAAAGTTGGTATTGTTTAGTTTCCGAATGAATCTACGTTTTTGAAAGGATCCGTTAAGCTAACGATTCAATGATTCACTCATAAAGACTGAATGATTCAGTGTTTTTGAATGAATATGTTGAGCAAATGATTCAGTGATTCACTTAGAGAGTCTACAATCATGCATTCATTTAAGCCAAAGAAAAACTTCTCCTCTGCCATAGTTTTCACATCTCGAGGCAGCATATTTACATGCGTTTCTATTATCATTTAGATGTGTGTTTGTGTGAACTGTTCTATCTTACTGTATAACCTGCACTAACTCTTCAAAGCTTTGTGTGACAAGCACAAGTCTTTGATCGCTATACAGAACGCAAGATAAAATGCAGCTTCGGAGCTCTTGCATTTGAAATGACAGCGGCTGTAGACAAGTGTCTGTTTCCTATTCTCCAAACCAGGGTGTCTTCGTTCCTATGGGAATGCTTTGGCTGTATGGGATGTGAACAATGACTACAGGCCGCATTTCAACTATCTTTTTCTCCCCTCTCTCTTCTCTTTAGCTGACACAAGCACTTCCTTCCGTCTCCGAGACTAGCTAATTACCCACATGGGCACACAGAGCCGTGCTTAGCGTTGGCCTGGAAACGCTATTGACAACCCAGCGATGATTTAAGCTTTATTGCATCATCAATGATGTCAGAAAGTGTAATCATTCTTAACATCAGGAGTATATGAGGTTATACAGCAAAGTCAAGAGGGAAAGAATGAATCAAATGTGGGAAGTCATAGCATAGCCTTTCTTGAGGTGAGAGGTTCAGCTGATTGGATCGATAATAATTGCATATGCAGAACACAAAAGGTCACTTATGTTGTTATATAATGAGGTCAGTGTGTGTTTGGAAACCTCTCGTCAGTATCTGTGTGTGTGGTCTGTGAGTGTGAGGGAATGCACTGTATTGTTTGACTGTCTCTTGTGTTTTGTTTTGATGGATGGAGCCTTTGAGTGGCAGATGGCTCTCCAGCCTGCAGACGTGTTATCACACACCAGGGGGTCCACACACACAAACACATCGACACAACTCAGTGCATTAGACCACCAACATGTCGATTTCTTTAATTGAGGGGAGGGTTTCCCCTTTTCATTTACTATATGGCGCTTTCCACAAGTACGGTACAAAATAAAGCTTAAGAAGTCTTAAAAATGATTTTTTTTTGGGTCAAGTGTGTAATTTCTGTGCTACTGGCATCACCAATGACTTATTTTATTTTTTTTATAGGGAACAAATTACACACTACAGCTTTAACATTCAAAAAATTTTGTTTGTTCACCTCGTAAATATTTTTATGAGCTGTGTTAGTTTCTATAAAACTCATTCTTATATTTTTTGTGGGATTTCATTATTTTCAAGAAATAAGCCTATAATATAAACATTACATAAATGAAAACATCAAAATGGGTCATCAAAAGGGTCGCAAATTTAGCCTATGCTAAACTTACTGGGGCTATCTAATATGGGATTAAATAAAATATTAAAATTAAATTAAATATTCAACAAATAAAATAAAATAATAAAATATTCATATTCGCAGTGAGTTAGGGCCAAGCTCAAGTCTGAATGTGTGTTTGTGTTTTTGAATAATCTCTGTTTTGTGTAACGCTGCACACTAAAAAATGCTGGGTTGTTTTAACCCAACTTTGGGTCAAATATGGACTAACCCAGCCATTGGGTTAAATTTTTACATTACATTTTTAACCCAACATTTCGGGTTTGTCCATATTTGACCCAAAATTGGGTTAAAACAACCCAGCATTTTTTAGAGTGTGTTTTTGGCCTAGAGTTGCAGGACAGATGCAGAACTTGCTGCAAATATATGAATACGAAAGTGCTTTCGGTGACATCTGCATCCCGTTGTTTGTGAGTTTGAAGGACGTGAAGCCATTTTTCTCTGCCTGTCTTCAAGGTGACACGTTCCTCGGCTAGTTTCAGATGTAATGTGATCTGAGGGACAATATGGACGGATGGAGACGCAGAGGGAAGAACGAGACGAATGAATAATGACAGCCTGGGTCGGCCAAAGAGAAAGCGTGTGTACATTCGTTTTGCACAAGGACAGCGATACAAAGATGAAGAGGGACAGAACAGGAAATAAAAGGACGCAGATTCGTCCCAATAGTCTCAAGAAAGAGTTTGGATAATGTATACTGGTGTGTGTGTGTGTGTGTGTGTGTGTGTGTGTGTGTGTGTGTGTGTGTGTGTGTGTGTGTGTGAGTCCAAATTCAGTATGCAATTAGAGTGCTGTGTCGGCATTGCCACGCCAGGATGCTGACACACTCATAAAAAGCCCCACAAACAGCTCAAACACACACACAGCAGAGGTCCTATGAAGTATAATGCAGTTAGCAGTCATATTCACGACTCTGGGTCGGCTTTTGCCTAAATTGTGGGGAACAAATATCCCCTCAAGGACAGTAAAACTTGTAATCGCCTACAATGGAAGACAAGCAAACTGTCCCCATGAGGAAAACGCCTAAATAAACAGACTAAATAATGCTTTAATGGAGGTTTTCTGTCAAGGTTATGGGATAAAAACATCATTAGCTCAGTTTAAAAACAATAGAAATCAATGGAAGTCCCCACTGATAGAAAAACAAAACAAACATGGGCTATTAGACTCCAATCTCCGCAGCTTTTTAGCTCTGATTCAACGTTCTTGACCTACTATCCTGGTTCCAGACCACTTTTACAGCACTCACCCACACGCCAACTCACACACCCCTCTGATGAAATATAGTAGGAGAACATGACAAACACATCTTAACCTGTCTGACTAAGTGTATAGCCAGACATATGGGGAAGACACTCTTTATTTTGCGGTTTCTGATTGAATCAGTCATCTGAGGTGAATGAAACACTCTGAATGTATTTACAGATGCCTTAAAGGGATAGTTCACCCAAAAATGAACATTCACCCTCATGTTTCTCCAGACCTGTATGACTTTCCTTCTTCTGTGGAACACAAAAGTGTCTGCTGTCCAATGAAAGTCAATTATTGTTTTGGACTTTCATTATATGTTTCAAAATTTGTTCTTTTGTGTTTCGCAGAAGGAAAGACATACACATTTGGAACTACATTAGGGTAAGTAAATGAGAATTTACATTTTTGGGTGAACTGTCCCTTTAAGAACAACACACAACATTTGTCTAGTAATTGTTAGGACTTTTCACTTTTGTAAAAGTGGATTAGGCTGAACTTATCTGACAAAAGAGCTTAATGCAACACACACACACACATGGACACACTCAAGCTTGTTCATTAGGTCATAGGTGAATGGGAAAGATCATCCTGTGGTTGTCTGGGTGCAGTGAGTCAGAATGTTTCATTTTGAGTTCCCACACACTCTTCTGACTACTTCGGTAATGTGTTTTAAGTTGTTTTTATAAGATTAAGAAAATATAAAATGGAACATTTCATTGCTCTACTTTTTGCAATGCAAATATATTCTTCATTTTCTGCTTTCTTTTAAAGACTCTCATTGCGATCGTTATAATTGTTATTTGAAAAATAGCAAAATTATAATTAGAGAATTAAATGCTTTAGCAAAAGAGAAATGAGAAAATGCTAATTCAAAATGAGAAAAAGCTAATTCAAACCATAATGATATTGAAGCCTTGTCTCTTTCCACAAGGAAAAAATGATGAATAAACTGGACTCTTACAAAAAAGCAATGTACCATGAGGGTATCAGATGGTAAAGACACATTATATATATATATATATATATATATATATGTGTGTGTGTGTGTGTGTGTATGAATACCATGAAAAAAAAAACATGGCATTTTCATGGGACAAATCCAAAATAAAAGGCATTTCCATTGGACATGTCCAAAGAACATGGCATTTCCATAGGCCTAAAAAAACATGGCGTTTCCATTGGACATCTCAAAAGATAATTTTCATTGGAGAAGTAAAAAAAAAGGCAGGTCCATGAGACATCTAAGAAAAACATGGTATTTCCATGGGATATGTCCCACCCACTAAAACATACCCTTTCCATTGGACAAGTGAAAAAAAGAAAAAGAAAAAAAAAAACCTCGAACCCAAAAAAGGGCTTTACTCACCTACCACAATAATGCACTATTGTATAAATAATTTTCATGCGCTTTTATTAATTAATCAGTATATCCATGTTAATTGCACTTTCAATTGATTGAGAGACCTAGTATTATATGTTTTCTTTTGCTAATGGGAAATGGTTCAACATCAAATAAAACTCTGTCTGTGTTTCTGTGTGTTGGCGGGGATCTGATGGCCTGTATTTATCCAAATTTAGCCCTGTCATCTTTATTGACTAAAAACATCTTTTTTATTACTGTGAATGTGAGTTTAAGCGTTAGTGCATTTTAGTCGTAGTCTGACTTATGGTTTTTGTGCGCTCAGATCGGTGATAAGGGAACTGATGTGTTTTAGAGTATGTTACGGGTAGATAGAAACAGATTAATCCTCTGGTATCCCATAATCCTCGGCTGATGGACGACTGTGTGATCGCGGCTCGGCCTGCTGGGAATGAGCAGTGCAAGGTCATGTGTACAGCTGGGCTAGTTAATAATCCAAAGTTTTTAAATGCCGCTATTTCAGTATCTATATATTAGTGCTGTTCATTGGCTGTGAACTGTGTTTAGGAGGCTAAAGCATTCCTGCTTTGCTCATTTAGTTTTCTGATTTCCCTTAGGACTAAACAAGATCTCGGTGCCTCAGGTTCTTTAGTTTCCCGGCTCTCCGGAATAAAACATTGCCATTAGGTCCTCATCTATCAGCAGTGAGACATTTCATCAATGTACAGCGTCAGATCTTCACAGTTTAATATTCATAAAGCTGGCCACTACATGGTTTGTTTCTAACAATGGCTCACTGTCTGATGAAGCGGGTGAGCTGAAGGTCACGCAGCGGAGAATGGGGGCAGGTGCTGTGCCACCGTCAGTGGTGTTGTCAGCATATGGGAAATTACAGCAGGTGTGTTTCCAATGGACCAATTTAATAACAGCAAGATCCACATGGACGCAGGTGGGATAATTTTAGGGGATGTTCAGGCACAGCAAGCCCATATTCAACCCCAAACACAGACACGCACTTTGTTTGCAGATCGGTTTCTGGTTGTCACACTCTAAAAAATGCTGGGTTGTTTTAACCCAATTTTGGGTCAAATATGGACAAACCCAGCCGTTGGGTGAAATTTATAAAATGTATTTTTTAATCCAACAATTGGGTTTGTCCATATTTGACCCAAAATTGGGTTAAAACAACCCAGCATTTTTAGAGTGTAGACAAGATAAGTTCAGCATTTGAGGTGTTTTTTTTTTTTTTAAGAAATTAATCCTTTTATTTTTTTAGCAACAATGCGTTAAATTGATCGGAGGTAACAGTGAAGATTTATGATGTTACAAAAAGATTTCGGTTTCAAATAATTGCTATTTTATTCATCAAACAATCCTGAAAAGAAAAGTGTATTTCAAAGCTATTAATCTGTTTTCAACACTGAAATGTTTCTAATCAGCATAATGATTTCTGAAGGATCATGTGACACTGAAGACTGGAGTAATGATGCTGGAAATTCAGCTTTGCATCACAAAATTACATTTTGAAGTAAATTGAAATTAAAAATGGTACTTTCCTTTTGTTTAAGTTGTTATAAAATACTTAATAAACACAGACATGCAGGATGGGAAGAACCTGAATGACGGCTCTTTGAATTCTGTGGGCTAGTACTCCATTTCTAACTAAATATGCAAGATTATAAAGAAGGATTACTTAGATGAGCGAGTGATAAACTGGCTTGCAGATGCGAGGGATTTGAACATTTCTAAAAGACCAATTAAATCACATAAACCATCTCTCGCTATCACTCGCGCGCTAATGACGACCCCTCAGGTTGTCGACCCTGCTGGTCTGTTTCTCGTCCAATAGCCTCTCTATTCCTCATTAACACATCGTCCTCTGTCACTCCGCTTTCCCTTTCATCCTTTCATTCCCAGCGGTCTCGGTTTCATTCGGATCCCTTACCTCGAGCTGGACTGAGCCGTCAGACATCAGACGCTCTGAGAACGCTGTGCGCTTACAGTCATTAACACACTTTTAAACAAAGATCTCTTTGTGCGAAAACACATAATGACTCTTAACATAACACAAATACATGTTATAAGTCAAGATAACGTTACGTGTGTGCGAATAAACGAATGTAGTATAGAGCTTGCACTGCTACAGCAGCGTGGCACAGAGACTGCTTTCATTGGGCACCATTTCAGCAGAGCTGGTCATTAGCTTTCATCTAGTGTTATTTCAGCAGTGCCGGTCACTCTCTGCGGACTCGCTGCTGAGAGACAAACTGTAGAAAACTATTACTGTCAGTTACAACATGGCAGAGCGTCTACAGGCATCAGCATGCTTCAATTATTCACTCATTGCAACACACAGTGCGGCAACTGAATGTATTGTTAAAAACATGCATTATTAAAGACATGGCCTTTTACTGAGGGCATCCATTCAGACAAATTAATGTGTGTGTGTTCAAGTGGCCATATGAACACTACACTGTCGATTCAATAAAAACCTGCCTTGTCTAGGTTTCTTTTGCTCCAGCTCTTCTAACATCTCTTTCTCTCTCTTTGTTTTCTTCGCAGTTATGAGGAGGAACCCGTTCGCGACGGAGGGCTGCTGTCGGAAAGGCTCCAGAAACGCCCTACAGGAGCTGTACAACCCCACACAGGTATCAGTTTGTCATAATGTATAAATTACAGTGAAATGTGGTGACTGTTTAAAGCCACACTATGCAGGATTTCCGTTTTTGTCAAACTGTGACCCCTAGAGTTGATGTGAAGTACTGTCGTAACTAGCACTCACGCAGAGATGTCTCTGCACTCACGGCCTGATCCCCTCCCCCGTATACCGCTACCTGTTCAGTAGGATGGAAGCTGTAACGAGTGGAAATAAGGCGTGGCCCCTTTAAGAGCCGCGCCCTGTTGAACTGTCGGCAGTCTGTATTGTATGCGCCTCGAACACCACATGTATGCGGCGCCTGGTTATTTCTGTTTGATGATTATTTTAGCAGATCTTTCTTGCCGTAAAGCAATTCGTTACATCGCGAGACGTGCTATCACGCAACACTTCCTGATGCTGCGGCTGGCGACCCGCCAGCTCAAAGTTGCAAGTGTGTTTTTTTCCGCTCACAGGCAACAGGGGGGGTGAGACGCCCAACATTCAACCTGAAAATAGCCATATGACCATTGCAATAACTCCAAAGCTATTCATTTATATGTAAATTCTAAAAAAAAATGTAAAATTGAAGTAAATTCAGGTAAAAAAACACATAAGATAAGAATAGATAAGAATAAGACCAAGACATGACACTGTTTTCAACTAAAAAATGCAAAACTTTTGCCCATTCATTTGCGCAACAGCTATGTTTTGGGGGCCTGAAAATGCACATTTACAGTTTATAGTCCAGGGTCAACCTCATCATTCACCCAGACAAAATCGCTTGATGCTTTTTTATTTTTTTTTATTTACCCCTCTGTGTAAAAGTAGCTCTGTAGAAGAATGTGTATGTGTTTCGAAGTGTTTCTTTACAAAGTGACATCGCCAACTACTGGCCTGGCATGAATATTACAGTGTATTTAGTCGGTAACCCATCAGTTGAAGCCTCGCGGGAGCCACCATTGTAGCAGAACTTTTTTTTTTTTTTTTTTTAGTTTTTGCATAAGGTGGTTAATAATATATATATATATATATATATATATATATATATATATATATATATATATATATACACATAATAGATCATTTTAACAATAAATACATGCTGTAAAATGCATGCATTTTCTTGTTCAGTATTTATACATATATAGATTTAAACTAAATTACATGGTAATTTATGATGCTAAGCAATTTATTTATTTTTTATGTGTATGGAAAGATAACAGGTTTTTACTGTAGCATTTTTACAAAGTTTTTCTATAAAAATGTTTTACATTAAATATAAATAAGTAAAACATAATTTTCCCATAGGTATAATAATGATTTCGCTGTTTTGCCTTTATTTCTGAGTACACTAGTATATAAATTAACTCATGGCTCTACAATGGAATTCACCAGCAATTTTAGTGACAAAGATTTAGTGACAAAGGATATTCAATAATAAAAATGTAGGGTATATCAAGTCCATCCAATCTTTAAATACATTTTTTACTAGAATTGATCTTGGAATAACATGCACCAATGAATGGTTCAAAATAATGCCAGTCACGTATTAGGGAGTAAATCAGGTCAGTTTTGATTTCACGGGTCTATAAGTTTTGGTCTTCTCTGCATTGAGGTCAGCGGGAAAGAATAACCTCTGGACCGTCACTGGAATGCCTGAGCATGTTACTATGGAAACATTCACATTTCATTTCCAATGTAAAACACGCAGGTCTAGAGCTTAGCCGAGCAGATTGACTCGACCACAAAGCGAACATTATGCGAGGATTGATTTCATCCGGTTTAATTTCACCCCTCTCCGTGTCTTTATTTCTCACGCTCACCTTCCTGCACGTTTTCAGCCACCTCCACCCTTTCGTGATTGATCGTATACCCCATTTGTTCTTTGTCACCCGAGCGATCGTCCTGTTCCAGAAAGCGAGGGAAGAGAGTGTATCTGTAATAGTTTGTTTTCATCTCATGTTCAAAAACTCTTTCACCTTGAGCAAACAGCCTCAGCGCTGTCAGAGCGTTTTGCACGTAAAAGAAGCTGAGAACTGCAAAGTCACAGTACAAGCAGGCAGTAGGTGGTCTCGTCTGGCACTACAAACACACATTTGTCTTTTTATTAACTTCAAATGCATACTGAGCCAGTGATATTTTCTATTCCTCAAAGGAATATTCTAGGTTCAGTACGAGTTAAGCTTAATAAACAACATTTGTGGCATAATGCTTATTACCACAAAAATACATGTCCACTAGTCTCTCCTTTAGGTTACAATTGACACTTACAATAGAGTGCCGAAGTGATGACGTCACTTTGTAGGACAACTCGTAAGTTAGCGGTTCATGGGTTCCCTTGATCGAAAAGCTATGCGTTTTCCCCATAGACTTTTGGAAAATCTCGAAAAATAAGATCTGTGTTCAACAAAGAGTTCATGTTTTGACTATCAAGATAATCTTTACAAGTCAATCCAAAATGTATACATTTTGAAGCTTATGTAAAGTTTAAAAAACCACAGGTTATAACTGTGTGTTTTATGTCATAGATCAAAACCATAGACTGTAAAAAAAATAACTACATGAAAAAAAACGTGAAAATATTCAGAGGCTTTGTTAACCACAGACCTTATTTCAGGCGATTTAGCAAAAACCCATTCAAAAATCCCATAGACTTTAGGGCGAGGGAACCGGAAGTGCTAAAATGCTAACTCGCTTCCTCGGTTTGGCCTACAAAGTGACGTCATAACTTCGGCACTCTATTAGTGTGCATAAGTCCCCATTTTAAGCGGCACTGGTTGGACAATTTTCCCATAGGCATTTAAAAATAGTCTTCGTTGATTATTAAACTTTGATTTGAAGCAAAAAAGTATTTGAAAATCAGATAAAAAGACAAAGGTACAAGACTTTGTACTTAACGGATTTAGTGAGGGAAAGAACTACAATCCAATCAAGCATCACAAACTACATAATCGAAACTACATTTCTTATTTGTTGATTATAAAAACAATAAAGTTTTAGCAAAATATGTATATAGAGCAAACATTTCAGTATTTTGAAAGCGCAGGGAGATCGACACGATTACTAAGTGCACGGGGCTAAAAAAGTTTTTTTTTCTCGGCTCTGATTGGTGGACTGATTGTTCGGCATCATGGGTAATGTAGTTTTTCACCACAATTTCTGCTATTTTAAAAGTAAGCTGAAATAATGCGGGCTGACGTCTTCAGCAGAAGCGAATGCCATGCATGAACAACCTCGTAACTCACAGTAGGTATTTCTTTAATAGTTTAAAATTTATCCTTCAAAATCAATTTCCTTATGGAGAAAAAGAGTTTTTACCAGACTGTTGCACTCTATAGAAGAGAAATGGGCCAATCTGAAAATGTTAAAATACTCACTGTACACTTAATAGTATACATAAACAATTAACGTTAACATGATTTAATTGTGAAAAATCACTTATTTACCTTTTTATGTGTAAACTCATTCAGTTTCACAACTTTATTGCAAGACGACAGAACGCCATAAACCCTAAAACCCAAAAACGAATGTCAAAATTATTTTACGGCTCAAATAATACACGACTTTTAACAGAATAATCAATCTAAGTGCTGCTTTTATAAAAATATAAGCTTCTTATAAATGCCTTTAAGTCCTCAAAAAAATGGCCCCATTCCCTTCCAATGTAAATGCATCACTTTGATTGAGCTTGAACTGAACCTGGAATAGTCTGACATAAACAATATGTGTTATTAGTGTGGGAAAAACACTTACTAAGCTTTTATTTGCAAACATATCCAGATTTACAACTTTGTTGCCATGATGACAGAATACAATAAACCCCCAAAACAACAGTAACAACTAAGATTTATATAGGTTTACTGCTCACATGTTTAACTGAAAAATGTATCTAAGTACTTTTTCTTGCTTTTATGAAATCCAAAATTGTCTATTAAAAGTGCCTCTCCACAACCTCGATTTTACATGCTACATACTATTAACCTGGATTGGAATTGTCTCCATTTTGTTTGTTTTCATTTGTCCTGATTTATGTCACCATCAGTCTCCTTGGTTACCGTCAATATTAGTTCATCCGTGTCAGCTGTGTTAGTTAAAGCATCTCATTTGAGTTTGTGTATAAATAGGTCACCTTATCCTGCACTCTTTGTCCAGTATAGTTAACACTATGGTGTGTGTTTGTGTTCATGGTATGGATCGCTACCTGTTGGATTATTTACCTGTTCTTTCCTATCTGCACGCACCCGTTACAGGAATATTCTCATTTAGAGATTATTTACTAGTTTATAGCTGTTTTATTCACTTTGGCTGCTCCTCATGTTGTGAATTTCAGGTTTTACAATCCTTGTAGGAACATTTAGCCCCTAAAATATAGACAAAAAAACCCCACCCCCACCAACACACTGGTTTTGAAGTAAATTCAAGCCTTTTAAAATGAACTAAATCCCTGGTGGATTCTGAATGCATGTACAGTATGTTTGGACGGTTTTCCATATGCAGCAGCACGAATGTAAAGTTCCATTCATTTTTCCTCAAATATGACTCTTTTTGACCACTCGCAAAGCATTTGCCATACGATAGGCATGAAGGCAACAGAGTTTCATTGAGTTTTCAGACACTTTTACAGGGTAATCTTGTGAATTTCGATACTCTCCTCACACACACACACACACACTTAGGCCTACATGTAAGTTAGCTTTACTGTGAGAGCAGCCACGTTCATTCAGACTATAGAAACACTATACAGGAGATTCATGTTACTGCAGGCACTCAGATAAAGCTGTACACTTAATGCACCGTAATACTTTACATACATTACTTGTGTAATGTTCAACAAGCATGGATACACCATGCAGTAAAATGCAGCTTTTATTATTCCACTAGCTACTAAAATTATTACACCGACTATAATAGCAGATTATTCTCTCTCTCTCTCTCTCTCTTATTCTTTTATAGGCTGTTCTCTGTGAGCAAAGCTCTTTAGTCAGGCTGTAATGTGCCTCTGTTCGGCTTTTACTGGCTCTGCCGGGTAATGAGACTTTCCTCATCCGCCGAACGCTTCCGCTCTCTCAGTGGAGCGCACGTGTCGCTATCCTGTACTGGAATGCAGAGACGAGATGGAGTTAATTTTAGTGGTCAGCAACTGTCTCTGTGTTGATGAAGTGGTACTCTCGTCACTGATTCGGAGCCTGAACGATTTCATAAAGCCATTCATCTTTTATATTAAAGGTATAGTTCCCCCCAAAAGTTCAAATTCTGTCATTAATTACTATATTAATTACTATATGAATTCATTAATTTCAAGTCTTACCCTATACCATACAGTCGACGTCAGCTGAGTCTAACCCTATACCCTAGCGCGTCTACAGTCGACGCCGGCTAGGTGCTAAAACATGTCCCCCTATACTAGCTTGCTGCGCAGCAATAATAAAACAAACAGACTTCAGCAATGTCCTCTAAATGCTTTAATCACGGCCGACATTTCCTCAGAGGACTTCCCCCAAGAAAAAGCTTTAAAGGGTAATCCCACGGTTCCCACCGGTGGAGACATGAGAATGTATTGAAAGTGGGTCATATATGTAGTCGAATAGTATCATAAATTTCTAATTTGGGTCCTTCTTGGCCGATAAAAGGCAGAAAATGACTTTTTAGTGCTTGTGGATTATAGACAACAATCCCCATAGTGCATTGCAATGCTCAGCTCCGCAGGCCACTCCCACTACTCCGCCCATCGATGTAGACTAGAGTTGAGCTCCACTCTACACTATACACTATAAAAAAAAAATGTTGGTTTAACTTGGCTGCCTTAAAATTTTAAGTTCATTGAAATGGAAAAATTGAGTTACAAGATACAATGAAGTAGATTTAATCATCAGAAACTCAAAATATTATGTTATCTGAGAATTATATATTATATCACAGAAATAATTTAAGTTGATTTGACAAAAGAAAAAATGTTGTGATTACAAATCATGAACATATGTTTTTACAGTGGTTGTTCCCGCGAGAACAACAAATGTTAGTTGATTAATTAGAAGACAAAATCGTAAAATGAATGAATTGAGTGATTTAGTCCAAATTTTCTTAAGAGACTTGACTTCTTGATTAAATATATGTGTATATATATATATAGTAATTTCATTACACGTAATGAAATTGCCAAAACTAAAATCAAAAATGAATATATAAAAATAAAAGCTACTTCAAAATATTTATAAATGGTATATGATAGATATACATATATAAATATAGCCTACTATACATAATACAACCCTTTTTAATACCTAAAATGCTGTCTAGGAAGGCGGGAGGTTTTGCAACAAAGCTATATAGTTTCGTTCATATTAAATGTTGTCATGTGTCAAGATCATGTTACGGAAATGACTTATCAAATATCAAAGGCATCGCTGGCATATCGGTTTGAGAGGGATCGTGGGAGTGAATCTATGGAGAATGGCTCACACTCTTCTGCTTGATTTCATGACGGTATGTGACGTGTGTGTGATCGTGATGGCTAGCCGCTAGAGCACCTGAGGGGTTCACACACCCCGACCGTCACAAACGATTACACAAACAGGAGACGATGCAAGATCAGACAAGCACAGAGACATACCAAATCAAAGAGCATCTGACTCACAAACCATCAAACTGACACATGCATTTCACACTCTTCTCATCTCTCCTTTGCAACCCAGAATGCCCCGTCTGATCAGTTTCATAGGCTTTACAAATCCTCACTGCTTTCTTTTACTGCTAGAGTCATTTGTGGCGTTCCATATTCAGATGTTTACAGACATGTGGCTTTGCTCTGGGACGGGAATTTAGCTAGCGCGAGCACAGAGAGGACACTTATGGCTTTAGATTCAGGTTCAGGATCACCAATAAATTAACTCAGTGTGCTATTTTTGTGCTGAGATTTTAGTCATTTTTATCATTGAGGTATATTGTAATTTACACTTTAAAGATAAGGTTTCATTAATTACAATAGTTAACATGGATTAAGAATGAACAATACTTCAACAGCATTTGTTGGTTACTAATACATTATCAAAATGTATATAGTAACTATAACAAAGATTAATAAATGTTGTTAAAAAATGTATTGCTCACTGTTAGTTCATTAATACGTTAACTAATGTTAATAAATACACTGTAAAAAACATTGTTGGTTTAACCTGGTTGCCTTAAATTTTTAAGTTGATTCAAATGGAAAAAGTGAGTTCATTCAATGAAGATTGATTTAATCATCAGAAACTCAAAATAATAAGTTACCTGAACTAAATAAATTATTTGAGTTGATTTGACAAAAGAAAAAATGTTGTGATTACAAATCTTGAAAATATTTTCTTTTTTACAGTGATAAAGTTTTACCAGAATTTGCATTATTATATTTTCAGTTTTCTCTTTTATAGTTAAAGCTTTAGAAATGGTGTGTTGTGTTTTATACATTTATGATTTGATAATATACATTTGATAATATTACATCTATTCAGCTTTGAATTTATAAATTTAGTCTATGTATATGTATGAAAAAATATATACCTGAATCAAAAAAAGGCATTTTACTAAATATTGTATATCACTACAGAAATATGGGAGTATCAGAGCCAGTTCATTAGAATCAACCATCTGAACAAACGGACTAAAATGAATTAGACTTGAAAAAAGTATTAAAGTTAGCAGCTTTTCTGCTTTTCATTAGTGATTCCCCCAGCATGGAGTGTTTGTACAGACACACACCCTCTTTTATCCCGACCCACCCCACCTGAAAAACCTGCCTTAAGATATACAAACAAAACCACGCGTTTCCCACCACGCCAGCGAAAGAAAGAGACTCAAAGAGAGGACGAGGAGAAGCGAGGGAGGGTGGGAGAGCCACGTTTGAGAGCAAGAGATCCTGAGAAGTCAATGTCAAGCCAGTGATTTTCCACCACTCGCACCTGAATAGCATCTTACACTGAGCTACAGAGACAAGTGGCCCGAGTTCAGCGAGTTCACAAACTAATGTCGGCGCTGTGTGCTCCTACTGCCTGTTGAGGGAAACACCAGACATCTGATGCTTTGATTATACATCTCCTAATGAAAGGTTGTCTGAACTTTCACCAAATTATCAAACAAACACGCACATGTCGGTTTTCCATGTTTCATGGGGACTTTCCATTGACAAAAGGATTTTTAGACTGTACTACAAACTTTATATTCTGTCCCCTAAACCTATACCCATCACAGATTTGGCATTTTCACAAAAACTTTTACTTATGATTTCTAAGCTGTTTTCCTCATGGGGATCAAAAAATATCTTTACTTTCTTTCTGGGCCTTCCTCTCATTGTTTATGAAATCCTCTCAGATTTAATCAAAAATATGTTTATTATAGGTTTGGAACGACACGAGGATACACTAAGTAATTAATGACTGAATTTTCATTTTTGGGTGGACTAACCCTTAAACTCAGGGATTTTATAGTTAAATAAATCTAAAACTGAAACTAATTTTAAGTAACTTCATTACTTAAAATAAAATTTAAAAAAAAACATACATCTATTTTAGTTGCCAAGGCATTATTTCTCATTTTAAAACAAACAAACAAATAAATAAATAAAACAAAGACTGAAATAAATAAATAAAAACTATAGCCATATTTATTTAGACATAACAACAACTATTAATACAAGTATATATATATATATATACTTTTTTCCCCTTTTTTTACAGTTTACATTACATACACATCACTAGATGTATCCCACAATCCTCTATCACACACTGCCAAAGCACATGGTAGCATTTCCCTTGCCCTTTTACCCAACCTCTCAATGCTGAACCCTGTAAGGTCATGTGTGTGTGTGTGTGTGTGTGTGTGTGTGTGTACCTGGGCAGTAGAAAGGGCACATTGGCAGCGTTGGGCAGAACCAGTGGAAACTTCCTGTTTTAGTGAGGAGGGCATTCGACACTGCACCCATTCACCCCCTCTCTCAATCTCTCCGGCTGCTCCATTCACCCTCCCTCGCGTCGAGGCTCTATTAGATAGTCAGAAGAGGTCGAAGGAAGTCACATGATTAATTACACCAGAAAATGACGTTGTCATTTTAAATAATCTATTCAGTATATCAAGAAAATGCTTGATCGTTAATCTTTGGCCTTTCCTTTAATAAGTCTTTTGGATTTTTTTTTTTCCGTCTAATTAATTTGTTAAGCATGCACTACATGAAAGGTAATATCCCAAAAAGCATAATATGGGCACTATTAAGTTTCAATCAGAGCAGAGTAGACCAATCACAACAGACTGGGCCGTCTGACCAATCAGAGCAGAGTAGACCAATCACAACAGACTGGGCCGTCTGACCAATCAGAGCAGAGTAGACCAATCACAACAGACTGGGCCGTCTGACCAATCAGAGCAGAGTAGACCAATCACAACAGACTGAGCCATCTGACCAATCAGAGCAGAGTAGACCAATCTCAACAGACTGAGCCATCTGACCAATCAGAGCAGAGTAGACCAATCTCAACAGACTGGGCCATCTGACCAATCAGAGCAGAGTAGATCAATCTCAACAGACTGGGCCGTCTGACCAATCAGAGCAGAGTAGACCAATCTCAACAGACTGAGCCATCTGACCAATCAGAGCAGAGTAGACCAATCACAACAGACTGGGCCATCTGACCAATCAGAGCAGAGTAGACCAATCTCAACAGACTGAGCCATCTGACCAATCAGAGCAGAGTAGACCAATCACAACAGACTGGGCCATCTGACCAATCAGAGCAGAGTAGACCAATCTCAACAGACTGAGCCATCTGACCAATCAGAGAGGCTGAATCCTTGATTGAAGGATTTCAGACATTGTGAGAAAAAAGTTGATACTGCAGTGTAAAAAACTGAATTGTTTTTGGACGTTGGAAGCATGCAAACCTATTGTAGGAGAGCCTCGGAAACAAAATTAGGGACCTATAGGGGCACTTTAAACCCCACCCAACAGGAATAGCCATGAATGCCTTCACAAATATGTAAATGATGTAAAATTGTACATAGTGAAAGGATTGATTGTATTGTGGAATGATGTAATAATGGAGTCATGCTATGATGCAACACCGGAGTGACATCGTCTTACAGTGGCTTGACCTTTTTTAGTAGGTTGTTAAACTGAAGTGTCAGAGCGTATTTTTTTATGAGAAAGAACGCGATCATCCCTGCTGTGCGGGCTGTTAGCGAAATCATGGAAAAGTTGGTTCAGCTTTTACAGTTCGGAAAAGTTGATTTGGTCTCATAAAGTCTCTTGTGTACGAGGGTTTGCGGGCAGAAGAGCGTCCGCCTCGTTCTCCTCCTCTCATTGACACGGGATCAATTTTCCTGCGGCAGCACTAAATCAAACCCTCCGCTTTAAGAGATAGACAAGAGATCCGTCAAGACGAGTGGCGCGTGAGTCAGGGAGCGCTGGGAGTGTGAGGGGGAGACTCACAAGGACACCTTTATCAGCACTGCATGTGTGTGTGTGTGTGTGTGAATGTGTGTATGTGATGTCTAAAAAGTGCACAGAGAGGTATTAACTGTCTTGCAGCGCAGGACTCTGAGAGCTGGCATGCAGTTTGGTGTTTACAGAGCAAATACAGACGCACACACACACGCACACACACTCGAACTAGCGCAGTGCTCAGCTGGACTCGCTGGCCGCTCACCACAGCGCAGCAGGCATGAGTCATCATCATCGGCACAGCAACAGCGGCTGCGGGTCTGTCCTGGAACGGGCACAATTCTGCTAGATATGATTAAGACGATCAGATTCTATTAAATTGATAGTTCAGATGCAAAAGTGCATCTATCCATCATAAAAGTGCATCTATCTATCTATCTATCTATCTATCTATCTATCTATCTATCTATCTATCTATCTATCTATCTATCTATCTATCTATCTATCTATCTATCTATCTATCTATCTATCTATCTATCTATCTATCTATCTATCTATCATAAAAGTGCATCTATTCATCATAAAAGTGCATCTATCCATCATAAAAGTGCATCTATCTATCTATCATAAAAGTGCATCTATCCTTCATAAAAGTGCATCTAGCTATCATAAAAGTGCATCTATCCATCATAAAAGTGCATCTATCCATCATAAAAGTGCATCTATCTATCATAAAAGTGCATAGATATAAGATAAAAAGTGCATAGATAGTGCATCTATCCATCATAAAAGTGCATCGATCCATCATAAAAGTGCATCTATCTATCTATCTATCTATCTATCTATCTATCTATCTATCTATCTATCTATCTATCTATCTATCTATCTATCTATCTATCTATCTATCTATCTATCTATCTATCTATCTATCTATCTATCTATCTATCTATCTATCATAAAAGTGCATCTATCCATCATAAAAGTGCATCTATCCATCATAAAAGTGCATCTATCTATCATAAAAGTGCATAGATATAAGATAAAAAGTGCATAGATAGTGCATCTATCCATCATAAAAGTGCATCTATCCATCATAAAAGTGCATCTATTCTTCATAAAAGTGCATCTATCCATCATAAATGTGCATCTATCCTTCATAAAAGTGCATCTATCCATCATAAAAGTGCATCTATCCATCATAAAAGTGCATCTATTCTTCATAAAAGTGCATCTATCCATCATAAATGTGCATCTATCCTTCATAAAAGTGCATCTATCCATCATAAAGTGCATCTATATACACTTGAAGTGCAGCTATCCATCATAAAAGTGCATCTATCCATCATAAAAGTGCATCTGTCTATCATAAGTGCATTTATCAATCATAAAAGTGCATCGATCCATCATAAAAGTGCATCTTTTTATCATAAAAGTGCATCTATCCATCATAAAGTGCATCTATATACATTTAAAGTGCATCTATCCATCATAAAAGTGCATCTGTCCATCATAAAAGTGCATCTATCCATCATAAAAGTGCATCAGCCATTAAAGCTTGGAAGAGCCAGGACATTTGTTTATATAATTGTATTTGTCTGAAAGAAGAATGTCATACACACATAGGATGACTTGTGGGTGAGTGAATCATGGGCTAATTTTCTTTTTTTTTGGGGGGGGGGGGGGGGGGGGGGTGAACTATCCCTTTAAGGCTTGTAAAAACAAATACTGTAAATGTTCTTCTAGGTTTGGAACAGTATACTTTAGGTAACACTATATTTTTTACAGTGTCCTTGTTATATGTTAGGCTACATGTACTTACTGTTGTAATAACAGTAAATTATGCATAATTACATGCAACTAACCCCAAACCGATCTCTATTCCAAACCCAAACCCTACATGTTGTTAATATTAATACTACTCAGTACTTAAATGTAACAAGGACACCTATAAATAAAGTGGAAATTCAGAAATTTTTACCCAGTCTGTTGTTTAATTGTGGATTTCTCCAGCAAGGAAATCAAATTTACTCTCTAGTTAAACTTGGGCCTCGAGTGTGCTAATCTCTCTCTCTCTGAGCTCATATAAATGGATGATAAACCTCAGTCAGGGACAGATGGAGGGAAGGCTTTGACTTTCTTTAATAATTCATCTCACGCTTATAAGAGCTAGCCTCTATAAAAGCTTCTGAGGTCGTCGCAGTCACAGGGTCAAATCACAACCTGCCTATGACTGAGACTGAGAACGAATCTCCTGAAAAGCATAAGAAGCAAACTTTCAATGAGACATTAGTGGGTGTTTCTTCAACTAAATGCACACTCTAAACAACACTGGGTTGTTTTAACCCAAATTTGGGTCAATTATGGACAAACCCAAATGTTGGGTTAAAAATGTAATTTGAAATTTTAACCCAACTTCAACTTTCACTTTCAACCGTAATTTTTCTGAACAACATTTTTAACCCAACATTTGGGTTTGTCCATATTTTACCCAAATTTGGGTTGAAACAACCCAGCATTTTTTGAGTGCAGTCTGATTTCATGCAATCGAACAGATTTCAACTTTCAACAAGACTAAATATAAAATTAAATAAAACTGATTTGTTATTACTACAAATAAAACTGAATATATACGTTTATACGTAATATATATAAAATAAATAGACATTTAAAGTCAATTTTAAAATAGTAACAAAATAAAAGCAACTTTCAACAAGACTTTCAATGTTAAATTATGAAAATCTCAGAATAAAACATTTCAAACAATAAAACTAAATCATAAAACATTCCAACATTTATGCTGTGAAAATGAATATTAACGAATATTTTTGTATTTCAAGTTGTAATAGATTAATTCATTTTAAATGTAATATTTATTCATGCGTTTATATATGCGTTAATGTTAACTATCAAATTGGGCTTAGCTAGAATAATAAAAAAATAAAATAAAAATAATTCACATTATTTGACATAAAAATTACACTGACGGAAATCAAAAAGACTTTCATAACAAAAATGTCTGTTATTTCCAAGGCTGAATATTACTTGTAGACAAATTAGGTAAATGAGAGTGTGAAAAAGTATTTTGAAGAGAGTTTACTTTCTAAAAATCCACAGGGCCCACATATTGCGCTCTCTCTGGTGGGCATACAGACGCTCTGAATATATGATTATTAATGCGTTGCTCCTGGTGCTGTTTATGTTTGCTTCTTACGGAGTTTCGCAGGCTCTCTATTTCAGGAAAGTCTAAACGTGGAGCAGATAAATGAGAGCTCATCAGTGTATAGCGCACACAAACACAAACACACTCGCACACATCGGCTCCCAGCGCTGCGTATCGACTTGACAAAATGTTACAATTACCGCAGGCTACTGCCAGCTGTGTTTTACTGTGGGATTTGAATCTCATTAAAGGTGAGCGTGGCCATTTTTTCCTCATTAAAGTTTAACAAATAAATTAGGGGTACTTTTGGAAAAATACGTTTTTAAACCCATTATTCGACATATTCGCCTATGAAATAATTGAACTGCTGCATGCTGATCCTTTGTTAATGCATCTTACTACTGAATGCAAATATGTTCTTACCCACAAACCTCTAGCAGAGTTTAGGCAGGTGTGTGTGTGTGTGTGTGTGTGTCATTCTGGGATTATTGTAATGTGGATGCATTCCAGCTATCTAATTGCAGTGGAGAGCAGCTAGCTGTGTTGGGAATAAATGAGCTCAGGGTGTCTACAGACTGACAGAAGCACCACGTGAACGTGTGTTTGTGTGTGTGTGTGTGTGTGAGAGAGAGAGAGTGAGGGAGGCAGAGAGAAACAAAGAGAGACTGGACAAGAGAGAGAGCCCATATATCTTAGCATTCTTGTCTGCTCTGTGATAACGAGGTGAAAGTGTGTGTAAAAGATTGATGCTGGATCTGTGTGAGCACAGCAGAAAGAAAGGCAAGAATAGATAACAAATCCTGTGAAACGTAGCCTCAGATACTCGGGTAAAACCGCTTACAAATGGTCAATCAATGTTATTTATGGTGAGTGTCTGAAAAGCTTATTATAGCTCGTATGTATATAATATCAGCTTTTCAGCAACAGAAAAAGTTAACATTGGCCGCAATCTAGCGATGGAAATGAAGACTCAAATGAAAGATTAGCATCAAAAATAACTCCAAGGTCCCTCATTTTACTCTGGATACCCAAAACAGAGCCATCAAGAGTCAAAGACAGAGAACCAACATTGGATATTTGATGATGAGAATAATAGCATAACTTCATTTTTATCACTGTTCAAACGCAGGAAATTATTGCTCATCTAGGTTCTTATATCAGTAATGCAGCCAGAAAGAAAATCAACATTGGAGTGCTCATCTGGTTTTGAGTGTATATAAATTTGTGTATCGTCAGCATAGAAATGATAATGGAGGCTGAGCGATCTCAAGAGATAGCCAAGTGGTGATTGATAGATAGATGTTAAAAAGTAAAGGGCCCAGAACTGACCCCTGGGGAACACCAGTGAGAATCTCAGACCTACGGTCCCCCATTGAGATGAACTGGGAACGGTCAGCAAAGTAGGACCGAAACCACTTCAAAGCTGTCCCTGTCACACCAGACACTCTCTCAAGACATGCGAGCATTAGACTGTGATCAATAGTGTCAAAAGCAGCTCTTAAATCTAAAAGAATGAGAATAGATGTTTTGATTGATATGATTGATTGATTGAAAACTTTTTTAATCCCGATAGGGAATCTGGTTTGCCACCAATACAACCATCAGACACAATACACAACAAACAGACAAATAAATAAATAATTCTGCATTCGGTGACTAATTAACTTAGATAAGGAGCCACTCCTAATCTAAAAAAAAAAAAAAAAATCAATTTCATAGCTAAAAAACAGTCAACAATTTCACACAATATTTACTAAAATACATTCTAAACCATTTGATAGTTAATCAATATAAATAAATAATGAATATAAAGTTAAAATAATTAAACAACATAAATGCAGCTATTTTATACTGTATATATATATATATATATATATAAACAATATTTATATATTTTAGATTTTATATGAGTTAAAATGTATATTTAAATGTATAAAAACTGAATAAAAATGAATATGTAAAAAGATATATAGTTTATATACGCACATCATTGCTGCAGTAAACTGTATATTTATTTTACATAATACAAAAATAAAACATGAACATTTTTGAAATAATTCATAATCAATCAACATGAAAAAATTATTATGATAATTTATATTTCATATAATAATTTCAATCAATTAATAAAAAATCTAATTTTGAAAAATAAGAAAAGTAAGAAAAGTTTTATACTTTCGATGCACAAATTTTCTGATTTTTTTTTTTTTTTATACGTAATTACAAATGTATTTGACAATAATAAGAAAGTTGCTCTCCAGTGACAGCTCTGGTGATATATTGGTCGTCCACTACTTTCTGGCATTACACAAGTCATCATGTTTTATATCAACTCCCATCACTGTCACTATGATTACAGTCATTATTCATAGCTATCGTGACAATAGAAAAGGGGCTTGAGTTGTTTATCCATACAGACAGTATTCGAGAAGTAGGCTGTTGTATGATCATGTCTTTTTCAAAGTCACATCTGTTAGTAAATATGTCAACTGAGTGAATGCAGCTTTGGTCAATGATATGTGTAGCTGCTGTTAGACCTCTCAACACACAGCTCACGATCACAAACAGAACCGGCCCTGTGGACTTACGGATGTGGAGATGCCATGGTCGATTGTGTTAAAGAGCAGAGAAAGAGGAGCAGAAAGCAGAAACAGGCTTGAAGAAAATGGACCGCAAAATGGCTGCAGAGGTTTTTCAGGGAAAGAAAAAAGTGGCTAAACCAGGAGTCACCGAACCTTAATTTTCCTCACATTTACCGCTCTCCATCTCTCTTTTTTTCCTCTTATGACCCCATTTCTCCTATCTATACTGCTGCATAATGGAGTTCAGGGCTGGTGGCATCATGGCAGAAAAACCAGCTCAAGCTATTAAATCAAGGTACCAAAGTCCTGACATGTCTGCAGGAACTGGAGTGGACACTATATCATTAGCTGTATATGTATGAAGAGATTCACAGAAAAGCTCTCTGCATTTATCGGCTCTGCCAGACACTCGCCAGCTACTGATGCAGCTCTGTGTAGAGTTTTAGCAATTTAACTGAGCTACTGAGTGTGTAAGAGAGAATTCATTTCACTATTCATTGTAATTAATTCTTTCATTAGACTCAAGACATCAAAACACTGCCTGCCGCCCATAAACTGCGAAACACACATTTCTAGCACACCCAAATAAAACGCATAACTTCTATAGAAATGTACTGAAATAGTTCATGCAACATTCCAGGGTTGCCCCTGACCGAAGGTTGTCCAAGTCAACTGGCAGTCATTCATTGAAGCCATTAGTCGACATTATAGCACATTATGATAATAATGGTGTTTTCTGACCCGTTATCTCCGCAGTGAAGTGGATGCGCCAATGGAGAGAAATGCACGCCATTTTAAACGTCACGCGGTAAACGCGGGATTAATTTAGCTTCCACACAAACACTTGGATATGCGCCTAATAATAGCACATATTTATCTAGGTTAATGTTAGACTGAGAGGTGAGAGATGTAAAGTGGCTAACCTTAGGCTACAAATGATAATGCATATTTGAGTTTGATGAATGAATAGAGTTTGCTTGTCACCTTTTTGGAGATGGTCCTCACTGCAGAACACAAAATCCAGGGGGAGGAGTTGGATCAAGATCCAACCCAACCCCTAAACCTACTCATCTCCACCCCATGATCCCTAATCCAACCCCTAAACCTACTCATCTCCACCCCCTGATCCCTAACCTCATCCCATAATCCCACCCATCTCCACCCCCTGATCCCTAACCCCACCCCTAATCCCACCCATCTCCACCCCCTGATCCCTAACCCCTCCCCTAAGCCTACCCATCTCCACACCCCGATCCCGAACCCCACCCCTAATCCCCCATCTCCACCCCCTGATCCCTAATCCCACCCATCTCCACCCCCTGATCCCTAACCCCACCCCTAATCCCACCCATCTCCACCCCCTGATCCCTAACCCCACCCCTAATCCCACCCATCTCCACCCCCTGATCCCTACAAGGGATCTACAGATTTAAAGGCAGAATCTTAATGCTTGGGCGAACTAAGAATAAATGTGTGCACAACCTAAACTTATGCAAAGCCATGCTTTTAGTTTCCATATGAATGTATATGCCGATAAGGCGATGCATGTTCTAGGAATCTGTGAAACAGTCTTAAATACTGTACACAAAACTCTGGGGAAATTCCACTGAAACAGAGCGCTAAAACCAATGAGAGTGGGTGTGTATAAACGAGAGCAAAAAAGGCTGAGGGAGAGGGAGAGGGAGAGGGAGAGAGAGAGAGAGAGTATGTGGGTGGCTGTAGGTTTGAATAGCCTAATGGTTTTTAGAGAAATGAACAGTGCTGTTCCCGTTTTAAATGTTAAATTGCATCCAACATGCAGAAACTTGATAAAGCTCAGTGAAGCTAAGGATATCTAATTTATCTACTAAAGAACATCTCAAACAGGAATAGACCATGTAAAATTAATTACTCACCCTCATCATTAGAAACATGCTTCAGGAGACTTTCTTTCTCCTAAAAGCAAATTTAGCAGATGATGCTCCTTTCCATACAATGCTACACAGACAGACAGACATATAGATAGACATATAGATAGACAGACATATAGACATATAGATAGATAGATAGATAGATAGATAGATAGATAGATAGATAGATAGATAGATAGATAGATAGATAGATAGATAGATAGATAGATAGATAGATAGATAGATAGATGGATAGATGGATAGATGGATGGATGGACGGACGGACGGACGGACGGACGGACGGACGGACATATCATTCTTTTGCAAATCTGAATTACTAGAAACCCTCCTAAATAAATGCTAAACACTGCATCGGTAGTCTTAAATTCACCACTGACCCGTAAGACTGACCTTTAACTTTTGAACTCCATTGAGCAGATTGAGTGAAGGGTCAACACAGCTCAGCAAGATTTCACTTTCACTGTCTCAGGCCTTCAGCAGAACCTTTCACGAGTCTTGGGTTTGTTTGATGTGGTGTTCACTGTTTGTTCACTGCTTTTGTTATAGGGTGGAAGAAGTTCAGGATTTTAGGAGCACTCTTAAATAGGATACACACCCCAAAATAGCACTGCTCACGGGATACAACTTATGACTGATTGCAGTATAATACTGTATAATCATAAGTTACTCAAATTAAACAGCTTATATTTGAAATGACAGGATGCTGTGTTAAAACTTTCAAGGGTTAAAACTAAACTGTACAGGGTGGAGGATCTCCAGGAGCGGAATTAAGTGCCCCTGCTGTAGAGGATTTAAGTTAAGATTTTAATGATATTGTCTGGTGCCAAACTTTCCCTCTTACGGCAGCCTGCTGATGGTCTTCACAGGGCTTTAAATGGCACGAGGGAAATTAGCCTTTACATTTATATTCCCATTTATGCATGTAGCAAATGCTTTTATCCAATTGCATTGGAGGTCTAATGCCTTCCATAGGAATCGAACCAATGACCTTGGCGTTGCTAGTGCTATGCTCTACTGTTTAAGCTACTTTACCTGTTTCACCCTCTTCTTCTTCTCTTTCTCAGGCTGAGTTCTCAGCGGCAGCGGTGTTGCATCAGTCCCGGCGGGATCAGGTGGCGGACACATGTCGCGCCCACAGTGCGTCCAGCCGCAAGCGCCGCGTCCTGACCCCCAGCGACCTCAAGCATCTAGTGGTGGACGAGGAGCACGAGCTCATCTACTGCTACGTGCCCAAGGTGGCCTGCACCAACTGGAAGCGGGTCATGATGGTGCTGAGCAGTCGGGGCAAGTACAGCGACCCAATGGAGATTCCTTCCAACGAGGCCCACATCCCCTCCAACCTCAAGACCCTCAACCAGTATAGCATCCCTGATATCAACCACCGGCTCAAGAACTACCTCAAGTTCCTCTTCGTGCGCGAGCCCTTCGAGCGGTTGGTGTCGGCCTACCGCAACAAGTTCACGCTCCGCTACAACACCTCGTTCCACAAACGCTACGGGACAAAGATTGTGCGCCGGTACCGCAAGAACGCCACGGCTGAGGCGCTGCAGAGCGGTGCCGACGTCAAGTTCCAGGAGTTCGCAGAGTACCTGGTGGACCCGAGTACTCATAGAGAAGCTCCGCTCAACGAACATTGGCAGACAGTCTACTCGCTCTGCCACCCCTGCCACATCCACTACGACCTGGTGGGCAAGTACGAGACTCTGGAGGAGGACGCCAACTACGTGCTCAAGCTGGCAGGGGTGGGCGACTCATTGCGCTTCCCGTCGTACGCCAAATCCACCCGTACCACCGACCAAATGGCGGCTATGTTTTTCAACAACATCAGCTCCCAGCAGCAAAGCCAACTCTACCAACTCTACAAACTGGACTTTCTTATGTTTAACTACTCCATTCCCAGCTACCTAAAACTGCAGTAAACACAGTTGTGCACACGTCCCGAGCTCGTCCAACGAGATTGATCAACGGAAGAATGGCCATGGCTGAAAGACACAGGCGGGGGAATCAACCAAGCTCCTAAATGTAAAATTGTATTTATCTCCGCTGGGATGGTTGCATTATTTCCTAACAACCAAGGAGCTGTCGGTCTACTGCAAATGTGTAAAGCGGACCACTCAAAAGTGGTCTTTTGAAACTGAAGTCCTGATGCATTTGTACATTATCAGTGTAAAGGCTCCTGTTCCCAAACATCAAAAGCAATATGACATATTCTGAGCTGTACCAGCTCAACTGGTTTATCTATTAATATACTCTGCCAGCCATCGCCATTATCGAAGCTTCACAGAAAGGAGCGGCTAGACTAATAATAAGACTTGAGATACAATCAGACTTCAGTTCCCCACTTCTAATTTCGTGCTCCCTTTGGAAGTTCCCTCTTTTCCCCCATACTCAGACGGCCTTTGTGTGTGTGTATTTATACGGTGCATATTTGAAGATGCACGCTAAAATAAGAATGACAAAAAAGAGGCATTGAATGATGCCTTTTTGAAGGGGCATATCCATTTGTGAGTGACCGGGAGGGGCTCCGCCCACTGGGTCAGTCAGGGAGCATCTGTAGCAGTCAGGAGGTCAGAGGTCACTGCGAGTTGGCCTCAAGCACACTGTTCCCACAACCCCTCCTCCCTTGGTAGGTCTTCGGTAAATGTAAGGATTTTGGGTGTTTTGTTTTATTTTGTATTTGTTTATAATTGAAAAAGTTGCTGCGAGCAGCACGCTATAATATTATTTGAATTACTGTGTGAAATAGAGATTTGGTTTCCAGGAAAGGAAATCAGCTTAGCGCTAGAGGTTTAATTGTTATAATTTGTTCATATTTCTTCTTGCCTCATATGCACAGTTGCTGGGATACCTCGCTGGTTGTTTTGTGACGGCTGTACGGAAACGGGCAGGACTTTGTTTTCTGGGCTGTTCTCATGGGAAAGTTTCACACAGTTGTGTGCGTTTGAGAGAGAGAAAGAGAGAATGCAGGCAAATCTGTTCCATCCATTAGATGATTTAAACGTCTTTCTCAATTTGAGAAGGTTAAAGGAACACCCTTTAATTTAGCAAGCTGTCTTTTATGACCATGATTTGCTTTGACGCTGCACAAAAATGGTAAAAATGGCTTGTTTATGTGCGCGATGGCCACAAGTGGGTGTGTCCAAGTGCTTTATCTCAATGTCTTTGTACCAAATCTTGACTCTGGCTGGCAAAGGTAAATATAAAAGGCTTCTTTCAGCTTTCTCTCTCCCCACTTCTCTCTACTTTTTAGGAAAAGTCCTGGGATTTTTTGGCCTGAAAAAAATCAGACCCGAACTACCCTCTTTTCCCCTCTCAATTCACTCTATTTCTGCTGCGGTTCCTTTCTCACGCTAAATCTTATCCTAAGCTTCCTCTTCATGCAGAAAACAGTAAAACCGTTCATGGATATGTCAAAGTCATAATTACAAAACTCATTTCTTGTCATCTAGTAATTATGATAACTGATTGGCTGGTTAGGACAAAAACTCAGATTGACATGTAAGAGATTCCAGTAGATAAATTTAGCGTATTATCCTTCACAAAAGACACAAAAACCCTTTGTGTAGTGGTTCTTCGAAAGCCTGTTCAAATCTCATCTAACCTCTTCGCCAGAGCAGGAAATTAATCCTCAAGTCTGAACTTCTTTTTTTGAATCATCAGCTCAGAAAACAAAGTGTGCCAAAATGGTTTTGCAGTTTTTCAAACCTGTTTATTTCATTTGTTCTGTAACAACAAACATGGTACAGCCTCATTAGCGCCCACACGACAGCCACACTAATACATGCATTAGCGCCCACATTAGCAGGCACAGTGCCTTTCAAACTGTCACTCTATCACATGTAGTACAGCACACTCTCATTGCATGCAACTTGCATTTTTAGAAATAAAAAAACAAACATGATTTACTTGATTTATGATTCATGCATCCAGCTGAGGACATTCCCAGACTTAGGATTTATCATATTTAGCTAATTTAGCTAATTATCATATGTAGCTAACTTAGCTTAGCTCACACTTAGGTACAGAACAGCCTGGCCCACCATCCACACATGCTCACGTGGCTTACCTGTTTCTCTATGTGCCTGTTTAATAATCAATGTTTGGTTTAATGTTTCCGTATTTGTTTTGCAGTGAGCATCCGCTCACTTTCTTCTCAAACATTTTTTTAAACCATTCACAGTCTAATTTATTTATTTATTCCTCCTCGGTATTCAGGATGGACTCTGGAGGGTCACGGGTTGGACCCTCGCACTGTAAATGGGAAAAATACAAACCAAGTGAACTGTCAGATCAATGCGCTCCCTGGAGAACACGCTCACACTGTCTCTCTATCTCTTTTTCTCTCCTGTTTTCTCAATAAAGCTGAAACTGAACCCCTTAGTGGCCAATTTGTCACTGTCTCTATCCCCACATAATCATTAAACTCGAGTGATAATGTTGTCACTTGTTAAAGTGATCTTTTTAACACAACTGTTCCTCCTCATTTGGCATGGTTTCTGGCGTTTTATGCGAAGACGATCTATTGGAGAACATCAAATCTTTCTTTGAACCCTGCACCGCACAGCCCTTCTCACAGTTTGTTATAGGGGATTTGTTCAATTACAAAGTTTCTTAAATCCCAAAAACTTAATGAGACTTATTCATTATAAGCAGAGGCTGAATGTAAACCCTCACCTTTGGATAAACAACATTTAAGTCTGTCTGTGGGCTTATATTGCAGTTTAAAGTCATTTATGGCTTCTGTAGCTCAACTGGTTGAATTTGTTGCCAGTAATGCCAAGGTTCAGTTTTGTGCCTGAAAAAGTAAATATGGGAACTAATAAGAATGCACCAATGTATCAGTCAATAAAATTTAACCTAGAAATCTAAAATCTAGTTGATTGTTTAAAAACAGCCATTGATCAGGGTCGATTATATCCTATCAATCAAAAGAGGGCGGAAAAATAAAATGCATGATTGGCTGTGGCGAGGCTAAAATGAAAAACATTAGTTTATCTCCCATCCAGGTACAGACCAGGCTCAACCCTGCTTAGCTTCAGTGGGCAACCATTCTTGGGTTACAGGGTGATATGGCTGCAAGTTGCATTTCCATTGATAGGCGTGCACTAGTGATGGGGACGAGACCGCCTATGCCGAATCCGAGTCAAGACCGAGCCTTTGAAGGGTCAAGTCAGAGTCAAGACCGAGTCCATTGGTTTTCAAATACAGTCGAGTCCGAGTCAAGACCGAGTCTTTGAAGGGTCCAGTTTGAGTCGAGACAGAGTCTTTGAAGGGTCCAGTCTGAGTCGAGACCGAGTCCGTTGGTTTTCAGATACAGTCGAGTCGAGACTGAGTCTTTGAAGGGTCCAGTCCGAGTCGAGACCGAGTCCGTTGGTTTTCAAATACAGTCGAGTCGAGACTGAGTCTTTGAAGGGTCCAGTCCGAGTCGAGACCGAGTCCGTTGGTTTTCAAATACAGTCGAGTCGAGACTGAGTCTTTGAAGGGTCCAGTCTGAGTCGAGACCGAGTCCGTTGGTTTTCAAATACAGTCGAGTCGAGACTGAGTCTTTGAAGGGTCCAGTCCGAGTCGAGACCGAGTCCGTTGGTTTTCAAATACAGTCAAGTCCGAGTCAAGACCAAGTCTTTGAAGGGTCGACACCGCGTCAAGACCGAGTCTTTGAAGGATCGAGACCGAGTCAATACCGAGCCTTTGAAGGTTCAAGACCGATTCTTTGAAGGGTCCAGTCCGAGTCGAGACCGAGTCTTTGAAGGGTCCAGTCCGAGTCGAGACTGAGTCCGTTGGTTTTCAAATACAGTCGAATCCGAGTCGAGACAGAGTCTTTGAAGGGTCGAGTCCGAGTCGAGACCGCATCCGTTGGTTTTCAAATACAGTCGAGTCCGAGTCAAGACCAAGTCTTTGAAGGATCGACACCGAGTCAAGACTGAGTCTTTGAAGGATCGAGACCGAGTCTTTGAAGGAACAAGTCTGAGACGAGTCCGAGAAAACAAAAATCTGTCTTGAGACCAGTCTCGAATCCAAAACCAGACTCGTGTACTACATCACTAGCATGCACAATGATGAGTCAGCAATGACAACTGTCAACACTGACTCAGAATCACTTACTCTTGTCTTATTAAAACAGATTTCGGAAAATTGGTATAAAAAACATATCGTTCAGGAAGGTATTGGTAGACAATTTTTAAATGATACCCAGCCCTAATCAATAATATGCTCCTTTATAAATCGGTGGAATAAGCTTCAAACTCAAGACTTTAACTGTCAAATGTGTGGTTTTGCAAGACTATAATATTTGACAATATTGCTGACCTTGTGGTGCTGGCAGGGCCTCTCAGATCTTGTGGTGAGTCCAGATGTGTCTGGTTATATGAGCACTCTGCTATATCCCAGCGAGATTTAAAGTGGGACCTTTGAAGATTTGATGCGAGAGGAAACGCAAAAGCGTGCCAAGCTTTTGTGTCACATAGGTGCAACAGATCAGCATTTTGGGCTGCCAGAGAAATGTGTGTCACTCCACTGTGAAGAAAGATTCATGCACAGTTTTGCGCTTCAGTAGCGGGTTGTCACTTTGGTGTCAAGAGGGAGATTGCAGCCAAAACCTAACGTCTCATCAAAAATCATGAGCTTTGGGGTTTTTTGTTGCTGAATCTGCAATTCTCATGAAAATTTGCTACCACACCTGTTTTGGTCTCCTCCCAGAAGCCTCCGCTCCACCCTCCACCGAAACCTCTCGGTCATGCTCAGAATACACTATTGGGGGGGAAGTTCATCCTTTGAATTAACCCGGGTCCTTCAGCCACATCACACTTGGCACCGCAAACTGTTCTCAGCGAACACGTGCAGGGTCAAGTTGGCAGCGGTTCTCTGTCATTATCCAACATATGAAGGGTTGAAATGATGATGTTGCGTGGACGTTAGATGTTGTTCCCTTGGGGACCGCTACACTGTTTACTGCTAATATGCAGGCGTAGCTGAAAACCACTATCATTTGGTATAATCTCTCAGCTCTAAAAGCCAACCAAAAGACTTGCAAGATATTTTGACTGAAGTGGTCCTTAATTCCCAAGGATGAAATTGGTTGTGGTTCAATCACAGCTTAGAAGATTTTCCGTCCATCCATTTCCCTAAGAAGTGTTTCTCAGTGCTGTATACTTGATTAATCCATAGTAATCCATTTGCACAACAGTTGAACTCCTTCAACCCTTTGCTTTGACTTCAGTCGAGGAGGAATTTCACACCTGAATGGCAGAAACCGCTCTCCGTTGGCACCTAAGCATGACAGGGAATCACAACTTTCGCTGACATCTTTCTCTCTCATGGCTGAATTTAGCAAGTACTGACAAAATCGAAACAAGTAATTTATGGTAAAGTCATGACAGTTTACCCAAAAATAAAAATCCGTCATCTTTTACTGACCCTTATTTCAATTCAAACCTGTTTGACTTCCTTCAGGAGAACGCAAAAAATGAAAGTTTTAGAGAATATTTTGATTGTTTTCATCTACACAATGAAGGTCAGTGGGCTCCAAAACAACGGGCCCTATTACATGAACAAAAGTGAAATTTTTCAAAATATAATTTTTTGCTTTCCACGTATGAAAGAAACTTGTACAGGTTTGGAACGACATGAGGGTGAGCAAACAACTATTCATTTTTGGCTGAACTTGAATACATTTCAGGTCAGAATGGTTCTGGATAACTCCAAATGGAGAAATAAAAGTGACCACAGTGAGTAAACAGCATGTTGTACAGTCCAACGGCCCTCAGAACTGATTAAAGTGGATTTCTTGGATGATGTCCTTCAGTCTAAACTATCATTTTGGCTTGTATTGAACTTTCATCTCTCACGCCCGTGCCAGGGGATGACTCCAAATCCAATCTTTACTCCATGATTAGGATGGCAAAGGTTGTGATGGAAGAGTGGGCGGTGTGTCGACTTAAGACTGACTTAATTTCCATCGTTCAGTGCTGCCTATAGTGTCCAAAAAGGCAAGGTTATGTTGTTATATGAAAGTGAAATAGTCTTAGATCATTCAAGCGATAGCCCTAAAGGGTTTTCCAAAGTGTAACAATAAATTTAACATCACAAAAAAATCTGGTCAGGCAAAGCTTGAAGGGAAAATATCACCTGAAAGTGAAAGGGGATCTGGGCTGTCAAGGTACAGTATGTTCCTCACACAAAGGGGTAGCTGTTTTTTCCTAATCCAAGGAGGTCTACCAGAATTTACCAGCCTGACCAAGAAGGTCTACTAGGCCAAAACCGGGTCCCCCATTTGGTAGTCAAGCTACAGTAGTAAACTCTTCAGACCAGCTTGATTAAACCAGCTACCACCTTAATGTGTTTCCAACAGGAAACAACATAAACCCACAAAATCAAAGCCAATTTTGAAATTCTTCGCACCGATTAGCTACACAAGAACAGTAAATTGGCTTGATGACCTGTCTGTTGTTAGTGGTGAACATTAGGGATCATAGTACAGAGGCTGTGGGCTGCACTGGAGCTTTTGGTCCGTTTTTTTATAGAGTGCTAATATACAACAGCAGGGTCCCTGTGGCTCGATTTGGGGGCCGTTTATGAGCAGGCTCCAATTTCAGGGCCCCAAATCCACCACAACACTCATATAACCCCATTAAACCCTGAAGACAGGGGAGTTCAACAGCCAGCATTAACACGGCCCGTCTAGACTCCCGAACACGCACACAGGGGTCTTTTGTTTTAGACTGTCGACAATAATATGCACAAACTTTGAGTGATAAGTGACGTCTGGAAAGAGTTCGCATTTAATAGCCTATAATGAGCTGTATAAAAGGTGATACAGTAAATATCTGCCCACAGAAGCCACGCTAATGCGTGAATGAAATTATGCACAGGCCACCAAATTGCATTTACTGTGAATATCACATTAGAAAAAAACAATTTCTGAGCTTGGCTACTGCATTGACAAAACTGCTGACAGGTTGTGTAAAGCACACATTTTAAGGGCACACTTTGATGTATTTTTTGGCAGAGATTTTTGTAATCAAATAAAAACCCTTTATGGTTTGTGCTTTATTGTTCTCAATCTCGCACAGCAAGCAAATACCTATTGTTTGAATGTACGTAAAGCTTTCTCATAAAAGCACAAGAGGTTTCTAAACCAATAAGTGGGGGCTGCGCTGCATCCCTGCAGTTCAAAAGACATCAAATGCAGGTAATAACAATCGACAGAGTTAAATTAGGGCCCTCAGGAGACTTAAGGAGGAAAAAAAATAAACCTCAGACTGACAGATATTGGACGTAAACTTTTATTAAACCTTTATTAAACATTTTGAGTATCAAAAAAGCATGGCAGAAAGATACACCAAGAGTCCTCCATTGATGCAGGTAGAAAGTCTCTTTTTCCCAATAGAAAAATCGCTGTTCATGGCACCTTTGTAACAATGTACAAAAAAAAGTTCACATACACACAGAAATATAGACTTGTATAAGAGTGTCTCTGTTGCACATTCACCCATATTGTTTTCGGTTGCATACATGAGCTTTAAACAGATGTTGGAAAGTCAATCTTTACTCAAGATTCGAAAAGCTATTCCCTTTTCTCAAAGCAGATATATATATTAGTTCATTATTCTACACTATTAAGCGATACTTTAACTTTCAAACTGCATTGCAGAGGTTTAAATGAAATTGACCTGGCACTGGTTGAGTAAATGAGTAAAACTGTGCGGCTATACTTGCAATAAGGTCCGATTTGATTGGACATACAGGAGGAAGTCGTGGCAACAAGGTCGTGCCTCAAAAGAGACAACAAAAAACATGAGTAAACTAGTAAATAAAGAACGACAACGACAAAAGGGGCAAATAAATAAAGTACAATCGCCAGGACAATCTTATATATTTTGTTTAAGGGTTTGTATTTGGTCCTTCCACTGCTATAGTGCTGGTAAGGAAAACTGACAGGGCAGGAGAGAGCATTTAAGATGCTTTTCGTACAGTCCCAACTTCAGATGCGCAAGAAATCACAGTTTTTGCACACTGAATGTGCTGAATCTCTCGATGCTTCTTATAAATCATCTGGCACTTTAAGAAGAGTAACAAAAATGTTTTAACCCGACAGAGAAATGCAAAGTTTCCACATGCCATTCGATCCGACAAGCAGCCATTCAAGGCAATAAGTGAGGACGGCAAGTATGATATAGTTGGATCAAAGAATGACCTTAGTCGCCCACATCACTGTCCTGGTCTCCGATGATAAACAGGAAGTGGAAACTGAGAGCTAGGAAGGCCGTTCCCAACAAGTCGCCCAGCGCCGTCAAGTACGGGATAGAGAAACTGTCCGGATCTTTCCCGCTTTTCCAAATGGAGTGCACCATCCAGTCCGCTATGCAAAGCAACAAGAACACCTGGGAGGGAAAGAGAACGCACCCAAGACTGCGTTAAATGTCTGCGAACAAAAACACAGTCCCTTCCGCTGTACCTTTGGATGAACTTTCCCAAGCACGCACACAACAGGAAGCTCTAAATCAGAAAGAGACGAAGGGAACGGTTCCAGAAGTAACGCAATGTTTTTGTTTATGGAGCTTCTTTGAAAGACTCGTCTCGGAAATGAAACGAGATCCCATTCTTTTGAAAAGCGGCGTTCACGTTTAAGACAAATACCCGAAACGGCTTCAGATCACACATCATAGGGCTTTTCATCTCGCGCAGCTCATTAAACATCAGCAAACGAGGCCTGTGTTTGCCTTTGCTGACTATTAAAATGCTCTTTTGGATCAGTGCGGCCCTTTGAATGCCAGTTTGTTTGCTTAATGGAGATGTAACATTTGAAATCTTCATCTTGCATTCAATTGGAAGCCAAAGAGATGGGCCGCAGCACTTCCTGAAGGCTCTTCGCTTTAGGGCTGCGTTCCTGTGCATGCGAGAGTGAAAGACTTTCGTTTAAACGAAATAAAAATGAGGCCCGCCCATTAATCAGGCTGACGGGCCGGTGTGAAACTCTATTTGGAGGTCTGACGCTCTGGTTAACCGGCTGGGCGGCGTTCATTTATATCAGTTATATTAAGGTCAGCGCAAGATGGTTAAAAAACGATTCGCTCTTTTCAAACTTCAATTTAGGCAGCAGGAAATAAATGGCCATTTTAAAGGCTATTAATTGTGCCTACCAGGCAAGATGAGTTTTGTGACATTATTTCGATGATTAACCTTGTGTGTTTCCGTGTGTGAGAATATCAGAACGACGACCTTTCCGCAGGAGATTTCCACTTGCGTTCTCTCTCCCTTTCGCTCTAATAAGGATTTTATCAATTAATGATTACACAGTTAGGCAGGGGCCTTCCTAAAAGCTGAGGAAAGTTTGCTAAAGTACACACGCCGTTGAGACCCGACAAGATTAGACTTGTAGTTCCACCCTGCGCAAACACACAGACACACTTTTCCATCACTCAAAAGGACAGAGAAAGCAGTCAGAGATGTTGCATGGCATTCACACGTTCTCTCTCTCTCTTACACACACACTATTTTACAGCTATCTAAATGAAAATGTTCCATTTAAAACACCAAAAGTACAGTAAATAAAGCTAATTATAATGACTACGGACTAACCCAAACCCTAAACCCTACTTTAAGGACATGCCCAAAAGAAGGTTGTCAGATTTAGCTAACTCACAAACCCACTGAAAAGCAAAGGTTAGCACAGCGTCCTTTTCTTAGGTTCACAGTGGAAAAAAGGCTAAATTTAACATGAACCAATATGATTTTGTTTGTAATATAACACATTACAGCTGGTGCTTGTTTTGAAAGCATGTCATTTTGTCATTAAACAACCAGACAGTGTCAACAAGACAGACATTATTAGTGCTTGAAAACAATAACTACAGTACCAAAAATATATTTTGTGTATCGCTGGATTGTTACATGTTGTTTACTTTTAATACTAGTTACCCTCTTAGTCATCAAATTCTCAGTAAAGCCTTGTAATGATGATCATGATGAAAAAAGATTCAAATTATTTACATGATCTATCTATCTATCTATCTATCTATCTATCTATCTATCTATCTATCTATCTATCTATCTATCTATCTATCTATCTATCTATCTATCTATCTATCTATCTATCTATCTATCTATCTATCCAATATATATATACTGTATATATATATATGAAGAGTTCAGATGCAAAAGCCTCTAAGTGCCATTTGAAATTTTCTTCTAATGATCATTTTTATCAAGCTTGTATATTTAAGTTCAGTAATTTCACTTAAATGGTAATGAAGATTACCTATTAATTGTCATTTAAGTGAAATTACTGAACTTAAATATACAAGCTTGATAAAAATGGTCATTTTAGAAGAAAATTTCAAATGGCATTTAGAGGTTTTTGCATCTTCATATACTCTTCATATATACATACCGGTATATAAATGTGTGTGTAAATGTTTCAAATATGTTTGTACAGTGGATTATTTTCTCATCTAAATTGGTTTAGGTCTTCGTTGCCTCATTGTAAAAAAAAAAAAAAAAAACTTTCCTGGAGAGGCAAGTGAACATCCAATTTAGACTTCCTGCACAACGTCACCAAAAATACTTACCAGCTAAGTACTACATTTAACCTTGGAATGTCTTCCTCTAAAGCAGACTGTTTTTTCTGGAGTTCTATAGATGCCTTGTATTTGAAGACCCGTGAAGGTCAGAGGTCATGGGGCCACTCTCAGGGCACCTGACACATGTTCAACAAGGTACGCTATAGGCTGAACCTTTGTTTAACAGATTTTGTTCCAAGAAGCTTCATGTGGCAATTTAAGAGTTTTACATAGGATTTTGTTTTGTTGCCAATTTTGGTATAACAAAACAATTGATACAATGGTTTGTCTGAATACTCTATTCTGATTGGCTGGAAGGTGTACAATAAAACCATTTAATGCACATGTAGTTCCAAGTCAGTTTAATCACCTATAATCACTATATAAATGCACTGCTTTCATTGAAACGCACACACACATCACTGTCACTCGCACACAGGGATCAGAGATCGACCTGTGCAAACACAGAAACTTGTCAACACTGCTGCCCCACAACTTATATTAATAGATGAACTTGTTAATGAATTACTACATTATATTATTCAGCAAGGAGGTTGTAAAGTCACTGTCTTTTAGCTTCATTTGTAGTAGAGAGACGCTGCACAGACTCAAGTAATTCACACGTACATATCCATCAATCTATCTATCTCTATCCCTCCCGATAGGCTAATTCATTCAAATAAATATCATAATTAAATCAAATAAATGTAACCATACCACACAACTTAATCTCTGTGTCTGAATTAAAGCAGACAGAATGCTAAATCTATTGCTAAACAGAATGCTTTGCCTCTACGTAGCGCATTAAAATCGTTTGATGCATAGATAGCCGTGGTTAATTTTTTATTTACATATTCAAATATATAAATGAAGTTGTGACAAGAAGGTTAATAGTATTAATACATAGTAGCAACAAAAAAAAACAAAAATGCAAATATATATATATATATATTTGCAACTGTATTATTGGAGTTGATTTTCAAGCAGTGAATATATATATATATGTGTGTGTGTGTGTGTGTGTGTGTGTTAAAATGTATTATACTATAATTTAATTAGTTTACTAAAGTTGACTCGAAGTTCTAAATTCAATTTTTTTCAGTTACATAAATAGGATAGTACTTAAAATTCGGTGAATTAATGTACACACAATTCAAAAGACATAAAATGCCTGAGCAGACCAGTAATGCAATAAACGGACCCACTCATTTTTCCTGTCTCTGAATGCCTGTCTCTCTCTTTCTCCATCCTCAAGGATTCTTCAAATAGGTCTGAAGTCAAGCAGTACGGCTGCGGATCTCAAAGATGTGTGTGTTTAGGTTAGCGAGGACGTTTCACGAACACTGTACACATACAGACAAACTTCCCAAAAATACCACACATTACACCACTCGCAACATGCCTCCGCATGCCAGCCGCTGAATGCACTTACTGAGGTTCTCCGAGGGTAATCTATCTTAATTGCGATCTAAACAATTTATGAAAACACCCTTTTGGAATAACCAAACACTCACAGATACATACAACACCCGCATACACACACCAACAACACCTGCTCACTATCCCTAATGTCATCGCTGTTTCATTTTCAAGGGAAATGGGGCGTTTAAAAGCACTGGGGATTTTCTAAAAGGTTTGTAGGTTTATGATGGGGAAAAAACTGCATGTTGTAACATTGCTACATGTGGGCGGCAAGCGGCGCATTTATCGCGATTAAGCTGAAGATGAAATAGATTCCCCAGACCGGTCTCGTAAAATGGGTGTCTGGTTTTATGATTATGGGCTGACATTTTCATCTGCTTACACCTGAACCTCAAATAGCTGTCAGATTTAATAAAAATATATAGTGATGACAGGTTATTAAACAGTATGAAGATGTCAGTGTCTTGACGTCTGGTTAGAAGGCCTCATTTGGATTGATATTTTTGTCAGTGTGACAACAACATCCCGCTCACCTGGAGAAGAGCAGCAGCCAAATACACGACCATGAAGACGGGCGTCAGTGAGGTGTGACCTCTTTCCATCAGATCAATAGTGTACAGGAAGATCAAATGGCCAGGGACGACCAGTAACAGCAGTACCTGTGCTGACCTGTGATTGGCCCCTGAAAAAAAGAGAGAGAGAAAGAAAAAAGTTTTTGAAAGCAATACATAAAATCTAATAATGATGATACAGTGTGTGTATGTATATATGGTAATACTTTACAATCATTAGTTAACATTAATTAACTACTTAAGTTAACATGAACTAAGAATGTATATACTTCAACAGAATTTACTCTTAGTTCATGTTTATTTCAACATTTACTTACAATAACATCAGTTAATGCACTGTGAACAAACAATGAACGACTGTACTTTTATTAACTAACATTAACAAAGATGAATAAATACTGTAACAAATCTATTGCTCATTATTAGTTTATGTTAGTTAATGAAACCTTATTGTAAACTGTCATGTCCACTTCTGCTTAAAACACCACAGAATTCAATCAACCCTCCACGTGTGATCAATGCACGTGTGTAGGTGTTCGTCTATTGGATTTATTCTATGTTTAGAAGTCTATAAGCATACAGTAAACATCTCATTCACAAACACTACACTTCTCACACTACATTAGCATCCCTCTGAACCCCCGCAGTATGGCGTCCCTGTGCGTTCAGAGTCCTTGAAGGAAGAAGATTTATGCCCATCTTTCCAGATGGCACTGCTAAGCTTGCAGTGGGCACCGTGCCCCTCATGTGCTCGGGCATCTGGACTCTATCCCCAGAGTCCTCTTGTGTCTCTAAGAAAAAGCCCTGCATCAAAGCTCCGGCATCAACACGCTACCTCTGTTGTTTATAGGAAGCGTTCTCTGCTTTTCTCCGAGATGGATCGCTATACACAAACCACCGTTGCACACACTCCATTAAAGCTAATGTATACACACTTGAAGGCACTTTCAAGTGATGTTGCTCTAAACACTGGTTACTTGTCTTCACTCTCTTTAAAGGAGTAGTTCACTTTTGAAAAAAATTTTGCTGATAATTTACTCACCCCCATGTCATCCAAGATGCCCATGTCTTTCTTTCTTCAGTCGAAAAGAAATTAAGGTTTTTGATGAAAACATTACGGGATTTTTTCTCCATATAATGGACTTCAATGGGAACCAAACGGTTCAAGGTCCAAAAGACAGTTTCAGTGCAAACTGTTCAAAGGTTTGTTCATCAAAATGAACAAATCTTGTTCCGAGTCAATTCGTTTGTTTAATGAACCAAATGACTCGGACAAAGATTTGTTCATTTTGATAAACGAGTTTGAACAGGAGAGTCACAAACATGCGTCACATAACAGAGCAAGGCAAGCATTTGAGCTTATAAAACTTAAACTTTGTTATTTACTTCTTAAATGAGCGATCGTTTTGCTTGATAAGACCCTTATTCATCGTCTTAAATCGTTTAAAGCCCTTTGAACAGTTTGCAGTTTGCACTGAAACTGTCTTTTGGACCTTGAACCGTTTGGTTCCCATTGAAGTATATTGTATGGAGAAAAATCCTGGAATGTTTTCATCAAAAACCTTAATTTCTTTTCGACTGAAGAAAGAAAGACATGGACATCTTGGATGACATGGGGGTGAGTAAATTATCAGCAAAAGATTTTTTCAAAAGTGAACTACTCCTTTAACACGAAAGCAAAAACTGCCCTCAAATGTGTGTTTAAGTCCCTCTCTTTAAATTTGTAGGTATTCAAGGATGTTAAAATTGCACAAAAGCAGTGATGTTCAGTTTGGAGCCATATCGTGCCTTGATCCCATTCCTTCATTATTTCTTATGTAATTTATCTACTTTGTCACTATCCACATTGTTATGTATTGTGACACAAGTTGGTATAATTTGAAGCACACTGGGGAAGTGTTCGGGGTCACCTGAGCCACAGAAGGTCCGGCAGGGGCAGTAGCATCCCTTGGCCTCATCGGGAACCTCTCCAGGGGTGCTGTGAAAGTGCAGGTAGGTTGATATCCGACTGGACTGGATAGCCACCAGGTTTCCCCCGATACCTGCAATATAATATTACTCACATCAGACAAATATATACTGAGAGTACAGGGCTAAAAAATGTAATCAAAAACAAGGAGGAAAAAGCAGCATGCCTGTTTCCAGCAAGATTAAAGGTGATGATACACAGGGCGACTTTTTGAGCAATGTTGCCGTCAACGGCCATCAAGATGAGACACAGGACCCATGACCGATCTAAATTATCCAGAAAGAAATGTATTGCCCATTTTCAATGGGAAAGTGGCCAGGCAACAATCGCTCGGCAAGACTGACTGCAACATTGCTCAAAAAGTTACCCTGTGTATCATCACCTTTAGACTTTCACGGTTCACACCAAGAACGATAACTATAAAGATATAGTTTATACATATATAGCATCCACACCAGCGGATGATATCGTTCTGTTTATTCTAAGGGTGTGCTGCAGGTTTGTCGTCTGCAGCTTTAAATGCTCAAGCTCTTTAATGCAGGATGGATCTGAGTGGCTGTTTATTTTTAAGGCTCATCGGCTGAAAAAAAATCATTCTGAAAGTGATTTCAAAATCGTTTCTCTGTGCCGTTATAGTCGTGGTGTGGACTCTAGAACCTATTTTTATTACTATATCATTATCATAGTTATCATCCTTGGTGTGAACAGGTCTTAACTCTCACGTCAGTGAAGCTTCTACTGAGAAAACATTTTTTAATCCATGAATACAGGCTTAATTTTTTCACTGGCAGACTGGCAGCCATGAGTCACCAGTACTAACTCTGCTTTTGTCCCCCGCCTCTTTATCTCGCTCTTTCTTTCTCTCTCGCACAACACGCACAGCCTTTCCTCTCTCCCTCTCTCTCTATCTCTCGCCTAAGTAAAGTAGACTTGTGTACAGAGCTGCAGTGATAAGTCACGTCTAGCAGTTCTGGGAGTAGACAAGTGAGTGAGTGAGTGAGTGAGTGAGTGAGTGAGTGAGTGAGTGAGTGAGTGAGTGAGTGAGTGAGTGAGTGAGTGAGTGAGAGCGAGTGAGTGAGAGCGAGCGAGCGAGCGAGTGAGTGAGAGAGTGAGTGAGTGAGAGCGAGCGAGTGAGTGAGTGAGTGAGAGAGTGAATGAGTGAGTGAGAGAGTGAGTAAGTGAGAGAGTGAGTGAGTGAATGAGAGAGTGAATGAGAGAGTGAGTGAGTGAGTGAGTGATTGAGGGAGTGAGGGAGGGAGTGAGTGAGTGAGTGATTGAGGGAGTGAGTGAGTGAGTGAGGGAGTGAGTGAGTGAGTGAGTGAGTGATTGAGTGAGTGAGTGAGTGAGTGAGTGAGTGAGTGAGTGAGTGAGTGAGTGAGTGAGTGAGTGAGTGAGTGAGTGAGTGAGTGAAAGACAAGACAGAACAGACGACACAGAGACGGACAGAACATACACATTCTTTGGTCTTTTTACACCATCTGGTTTATCACTCTGCAGAACTAAAACATCTGCTTTTCAAATAGAACCAATTAGAATAGAATGCAATGGAATATTTGTCAATTAGCGTGGAACAGAACTAACAAAATCAAACAGAATGGAACAGCACAAAATAACTGCAAAACTATAAATGGAAATAGAAAATGAAAAGGAATAGAATAGAACACTAAATGGAACAGAACAGCACAAAAAACTAACTGAAAAGAACAGAATAAAACAGAACTAAATAATACAGCATTACATTGAATAGAATACAAATATAGAACATCAGAACTATACTGAATTCAAAGAAACAGAAGAATCTCCAAAACAGTGAAACAAAATACAAATATACAAAGAACAGATCAAAATAGAATTTGATTGAAATAGAACAGAATATAACATAAAAGATAGAGAACTTTTAGTGAAAGAAGACCCTGTACAATCCAAACAACTGTTGGGGATTTGGGAATTGCTTTAAAAAAAAAAAAAAACACTGCCACTCCACGGAAAACAACCTGAAATGTTTAGTAACTGCAAGAGGACAGTCAATACTAGTGGAAATGTTAAAATGTTATACTTTCAGTCCACAGCCAAACAGGAAATCAGTGATCTGAATTATAATAAGACACAGCAAATCTATTTCATACATACGTTAGTGCATTCATGCCCATAATGACATAAATATTCCCCATCGTTAAAGAGCAGACCTAAATGAGAACAATTATCTTTTAACGCCGCATAGGCCTCTGCACAATTAGCCCCAACAAGTACAAGTACCATAATGCCACACTGTGCCAGTCCCTGTGGCAGTGCTGGAGAGACGCCAACTGTATGGATGATAGTGTGGGAAAGTGTTTGTGGCTCAGATTAGCTGGACAGGTCTAAAATTTCTTAACGTTCTCACAAAACAAGCAACGGCATGACATTTTGGATATGGGCTGGGGGCATGAGAAAAGAGTGTATGGGAATTTTTCAACCTTTCCTAGAGCATCGAGGTCCAATTAATCCAATGCCTTTTTTTCTTTTTTTTTTTTTAGCTTTGTCTGCCAACAGGAAATGGAGATGATATGCAACCTCATTTCTGTCCAAGCAGTGGGATTAACATATATGGACACTTTAATCTGGGTCATAGAGCTGATGAGACTTTGGCTGAGTGTGCAGCAGGGCTTGAGTATGGGACCGATTGGATTCCAGTATGTACAGAACTACATTTCTACATTTCTTTTTTTGATTTCTTTTAAGGCTTGTATAATTATTAGACTGGCTGCAGGTTCGTTTTATCCTGATCGGACACAATTGTTGGAGGGAATTCTCATCCTTGCATTCAAAAATAGAAAGTAGTTTATTTGTAACTTAACGTGTAGCCTTAAAAGTGCAACACTCTTTTTTTGCAGAGTCTTGCAGTGAGAGACTCCAAGTATAGAATAAGATGCAACGCAACAGCCAAAAACATCTGTCTGAATGTATAGGTCTATAGCCGTTGTAATATTAATTTGGATGAATTTAAAGATGCAACTTTTCAGAGAGGGTTTAATCATACATGATTTACTGCTAAAGCACGGCACACTAATTAGATCACGGCGACTTAAACCACACTAATTGGCGGGTAACAAATCGACCAATGTGACCCATCCCTACACTGTGGGCGATAAGAGAGTTCTGAGGCTCTATTTAGGTAAAACAGAAACTATTTCTCTATACCTAAGTGGCACGTGAGTGTGTTTGTGTGTGTTGTAATCATTTAAATTACCTTCCCTGACTCGTTTCCTGTTTGGGCAGACAAACTATAGAAGCCTCTGTTACTCATCCTATCACTCTCTTTTGAGTTTCTCGCTAACTCTGCTCTAAGAATCAAGAATAAAAACCTTTGATTTTGATATTCTGAATTATAGTTATATTTTGATATAACTTTAAATATTCTGACATAAACAGTCTTCCTACATACACACACATGCAGGGATTCAAACAGCTGTCTGGTGGTCTGGGCGGGAGAGCATAGACAGACGGCAGACAGCGTAAATGTCTCTCATTAGCGTGCCTTAATTAAAAAACGAATGGCTCTTTGTGGAGGTGCCATGGTCCTGGCTTCCTTTCCTGTTACCACAAGAAATTCAACCACCACAATTAATGACTTCACCCCACGGCTCAATCACATCCAACTCTATTTTAGCTATATTCCATCATTTGGCTTTTTCCTAAATATGGAAACGTTTATTAAGAAAAATCACAAAAAAGTGCATCGAGGATTCTGGCGTGACTTTAAATGAGGGCAATTATTACAGAGACGTTACTTTTTAGGTAATAAAAAGTTAGAAAGGGGACTGAAATGTGCCATGGACATGGGGGCGTAGGTCTACAAATTAAGAATTTAAAAGCTTGAACCTTCCAAGACACAAATAAGACATTTAATAACAATAAATATACAAAAAATAAACAAAATAAACAAAAAATAAACAATAAACACAATAAATTCAGATATTGATGTTGTTTGGCCTATTACACAAAATATAATACCAAGACCAAGAGTGTCAAGTATAATCCAGTGTTGTACTTTGTGTATTTTCAGCAGAAAACTGAAAGGACAGGACCGGCCAGGGACCGGAATCTGCCTATTTTTCGCTCACTCACTCTTTCACTCTTAAATAGTGCTTGTATTGTGCATAATTTTACTTATTGCGCAGGTTTCATGCACACACCAAAAGCGCAAAAGCCGCCGTTCAGTCTCAAGCGGCTTGTGAGTCACAAGTACCAAAATGAGTGACTTACTGCACTTAAATGGTTAAACACACACAAAATGATGTCAAAATGTCCGTCTTGGCAGGTATTCAGTAAAACAGAGTCAGTTTTGGAATCAAATTAGTTCAGAAAGATAACAAGTTGTGTATCAGTATATTGGATGAGTGCATAAGCTCTTAAAGTGACAGCAGCCTGCTAAACCTGCTGATGTCTGTCATGTTAATAAAAGAACAAAAGACAAAGAAAATCACTTTCTGCTCTTGACTGAATAACTTTTGTAATTAATTGTAAGCATTAATCTATATGTAATTTTTACAATGAAGAATATATACTGTTTTTATTTTATATTATTTTTTTACATTTGATTAATTTCTGTAGTAGGCTATTTCTTGTCTGAATATACTGTATACTTAACTGTATACTATACTGAAACTTGCCGTGTTAATTTCATATCTCTTTTTATTATATTGCATTTACTTGTTCTATTGTTTGAAATTTGTTTATTTGTTCTTAATTTATTACCTTTTTACTTGTTTCTTAATGAAAATATATATATTTTTTTTGTATATCAATTATAGTCTCTTGAAAAAAAAAATCAGAATCAGCAAAAATCGGTATCGACGGGTCACACTTAACACAATAAAATCAGAAATCGGCCAAGAAAATTGTAATCGGTGCATCTGTAATTTTCAGAAGATAAAAAGTGGAAGCTTTATAGAATATTTTTGTATAAATAAATCTCACCATTGATAACAGGTGTGTAAACCACAATCCCAGCAAGGTTGGGATCAGACACAGTTTTGTCCAGAATGAGTCCTCCAATGCTGAAATAGGGAACATTTTGATTATTTAGAGCACCAAAGGAAGGCCACATGCTTTTTTCAGTGTGCATGTGTGTGTGAGGTGTGTGTAAGAGTGTGTATCACACCTGCTGATGAACATGGCAGTGATCACGGGCTCCCAGCCGGAGTACAGCAGCTGACGGCTGGCAGGGTGTTTGGAGGCGATGACCATCCACAGTGGAGTCAGACACATGAAGAAGGCACACACCAGAGATGACACATATGGGTGAGAGTCTAAAAAACAGACAGAGGAACACCACAGTGAATATAGGTAGTCTTTAAAGCTATTAGTTCAATGTTACTTCCATTGACAGCTACACAACTACCAGTCCATAAAGAGATCGTAAAACGAATCCACATGACTTGAGCGGTTTAGTCCACATTTTCCGAAGAGACTCGATTGCTTTATATGATGAACAGATTGAATTTAGGCTTTTACTCACATTTAAACATCAACGCACACATCAGATATGGTAAACAGAAGCTCAAGAATGCTTGTTGTTATTGAGCTTCTCAATTTTTATATGTGGATAAAATCTGTTTTGAGATCGAGTCTCTTCTGAAAATTTAGACTAGACCACTCAACTCATATGATTGATTAGTTTTACGGTCACTTTTTGAAGCATCAAATTTTATATTATGGTTTTTACTGTAAAATTTGTCAAATAAAAGCAGTTTTGGCATAAGAGGCTTCTTTCAAAAACATTTGAAAAAAGTAATGGTAGTATATTTTTTAACTTATCCAACCAAAAACTTAACAGGAGTGTTATCCTGCCCTCGGACCACACTATAACCCATTTTTCAAAACCTAGGAAGGGGTTGACAGCTGTAATGGCAGATTGACAGCAAGAAAATAACCATGACCAACATCTTGTCGATGACAGACATCATGTTGTCGGCTGCGGTTCTGTTCAGATGTCACACAATAATCAAGCTCTCAGAATTCAGTTATGACTTATATGTGGGGTTAGGAAATATTCATAATATTAATTTAAAATGATTCACAATGATTTTGCTGACAATAGCATTGTGAATATCACAAGAAATGTTTTCCCAATAAGTTTCCCAGAGATTATGGCAATACATTCAGGGTGAGCGACTCTTTTTATAGTCTCCATTTCTACGCAGCACAATTACAAAGCGATCCAAAATTCACGATTGACGACCTGATTCACAATTTATTTTGCGATCGAGACTGAGAACCATACTCTGCTGCTGTGTGAATGTAGCCGTGCTGACTGGCTCTAATTGGATTTAACCAGATTGAGGAAGAAAAATATGATCTTCTTAAAAGCCGAATTAAATCTTTTAAAGCAGACAGAGAAGCCAAAAAAGGTTTCACTCCTTGCTAAATACTCTTCATCACACACTAAACTGCCTAAATCTTTAAATCCCAAATATAGAGGCAACATCTGTGACTATATTTAGTGTGGTATGGGCATGACAGGGCAGCAGTGTGCGCTAATGATGGCAGAAGCCTCTCTTCTCGGCTGGTTGGCATGGCTGATATGGTTTTGGCATGGCACAGTGGTGCCGTTTGCCTTGCGTTCACCTCACTTCACCTCTCTCAAAAAAGGAAAGTCTAAAACTGGAGTGCGGCGCTCAGATTGGGGGTTATCACAAAGAGTCATCAGAGAGCAAAGCCCCATTAAACCCAGCATAAACAATCCAGAACACTGCTCGGGACGGCCCATGTGTGACTTTGAAAGTGTTTTCTCTGAAAGTGCGTGGGAGATTACCCACAAACAGAGAAGCATGTTAAAAACCAAATCTAAAGTGGTCCTCAATATTTGACAGGATCATAAACTGTCTGATATTTGATATTTTCACTAGGCTTTGCAGTGTAAATGAGATTTGACAAGAACTGACAAGAAAGTTCATTTTTTTATTTGTTTGTTTAAATTAACACAACTTGACAAAAAAAGTTCATTTATAATTATTCGACTATTCTAATAGTAATATTTGAAAATATATCAATATTTTCAGAATTTTAAAATATACAAATTTATAATGTGTTCTTAATTTATAATATCCATACGTATATAAATACCAAACCAGTAATATACAACTAAGAATACAAATTGAATTGAATTCTAAGAAATTCATTTCTGTGTTATTTATTAATGTTTTAGTATCGTGCCCATACTCATGAGTATCAGCTCAAGAAAGGTGCTTGACAGAGAGACTGTGCATGTCTGTGTGGAAGAGAGAGGCACAGCGTGTGTGTGTGTTTCCTGAGAATGTGGATCCGTAGACACAGAGAGGTCATGCACTACGTCACAACACTCTCATTGTCCTGAGCCAGACTCATTAGCAGAGTGACCCTTCCCATAAAACATATCAACCCCACGGTCCCATAAACCATGATATACACCCCTCACATGATCTGCTGAAACCTGCTATAGAGTGTGAGTGTGTGAAATGTGCAGCTACGTTTAAGATATATTGCTGGTCACACTCTAATATGACAGATAAAGTCTGAAATATGATCAATTATTTCACATTATTCGTCAGACACTGAGTTATGACAAATGTATCTAAATTTAATTTACTCAAGGCTGCAGTCTAAACTGAGGGATTTGTGCGCCCCCTTGTGGCAGAAAACTGAAAGCATGTTCAGGCTTGCAACTGAAGGAATACATATGGCTACAAATCAAATGTTAAAAGTCACACAAATTAAACACTGAAGTCCATGTTGCACAAAAATAAACACTGAAGTTAATAATTACTATGTTTGTGGGTTGTTGTTTTTTTTGTTTTGTTTTTACAGTGGGTCATAATATATCATATATTTTAGTTTGTCAGTGCGTTTTGTGGTGTTAGGAATTACGTTAACACTTCCTTTTACAGTCCAGTTACCCATGTAAATACTATGTACTTATTTTAGTAACTACAATTACTGGGTAATAACTAGTACTAACCCTGAACCTACCCCTGTTCCATGTACTTACCTTATATTAGCAGTATTTTCTAGGTAAGTACACTGTAAGTACTGTACTGTAAAAGGAAGCGTTACCGGAATTACACCTCCTGAGCTGGTGTAGGATTTATGCGTGCCATACGCCAACGTCCATATCGATAAATGTCAAAGTCACCGTGGTTTTGGGTGTACGCTGGAAATTTGGTGTATGCACTTTTGATAAATGAGGGCCAATTAACTGTAACAGTCTTTCTGGCTCTATTACAACTCCTAGTGAGCCACCTCACTGTATGCTGGCAACATACACAGCAACCTTCTAATGCAGCATCCTAACCAAAACGGAACTGAAAGTGACCCTTCAGGTCGTCAAACTTACTTTTTAAAATGCATACTGTGAGCCTATGATGCCCAGAAATGCTATAGAGGTAGGCAGCTCATTAGGATTTGGAAGAGAGCCCTTATTTTCAGACACATCTTTCTCACCTAGGCAGTTGTAAAGGCCCTGGCTGATCCCTGCCAGGATGGCCAGCGTGATGAGGTCACCAAAACTGGCGGCGATGGGCGTGGCTACATTATCAGGGTTGATGCCTGTCTTCTTAGAGCCCACGATTACACCCACCATTATTATACCTGAGAGAGGGCACAAAAAGACATCGGTTACCTTACCCACTAGGGATTGGAGATTCGTAAATGTGAAATCCGACTAATAACAAAGAAGATTTATGTCGGATTAAGATATTACAAAAACAAGGACATTATTTTTTGTGAAAAGAACAGCTTTAGTAGCTACATATAAGAGTATTAGAGGTTAATCTGAAGTGTGTACCCTGCAGCATAGATGCTATGAAGGCTGTAGCAACACTACTGGAACACAGCAAAACAGCGTGACCGATCTGGAACTTTCCCTCAGGAATCCAACCCAGTACAACAGCTGCTACTGCTGCCAGGAACCCGATTACAGTGGCCTGCACCTGAAAACGAGACAGAGGCGCTGAGATTTATAATAATAAAACAAAATTCTAAATATATACACACACACACACTTATATAGATATTATATAGTACTTCACTATGTCTTTATTCGGGTCTGTGTAAATGTACAAACCCATAATCCTGATAAGATCTCGGTTCCTTTTTCAGGTAAAAAACTTTAGCGAATTTAGCTTTAATGGGTTACTGATGCTAAATTAGTTTGTATTTGCCTGTTTTAAAGCCAGTTGTATATGTAAGCCCTTACCTGTTTCAGTGCCAAATTCCCAATAATGAGATTCCACTTCTCTATGGGTGAGTCCATTTTGCCCACATTTACCTATGGATGACAAAATTCATGAACATTATTTTTCGTTTCATCCCTCTCACCCTCATTGCATTTAGTCACCCTAACTGTGGTCACAACAATTGCGAATTTTCTTGCAATTCCTGAAACAAAAACTAAAGGTGGAAAATTTAAAAGTTGACAAATAAATGGTAAATATTTGAAACACGTTCACTCCAAAATCAGGAGGGGAAAAAAAGCCTAATTTAGGACTTTTAAGACTTTGTGACAATTTTTATATTAGTGAAAAAACAATTATATATAACATATTTATAAATCATGATAATATTAGTATATATAATCATGATTCATTCATATTAATACAAGGGGAGGATTCATCTAAAATATAATGTCTTCTTTCAATCTTTTGACTTTGGTGTAAAACATGTTGTGAACCTAAAAGCTAAAACAAGTAAAAATAATAGAATGTGACCAAATTCCTTCTGAGTGGTGTATTTTGCCATCGGACATTTTACATTGAAAAGAAAACCACCATCTGAGGAAAAGATAATAATATTTTGGGTTTGGAATGGATTTCTGTCTGCAATGTAACAAGATGGCCGACTCCACACCCAATGAGCCAGTGTGTGCGCAAGTGTGTGTGCTTAGGAAAATAAAGGAAACAAATGTAAATGTGAAAGAGCAGCGTGTAGGAGAGAGCCGTCTGAGGGCAATAGACTCTTTTTTTCCCCAGCTGCATGAGGGTGAACAGAAGGCCTGTACTTTAGCCCCGCTCCTCCGCTCGGTCCACACCACCGGGGTTTGTTTATTCTTTCACCTCGAGGGGGGACGACAGATTTGCCACGAGAACACTAGATGTTATACGGCATGAGCTGAAACCCCTCTGAGTCTGAGTCCCAGACTGAGGGGAGAGAAAAAAATAACAGTAGCTACCAAAAAATAAATAAAAGCACTCTATAAGCAGATAACAGCTGAGACTCCAGCATTTAGGAGAAAAGAGCATCGGTTGATGAATTAGCTTATGTAAGCTACAAATAGCTTTCCTTGGACTCAGGTGTATATATATATATATATATATATATATAGGAAAAGTACAGAAAATGTTGGTCAACTCAAAACGGCACTTTTAACTTCTGAGTTAAAAGTAATCACTACCAGCGATAGATGATGCTGATCATGGCAAAAAATGTCACTCAAAGTGACAAAAATGCCCCCAAAAGAAAAGCAAAAATGGGGCTGTAATTAATTTAAAATATTATATTCTATAATCATATTATTAACTTACTCTTTGATTAATGAATTAACTAATTATATAATGATGTTTTAGTGTCATTGAGATACTATTATAGATTTTTTTTCATATTTTGATTTAGTTTTATTTGTATATTTTATTTTCATTAAAGTTATAGTTAAAGTTTTAGTAATTGTGATTTTTGTTTTTGCTATTTTTAAAATATATACATATAGTTTTTATAAATTAGTATTTAAGTGTTTTAGTTATTTCAATACATCAAGATAAACTAAAAAAAGATAGATGCTGTCTTGATTTAACAACTAGCTGAAATGAAATAAGATACATTTTATTTAATTATATTTAATTTTATTTCAGTTAACATTTATTTATTTCAAGCAACAAAAAAAGTTGGTTTTAGTTAACTCTATAATAAACCTGATATATATATATATATATTTTTTTTTCTATTAATCGTGATTAATCACATTGAGTCACACTCACTTTTGTTAGATGCGATTAATCAATTTAACAGCAATAATAAACATATTTACAAACTTTAGATGAAATATATAACGCAATATATATAATATAGTGAATGTGTGTTTTTCTTCCTCAGACATATGGGGGTTGGAAATACCTATGGAGTCATTACCATAATAACAGGCTAGCTAGTCACTCTATCACAGGTCTATGGTTTTTACCACCAGCCCTAGTCTATGGAGATGGGCACAGGCATGAATTGTCAGGTCCTGACAGGTGAGAGCATGCCCAAAATAAGCCCAGATCTCATCACAAACCACATCAGCGTCAAATCAGAAATTACAGGCACACCTAAACTAAAGCAAGATGCAAAGACATGCAAACTGTAGTTGGTTTGTTAGTTAGTTTGGATACTAACCGCTGTGGACAGTCTGGAAGCGAGGGTCATCTCCAGGTTTCCTTTCAAACCCAAAAGAGCCGGAACCAGGATGAAAATCTCTGTAATGTTCTTAAACGCTTCCCAATGCTGAGGAAAAAAGAGAGGATAGACTATAGCAATGTGTTTTTTTTTAAATTATTTATAGTTATATTTACATAACTTAATTAATTAAACCAGAGGTACATATCAGCTTAGAAAGGAGGGCCTTCAAATATCGCCTTGAACAATGGGAGCCAAAACAGTTCATGTTTTTTGTCTTTGTAGTTGTTGTTCAAAAAATTAAAGACAGTAGAGTCCAATGTGAACTTCAACCACAATGCCTTTCATTGCATGGACAAAAACAGTTGAAACATTGCCCAAAATATATTATTTTGCTCCAGAAAGTCATATATAAGGTTTCAGAATCTCACCTGTACTATATCCAGTACCACTCCGGCTGACACCGTCCCGAACCCAGCTAGAAGGAAGGGAACTAGTATCTGCAGTGCCATGGCCAGGGGTGACTCTTTGGGCATGTTTCTGGTTGCCAGCTGCTGCCCTTCCTCCTCGCTCTCCTCTTCCTCGTCGGCTTCTTCTCCCGAAAGTCTGCCCTCAGGCAGGATGGGCTCCGTCTCCGCATAGCGCCCGTCTCCGGCATCAGACAGGCTGATGGATGTCCTGCTGCTGCGGTCCGAGTGGCGGCGGGGCTCGCGGTGGAACCCGTTTTTGAGGGACTCTGGCTTGGGCGTGCTGAGGTCCACCATGGCCAGCCGCTCCTCCTGTAAAGCGGTGTAACCGGCAGGTACCATAGTCTGAAGTAAGGAGGGAATGGGTCTAAAAGAGATGGAGCTCCAGGGTGCTCCAGCCTGTACCGCCAGACTAGGGCCCAGGGAACTGAGCACACCACCTCCTATGGTTCGGAGGCTCATTCTGCAGACGGGAGCTGACTGGGCTCATGGCCTTCTGAACTTTGAGAGCAGTAGATCAGCAGAACCAGCAGGTGGCATCCATAACGGCTACGAAGAAGACCCGATAGTGTCGCAGTGACCTGATGAAGAAAAGTACAGAGGGAACATCCATCAACAACAAAAGTGTACTTGCACTGTCACACACATTCAAGGTCACATTATCATTATGCGCTTTTAGTCTCAAAGCTGTTGTTATTTGATCTATGCTGAGTTGGCAGTCACAATGTTTAGTACACAGTCTGAGTACACCATACTTGGAAGTTGGAACCAACTTTTAAACCACTTTAGTATAAATTTTACATGCGTATTAGGGGGGGAAATCTCCTTTATTATTGTACAGGAGTCTAGTTATTGTATGACATATTCTTATTAGAGTCAACAAAGAGGAATTTGACATAAACATATGTAAGAAGTTGCAATTGTTATAACAGACAAACCAACAAACCACACATATTGCACAGAAGATGTTTGTAAACAGAGTCAATTCAACACTGCCTGTTCTCAGTACTTCGAAAAATGTAAGGAAATAAACAAATACATAACTGTTATGTCGTTCTCAGAACAACACTTTATCATGAATGTATGTAAGTAACTACATATTATAACTAGATTTATGTTATTGTATTATATATGTGATGCAGTGGCAGCAGGGAGCGGACAAGCTGCATATCCTCTCAGACAAAATAAGAATATATGCCTAATTTTAGAAGTGGTTAGCAAAAAAATACTCAATTGTATGTCTTTACCTTTATGTAACGTTAGGTGAATTGTGTATTGGAAACATTCCACAACATCTTCAAAAATATTGTCCAGCTGCCTAACGTTAATGGTAAACATTCCTAATTAACGAAATAATTTAAACTCCGAACCCAGTCAAATTAAACCAGAGCTTTACTTAATGAGTAGTAGCTGTTTTAATCTCTCTGGAGGTTGAAAAGATGATAATGCATATATTTACCGTAATATTTCAAGCTCCGTCGAGATCAGTTTCAGCTTCTTCCCGGATTACAGGACTGGAGCTCGAGTGTGACAGACAGCGGCGCGTCACCACTGCCGTGCACTGCGACAGACGCAGGAGCGAGCGCGCATTTCAAAATAAAAGCACAGGGGCCTATACGCACAACCGGCACATCCGGGAACTTAACTGTCAATTTTGTCCCCGCCCCCTTTTGGGGGAAAACAAACTAGACTCCCCATTGACTTCAATACAAAATAACAGCAAAAACTATAACGTCCGTACACAGCTTACAGGCGTAAATAAGTTAAGAAATCATTTATATAAAACATGTCAAGTATGTCCACTCTGCCTGCCATAGTGCGTGAAAAATACATACACAAACTTAATTTGGCCAATTTAAAAACATGTCCCTTTATCAGCGTCAAATTGGGGTAACAACCCCACCCAGTGGCCAGAGGTGTCTTACCCGGACATTTACTTTTACCTCGTCGAGTCACTCACGAGGAGAGTGAATGATTTTATTTCGCTTTTTATAGTAAAAAAACGTAATGTATATCTCATGAATTAATGATTATGATGGCAGGTAGCCTGGGCTAGTTGATAACGGGCATAAAAAATGTATTTTTCACGCTCTATGGCAGGCAGGCTGGACATCCGGTGTATATAAGTGATTTCTTAAGTTATTTACGCCTGTCGGCTGTCTACGGACGTTGGTTTTTGCCGTTATTTTGTATTGAAGTCTATGGGGAGTCTAGTTTGTTTTCCCCCAAAAGGGGGCGGGGACATTCTATGATGACGCAGCGCCGGTTGTGCGTATGTAACAAACTTGTGTTTCTTCAACTATGGGCGTAAAACCCATATCTACTCTCTTCGATTGTTTTTGTTGCATTACCGTCACATTAACAATATCTTAGACGCTTTTTCCCCCTTTTTCTTTTTGCCATACGCATTCGCAGACAGAAGGGGAATGTTGTCAAGCAAGCATGACAGCTTGAATTCCTGTGAGGGAATCCAGATTTTCCTGCATAGAACCTGTATGTGTATATATAAATAGATATGTTTATGTGTATATATATAAATAGATATGTTTATGTATATATATATATATATATATATATATATATATATATATATATATATTTATATATATATATATATATATATATATATATATATATATATATATATATATATATATATATATATAGACAAAACCTCCCAGCAATTTCTACAATTATTTTATTTTAATTAAGTTGCAATACTTGAATATGCTATTTTATTTTATTATATTTATTGAAACACAATATTTACGCATAGTGTACGTAATTAATCTTTTAATATGTTATTTTAGTGATTTCAAAATAAATTATATGCAAACACAAAGTTTTTAAAGTCAAATACATAATAGTATTTGAGGTTCAAGTTCAACACTAAAATGTTTACAATTATTTTATTTTATTAACTTAACTCCTACAGTCCTGTATTTTAACGTACACCCGAAACTCTAGAGGGCGCCAACAGTGGCTCGACCCTTCAACGCGGAAGTTATTACGTTGTGTAAATATCTCTATGGTAAATACCTACGCATGTGGATAGGACTGCATGTGAGGAACAAGCCATGGCTCAAACACAAAACATTATCAAGAAAACCTCTTCTAGAGACTTATTGACCTGTGGCAACGGAAAAGGTGAGGCATTCTTTGAAAAAATAAATAAATAAAAATAATTTAAAATACCGTGAGAATCTTTTCTGCCTATCAGATGAATCCAGAAACTCAGTTCAGATGTGATCCGATTAGCATTTGTGATTAGATAAACAGTTATTAAATGTCTTCTATAAATTATGGGTGATTCTTCTATGTTGACGTGACTATTTTAAATCTTGAGGAATGAAACTTTTTAAAACAGTTGTATTTATCTAAACAAGTATGTATGTCTGTGTGTATGTATACATATAACGTTAATGTATAGATAGATAGATAGATAGATAGATAGATAGATAGATAGATAGATAGATAGATAGACAGATAGACAGACAGACAGACAGACAGACATTATATAGTTACTAACTTTGTTGTCTCCAGGAATCCATGAGAAACTGCTGTTGAGCTCTAAAAGTGCTTCTCTCCAGACAGAAAGGGTCTCGAGAAGTAGTGGTAAGTTCATGTCTTCAATTGTATTTGCAGGTTATACATTTGGATTGTTATTTATAATGTATAACTCCTTTATTCTATTGCATATATTTATTGTGTTTCTGTGCATTAGTCTTGAATAAAGTGCAGAGTTTCCTTCCCCAAATGGCCCAGGCCAATGAGTCCCTAAGACATCAGATGGTCGAGGCTCCCGCCGGTTTCTTTGACATCGAGTGTGTGGAGAACGCAGAGAAAGTCATTGAGATGGTGCGTCTGGTCACACTACCAGTTGTAGTTCATCATTAAGTGTCCAAATGTAACAATATTTAATTTCCTCCATAACAACTGGGTGTGTTTGCCCTGCAGGATGTGGCTCTGGTTGAGCTTGAGGAATCAGACAGCAGCGAAGAGTCGTCGTCATCATCATCATCTTCATCATCATCATCTGAGGAAGACAGCTCAGAGGAAGAGGTGCAAACCATCACTGCAAAGACACTCAAACTTCCAGGAGACAGAAAGAAAAAGGCCAACATACAGGTGTTGGAGAAAGAGGGCGAGTGAGAGAGCACATGCTGGAACTCTGGGAGACATTTCTGTGCCTATGGATTAAATGCATGACCACATCAAGTCTGTGTTTGTTTGGGATGAGCACAGACCAGTGATTTTATGTCCTGTTGAGCTGACGGACTCATGAGGAACATTTCATTTAATTTTGGAGATGTTTTATCAAGGGGAGGCACTCAGTCTCAGTTGAATATACTTGAAAAAAATTATGCATTTCCGATATACAAAGTACAAACTTAAAACCAAAAACAAAGTTTTGCCAGTTCCGCTCTTTATTGTAAACTGGGTTTCCCAACGCTCCTTTAATATACTTTGTAGTTGATGTAAAGTTAAAATACCGTTGTGTGTGTTTGACAATGACACATCCTGTGTGATTGACAGCTTATACACAATGCATGTCATCATCAGCGAACACTTGGCAACAGATATTATGCAAATAATTCCCTTTGTACTGAATTCAAGAGTATAAGTTACTACATCAAGCATGTCTTATAATTTTTTTTGTACAAATAAATAACTTCCTCGCAAAGATAACAGCAAGTTTGTTATTCCCTTTCAACATTCCCAATTATCTTGCAGCTGTCTGGAATGCATATTTAAATATATAAAATAAGACTCGTTGTCATATCCTCTAATAAAATATATACAGTTGTGCTAATAAAAATGAGTGATGATGTGAAAATGCTACACGTGTACAAATATGGTACAGATATCAAAGTGGCAGTGATGCAACATGGCTATATATAAAACTAAAGTCGTGGGAGTGTTTGCAACTGCCTGAATGATAAAAAAACGTGATGCTTCATCCACGTTTAAATGTTTGGGGTCAGTAAACAAATGTGTTAATAGAAATAAATACTTTATTTAGCAAGGATGCATTAAATTATTGAAAAGAGAGTTACAACTTCTGTTACAAAAGACTTACTTTCCAAATAAATGCGGTTCTTTTGAAATTTCTATTCATTAATTTGTTTCTTGAGCATGAAATCAGTATATTAGAATGATTCCTGAAAGATTATGTAACACTGAAGACTATAATAATGACGCTGAATATCACAGCAATAAATTATTTTAACAAATATTCAAATAGAAATAACTTATTTTAAATTTAAAGATCAAATAAATGCAACCTTGTTGAGCATTAGAGACTTCTTTCAGAAACATAAAATCCCAAACATTTGAACAGTAGTGTACTGTAAATGAGCAGTTGTGATATATGACGGGCGACAGGACATTTTGTGGTTACTTGGTTTCTATTTCTGTGGCAAAACAGCATCGTGCAGCATTTTCACGTTCAGTGTGGGCAATGGCGACATGGTTATGAACGTCATAATACTATTATGGTTTCTTCCTGAAAATAACTTAATTTGATCATTCACTTGACCTCAGTCAGAATGACACCTCAATGTCTACTAGATAAAAATAATTCTGTGTCCTTGGGTCCACTTGGAGGTCTTTTGTCTTTTTTTCCCCATTTTTAAAAACGTTGTTCGCCAGTTTAGACTGGCATGCCAGCATTTGTCCCGCTCCAAACATTCCCAGAAAAAAAAGAGTGATATAAAATGTAGGCACATCAGTGTAGTCATGGCAGGATATGCTCTGGATTTCCAATCAAACCTGCTTCAAGCCAAAGCGAAACAGTTCGGCCACTTCGGGTTGCAGTCACGGGCAGTCTTTCCCGTCCCGGGTTCCCTTCAATACTCCACTGTCACAGCTTTAGTCCGCAGGTACTCGTGCAGGGCTTCCTCACCTGGATACACATGCACATAGTCCTCATGTTCATCAATCGACAGAGACAGACTAATAATACAGTGTGTTTTGTTGACCCTTACCAAGGTCTTTCCCAAACCCGGACTGTTTGAAGCCTCCAAAGGGAGCCGCCACGTCGGTCTTGTTGTATGTGTTGACGAACACGGTTCCCGCCTCCAGTCTCTCGCTCACGTACATGGCCTTGTTGATGTCACGCGTGAAGACTCCAGAGGCCAGACCGAACTCGGTGTCATTTGCTCTGCTCAGAACTCCATCTACATCACTGATGGATTAAAACAGTGGTATTAGCGGGGATACACTCTTCTTTAATGGTAATATCTGACATATAGTATAATACATCTGCCTAAAGAATGTTGATATCTTGCTCAAATGTTGTCATAACGAGCTCCTGCCTTGGATTTAGATCATGTTGCAGGTCAGATAGCCACAAAAAGGCTTACTATACAGAGAAAAAGGCAGCTTACCCATCTTTGAATTTGGATACCACCATAACAGGGCCAAATGATTCCTCTTTGGCGATGAACATGTGGTCCTCTACGTCTGTGAAGACTGTGGGCTCCATAAAAAAACCTGTAAGCAGAAATAGCTCTATATTAGAAATGGAATAATCAGTATTATTATTATTATGTTTTTTAGGGCTGTCAAACGATTAATCGTGATTAATCGCATTCCAAAATAAAAGTTTGTGTTTACATAATATATGTGGGTGCACTGTGTATAATTATTGTATATATAAATATATATATATATATATATATATATATATATATATATAAACACACACACGATTGTATATATTTAAGAAATATTTCATGTATATACTGTATATAGATTTCTATATCATTTATATTATATAAAATATAAATTTAAGAAATATTTTCATGTATATACTGTATATAGATTTATATATAATTTATATTATATATAAATATAAATATTTTATATATAAATAATATTTTTTTTCTTAAATATACATGCATGTGTGTGTATTTATATATATATATATATATAATAATTATACACAGAGCACCCTTATATATTATGTAAACACAAACTTTTATTTTGGATGTGATTAATCACGATTAATCGTTTGACAGCCCTAGTTTTTTTTGATGAGTGTAAGTTAAAGTATTGAAGAAAATTACTAGTTACAAAAGAAAATAACAAAATTAATTCACCTTCAAATCTACCAATAAAATCTAATTCAAAATAGTATATAAATGATACTACCATAAAACTGTGAATAATGCTTGTGCATGACCAAAATTGCCAGATTTATGCCCTAAAAAATATTTACAGAACACATTTCTGTTGACAAACCCTTTTAAAGCATGGATGTCTGGTTAGATGGGGTCTCACCTGGTCTGTCCACCTGTCTCCCACCGCAGACGAGTGTGGCTCCCTCCTTCACGCCGATCTCGCAGTACTCCACCAGCTTGTCCAGGTGGGCCTTGTGGTTCTGAGGTCCGTGATCTGTGGAGCGGTCCAAAGGATCTCCGATCTTCATCTTCTTGATTTCCTCGACCTGAACACACAAACACACATTAGTATGTCCTCATCTAGAAGCATCTTACATGCTTTAAGATGCAATCCATGCATGAGAGAACACACACCACTCTCCGGATGTACTCGTCATGGATGGACTCCTCAACAAACAGCCGGCCCGCAGCGATGCAGTTCTCTCCTTTGTTGAAGTAAACAGAACTCATGCCCTGCAATGTACACACCAACATGGATCTGACATTTGTATACGAGTCAAAACCTGCTAAAGGGTAATAATGAAACAACAGTTGTAAAAAGTGATTTTTCACTATTGTTTACAAGAGGATTTGCATTTTCATGGGTTTAAATAAAAGACTTTTGCTATAAGATACAATAACAACAACTTTGTGCATCAAAACCACTCCTTTCCTGGTAAAAAAAATGCACTTTATTTTTTAAGAGTTAATGAATTTGCATCAGCTGAATGCATCATTTTTGACAGTCTCAAAAAGCACTTTGAACGTCTCCAGCACGTTTTATAATCACCCAAAAAACAAACATAGTTCACCCCTCACGCATATTAACACATCTGTCAAAGACTTGGTTGGAATATTAGAACTAAAAACATGTATATAACACACTTAACGGGCATCAATCACTTCACCAATTTTGGCCATAGATGAACTGTTAAATGAGTGATGCCTGTGTTTTGACTCTCATATACTGAATATATTTAATAAACTTGACAGGTGATTTTTATAAAATGTAGTTTGAGCATTACCTTCTAAGTTCAAAGTTGCAAAAAAAAAAAAGTTTAATTTTCCAATAAAAGATGATCCATGATTGTAGATGATTTGTTACATTTAATAACCCTTTAGCAGACTATGACTTGTATTCTGTATTTTCAAGTCTTTTCTCACCATTCTCACGGCTTTGTCCATATCGCAGTCACTGAAGATGATGAGGGGAGATTTACCACCCAGCTCCAGAGACACCTTCTTCAAATTACTGACCGCACAGCTGCAACAGGATGGACATTATCGTATTTAAGTTTTAACGATTCACATGACTTATTTGAGCAATAATGGGTTACTCACACAAATGGGACTCACCTTTTCATGATCTGTTTGCCAATGGGAGTAGAGCCTGTGAAACCGAGCTTTCGGATATCAGGATGATCGGACATCCTTTGCCCGACCAGACCACCTAAGAGATGACAGAAATGTCAGTCGTTACTTAAAACAGCAAATACTTCTGAAAAACAAAAAAGATCTTGAGAATCTTCACAGCTCACATAACACATTTTTGTGTGGAATGTAATGGTGGAATATAACAAACACACTTTTTGCTTTAAAACCCTTCTAGAATGTCTTGTCCTGTAGGTTTCCATTGTAAATTAGATTTTTGGGAGAAACAAAATGAACTCGGAAGATGCACTTTCGTGGTGTTTAGCAACAGGCCACAGAAGATGCTGTTCACAGAGGTTACCTTGTATTGAACCTGAAATATTCCTTAATGTATTCACCTGATCCTGGGACAATGTTGATAACTCCTTTCGGAATTCCAGCTTTGACTGTCAACTCAGCAAACTTCAGAGCAGTTAGTGGGGTTACCTGGAAAAATCAAAAGAATATATCTATCTAGTTTGTATTCAGTAATATATATATATACAGTATATATATATATACTGTATACGCAGCAGACTTTAGTGCAGTTAACTGGAACAATCAAGAAAATATCATCTAGTTTGTCAGTTTTTGTAGTTTTCAGAGAAAAAACAAATTATTCTAAATAATCACATTAATATTTAGTAAATTTCTTAAAAATTTTTTATTGTAGGTTTTTATTATTTTAATACATTTAATTGTTAAATTACTTAATTGTGTGATATAAATATTATACAGTTAAGCAATTTAACAATTCAATTAACAAATCAATATATATAATATAATAATAATATAATATCAATGTATATAATACATTAAATATATAAAAAATATATAATATTATATATATATATATATATATATATATATTTGTTAATTGTTATTATTTATATATAAAAATAATAACAATTAACAAATATATATATATATATATATATATATATATATCAGCACAACTGTTAATAATAATAATAATAATAATAATAAATGTTTCTTGAGCAACAAATCAACATATTAGAATGATATATAAAGTCTGAACTATTAATATTTTTGTATGTGTGTGTTTGCATGTTTTACCTGAGCAGGTTTTAAGACAAGTGTGTTTCCCGCCGCCAGACAGGCTGCACTCTTCCACGCCAACATCATAAGTGGGTAGTTCCAGGGAATCACTATGGCACACACACTGAGACACACACAAACACCATGTCCCATATTTATGACCATCAAATTCGCATAAACACACACACGTTAACACTCACTGACTCACCCCAGAGGCTCTTTCTTTGTAAAGGTGAGGTTGCGATTGGGTCTGGCCTGATTGATGGGTATCGTTGAGCCCTGTGAGGAACAGGATATGATGCGTCAATGACAGGAAACTATTAAATGTATACATCGAAGGCCTGCACAGTGAACACACAGACCTGGATCTTGTCACACCAGCCAGCAAAGTATCTGAAGGTCTGAATGGACATGCCAACGTGTGTTTTCAAGGCCAGGGTATAAACGGCACCCGAGTCAATCGCTTCGATAGTGGCCAACTCCTCCTGGTGTTCCTCCATCAGGTCAGCCAAACTGCGCACAAAAGATAAAGTATGAAAACTGCCCAACAGGAAGTTCTCCGTGAAATGATCAAATGAAGAGTTGTAATACAACAATATTACTGTTAGACTTAGAAAACGTGTTTGGCTTTTCATTCATATGTCAACAAAAGTCTACACAAACTCTCTCCATTTTACCGGTAGAGAAGCCGGCCGCGGTCGCGGGGGTTCATTTTACCCCAGGGTCCGTTATAAAAGGCCTCTTTGGCTGCACTAACCGCTCTGTCCACATCTGCCACTGACGCATATGACACCTTGCAGATAACCTAAAAAAAAAACACAACGCACCATTAGAGTAATAGGAGTGTGTTTACGTGTTTGTGTGTTTGAGACGACTGAACTCACCGAGCCGTCTGTGGGGTTCACCGTGTTATATGTCTTTCCATCTTCTGCGTTTTCAAAGTTGCCATTGATGAAACACTGATAGGGCATTTTCACAGTCATGTTATTGACCTCTTTTGTTGCATAATCGATGACCAGCTCCTCCTCCTGGTCTTCTCCACGCAGGCGTCGGACGAACATCTGGATGAAACTCTGGAAGGTGGTGGCCATGTAGACGTCCTCATTCTGAAGCTGCACTCCTCCGCATTTCTGCTTCACCTCCTCCACCAACCTAAATCAAACAATCACAATAACACACACACTCAACTCGTAATGTTCATCGAGGTCTCCATATACAAAAATAGTTACTGCCTCCTAACAATTAAACGAACTGTTACATGTATGACTTTACTATGTAAATGAGCTCTGCTATGACTGGCTAACCTCTTTACATGTGAAATGAGTGCTAAGCACTGACTGAACATTGATATGTATATGTGGTTAATGATGTTAAAGGATTAGTTCATTTTAACGAATCTTTTCCCGAGTCAATTCGTTCGTTGAATGAACCAAATGACATGAAAAAAGATTTGTTCATTTTGATGAACGAGTTCGAACAGGAGAGTCACGAACGTGCATCACAGAACAGAGCAAGGCGAGCATTTGAGCTTATAAAACTTAAACTTTGTATTTTTTTTTTTAAATGAGCGATCGTTTCGCTTGATAAGACCCTTATTCATCGTCTGGAATCGTTTAAAGCCCTTTGAACAGTTTGCAGTTTGCATTGAAACTGTCTTTTGGGCCTTGAACCGTTTGGTCCCCATTGAAGTCCATTATATGGAGAAAAATCCTGGAATGTTTTCATCAAAAACCTTAATTTCTTTTTCGACTGAAGAAAGAAAGACATGGACATCTTGGATGACGTGGGGGTGAGTAAATTATCAGCAAACATTTATTTTAAAGTGAACTACTACTTTAATGTGATAATGGTTGTGGCGTCAATATCACAACAGTTTTGAAGTTTTTGCCACTTAGTTTCAGTGTTGTTATTGTAAACTAAAACTATTTTTAAAAGTGGTAATTGAAATAAAGCTGAAATTCAACATAAATAATAAATAGAAAATGTAATACTTGCATATAACTAAAAAAAATAAGCTAATTAAAAAAAATATTCATAAATACTATAATAGCACATAAATAAGATTAATAAAAATCAATAATACATAAATAAGATAAATAAATGAAGGTCAGACCCACCTGACTACATCCATAGAAGCAGCTCCAGACTTAAAGAAATCGGTTGTTTCATCAATACCTGGAACGTTACTCAGAATACCCTTCCATATCGCCTAGACAAGAATGAAACAAAAGACAAATAGTCTCATTCCTCAAATATACAGTATATCTAAAATGCATTTTGAGGCACACACATACCCTGATCTCCTCGGCCATTTTCTTCTCATCGTCTGTGAGATCCAAACTGGCGGTCTCCTCTGATGAGAAGTATTTGGAAGCAGGAATCATCTTTCCATCCTCAAACTGCAGGTTCTTCACCTGGAGCTGCACAGTGATATTATATTAAAGCAATTCATAATCTTCATGATGAATTTGTAGCACAGATATAATGCATTAAAAGCTTAGAAGTAAATAAAACAATAGAAACGAACCGCTTTTCCATCAGACCCGAAAAGAACAATCCCAGATTTGGTAATGACCCCAGGCTGAGACGCCCCCTCCACCTCAATTGGCTGACCTGCAGGCAACGACCCGCTCAGCATCGACGAGCTGTACAACGTTACCGGCTACAGAACAAAAAACACACACACTCATTACTATCCAGTAAAAACATCATCCACTTAGCATCTTACAGTAGGATCATCAGAATTAGTCTTGACTTCAGATTCATTTTATTCATTCAAAGTGCATCACTCAAATGAAATGTGTGTTTAGAAAGCGCACCTTTCCATCAATGACAACCCAGGCACCCGGAACTTTATCATGACCACGGATCCAGTTATGGATGGCCTCTGCCGGCTGAGCCATATTCACCTGGAGAAAGACAGGCAGATCATGATGGATAAACTGGTGTTCACTTCCTGAACATTTGGAGCCCTACAACTCATTTAGCCTGATTTACATAATTGTTTTTGTGTGTCACCTTAGCATTGGATTTCTTTTGGATTCCCTCATAGCTGGCTCCCTCTTCAGACTGAGGGATCTTGGGAGCTTTGCCATCAGCAATGAGCTGTACAGCTTCTACCTGTAGGAACATACTTTTTTAAGTAAACTCAGATTCAAAATCTAATGTTTAGTTTGCATAAAACAGATCATATTGATAGTTACCATGGCCTTGATGCCTTCTGGAAACAGGAAGCGGTTATAAAGTGTATCCACTGTATCGTTGGGCTCTACGGGACATTCCTTCTGGAGTAGGATGGGGCCGGTGTCCAAACCATCATCAGCCCAGAATATACTAAATCCTGCTTTCTTATCACCCTCGATTAGTGTCCTGCATACAGGAATGCAACCCTTAAATGAGTGTTTTGACAATCATTATTACATATCTGGGTCTTTAGCGACCCAATCTATACTGATCTTCCGACATTTTAATATAAATTACTTAAGATTAACCATGCTCACTGTCATCTTCATAGATAATTTTGTTGATAATAAATTGATTGAGGAATACTACTAAGAAGGTTGATGTCTAACTTTAAAAGAATAATTGAAGGGGAGGGTAGTGAATGATGTCCTGGCTCAATAAAGACCCGAGGTATTCATTTAAGAGTTAAATCCATATAAAGATCTCAGAGTGAAACTTTAGTAACATCTCACCAGTTGATGGCTGAGGCTCCTCTGTGTCTGGGCAGGATGGAGGGGTGGTAAATGATGGATCCATGTTTGGGGAAGTCGATCACATTCATAGGAATGAACTGGGAGCAGAAGGGCATGACGTTCAGGTCGGCGCCCACAGCTTTGTACGCCTCCACCACCTCTGGGATGGGTTTGCCCTTCACCCGCCACCGTGGGAACTTAAACACCGGCGTCCCGTCCTTCTCCGCCACCACCGCTGAAGGTCAGAGAAAGATTGGTCCTGAAAGGTTATATAAGCTCTCTGGAATAAAACCAGGTCGCACTTGGCATATTCAGACTTTAGCCAACTCCAGCCAGAGCAAAATATAGGTAGCACTTTATTTCAGTCCTGTTCCCATATATGCATACAATGTACTTCTTATAGTTATTGCAACAACTGGGTAATAACTAGATACTAATATTGAACCTATCCTTAATTCATCTAGTTACCTTATATAAACCAGTCATTTCTTAAGTAATTACACTGTAACTATACGTAATGTAAAGAAAAAATCAACCAATATATATATATATATATATTCAATATCATGCATACTTGAGTAACAGACCTTGTCCTTTATATCTGAATGTTTAAATGTATCAGTCATAAAAAGTTATAACTTCAAAAGTTATAGTGACGTGGGTACTTTTCACCATCTGAATATGGTTATTAATGGTAATCAGCACATTACATAATCATGTGTACCATTGGAGATGGTATAATAGACCAAGACAATAGTAATAACAACAATAATAATCATAATATATATAAATGGAGTTTATTGTGTTAACTGGTTTCATCCACCTAAATTTACCCTTCCTTTATTACAAAAACAGTGACATAGGCCTATTTATGACAAAAATTGTGATCAAACAATAAACAATTTCCTACAGTTAAACAGCATAAGCAAATAGAACATATATATATATATATATATATATATATATACACACACACACAAAATTATATATTTTTGTAATAACTCAACATACAATGACACATGTGATGAACTTTTCTATCTGTTATTCATACAAACTCTGTTCTCACATAGATCACAAATGCTCCGGACTTTTCACCTCACATGGCTTCACACCAATATTCACCAAAACAATGAGATCATTATGCGGGATGTACTTGTCCTCTGACCCTGCGCCTCACACAAACATAAACACTCAGTTTTGAGCCAATGTGCTGCTCAGGAATTCAATGTTGTGACTGAAGTAGGACACTGGTGTTCAACCTCACTTTCCCTACTACAATGATGGCCTTAATGTAATCCACAAACCTGAAAATTTTAATTAGAGGGATTCATCTTTCACTTCAACTTCTGTGGCACTTAAAATTAAGGTCCACAACATTTCCACATGTGAGGCGTCCCAGCCCCCATGACACACTACAGTTACAAAAAAACGTTTAGAGCTCCAATCTACCCACCCCCAGCCATCTGACACTTACCAAGTGGGTCCGCCTTGCCGTCCTTATCAGGAACTGTGAATACGCCCACCACTTTATGGCCCTGCTTGCGGAGGTTTGTGTACACTTCCTGTCCAAACAAGCTCTGGCCAATCAGGGCCAACTTCAGCTTATTTTGGTAGTAAGCCTGTGCGAAAGAGTACTAAAATGTTAATACGTAAAAACAAGGAGACCAGACAAAACTTTATAGTTGAACATAAACTGTGTGTCAACAACATTAAAATAATGAAACATAATCAGTCCTATATCTGGGCCCTTTGTTCTCTAAAACTGTCTGTACAACAAAATGTGTATTATGGGTCAATGGCAATGTCCAAGATGATAAAAAGGAGGACAAATGGTTTTAAACTGTAAATAATCTTCATTATTATTATTACTATTATTATTATTTTATTACTAAAAAGAGTGCATAATTGATCCAAATATCTCACTAAAAGTCTATTTTTTTACTTCTATTCCATTCCATTCTATACTATTAATTGTATTTTTTTTCTTTTAAAAATACTTAAAAGTACTACTACTTTGGCAATGTTTGCAAAATAATCATGTCAATAAAGTAATTTGAAATTGTAATTTCAACTGTGCTGCACAATGAATGGGTGTAAAAATAAACAGACATAAACAGCTCAAGCATTGCCTACAAACAAACAGGTATTGAAGTTGTTTGCTTGTAAATGTTATTATTACTCGTTTTATTAATGCTTGCAATATGTTTATCTATTAGTGCACATGTGATTTGCAGTTGAATAGTTTGTGTTCTAGTAATAGTGACATAAGTAATATGATCTGCCCTCATATTCTCGACCCCCTGCTGATGCAACTCGCCACGGATCTGTCCACTAGAAGTAATCCGACCAAGCAACGTGGCAAAAAACGGGATCCCCAATCGGTTCAACAGTTTTAAATACTAAATCTAATTAACATGCATATAGTATGCATCTATTGTGAAGTATAAAACATACAACATTGCACTAAGACACCTGGTTATTTCAGCTGTCAGCATGCTTACAATCACTGTACATGGGTAACCCCTGTTTAATAATGTTATTTAAAGAGGTCACCGTCATATAGAAACTTGTTTAAAGGGTGCATTCTTGTGTTTACCTTCAATACAGCACATTTTCACGTATGAGTTTATTCATTCATTCAAATCTATGGCAAACCCAACAATGCAGAAGATGCGGTTACTCACAGAGCTCGAGGAGAATTTCCTCATGATCGTGTTCGCCGTCCACAACATGGTACAAAAAAGCTATAAACACTAAAAGAAAGATCACGATTAAAGTTCGGGGTGCTGGGCTGGGAACATGCGATACTATAAACCCACACCTGCGGTGTATGTGGTCAGTGTGTGGCTGTGGCAGCAGAACCAGACCGACCCGACGCGCAAGCGAGTTCAGTGCGTGCGCGCTCCCGGTCCATACGTCACGGCGGCTATTTAAACAGATGCGCGTAGCCGTCTGAGCGTAGTTATTATCAGAGCCAAACCCCAAATTTATAAGAATTGCTTCTTTTTAAATACACCTTTTTTCTAGTTTGGTGTTTACCTCGAGGCAGAGGTGTAAAGAGTACCTGAAAATCATACTTTAGTAAAAGTACCGATAGCCTAAATTACAGTGAAAATGGCTCCAATTCCAATGAGTTTCGGCCTCGTCATCTCATATAAGCTTATGTAGCCTTGTTAACAAGTTTGGGTGAACAAGGGGAACAATCTTTTGTAGCAGAATTAAACTGCAGCTGAAAAAGGAAAGGTGCCATGCAAAAATGTAATGAGAAATTGCAAATTGGGGTACAAAAGTACATATATTCAGAGTGAAAGTACAAAGTAACCAAAAAGATACTTAAGTATAGTTACTAATTACATTTACACGACTGCCTCAAGGTCAGTTACTCGGCTCTGGAGGAATGCGGCAAATAGTTTAGTGAAAAATTTCAGTTTATTTTCCATGACAGATATCAAGGTGTCATGACCTGCCTGTCACCTTTGATGGACAGAAACAATTGGTCTGATGTGTGTTTTGGTACTCAAGGGACTAAAACCTCAGTTTTGTAACAAGATGAAAAAGTAGTTTAATATGAGCCTTTGAGATCTTTCATCTTTCATATTGTTCAACCTCAAATGTTTATCGCTCACCCAGTAATGTCTCCAGCAGACCCTGTAATTTTCTTTCGATTTGGGGTTAGAAATAGAAATCTGTTGTGTTTGACAACTCAGTTTCGGCCGTTTAATGTAATACAATATTTTCATTCTTTTCTTAAATGATGACAAAATCAGAGCAAAAGCATTAGGGAACCAGAAGGTTTATTTTTTTGTGCACAATATAACATCATTTTAAAGTTCAAACGATAATAAAAAGTGTCCTATTAATAAAGCACTGCTGGTGGATTTCACGAAAGGGGACTTCAACTCTCTACTCATTCCGTGAGGTCAGTTTGAATCAATTCAATTATCTAGTTTGGCATGACTGAACTGGCTGAAACATTGGCCAACAAAGGACACATAAGGGTGGACGGTAGTGTGGATTTGAATCTCAGGTTTAACAGCTTGATCATGAATAATCACTAAAGCTCTCCTCATTGGAAACAACTGTAAAAGCCTCACTCTATTAGCACCTGCAGTCTCCTTGCAGACTGGATAAGATGGTTCACTTAACACTGGACACTTATTCAAACAGTGAGAGAGGTATGCAGGAAAACCACTTTTTTGTCTTAAAGATCCATCCTCAGAGCGTGCATGCAGTAGGGATCCCTCAATTTGGGTTTAACATCCAAAAATATTACAAAAAATCGTATGCGCTATCCCACAAATCCCTGCTGCAACAGTAGGACAGCATTTGAAGAGATCACAGGAAACGGATGCCTGCTCCAAACTGAACACCGTCACATATCCTGTCAGGGAACAAAAAGTGATTTAGGATTTAAATCAGTGTTGTTATTAAATGTTGGGAAATTTAAAAACTATTGAATATGACAGGAAAGGACCCAATGCAATGATTAGACAAATATTTTCCACAGAAGTTATATGTAAAAAATAATAATATTCAGACCACTTCTATTATTGTTTGCTAAAAGAGTCTCAACCAAAAGTGTTTATGAAAAGCATTGCCTACCCAAACTTTATGCATAAATATGGTTCAGTGGATGTGTATATGTACCTGTCTCCGCTTTGAACACCCATGGGGAAGCAGTAATTGAGTTCAAGCCTTGCAATGTTTCCCAGGCGTAGAATTATACCAGCGCCGTAAGACCAACGGATACACTCCGCTAACTTCTGCAGATGTGCACGTGGTCCCTCTCCTACACTAACACAGTGCAGAATTACAGTCTAATACTACTGTGAATGGATAAACACCACATGAAGTTTTCATAATAGTCTGCCCACTGTAGTCTCTAACTTGAAATTGTCATTGGTACATTAGCATCACCATGTGGACAAAAGGCTTCAATTCATTCAATGACTACAGAATGGTGTTATAGCAACTATTAATAGTAATAGTTTTTATCAATATTCTGAATTACTTTTTAAAATTAATATTCAATAATAGCCCTGCAACAGACAACTGCACTTCAAAAAAAACAAAACATTTTTCTGAGACTAAAAAATGACAAATGACTACTGACCGTAGTTGAGGTTGCAAAGGTTTCCAGCATTAAGGAAGAAGTGTGTTCTGAAGAGGTCAGCCAGACCGCCCTTGTTTGAGCGGAAGGGGAGGGGTGTGTAAAGGTGAAGCCCACCAGCCCAATACGCTTCACCACCCAGATAATCACCTGATTAGGAAAGGAAAACCATCATAAGGTGTAGTGTGATCATACCCTTATACATATACACACACACATATGCCTGTACCTTCACTCTGAGGTCCTATACTGTACATGCCGAAACCTCTGACACTGGTTGGGCCGCCCAGGTAGAACCTGACAGAAAAACACACATGCACAATGTGATTTATAAAATCCTATAAACATAAGACCTGCAAGCACCAATCAGCCAATGAGAGATGGCAGAGATGGAATCCTAACCAGTCAGTTTCTGGTCTCATTGACTTCCATAGTATTTTTTTTTTCCTACTATGGAAGTCAATGAGACCAGAAACTGTGTGGTTACTGATATTCTTCTAAATATCAGAAAATGGATTTGAAAACGGTAAAACTCAACTGTTTCACTCTGAGGGAGTTGTAAAATGAATCTATTTCCCCAAAAAAGTGGAGTATCCCTTTAATTCAGTGTCTAAATTAGTCTAACCATGTTGAGCATAGTGTGGTTTTATCATTATAAAATGTTTCTTTAAACAATACAAGATGGTTTTTATTAGCTCATAATTATAAAATTATAACCAATTAAAACTATAAAACCTTTCAAGGAACAATGGAGCAAACAAACACACACCTGTCAGCAATAGAGGTAGGCTGACGCCCAAGAGGAAAGAGCATCCCACCCCATAAAGATGCGGATAACACCTATAAGAGAAAATCATTAGAGCTATTTAATAATAAATGTCCAAATATCACAAAAGTCCTTTAAAAAGAGACTTTTATAGCAACTTTCTATAAGACTGACATGACACCTTCATAACCATGACATTACATATGTCTTGAATATGAAATAGGGTTTATGCATGTTTATGACAACTGTCATTAAGTGTCATTCGCTCAGTTATGACATTTTGAATGCAAATATGACATTGTTTAAGATGTCTTTGTCCTGACAACTTGTCATGTGGTTGGCTTTGACATTTGCTGTCATGAGGCCATTATAACTGTGTCATGAATATTTTTTGTGACCTCAACTACAGTGGTACTAATTGAATTTGTCATTAAAAAGTTATAATGGCTTCATGACAGCCGATGTCAAAACCAACCACCTGACAGTGTAATGTAATATTAACCAATAAAGCTAGGTGGTTTCTTAAGTTTGATAATTAATCTGTTATGCCATGTTTATGGCAGGTTGTGTTGTCTTAGTAATGTCAAATTGTCATGACAAAGACACTGACAGGTTATGATGTATTGGTTTATGTCAAGGTGTCATAACAAAGACATCTTAAACAATGTCACAATGAGTGAATGACACTTAATGACAGTTGTCACAAACATGTGTCATGTCATGATTATGAAGGTGTCATGTTAGTCTTATGCACACCCCTTCAAGTAAAGTGTTACCGAGCATGATAAACAATGTCAAAACCAGAAATATCTATAACAATCAACGTGAATGAAGACCACACGCACCGATCCCCAGATAAATGGTTTGTTAAGCTGCAGCTCTACGTCCTCTTTGAGAAAGCTGGCATCTCCTCCGGTGTATCCTGCCAGCTCCTAAACCAACAGACCCAACACAACTATTGTCCAGACAGTTTTAATCAGTGATGGACATTGTGAGGCAAACTAACGGGTGAGCGGAGAAATACAAAACAGCTAGTGATAAGTTCTGGGCTGACGTTCAAGTTCACACACCTGGTTGAGCCGCAGTAAGGCACCTCTTCGGGGCAGGATGGCAGAGTTCCTGGTGTCTACTACCATGGTGTGCTTGTAAGAGACAAGAAATCCATGAAATCAGTCTGAAAGCATGGAGCCAAAACATCAACGCAACAGAGCAGAGCTTACAGAAAGGGCGGATTTAAGAGTGTGTCCGCTCTCCTCTCTCACTGCGAAGGAGGCACTGCGGGCCAGACATCCCAGCTCACGCCACACACCCTCCCACTTCAGAGTGTGATCCGTCATCCACAGAGGGAACTGCAAGACACATATCGCATTAAATCTTTCCTCATTAAGTACACCCAATGTCTTAAAATCACGTCACATTTAATATCTTACACTGAGCTCTGTAGAAACTCCCCTGTCCGTCTCTTTCAGAGAGCTCCACGGGAACTGGCCGGTGACTTTGTACAGGTTTAGAGTGAAGCTACACAAAGCAAAGAAGCCAACGTTATTGAATGTCTATTTAATATTACTGCTATATTTAAAGCTAAAATTTGCATGTGCATCTTAACCGAAGAAATTAAAAGTTTTGCGCTGTTTACAGAAAACATACTTGCGTTCATAAAATCCCGACTGTGGTTTAAAGAAGGACAGGCCGTAGGACGTCTCCTTTGTTCCATAGGAAAACTGAAAGGTGAGCTTCTCTCCTCGGCCAATCATATTTGGAAGTTTAATACCCAAGACCTTTAGAGGTACAAACACACAAATGCAGCAACACAATGAAACTACACAGAAATTCTGAGAAAGAGTGATAATTAGAGCTGTCAGATTGATTAATTGCTATATATGTGTGTGAGTGTGTGTGTATGTATCTATATATTTACAAACTTTTATGTTAGATGCAATTAATCGTGATAAATCGATTTGACAGCACTAGTAATAATATAGCAATATAGCACACTGACTGTAAATGCTATTATAAATATTAATATTATTATTCATATTAAATATTATTCTATTCATAGCATGAAATAAAATCTTATTTGAGAGTAAAAGTGCCATTTTAGTACTATGTATAGACCAATATAGTTTATTCGTATTTTGAATTAGCTTCTTTTAATATATATTTTCAGTTTTCATTTTAATTTTCGTGATTTTTATTAGTTTTTAATACTTCAATTTGGCTTTCATTTTTTCATTTTAGCACTTAACATATTAATTTATTTCAGTTTTCAAGTTTGTTTTTCATCCACTATTTATATTTGACTTTATTTTAGCTTTTTTTTTCAGTCACCGAAAATACAACAATAACAACAGTGCTGAAAAAGATGATTGACAGGACATTTCACACATCACTTTGGTACTATTTCTGCAGTGTTGCAATGTGTAGCCATGACCACAGTAAAATCTCATTGGTTCAAAATCCCATCCATATCACATATGTTCTAATTGGCTGTTGGTCATACAGTATTTTTCTATTTCAGTGTGGACAGACGTCACACCTGGTTAGGATTCAAAGTACAGTAATTTCTGTGTGTATAATGATTCTTACCATACTGCCTTCATTGTTTCCAACCATGGTATTATAACTGCCTGTAAGTCGTTTAAGCTCAGTAACCTCAAATGTAACATCGAGTCCATTTGGGAGAGCATTGGCTCCTAAAGAGGAGATCAGAAAGACTTATGAACATGACTTATGACTTGTGAATCTTATGAACAACACTGTAGATCAATGTAATGCAGGGTAGATTCCTCTATGAAATCAAATCCATAGATGAAAATTCTCATTGTCATTCTCCTATGTACTGTCTGTATACTGTATATATACAGTACACACATTTAATACTGATAAAAAAAAGGCTGACTTCTGGACCCACTGTTTTTTCTGTCTTTATGAGTATGTAAATGAGCTGGTGTAGGTTAATATTCTCCAAGTACAATTTGTAAATGTCAAAAGTCTAGAAGAACGCAACAGCTCAGTACAGGTCTAGCTGGTTTTAAACTGGGCATGAAGATGTTATGGATGCTGTACCTTCTGAGATGTCAATCACCACCTCCACATCTTTGAATATGCCAAGACGGAGCAACCTCTGTCTGGCCTCATGGGATTTTCTCATCACCTGAAAAAAAGACTGGACTTGTTACCTTTTGGTGATCGAACAATAGGGTTTCTTAATGGCTGATATGTGATATCTATGGCCTATTATTTAATGCTGATACATTGCTTACAATTAATGTCAGCACATAAGACATAGCTTGTAATAATTGTATCTAATAATCTATGCTTTTACAGATATTTTTATTCAAAGCAAAAATATATCTGAAAAAAAAAAAAATAATAATTAAAGAGCACTGTTCACTAAATCCACCTTGGACCATTTTGGTCTATCGCTACTCATGATTACCCGTCCTAATAAACACTTAGACCTTCTTGACAGCTCACTTACTTCAACCAGGTTCCTGGCAGTGAAGACATCTGAGATTTCATAGCCCAAGTAATCCTCTTTAGTTCTGCCCAACCCTTCAATGTTGACATGCTGTACAACAACCTAGAAGACAACAGAGATGTCATGGTGTGTGACTGCAGATTTTGGACATGATACAACAGCGGTTATACTTGCACAATAGTATTCTTGGAAGTATTTTGGAATACAATGTAAATGCTATGTCATTGCCATCTAATAGCATCAGAGTTTTATGGTACTTTTTTGTAAGGGTGGCACAATCAGAAATGAAAAGTGGTAATCAGGATATTCATGTTCACTTGTCATGTACCATGACATAGACATGGTATAACCATTATCCAAAACAAATTAACATGCTAAGTTAGTGTCATTGTATAAGTTTAAAACGATTTAGTCAGTATCAGTTCAACAAAACTTACATTTTTATTTTCTAAAACCTCTTGCTTAGTTTCTTGCACCGCCTCCATCATTTCCATATCATCTGGGTTGACGCCCAGGTCTCGCCCATACATGGGGTAAGAATCCATACTCTACAAAAACAAAAAAACATTGCAAATATTCTGCACATATGTATAGCTAATATCCAATGTCATGTACAAAAAGACGAGCAGCTTTCTTTAACAATACAACAACAAGCAATAAACCAGCACAATAATTCTGAGCACAAGAGGTCACAGGCAAAACAAGAATATTTCACCCTGTGTTTTTAAGAAAACACTTACCCGTGCGTGCACAGTCCCCATTGTTGGTGCAATAATATCCTAAACGCGTTAGAGCCGCTCCGCTGACCGTGGGAATGTAAAATATCGCAGTTATTATGAATCTGCGAACCCAACCCCCTTCAAGGAGGACGCCATGACACGCAACCGCTTGGCGTTCCTGCACTGCGATTGGCTGGAATTATGTGACGTCACACACAGGCGGGTCCGCTGTATGTGTCGCGAGCGACGCGTTCTTTTGCGTAGCGCGCGTTCACTCAACTTGCGCATGTGCAGCGCGTTTCATACACAGAGTATTTACTTGTGAAAAAAGGCAAATGTAAAAGTTAGGAGCTATACATGGAGCGCGTCTTTCAGACCCTCAGAGAGACAATACTTCACAGCTAGGAGGACTCTATCTGTCTGTCTGTCTCTTTGTTGTTTGTTTGTGTTGTAAACGCTATCGTTTCAAGTCTTGCTGATAATGCGTCAAAGACTTCGTTTTGGTGCCCTGCATGAGGTCACGTCACGTAAAAACTATTATTTCTCACTTTAAGAGGCTTCACACCTTTTACCCTTCTTATTTTTTTTTCTATGGTAGCCTGCTAATTTTTAAAGACGGTGCCTACCTTGCTAGTGTTTTTATGGTCATATAAAACCTGTAAATATCTGGGAATTCGGGATTTTGAGGCCTGGAAAAAAAGAATATAATTAGGCCAATATAATAATCTAATCTTAATATAATTTTTAAAAGTCATAAAGTAGCCTAGTAGCCGGGGTTCTTTTTTTTCCTAGATTTTTTTTTTTCATTTATAAAGTGCTTTTTGTGAATGTAAAATGCAATGTTTATAAAATTAGATTCAAAAATCATATCCAGTAATTACACGCAACTAGAAAAGACATTCAAATAAATTTGCCACTGTACAATGGGAAACCAGTGCTTTTTACATGTGTGTACTGCAGTTCGGTCGCCAGGGGGCAGTATGACCTCTCCTGTATAATTGGTACTGTATTGATTACCTGGCTTTAAATAAGCAGCTACATCCAAAACTCAAAAGCAATTTTTCTTTTTTCTTTTTGTTTAACTATAAAGTTAAACTTTTAACATTATGAGATTATTAGATTAATCCAAACAACTGAGAAACACTTTCAGTTGTCAATTTTTAACTATCAATTAAACAACTGCCTACTGGGAAATACTATATGCTCTCAGTTACATTTGTTACATTGCCATGATTCAGACTGTTATTGCTTTTGTACTTTTTCATATTATATATAATGACTCTATCTATCTATCTAGATTTAGGCGCGCGCACACACACACACACACACACACAGAGAGAGAGGTCGCTCTCTCTCTGTCCCCCTTTCTTCCACCTCCCATCTCCTCCTCAAATGTGCGCAAGCCAATCAGCAGGCGGCTGGAGCTCTCGTGCTCTCTCTGCCAGCAGCAGCAGATCCTTCTTATCAAAGAAACGCACAACTGGAGAAGTCCATTCACTCACAGCCTCTAACCATGGGTCCTTCCTGCTTCTCCTTGGACGTCTGTTTGTTTTTCCTCATCATAAATACTTTGGATGTCATGGGAAATGTTGCAGTCGCAGGTAAGTGTTCCATTCTATTTTTTTCCTGTATCTTTCACATATTTTTGGTGAAACTTTTATTGGCTTTAATTCAGTGGTTGCGTGTTTGTATGCAAATTATTTCAATGTAATTACACATTTTTCAGTGTAATTGCAATATAAATTATGTGTTATTAATTATTATTGCATTCATTCAGAATAAAAATGTACTCAAAATATTTAAATGATTGCGGTCCCGTAATTGACATAAGAGCCGAAAAAAAAAACTTACGGAATAAGGCGTATGCGTATTTGAAGGCGTTTAAAGCGCAGTTTCATGCTCTTGATATTCCTTAAGGAGAGCCCTTCTAACTCCCATAGGGTCTATAGGAACATGAGCCGCCCTGATGGGGTCGGTCCGGGGGGTTTATCGACCCCTCACTCCTCCACCACCATCAATACGCATTGTGTCTCTCCATAATGAATGCCTAGAAAAAGTCAATAATGATACAAACAATAAAAACTGTCTTTTGGTTCTTTTCACCACGACACGACTGAATGATTTGTGGTAGGCTATTTTATATTTTCATGTGTGTATTTTAGGTCAAACACAATGCTTTTGCAAATAAACCGAAATGAATGACTCATCTCCAAATGAGTCTGACTATTGCGCATCACGGACTTTTCAGTCTTTTTTAAATAGACGGTTGGCTACTTTAACAGATTAAGTTATGGTATGCACAAACAAAACTTTAGAAAGGATTCTCTGTTTTTCTCTCTCTCACACACACACTTCATGTGTATTTATGGCTTGGATGTTGGATGTAAAGAGCGCACCGTTGCGTAAAAGGTGATCGGTTGGATTCTGCGACTTTTTACGTTTGCGTAAAAGTTTAAAGTATTCACGCGATTCCATGAAAAGACAAAGAAGAGTTTTGGGGTCCAGTGGTGTGTCACTGTTGGGGTGACATTGAGTCTACACATCTATAACCAACCAAACCACTTCATTAACCTCTTCAAAAAGACAATATCTCCGAAATTAGCTTTCCAACAGTCTATTCATTCATTCATTCATTCATTCATTCATTCATTCATTCATTCATTCATTCATTCATTCATTCATTCATTCATTCATTCACCTCTGTATCTGGAGAATGAATGATCATGCTTTTTATGTGTATCAATATATCACTTTATTGGACCATCTTTCTTGGCTAAAAGGGCTGAACTTCTTCCTTCCGGACCGCCCATGTCCTGTCTCAATAAGATTTTGTCATTTTTATTCTGTTCTGTTCAGTTTCACCTGTCTAAACCAGCAATAAGATCCCCATAAGAGAAAGTAAACTGTTCTCAGAACAGACAAAGAGTAACATTTACCACACCCTGAATCTCCTGTCAAAAGAAACACATAAAACAGATTTTTCATTGAAGTCAATGTGTATCTAATTCACTTTGACTGGATTGTCTATTGGTAGAAGGGTTTTGTAACCAATATGAATGAAACTGAAAGATTAATGTAATGACCCTTCTCTATTATTTGTATTGTACAGATTTAGATAGAGAGGGTGTCATGCTTTTAGAAACTGACCTACTATTGAACTAGCATTAGATTTTCGGCTGCCTTACACCAAAATAGGCACTTTATAAAGCATCTTTATCTAGTGACTTCTCTTTTATTTCTTGTCACTGTCTGATTTGACTCTAAATCTAAATCTTATCCCATGTGATTCCTCCACAGATGCCGACGAGTGCTCCGAAGCCACAGATGACTGTCACATCGACGCTCTCTGCCAAAACACTCCGAAGTCCTTCAAGTGCATCTGCAAGACTGGTTACAAGGGAGATGGCAAGCATTGCGAAGGTGGGCCAGACAGATCCTCTCTCCTTCTGTTTCGCTCGTTCCGTCCCTGTCTCTCGCTGTCTCACACACACACACACACGCACTCAGTCAGGTCATCCAGCTGTTCTCTAGATCCTGCTGTGGGTCTTAATTAGTGAGGAGGAAGTGCAGTGTGAGGGTGAGAGGTGCTGGGAGGCCAAAACCTGCTCCAGTCTTTACACCTCCCTCTCCTGTTCTGCTCGAGAGCACAGCACAGCTGGAGCCAACACACACACACACACACGATCAGAGCAGATCACACTCACATTCACTGAAACACTCATAGACACACACTAACATCACGCCACATACATCTATTGAGGAGGGACTGGACATGCTTTTGGGCATAAATACATATGTTGCAAGGAAGTTCTGAATGTGGTTTTTGTAACAGAACAATTTAGTAGTTTATCATTAGTTATTTAATAGCTAATGTGATTTTTGGAGAACAAACAGTGATTGTCTAATTTAATACAATTTTTATTGAAATTATATATTGGCATTATATTACAAAACATGGAAAACAATATGCATTTTTTCTAATTCAATATTTTTTCAATAAAGATTATATATTGGCATTATATTACAAAACATGGAAAAACAATATGCATTTTTTTCTAATTTAATATTTTTTCAGTAAAGATTATATATTTGCATTATATTACAAAACATGGAAAAACAATGTGCATTTTTTTCTAATTTAATATTTTTTCAATAAAGATTATATATTTGCATTATATTACAAAACATGGAAAAACAATGTGCATTTTTTCTAATTTAATAATTTTTCAATAAAGATTATATATTTGTATTATATTACAAAACATGGAAAAACAATATGCATTTTTTCTAATTTAATATTTTTTCAATAAAGATTATATATTGGCATTATATTACAAAAATATATATACAATATGCATTTTTCTAATTTAATATTTTTTCATTCAGTATTATAGAATGGCATTACATTACAAAAATGCATATGCAATATGCTTTTTTTCTCATACATTTCTTTCATTAAAATGATATATTTGCATTATATTAAAATGATATATACGATATGCATTTTTTTCTAAATTAATATTTTTTTCTTTACAAAATATGTTATCAGCATAATACTTTAAGTGAAAAGCAAAATTGAAATAGTTTTAGAACAGATTATTTTAAAAATGTATATTTTGTTTGGTTGTCCTCTAATATTGTGGAATTAAATACTCAAAATTTATGCACTATTTCTTATGTTATAATCACAATTTCACACTTCCGTTTCATGGCTAAGCAGGTGCAGGGTCCAGTTATTGATAAATCAAGTGATGATTTGTAGGTTCAGGTTAAGTTAACCCAGGATGAATTTTTTCTTGAAGATCTTGAATTTATCCATTTGTGCAAACGCACTCTCTCACACACACACACTTCTCTGACTTCTGACATAAACGAGTTTGTGTGTGTCAGAGCATCACTGAGGTGCATGACGGACACTTTTAGAGCTGACAAACAGTCTCTCGCTGCTGTTTCCTGTTATTGTACTCCGTGTTCTTCATCTGTGGATTCTAGATTGTTAGTTTTGCCGCACTCTCTCCCCGTTCACCCACATGTGTGGAGCTTGTGTTTCAGGAAAATGGTGAAATGAGCTCTCTACCTATTATGAAACCCGAAACCCATTCTCAATTGCATTAATGAATTAGGTGGATGTGAAGTGGCATAGCACCAGACTGCTCTTCAGTTAGCGCTTGATACTCCTGTCTGAGGCCAGACAGCGTGGGCTAGAACAACATCTCTTTATTTCTCTAAGGAAACACGGGGAATGTTCTGGACTTTACAGAAGCCTTTTTCCTCCCACCTTCAAACCGCAGTCTACGGTCGCGGGGCAATGAGGCTGTCAGTTATGTTGAATCCGACCGGTCTGCTTCGGTCGTAGCATGTTAACTATGCGTGCGTCTCTTCTCTTTTTTCTTCTTCTTTTCTCTTTGCTCTTATTCCGTCTGAGCGGACATTCCGTCCACAGTGTAATGTGGTGTATTGTGGGGAGTGGGGGGGCTGTTTTGTCTGAAGCAAAAAAAGCCCATTAACACCCTCAATACCCACCCTTTAATTAAAGCCCTGCGTGTTTGGCTTTGAAGGAAATTAAGAAAATGCTTGCTAACGCTCTAATGCAGTCATTGTGTCTGTCTGCACATCAGCGCCTTTGTGGTCAGTTACATGCTAGTGAAGTCTGCATGTTGAGCATGCTCTTTAATATCTCAATTGTTTCTTGTAGACAACAAATGAGACTTTTAGCTGAAGCCTCCTGCTTTTTAGACGTTTCTCCTTTGAAAAGATCCTAGCAATCCAGGTATGATGCTTATTAACCAAGATGCCAATCAAAAGTACATTTATTTTGCTCGGAGATTGGTCTTTGTTAGTTTAGCTGTTTCAGTAATGTATACTTCGGGCCCTGTTTACACCTGGAATTAAGATGCGTTTTGGTCGATCAGATCACAAGTAGATTTGGGAGATATTTTCCTATTTACACCTGGTGTCACTTTTGTCCACTTTCAACTACTTCTGTTCTGATTTCATCGAGTCTACTGGCGGGTAAATTTATGGGCTTTTTCAGATCTTTCGCGGCTGTTCGAACACATTCGATCACGTGCATTTACACTATACCAAAGCAATCCGGTTGAATGCGTTTTCCACTCTGGAAGTAGTTGAAAGTGGACAAGCTCAAAACGTTTTAGACCCCGTTTACACCTGTATTTAGCGTCGTCGACTTGTGATCTGATGGTGTAAGGTGTAAACAGGGCCTCTGTCTCAGCATTTTCTCATAAAACACCTTACCATTCATTAGAAAACAATAATCATAAATAAGATCCCCTTAACGTCTCATTTGGATCTCCTATACACCAATGAGATGAAATGGAGGTCAGGTCCTGATTTCTCAGGTGTTTCTCCTAAGAAAAACACCCTAGAAATCTCAAATGTGTCTCATCTGAAGTTTCAGAAGTTATCATGTGCTCAGATTTGCCAGCATACCAAAGTCTTCAAAAGATCTAAACTGTTCTCATCTAATTTCTTTAAGATCAACTATGCTATTTCACATTAATTTGATTTTATAGCTCTACACCCTTTTTATATGTCGACTATTTCTCCTAAGGAGTTTCAGGAGAAACGTCTGCCTCCTTTGGGGTTTCTAAATAAATATTAGTTTAACTTTTTGTGGTGACACACTCAGTAAATTCAGCTGGTCCCCAAGCCCTCTGCAATTCATTATTGCCTTTTTAGCTTTGTGCTCATAGAATTATGGAATATATGAAGAGTTCAGATGCAAAAGCCTCTAAATGCCATTTGAAATTTTCTTCTAAAATGATCATTATCAAGCTTGTATATTTAAGTTCAGTAATTTCACTTAAATGGCAATGAAGATTACCTATTAATTGTCATTTAAGTGAAATTACTGAACTTGAATATATAAGCTTGATAAAAATGATCATTTTAGAAGAAAATTTCAAATGGCATTTAGAGGCTTTTGCATCTGAACTCTTCATATTTTCTATTATTTTGAATCTTTAACATAGATTGTATAAGATATTGCAGATAAACATCACTTTAACTGGTGAGTAGATATACAGACACAACAAAACAGGTTTTTGAGGTGCATCTGCTTGTAAGTGTGACATTTGATGGACGATCATGGGCGATTCTGAAAATTGTGTTTTTCATGTTTCTGTCATTGTAAAGTCAAGGGATATGTTGTCTGTGATTTGTAAACCTGCTTTGCGTTATGTATTTGATGTTTTTTAGGGCTGGTGTAAAATGCATCTAATGGTTTTTCCTACAGTAGACGGCACTATGCAATTAAAATGCCTTTCGTAGGTTGATTCCCCTAAACACGTAAACACAGTGGCTTTGTGCCAGTATCAAAACATTGCTCTGTTTGTTTGAGCATCCCGACCAGCATGACAGCAACATTGGCTCAACTAATGCCGTAAGTTGGGAGCGGGACTATTGGTTTGTTTGACTAATGAAAGCCAAATTTTTATTTGGTGACTTTGGAATTACACAGTAATGACATATTAAGATTATAATTATATACAAAAATTATGGCATGAGATGACATAGCACTTCCTTCCCGAGCCTTTTGGGTTTTATTGATTATGTAAATTGATTAATTGACGAGCTTAGCTCAGGAGGGAATCCCCACAGATCTTAAATCCCCAGAGGCGAGTGTGGGGATTTCACTGCTGGGTTTGTTTGCAGGCTAGAGAAAGAGATTAAGCAAAGCTTGTAAAGATGACTCAGCATCAGGACTGTGGGTCAGTCAGTTTAACCTGGAGAAAATTGTCTTGTCTGCCTTTTTATTCATTCTTTTTCTCATTCCCTCCATCCCCTTTTTATCTTGTAAAACAGGTCAGGTAATTGTCGCTGCTTTGCTGAAGAAGTCTCTGCTTGTGTGTTAGGTGGATTGTCAGTGTAGATGTGTTTCTGAGTGTGTGTTAGTATGTTTTGATGAGAAAATGGTAGAAAAAGGCATGGGGGTGGTGAGGAAGAGACAGATAAATGGAATGAGAGATGGAGGTGTCTGGCCATTACTAGGCCATTGTCTGCCTGGTGTCTGCGGACACCTCTGATTGGCTGTCTGAGTGTGCCCACCATTCATCCCTGACCCTCCCTTCACAGGACACTTCAGTCTCTTTACTGCTTTATGTGCCACCATACGCATACACACACACACACACACACACTGAAAATCAAATTAATTATGAAGGAAGGATTTTGTTTAAAAGTTACATTCAAAATCTACTTGCCTCCAAAAACGTAAGGAGGAACATATTTCAGTTTATATAGGCATTACACTTCTTTACTGAAAAAATATTGTCATGATTTGTAATCACAACATTTTTTCTTTTGTCAAATCAACTTAATTTATAGTTCATATAATATTTTGAGTTTCTGATGATTAAATCAATCTCCTTCATTGTATAAACTCAATTTTTCCATTTCAATGAACTTAAAGGGTACATATCATGCTTTTAAATCATTCATTTTTACTTATAAATCATACATTTGTGGTCTATATAAAGCATAACTGCAATGCTTGGGTCTGAATTCCTCATTATTATAGCTCAACAGGCCCCTTTTCTACCCCTTTTCTGATGTGCTTCTGTGAGCAACCCGTTTCGAAGCGTCCCCTTTAAATAAAAAGGAGTTGCGTCTTTCCCCGCCCGCTCTCCAGGTCGCTGAGTTCACAGTCGGTTCAACTCCCCGCGTTCAGCCATTATTGTAGTTTGATAAGAGATATACGATTACTATAGTTTCAAAGAACATTTTTATTCACACGTTAACAAAATGTCAACAAAAGACTTGTCCATCAAGCGTTACGTATTCGAGCCAGAGCGAGCGATTTGAAAAAGACGACGACAAACCTGCAGAACAACGTCTTCATATGGATGCAGTGGTATGTAAAGTTAAGTTAACTATGTTGTGTTATTAGTGAAAGTCGACTATTTCTCTTGTTAAAACAAGCACTCTGACAAGATAAATGACTGCGGTCTGATCTTACCACTAAAAATCTGTATGATAATAATATGATAACTTGCGTTTAGAAAGCGTCAGAAAACACAGCAGCTAGCTAATGATAGAAGGAATTTACCCCTCATTCAGACGAAGTCGATCGACAAACACTTCTTTATACTGGCGGAGGTTGTTGGATTGGGGATCGTTGAAGTGCTTCAGGTCACTACATCCAACAACCGAACATTTTGACTAGCCCTCCCGTAACTTCTGCATCATTGAGCTTGGACTACAAAATCGGAGCGAGAAATAATAATGGCGGATTGCTCGAAGTGTTGGACCGGTAGTCGATGTCCTTATTTGTCAGTTCCGCTGCAAATACTGTGACGTAATTGTTCAAAAAACGTAATAGACAACAGGAAAATCCGAACAGGTTGAAAAATATGACCAAAACAGAATATAAAGATATAAACGAAGCACCTGAAGAGAATAATTTCATCTTTTCTGTACTTATAAACACTCCAAATATACAACAAAATGCATTTAAGGGCTAAAAAAGTGGATTTTGCATGATATGTCTCCTTTAAAACTTTAAGGCAACCAGGTTAAACCAACATTTTTTTTACAGTGCACTGAATTAACACGAGTGGGAAACTTCACAAAAACACACATTAGCAAGGTGTCATTGTTTGTCCCTTTCCTGCGTTATGAAAAGGGATTTTTACAACACCCCTCCTTCCTTTGGTCTCTGCATGGCACGTTTTTCATCAGTCAGGATTTGGGCATGGGGTGTGTTATGTTGGGCCATAGGGGTGTTGAGGTGTTGCCTCCCGCGGGCTCCACCCCTGCTGAGGTGTTAGCGGAGGTGCTTAATCTGGCTGATGGGATGTTGAGCGTAAACACTTCTCCTTCAATTAGAGATCAGCGTGTGTCAACGGCGGAAATGGCGACAAGCAGCAGCCCGACCTGTCAGCTCGCTGCCGGCCCGTATCAACAACAGCTCCGGGGCAGGAAGTCTGTCAGCTGGAGGCGAACTAGCCGTCCCGCTCTGTAACATCCCCGTCCCCCTCACACCTTCGCTGGCAGCTCATGTACAGCCTGTTACCCTTGCTAACGACCACAACACGCACGGACACCTAAAAACACTGTCACCTCGACTCTCACTCGTCTTCTCACAGTTCTGGGATGGATTGCCTTTATAATGCATTAGTGTATGCCACTGACGGACATATTGTGTCTCATTCAGTTCAATTGTGTGGATTAATTTGATCTTCTCACAAAAAAAATGTCCACCCAGTTCATATCACATACGATACACACATGAATTTGTGCTTTGTTGTAATGTTAACGAAATTGGAGTATTTTAAATTAGCGACTATGTGACATCCTCAAGCAACATTAAGTGTGCCATCCTCAAACCAGTTTAAACACAATAAACACTTTTAATGACCAGATCTTATTCTGTTACTGTAGCCTAAATGTTGAAATATACATTGATCAGTATATATACAGTAGATGATGAAATTTAAATTTAGAGTTTCTGAAAGTTCTTTATGAAAGTGGATCATGATTTTGTATTATTAAAACAATCACACACACTTAGTGAATGAGACTCAACGTGTTATTTTAAAGTGGGCTGTATTATGGTGAGATCTGTCACTCCTCCATCTCATTTGCCTTCAGGGGACGTCTGTCTTTTCCCTAATTTTTTTCCTTCCTTCTTGTGGATCATGTAGCGCTCTTCAGGAGCATGTTCACTAGATAAAACAGTAATGAAACATGAACTTTTTGTTTGCTCCAGAGTGTTTATGGATGTTTTCATGATGAGTTGACTCAGGGTTTGTCTACTGTGATGGCCCTCAAAATAAGCCAAAACCGACACTCTTTGATAGACAAAAGAAATAAACAACAAATAAAATACTAGTGAAGTATTTATGCCCCCATAATTTTAGTGTATATCTGTGTGTGTATGATTTGTGTTTGCGGCATGAGCATGTGCGCTCGTATGTGTGTTACTGTCCAAATAGTATGTTTTTGCAAAGAAAAACAAAGCATACGCAGTTCTCGCTGTCCTCAAAACCACAGTTGCACAACGTGAGTGTTATTTGTGGGAAATAATGTGGATATTTTTAGTTTTGTGCCGTACGTCTCCAAGAGCACAAGCCAGGTTTATTAAATCACACACTCCGAGATTATAGAACACAAAGCAGATACCCGCTATCATTGTCTGGCAGAGAACAGACACTTTCTGATTTCAATGTATTCAAGTGTGTGAGTGAAAGAGAAAGAAATATTGTGTTTATTTTAGTGTCCCCACTTACGTCTGTCTGCTGCACTGACTCATAGCTCTAATGGAGGCTTGTTTCACAAGCCAACTGTTCCTAAAACTTCCTATTTAAATTCTGCTTAGTATCACTAACAGGATTTGAGTTTTTAGTAGTCTTGAAAGGAGTAGGTCACTTAAAATAAACTTTTGCTGATAATTTACTCACTCCAATGTCATTCAAAATGTCCATGTCTTTCTTTCTTCAGTCGATAAGAAATTAAGGTTTTTGATGAAAACGTTCCAGGATTTTTCTCCATATAATGGACTTCAATGGGAACCAAACAGTTGAAGGTCCAAAAGACAGTTTCAGTGCAAACTGCAAACTGTTCAAAGGGCTTTAAACGATTCCAGATGATGAATAACGGTCTTATCAAGGGAAACGCTCGCTCATTTAATAAATAAATAACAAAGTTTAAGTTTTATAAGCTCAAATATAGTCGCCTTGCTCTCTTCTGTGATGCGCGTTCGTGACTGTCCTGTTCAAACTCAACGAATCTTTTCCCAAGTCAACTCGTTCATTTCGTTCGTTGAATGAACCAAATGACACGAAAAAAAGATTTGTTCATTTTGATAAACGAGTTCGAACAGGAGAGTCATGAACGTGTCTTAAATCGTTTAAACCCCTTTGAACAGTTTGCAGTTTGCACTGAAACTGTCTTTTGGACCTTGAACCGTTTGGTTCCCATTGAAGTCCATTATTTGGAGAAAAATCCTGGAATGTTTTCATCAAAAACCTTAATTTCTTTTCGACTGAAGTAAGATAGACATGGACATCTTGGATGACATGGGGGTGAGTAAATTATCAACAAAAGTTTTTTCAAAAGTGAACAACTCCTTTAACAGTTAGTGGTTTGAACAACCCCTAACCTAAGTATTAAGCTTCAATGTGTAACTCATCCATGCTATTTGTCTGATCTGTCCTGACTCAATTGTGTGTGTGTGCTGTCTTTTTCAGATATGGACGAGTGTGAAAACGACTACAATGGCGGATGTGTTCACGACTGCATCAATATCCCCGGGAACTACAGGTGCACATGCTACGATGGATTCATGCTGGCAGACGACGGGCACAACTGTCTTGGTAAGACGCTAGAGAGAAAAATACACACTCAGTTGCTTCTCTTGACGGACTTACAGATGAGCTACTCCCTTGTCATCTCTTTGCCCAACTAATGACCTCTGTAATGACCCCCCTCCGCATACATAAACAAATCAGCCTCGACGATCTTTCCGTGCAGCGCCTCGGAAAAGGCCAGCCGGGTGCGTCTAGCGCCAGTATCCCATCCCCGTTCTGACAGGAGCACGCCAGCAGGAACCTTGCGATTATTTTCATCTCTTAAAAATGTCACCCAAATGTCACCAGTGGCGCAATCGCCTCCAATTCCCAGAAATCGGCAGTCAGGTCCGATGTTTATGTTAGCGGTTAAAAATGGAAGTAGGGGAAGAAAAGGCTGAGAGAAAATTAATAACTTGGCATCTCATATTTATTGAAATAGTTCAAAGATGAAATTCCATGACCCGGAGAGTTAGGTCGGGGTCTCATGGTTTTTGCTGGATTGCTGTGGGGATTCAGGAATTCGTTAAAAAGTGTGTTTTTTGTAGCGAGTCTGTCTGCGTTACTGCTCTAAGTGAGTGCAGATGTGTCTTTGGTTGAAAGGGACTTATCAACCTATAGTGTGGTGGCTCTATAGTGTCACTGTGACCATGTATTTGAGTGTCGCAAGAGATAAAGAGTGATCAGAACTTCAACCTCTCTCATCTCCTCTCTGCTCTCTTAATCCAAAGCAAATATGTGTGCCGAGTGGAGTTTCAGGATGCTGAGGTCATCATTTTTCATTAGACGTTGTAATGATGATGGATCCCAGAGCAGGACATCAGGGCTCAGACCTTCAGAGACCTTTAGCACCTCCTCTGCCTTGATACAACAGCTTACACAATTTCATCAGATATTTTTTCCGAATATTTTTCCATTTCAAAACAGATCTGTGGTGCACAGTAGGGCTGTCAAACGATTAATCGCGATTAATCGCATCCAAAATAAAAGTTTGTTTTTACATAATATATGTGGCTGCACTGTGTATAATTATTTTGTGTATATATAAATACACACACATGCATGTATATTTAAGGAAAATTTTTTATTTATATATAAAATATTTATATTTATATATAATATAAATTATATATAAATCTATATACAGTATATAAAAAATATTTCTTAAATATATACAAGCATGTGTGTGTATTTATATATATAAAATAATTATACACAGTACACCCACATATATTATGTAAACATAAACTTTTATTTTGGATGCGATTAATCGCGATTAATCGTTTGACAGCCCTAGTGCACAGTGATGACATCAGACAGTAATACCATGGTTTTTGATTAGTGCGTACTACTTAAAGGTGAAGTATGTATAATTTCCAATGCGATCTTGTGAGAATTCGTAAGTATTGTACTAGTGGCTGATGTGTGTCCATGAATGCTTTTTTTCGCCGAGGCTAGTGTATTGATCCAGTTTGGGAGTGCAGTGTTTTTTAAAACGCCAGCAACGTGACCAGGTGCCGAGTGTCTAGTACACACTGAGCACTTAGCGTTTTTTTGTTTTTATGGTCAAGAGTCGAAGAATATTCAACTGCGCTCATCAATGTCCCTTTTTACCCACTCGTCCAATCAGAGTGAAGTAGAGACGGGACAAATACCACAGTGACCGACCACCACATCCTGCTGGGGCAACGGACAACAACAATAAGCACAACAACGGAACAAAATCATTGAAAACCAAGAGGAAAAGCAAATGCTAAATTGTCTGGGAAATCAGATAGTAACACGTCCACGGATATTTCGTATATAGCATCTCAACTAAAAGAAACTCTCAAGCGCCCGCCTCAAGACGTTTTCTAGAATCTGTAAGTAAAACATGACCATGAAGGTCCCCAGTTCACACCCCAGTTGGCAATATTGTATGAATATTGGCCAGTGAAAGCTTTGGTGGAGTCCAGACCTTCTGCTGTCAATCGGGCTACGTGTGACTGGTGGAAGATATGCAGATTGCAACAAAGAAAACGTAGGAATGAGATAATACGTACGATAACGTACGAATTCTTAAGTAATCGAAACCAATTTACTAACATACTTACAAACTGTCATCACTTCTGTGCCACTAGAAGCACCTAGTACACATGTGAAAAGCAATGAATGTTTGCAAACAGTCCCTTGGATATCCATTAGGCCAAAATATATTCACGCCTCCAAATCTCACAATTGGTTGAGCCACTGTTGCAAACATTTGCTCTTCATTTTGTTGCAATTGTGCACAGAAAATCAGGCAGTTCAATGCATTCCTGTTATTCTGAACAAAATCACTTGAATGCATGTCTTCTATGCTTCCTGAATTCAACTTTGGGTCAAATATGGACAAACCCAGCCATTGGGTTACATTCTTTAATTACATTTTTAATCCAACGTTTGGGTTTGTCCATATTTGACCCAAAGTTGGGTTAAAACAACCCAGCATTTTTAGAGTATACAGTAGGTATAAACTTGAACAGATCGGCCTTAAACAGGCAAGGTGATTCCAGTGATGTGAACATTACACAACACACATCTAATGACTACCAAATTCATGTACGGTAGTATTTACATTGTGCTCCAAGTTATTTATGGTCCAGCCATGGTACTATGGCCAAAAAAACAAGGTATTACCATCATCTTAAACTGTGGATGCTGTATCTCTATGACCTCTTTCCTTCATAATCAAACCATTCTTTACTTTCTCCAACTTTTCTTTTTATCCTTCCTCTCCTTAAAATCTCTCTTTCTTCCGTTCTGTCTTTGCACACTCTTTCCCTCTCTCTCCGCATTTTCTTGGTTATCTTGGCTGTGGGTCTCTTTGGAGTAACTCCAGGCTGTTTCCCTAGAGGCGATAGACTTGCCTTCTATTTGACATCTTTATTGTGGAATGTCTCAAATACAAGCCTAAATGATGGCTCTGGGAACTAAGACAAGGCCGTAGAGGGCCATCAGCGGCAATGCGGGGGCTCTCCTGTTCGAGCCCCCCTCCTTCGGCTGCTCTTGTTATGCCTTTCCCTCCTCTTACACTTTTCTGTCGAACTTGTACCCTTTTTTTCTGTCTTGTCCTCTCTCCTGGATATAATCTGTTTCTGTCTGCCTTTGTCTCAGCCCCTGTCCTCCACCTCTACCTAGAAATAGATTGACACAGAAAAAGTGAATCATTTAGAGATTTTACTCTCCTTGTTCTCTTCTTTGACTTGCATGCATCAGAGTATCTTTAATCTTCGTTTAAGATGTTAAATGAATTATTTGTGGCTTAAAGTCTATTACCACATAAAATGATTCAAACTTGTCCCATAGTTTAAAAAAGGGCTAAAATTGTCTTTAATCTTAAAGGAGTAGTTCACTTCAAAAAAAAAAAAAAACTTTTGCTGATAATTTATGCCATGTCATTCTTTCTTTACTCGAAAAGAAATTAAGGTTTTTGATGAAAACATTCCAGGATTTTTCTCCATATAATGCACTTTATTGGGAACCAAACGCTTCAAGGTCCAAAAGACAGTTTCAGTGCAAACTGCAAACTGTTCTAAGGGGTTTAAACAATCATTTAAGATAACAAAGTTTAAGTTTTATAAGCTCAAATGCTCGCCTTGCTCTGTTCTGTGACGCTCTTTCGTGACTCTCCTGTTCAAACTCGTTCATCAAAATGAACAAATCTTTTTTCGAGTCATCTGATTCAGTCAACGAACGAAATGAACGAATTGACTGGGAGTCATTTGATTCATTCAACGAACGAAATGAACGAATTGACTGGGAAAAAGATTCGTTCATTTTGTAAGGCGAGCATTTGAGCTTATAAAACTTAAACTTTGTTATTTATCTTTTAAATGAGTGAATGTTTCGCTTGATAAGACCCTTATTCATCGTCTGGAATCATTTAAACCCCTTTGAACAGTTTGCAGTTTGTACTGAAACTGTCTTTTGGACCTTGAACCGTTTGGTTCCCATTGAAGAAAAATCCTGGAATGTTTTCATCAAAAACCTTAATTTCTTTTCGACTGAAGAAAGAATGACATGGACATCTTGGATGACATGGGGGTGAGTAAATTATCAGCAAACGTTTTTTTTTAAAGTGAACTACTCCTTTAAATTGTGCCGAACTCGAAACATTCAATGAAACACTTCCATACACAGAGATGTCGTCATATGGCGCTTTGTAATGTTTCCTCCTCATGCACTCTCTTATGTCTTCTTAATGCTGATTTCTCATTCACACATCATCTGTGTGTGTGTTTGTTTGCTCTTTCAAAACCTTGTTCACTCTCATTGTCGCTTTACCGTCATATGAAGTGTTGTCATAGCACCCCTCATGTTTCTCACTGGCATATGTGCGCATTATGGCAAGTTCAGATGGAAGTGAAACCACTAGAACTATTGACCTTTTTGAAAGGTTAAATGAATCATGTTTATGACGACCTTTTCCTGTAATCTCTTTTTTGTCTATTTGACATTCTCTTTTTTATTTAATTTTCTACAAGCATGTATTGCTTAACCTTTTCCAACTCACTTCTAGATAATTAATGGCTTCTTTTAACTAGATTTGTACATTTTCTGATGACAATGCGATTGGTGCCTGCTCATACAAAACTCTGCATCACAAGGATGTTTTGGATGGTTGTCTTAGTGTAAAAGTATGCTATCATAAATCGTAAAGTTGTAATTGTGTAGCTGCAGTGATATGAAGTTTTGAAATGGGCTTCCATAGATCTTAGCTATTAATAGTACTCGGTTTAAACGTAATTTTGTTTAAAACCATTCCACATATACCCAACCCAAAGTAATAGCACATAGGATGAGCAATAGCAATAGTGATACTTGCCTTAATGTGGCTTGTGCCACTGATTACGCTCTGCATAAACACACACACACATTCACAGAGTGTGTTCAAACAAACCTACTGAGCGCTAACCAAACCGCAAGCTCTTTGAAATGGGGCGGAAATCAGTGCTGTGGCTTGTCTGCCGGGCTGTATTGTGTAGGAAGTCGTTTTAGATCTCCACATGTTAACAAGTTAAAGCTTTAATTGATTTAAGATTGGCTAATGGGGAGCTGATTAAAGAGCGTTTTACTGCAGTTCCTCTGTCTTTTTCATTTCCATTCTTATTTGTTTTCGCTCTTTGTGCAGGCAGCTGGACTCAATGTGTTGATCATTTGGCCTTTTTTTATGAATGCCTGCATTGCTGCTGCTGTTTATTTATCTTCTGGCTGCTTTTCCCCTCTCGTTCCAACATCAGAATGGGAGAAGAGAACTCATATAGTTAGAAATACAACACCGGTGATGTTGTAACTGAGGTCACTTTAAACAAGAGAATTCTCAGTATAATATTCTGTTGAGTTGTGTTCACTTCACTTCAATTCCAGTCTCATCTGTTCTCTTCTCTACTATTGAATTAATTTAACTTCATTTCTATTTCACTTCACTTCTTCATTACACTACTGTTCTGTTCTCTTGGCTTTGCTTCACTTGTGTTCTGTTCACTTCTGTTCATTTCTGTTAATTCATTTTAAAAGAAAAAGTTCATTTCTCTTCACTTCCATTTGATCATTTTCTGTTCAGTTCACTTCACTTCACTCGTGTTCTGTTGTTCTCAATTATTTTGAGTTCATTTCACCTCATTTTTTTCTGTTGTTAACTTTTGTTGAGTTCATTTCACTTCACTTCTATTTTGTCTTGTTTTGTTTGTCACTTAACTTTGCTTCTGTTCAGCTCATCTCTTCACTTCACTTCACTTCTGTTTTGTTGTTCATAATTCTGATAAGTTCATTTCTATTTTGTTGTGATCTGTCCTCTTCTGTTCTGTTAACTTTTGTTGAGTTAATTTCACTTCACTTCTATTTCATCTTGTTCTGTTCATTTCGCTACTGTTCTGTTCGGTTTACTTCACCTCTGTTTACATCTGTTAAAGTTAATTAATTTTAAAACAATTAAAAGTTAATTTCTCTTCACTTCCATTTTGTCCTTTTCTGGTTGTCACTGTTCACTTCGCTTTACTTCTGTTCAGTTTACTTCACTTCACTTCACTCGTTCTGTTGTTCTCAATTCATTTGAGTTCATTTCACTTCAATTTTGTTCTGTTCTGTTAACTTTTATTGAGTTCATTTCACTTCACTTCTATTTTGTCTTGTTTTGTTTGTCACTTAACTTTGCTTCTGTTCAACACATCTCTTCAATTCACTTCACTTCACTTCTGTTTTGTTGTTCATGAGTTAATTTCACTTCACTTCTTTTCAGTTTACTTCACTTCACTTCAGTTCACTTGTGTTCTGTTGTTCTCAATTTTTTGAGTTCATTTCACTTCAATTTTGTTCCGTTCTGTTAACTTTTGTTGAGTTAATTTCACTTCACTTCTATTTTGTCTTGTTTTCTTTGTCGCTTAACTTTGCTTCTGTTCAGTTCATCTCTTCACTTCACTTCTGTTTTGTTGTTCATAATTCTAATGAGTTCACTTCTATTTTGTTCTGTTCCTTCCTCTTCTGTTCTGTTAACTTCTGATAAGTTAATGTGACTTCACTTCTATTCATCTTGTCCTGTTCATTTCGGTTTACTTCACCTCCGATTACATCTGTTGAGTTAATTTCACTTCACTTCTGTTCAGTTATTTTGTGCTCTGTTCACTTCTTCCCCCCTCCATTCTATAGACATGTTCAGTTTACTTCTGTTCCGTTTAGTTTTCTTCACTTCCTCTTGACTTCTGTTTTTTCTGTTCAGTCCTATTCTCACCTCTTACTCTTTTGTCAATTTTTTTTGTTGTTCTTTCACTTTTATTCTGTCCTCTATTTCACTCTTAATTTCCTCCTCCCTCATCCTCTCTCTCTCTCTTTCTCTCTCTCTCTCCTGTTGTGTCATGTCATCTTAGATCTTTTCCAAATTAAAGTTTACACAAGAGCAATCAAACAAAACAAAAGCATTCTAGTTTAAACTCGCAGGCCAGGATGCCAGGGCTCTTGTTTAAATTTTGGCAGAGAGTGCCTTAATTGAGAGATGACAGCTGAAATGTTATTTTTTCCCCTCCTTTTAAAGCAAGAGAGTGCTGTCACACTGATGATATCTGTTTCCATTTGCACATTAAACACGGCACACAACACGCTCGCAGCTATAGAGTCACACGAGACAGAGGCAGCCGGCATGTCTTCTCCAAACCCTCCGATCAAATATTACTCTTTTCAGTAAATAAGAAGCAAGCCACAACGACTGGATTGTTACATGCGGCAATAAAGAGATAAAAGCTTGTGATCTGGGTGGCCTTATATGTGATATTTTCCTGCATCTATTACGACATTTTTCTCAGGAGAAAAAAAAGAGAAAGAGAGATGTCAACATGTGTTTCAGGGAGGAAAGAAAAATAGTAAAAGCAAAAATACAAAATAGCAACATGTCATTTTATTAGAAGGGTCGAGGTGAGATATCAACCACAATTTTGCATTATTAACTCTTTAAATACTTTTATTCAGTAAGTATTCAGTAATAGATTTTATTCAGTGATAGATTTTATACAGTATAGGACACATTGAATTCTGTGTCTTTAGCAGCAAATCGTATCTGGAAATAAGGAAACTTAAAGTATTTATTTGCTCTCCATTTAATCCCTTCTGTCTAGGACAAAAAGAAATCGAGACATTAACAAGATCTCAAGTGGGATTTTTCTTTCCTAAAAGTTTGCTAAGGCATCTTAAGCGTCACTCATGCAGTAATTGAAGCAAAATCAATTTGATTTAACTCAAATTAAATTATGCTTGTAATGTCATTCATAATTAGATTAAATCAATGTGAAGAAATCTCTTTTTTTTAACCCTACTATGTGGTTCAAAAAGCTTTCGGTTCCTGGCAGACAGGGATGGCTCTGTGGACGAGGGCATAAAGACCCCCTCTCTCGAAGGGTACACGGACAGTAAAGGCCTTGCTGTCCTGGCTGTGTTACGAGATGCCCCTGTGGATGCTAAAATAAGAGTTATGTCGCTAGGTAAACCCAGGAGCCTCATAATAAACCAGTGTGACCAAATTAAACCATGAAAAGTGGTTGTGTTTGCATGTTGTGGATGAGTGTATGAATGTATGTCCTACATTCATGCATGTCTTTCGGCTGATGCATTTTGGTATCATCACTTATCACAAGGACGTCATAGAATTTCTGGACATTAGCTATAATGTTAGCCCAAATAAAGTGTTCAAAACGATGAGGACGCCAAAGCCAGAGTTCGTAAGTGAGTCTCCATTAGCACAGCTGTCTTAGCTTGTACACTACATGGGATGTTGTTGAAGCCGGTGGGCAGATGAGCGTGCGTTTGTCAGGCGCTAACAGCTAAAGGTCTTTACTTACACAAATAAAGAGCTCGTAAAACTCGCTGCCTCTCAACACGCTCCAGAAACACAGGGCTGTAAACACAAACACACGTCCACATTAGGTGTCATACAACATGTAAATGTGACACGGTGTGGAAGCAGACACTGCCATCTCTCTCCATCTATACACAACAGTCACTTTGAGCGTGTTTGTGAATGCAGCGCTGATAATTCATCTATAACAGTTGAGGAAACCAACGCCTCATTTACCAAAGCTTTGATGCTCGTTCAGACTTCCAGTGTGTAACATTCATGCTAGTTTTATAAGTGGCTTGTAAACAAAAGAACCAGATTATAGTAAACAGGCCGACAACGCTTACTCTTACACTCGATCATGTGTTCTCACACATACTGGGAAGTCAGGCAACACAGGTTCAGCTGCTTCTGTTGAATAATCAGGCTGTAGTGAAGCGATTCAGAGAATCAAATGCCAGAGGTGAAAAATCGATGTGATCTTAAACTTTATTAATTATAAAAATATGGCAAGTTTACTGTTGCTTACAATGTCTGTCTAGTATTGTAGTACAGTACTTTTTATGAGGCCATCCAAAGAAATTCCTTCATTCTTCACTTTTGTTCAGTCTAGCTTTAACATTTCCCATATTAAAGTTTGATTTAATAATCCATTTTAAAATTTAATTTAATTATTTGTTTTTTAATTTTACTTCAATATTTGAGTAATACTACCATAATTTACTTATGATGTCTAAATAGTTTAGTTTAGTTTAGTTTAGTTTACTATAACTTTGTTTTGTTTAGCTTTTTTTGTTTTGTTTAGTTTCGATTTAATAAAGCATTTTAAAATTTAATTTAATTATTTATTTTTAAATTTTACTTTATTTTATTTCAATTTTTGAGTAATAATACTATAATTTACTTATGCTGTCTATTTAAATGATAGGTAAATTAATTGCAGAAGTTTAGTTTAGTTTAGTTCAATTTAGTTTACTTTTTAGCTTTGTTCTGTTTTGTTTACGTTTGTTTTGTTTAGCTTTGTTTTGTTTAGCTTTGTTCTGTTTTTTGTAGACTTGTTCTGTTTTGTTTAGGTTTGTTTTGTTTTGTTTAGCTTTGTTCTGTTTTGTTTTGTTTTGTTTAGCTTTGTTTTGTTTAGTTTTGTTCTGTTTTGTTTAGCTTGTTCTGTTTCATTTAGCTTTGTTCTGTTTTGTTTAGCTTTGTTCCATTTTGTTTAGCTTTGTTTTGTTTAGGTTTGTTTTGATTAGCTTTGTTCCATTTTGTTTAGCTTTGTTTTGTTTAGGTTTGTTTTGTTTAGCTTTGTTCTGTTTTGTTTAGCTTTGTTTTGTTTAGTTTCGTTCTGTTTCGTGTAGCTTTGCTTTGTTTAGCTTTGTTTAGTTGCATTTAGTTTTGTTTAAGGTTTGAGTAATACTACCAGAATTCACTTAAGTGGTCTATTAAAAATTATATGTGAATTCCAAAATTTTTGTTTAGTGTCATTTAGTTTTGTTTGGTTTCGTTTAAGGTTTGAGTAATACTACCAGAATTCACATATGTTGTCAATTCAAACTATAACATAAATTCCAAACATGTTTTGTTTTCTTTCATTTTCTTTCTTCGTTTTGTTTTGTTTTGTTTTGTTTTGTTTTGTTTATGTTGTCTATTGAAACGATAGCTGTATGAATTCCAGACAGGATGGTGTCTATATGGCCTTGTTAACTTAAGCCTGAGGTGTGAAAATGTTAGCAAACATTCAGCAGAAACCTTTTTTAATTTTAATGATAAAAATCTCAACTGGCCTATATGAGAATGACAGGCCACATAGCCCGGAAAAGTGACGTGTGACAGAAGAGTGGCAGTGGTAGTACTCAGAGACAGCGAGACATAATAGCACCCCTGAGAGAGAGAGAGTTATGGGCTGCCGACTCCACAGAAGCAGGTTGCTGTGTTAGGGCTGCATAAAACTCACTCATGTGTGTTACTGGTCTCCAGTGTTACGCTGCTACTCAAACCAACTCACCCACAATGCCATTTATAGAGCTATCAAAGACACAGCAATGGGCAAACACACACTTGGACATTGATTTATGAAACTCACATCCAGACAGCTTTAAAAAGTTTACCCTTCATGCTTTTAACAATTTATCCAATACTACTGATGGTTTGAGTGACAGATATTGTTTTCATGTTCTTATTTCAATCTATTATGTGCCTGTTTACTGGGTTATTTGTCTGGTACGTGTTACAAACTACTCATTCTGGGAGGAAATCAAGGAAAATCACCTCTGGACAAACAAACACTGTTGCAGATACCTGAGCTGAGCCGGCTTTGGTTACGCAGAGAGACGGAGAATGATGGTTTTGCCCAGATCCTTGTGCTTGAGTGCCTGTGTTTGTGTGCCTTGTAATGACCGTGTGTGTTTGTGTCTCTCTAGATGTGGACGAATGTATGGACAACAACGGCGGCTGTCAGCAAATCTGCGTCAACACTATGGGCAGTTATGAGTGCCAGTGCAAAAACGGGTTCTTCCTGAGTGACAACCAGCACACCTGCATCCACCGCTCGGATGGTGAGTCTGCTCCTGCTAATGCTGCGCACTGTCCCAAACGAACCAGGCATTTCCATTTTTAGCTTGTGTTTGAAGTTTTATTGTTGCGTCACCTGCAGTCAAATCTCATTGGTCTAAAATAAATGTGTGCCAAAAAGCTGTTCAAGTACTGAATAAAATATAAAATGTTAGGGAATTAAAAAAACTACTAGAAGGGGTGTGCATAAGACTAACATGACACCTACATAATCATGACATATGTTATGGATATGAAGGAGGTTTTATGCACATTTGTGACAACTGTCATTTAGTGTCATTCGCTCAGTTATGACATTTTTAAGGCAAAATGACATTGTTTGAGATGTCTTTGTTATGACACCTTGACATAAACCAACACATCATAATTTGACATTACTAAGACAACACAACCTGTCATAAACATGACATAGCAGATTAATTATCAAACTTAAGAAACCACCTAGCTTTATTGGTTAACATTACATTAAACTGTCAGGTGGTTGGTTTTGACATCGGCTGTCATGATGAAGCCATTGTAACATTTTAATGACAAATTCAATTAGTACCACTGTAGTTGAGGTCACGAAATATATTCATGACACAGTTATAATGGCCTCATGACTGCAAATGTCAAAGCCAACCACATGACAGTTTAACTTCATTTAATGTCAAGATGTCATAACAAAGACATCTTAAACAATGTCATATCTGCATTCAAAATGTCATAACTGAGCGAATGACACTTAATGACAGTTGTCATAAACATGCATAAAGCTTCCTTTATATTCATAACATGTCATGTCATGATTATGATGTCATGTTAGTCTTATGCACAGTGTTACCAACTTCATAATATAGCTTTTCCTAGGTATGTCATTATATCGCATGCATTTTGAGTTGTGTACTTAATGAAAGATGATAAACGTGGTGATTTACGTCTGTCATTTTGCCACTTTTGCTGTTGTTGATGACAGAAAAATAATTCTCCGCTGGAAGCCTGTCGTGTCCTGTTTGGCTGTTTTCTTCTTCTGATTAGTCTTAGTCTTTCTCACTGTGGGTTCAGAACAGCCAATTCAGCAGCATCTCACTTCTGTCAGTCTTGACCCTGGACAGCGCTGAGGGTCAGAGGTGGAAGAACGCGCAGGCGGCCAGCGTGCATGTCTTTGTGTGTGGATGGGGCATGCATGGTAAAGTCAGTCATGACGTGTGTGTGTGTGTGCGTAGATCATGCAACCCTCTTGTGCTTTCTCATTCCGCCTGTCAGAATTAACTAATGACGCTTCTCCGTGTCGAGGCGGATACATTCCCGCACACTACGCAAATCTGAGCAATTTGCACACAAAGTCATGAATGAGAGTGGGCTGCTTCGTAATCGCATCTTTGATGTCCCTCACAATCATGTGTGGAATGTGGAGAGGAGTGTACGGCCCCCTCCTTTTCATCCTCTCCTACTTTTTTAGGCTATGTTTGCAGTCTTTTCATAGGCTCTCTGATCTTTAGGATGTGTTCATATGAATCTTGACTGATCTTTTTTTTCATAATTGATAATTTTCCCTATTTTTTTACATTTCACTGGGAGAAGATCAGCGGGGGAGGAAAATGATAGAGCCAGTCAGGAGCTGGACAGAAAAATATAGTATTTGAGAGGAGGGGTCCTGAAATGCTCCATATTTGCTTTTGGTGAATCTCTGCTCCTGCGTGTAGTATTTTTACTTCAAAAGCTAAACTTCAGTAAATACTCTAGTAGTGTATGTTTTTATGTGAGTGAGTGTGTGGTGCATTTGTGTACTTGTCTGTAAACAATCTAAATGGTTGTTTTTGTGGATAGCTAACTGATGTGCTGTGGTAGTCCTGGATGGCTTTACACGCTACACACACACACACACACACACACACACTGCTGTAAACAGAAAGATGAATCGGATATTTGCCACTGGAAAGACTGGGTATCTTTTTCAATTATGAATTTTATGAGGAATACTGTTCTGCTCAAAGTCATCAGCTAGCTTTTATTTTTTTTTTGTTTAGGGTTTTATTTCACTTCATTTATAGTTTATTTATTTATATTGTTTATTTAGTAGCCTACTATTTAAATTAAACTATCTGACATACAGATATTTACATACTTTACATAAGAAAAAATAATCCTACAATAGGAAAACAAAATTGATACTCATACACAATTACAAAAGGCTGTAAACAGTAAACTAAAATCAGTGTTTGAATGATACGGCAAGATGATAATAATAATAATAATAATAATAATAATTTAATAATAATGATAATTATACATTTTATCTTTTGCTTGTAATTTTTATTTTTTAATATCTGGTAATATTTACTATTATTTTACCATTTTTATTATTAAATTATTATACAATTTTAATTTTTATTATTTTTTCAATTATATAAAAATGATACAGTTAAATTTTATAATTAATATTTGTTACACAAAATATTTTAATTAAGGGAGAAATTTACTTGTAATTTCAATTGGCGCCATTAATGGTGCAGAAATGACACGCTGTACCTTTAAGCCCGCGTACAGTTTTCCTCATCTGCCTTAGTCTCACAGTCAGACACACTGATTACAAACAGGCAAGCTTTCACACGTTTAATCTCACCCTAAATGAACCTCTCACCTTCCTTCATCACCCTCACTCATCAATAGTGTGTGTTTGGGTATCTGTGTGTGTGAATGTGTGTATGTTTCTTGTTTACGGTTAGTCTGTCACCAGGATGGCCCATTGGCTCATGCCTAAGGCTTATGTATACGTATGTGTGTGTGTGTGTGTGTGTGTGTGTGTGTGAGAGAGAGAGATGTGTGGTGTTGTGTGTTTACAATTCTTCACTCACCAGTGTGTCCTACTGGCCTGAGTCTAGCGCAGTGTTGCGCAGTGTGTGTGTGTGTGAGAGTGTGTGAGACATTGGCGCCGTCTGTCTGCTGTGGAAAACTAGAGCTCTATAAGAGGCCATGTTCCTTTGACTGAGGCTTATTGACCTGTGTGGGTCACTGTTACTGTAATGTCCATAACAGTTCATAGAGTTAATGAAAGTTTTACAGCAGTTGTTAGGTCTGTTTATACATGCATGAATAATCATATGCAATAAGCATCTGCATAAAATCTAAAAGCAATCTATCTATCTCTCTCGCTGTCTGTCTGTCTGCCCATAACTCAATATGTCTATCCATCTGTCTGTCCTACTGGCTGTTTGAATATCTATCCCTCCATCTACTTATCTATCCAACCTTGTGTCTATCCATCCATCAGTTTGTCTGTCTGTCTATCTCTCTATCCTTCTGTCTATCCATCAGTCGATCTGTATCCGTCTGCCTGCCTGTATCCATCCATGCATGCCTCAATCTGTCTATCCATCTGTCTGTCCATCCATCAATCTGTCTATCTGCCAGGGAATCTATCTGTCTGTCTATCCATCCGTAAATCTATTTATCTACCTGTCTGTCTACACTCCTCTTAGTCTGTCTATCCATATGCCTACCTCTCCATCCATCAATCTGTCTCTCCCTCTGTCTATCCATCCATCAATCTGTCTATCCATCCATCAATCTGTCTATCTGCCAGTGAATCTATCTGTCTGTCTATCCATAAATCTATTTATCGACCTGTCTGTCTACACACCTCTTAGTCTGTCTATCCCTATGCCGATCTCTCCATCCATCAATCTGTCTATCCCTCTGTCTGTCCATCCATCAATCTGTCTATCCAACTCTCCGTACATCAATCTGTCTATCCATCTGTCTATCCATCCATCAATCTGTCTATCTGCCAGTGAATCTATCTGTCCATCTATCCATCCGTAAATCTATTTATCTACCTGTCTGTCTACACTCCTCTTAGTCTGTCTATCCATATGCCTACCTCTCCATCCATCAATCTGTCTCTCCCTCTGTCTATCCATCCATCAATCTGTCTATCCATCCATCAATCTGTCTATCTGCCAGTGAATCTATCTGTCTGTCTATCCATAAATCTATTTATCGACCTGTCTGTCTACACACCTCTTAGTCTGTCTATCCCTATGCCGATCTCTCCATCCATCAATCTGTCTATCCCTCTGTCTGTCCATCCATCAATCTGTCTATCCAACTCTCCGTACATCAATCTGTCTATCCATCTGTCTATCCATCCATCAATCTGTCTATCTGCCAGTGAATCTATCTGTCCATCTATCCATCCGTAAATCTATTTATCTACCTGTCTGTCTACACACCTCTTTGTCTGTCTATCCCTATGTTTATCTCTCCATCCATCAATCTGTCTATCCCTCTGTCTGTCCGTCCATCAATCTGTCTATCTGCCAGTGAATCTATCTGTCTGTCTATCCATCCGTAAATCTATTTATCTACCTGTCTGTCTACACACCTCTTAGTCTGTCTATCCATATGCCTATCTCTCCATCCACCAATCTATCTATTTCGCTGTCTTTCTGTCTGTCTGTCTGTCTGTCTGCCCATACCTCATTATGTCTATCCATCTGTCTGTCTTACTGGCTGTTTGTTTATCTATCCCTCCATCTACCTATCTATCCATCCTTATATCCATCCATCAATCTGTCTATCAGTCAGTTTGTCTGTCTATCTCTCTATCTGTCTATCCATCAGTCAATCTGTATATCTGTCTGCCTGCCTGTATTCATCCATGCCTCAATCTGTCTATCCATCCTTGTGTCTATCCATCCATCAATCTGTCCATCTGCCAGTGAATCTGTCTGTCTATCCATCCGTGAATCTATTTATCTACCTGTCTGTCTACACACCTCTTAGTCTGTCTATCCCTATGCCCATCTCTCCATCCATCAATCTGTCTCTCCCTCTGTCTGTCCATCCATCGGTCTTAGGGAGAGTCGAAATAGTAAGTACACACACAGAAGGAAACAATAAAGCCTGATGGCTATGAGTCGTCAGGGATGTGTTTCCATTATCGTTATTTTTTCTTCACTATTCTTTTTTTTTATAGTTGTGTCTCAAACATTCCTGGAAAAGAGTGACTATTGTTTGGAACCCTGTTTAGTTTACACAGTTATAAACTGACTTTCTGCTCCAGATGGCCCAGTGCCACTGATAGAGTCAGAGCAGCCTAACACTTCACTTTCTGTCATCTCTCTTCCCACTCTGGAGGGAATCAGATTGTACACTCTTTTTCTGATTTATTTTTAATTTATTATTGCAGTATCACTCCCCCTCATTTGCTTGCATTTCACTTTGTTTATTTTTATCTTTTTCTCTGGAACCGTTCCGTCCCCGTGTTCTTTTGGCCTGAGATGTCCAGTTTGAAAACGAAGCCTTGGCTCCTGATGGGATTTTAAATATGGCACAAAATGTCACCACATGTTGTGAAAATAATAACCTTGTAAATTCTTCTCAACCGCTGATATCCTGGCGATTGTTGGTGGGTTGTAAATTTGGACTTTACTTTTTTTCTGCCCGGACCCCGGTAGAAGTAACCAATGGGTTTGGCAGTGTAGTGTGAATGAATCAGAACCTTTCCTAAATATTTAAAGGAATAGCTCACCCAAAACTAAAAATCCTGTCATTATTTACTCACCCTCATGTCGTTCCAAACCTGTTATTTTCCCCATAAAACAAGAGGAGAAATTTTGAAAGTGAACTAGTGATCACATCTGTCAAGCTCTCAAAAGGACAAAAAAGTCCTATAAAGTAACAGACAGTGTGTGCATGGATTCCCGCCTGTGACATAACAGTCTTTAGGTGTACCTACCTGTCTCTCTCTCTCTCGTTCTCTCTCTCTCTTTCTGTCGGGAGAAAATCATTAATGCATTGGCTCACCCCGGCGCCACCCCTACAGTTCAGACGCTGGTGGAGAAATACAGGCTGATGATTTATGAGCACATGAGAGGAATACGACCCAAACACATGAACACACACACACACACACACACACACACACACTACAGTCCTTTTCACACATTCTGTACACAATAGAGACACATTATCACATCTTCACATGAGCATTAGATTCTGGTCGGAGTAGAGTAAGACCTCTAAAGGGGACGTTTTTAAAAAGTGCTGTTGAACTTTTTATTCATCAAAGAATCCTAAAAAAAAATCATAGTTTCCTCAAAAATATGAAGCAATACAGACTTTTTCAGTATTGACATTTCAACATTTCAACACCAATTCGGCATATTAGAATGTTACTCTGAAGACTCTGCTTGCATTACAGGAGTAAAATACATTTAAAAATGTATTAAAATCGAAAACAGTTATTGTAAATTGTAAATATATATCACAATGTTACTGTTTTACTTCATTTTTGATCAAATCAATGGCAGTGAGCATGATGAGATTTCTTTCAAAAGCATTGAAAAATCCTTAGCGACCTCAAAATTGTAGTTGGTGGTGAATACGTCAAATCTCTCTTCACCTTCGTTTATTCTCTCACTATCTGTCCTGTGAAGGATAACAGCAGACAGTGTCTATCCCTGTAGAGTGAAAATAAACTCAGCTGATTGACCATTAGGTGGCAAAGGTGTTTATTTAGATTGTGTGAGGAAAGGAAGTGAGCAAAACGAATCCACTGTACACACACACACACATGTAAGTGCAAGTAAAGTGTCTTAGACGTTTCACTCGGCCACCCGCTCCTGTCCCGAGTCCCCAGCAAACATCCTGCTCAGACGGTGGAATCCTGCAGGGTCACGGCAGAGGTCAAAGGGCATGAGCATGTGCGTATTTTTGCTTGTAGTCCTAGAGATGATGTTTTTTTGTTTGTTTTGTTTTGTTTCTACATAAAAATGGTGACGAGTGACGACTTAGTACTCTTTAAATAAAGAGTTTTGAGTAGCACGTTGGAAAACTATTTCAGTCGTCTCATGGCCGAAACTTTCTCTGCAGGGCCAGTTTTAGGGTGGGAGAACTTTGATTGAACTGTACGAAACACATACCCACACACTCGCTTACAAACACATGCACATATACTGCTGAGGTGCTGACAGCAAGTGGGACTGAAGGTCTTGCCCACCGTCTTCCGCTGGTTATAAATACTGTGATTAAATATTAGCTTTTCAGCTGAAGTAACCTTAACCGTTTCCTCTTTTGCTCTGTTTTTATGGTTTTCTTTATGTTTTTTCCCCGTTCAGTTTAAGATGTAGTTTGACTGTGGCAGGTGAAGTCATGTTGGTAAGAGGGATGGACTGGCTATAAGGAGAACCGGAACTTTTCCCTTGACTTGCGGGCCGTCTGTCAAAACTTGTTTAAATGTACAAAGCAAATATGTAAAGATTTAAAGGAAGAAGCCGAATCATTTTAAAGGGACTTCTCACCCCAAATGGGTGGATCATAGTTTTTTAATTCTGCCATTATCCTTCTATAAAGTGGAAAAAAGTGGTCCATATGGCTCATGTAGTACATTTCTAAGTCTTCTAAAGTCCTACAGCTTTGTATACTGACTCAAATTTAAGTCACTTTTCACTGAGAATCTGCTGCAACTGGAGCATTGAGTTTGTGACCTAGATCAGTTTAGTTTGTGTATGATATAATAATGTATATTAATTGAAGAATCATTTATAAAATCCTTGATTTTACTTTTTGATCACCCGACTCCTTAAAGGAGTTGTTCACTTTTGAAAAAAAATTTGCTGATAATTTACTCATGTCATCCAAGCTGTCCATGTCAGTCTTTCTTCAGTCGAAAAGAAATTAAGGTTTTTGATGAAAACATTCCAGGATTTTTCTCCATATAATCGACTTCAGTGGGAACCAAACGGTTCAAGCTCTCCAATTCGAAGTTGTTTATCAAAATGAACGAATCTTTTTTCGTGTCATTTGGTTCATTCAACGAACGAAATGAACGAGTTGACTCTGGAAAAGATTTGTTCATTTTGATGAACGAGTTCGAACAGGAGAGTCACGAACGTGCGTCACAGAACAGAACAAGGCGAGCATTTGAGCTTATAAAACTTAAACTTTGTTATTTATTTATTAAATGAGCGATCGTTTCACTTGATAAGACCCTTATTCATCGTCTGGAATCGTTTAAAGCCCTTTGAACAGTTTGCAGTTTGCACCGAAACTGTCTTTTCAATGGTTCCCATTGAAGTCCATTATATGGAGAAAATCCTGGAATGTTTTCATCAAAAACCTTAATTTCTTTTCGACTGAAGAAAGAAAGACATGGGCATCTTGGATGACATGGGGGTGAATAAATTATCAGCAAAAGTTTTTTTCAAAAGTGAACTACTCCGTTCTCTCATTTAGTCATTCATCTGACTCTTTCCTCACTGAAGAAAACAGCTGCGTTATGTCAGAATAGAGGCGTAAAGGCTAAAGTGTGTATGTTTGGCTCAGTGTATGATCACCAGTTATTTGTAAACCTTCATGTTGAGGGAGAGACAGATATAGAGAAAGAATAGGAACGCACATAGACGCCGGGATACTGTCTCTTTCTCCAGTCACAGTGACATCAATAAGGGTCACTGGGTTAGCCGGGGAAGGTTCCAGAAAAAGGCCCACTTTAATGTTAGCCGTAATTAATAAGCTTGTGTGTGTGTGTGAGAGAGAGAAAGAGAACTTGTGACGAGCTGTTAAGAAAGCTTGTGTTTGAAGAAGAGATTGGGGAGGGTTTTTGGAAAAGGCTGTTTTCAGTTGAAGGACATCAATGGTTGCTGGTGAAAAAAGAGCCTCATTGAAATTCATGGCTTAGTACCTATAGCATTGTGCATTTGGAGAGAGATTGAAAGTCTGACAGATTTCAATTAAAATGGCATTTACAAGAGATGGGAAAAAAGCGGGGCCTGAGGCCGTGTTTGTGTATGCACTCATGTATAGTGAACTGGTTTTTACTGAAATTCATTTGTTACATAAAATGACAGACTTGTCAAACTTTGCCAAACGTGCCAAGATTTGAACGTAACCTCGGAAAAAAGTTACATCACTTCCTGTTCAAACTCGTTTATGAAAATGTCATTTGTCATTTGGTTCATTCAACGTTGACTCGGGAAAAGATTCGTTCATTTTGATAAACGAGGAGAGTCACGAACGCGCATCACAGAACAGAGCAAGGAATTTGAGCTTATAAAACTTAAACTTTTTTTTAATGAGGGTTCGTTTCGCTTGATAAGACCCTTATTCATCATCTGAAATTGTTTAAAGCCCTTTGAACAGTTTGCAGATTTCACTATAACTGTCTTTTAAAAGTGAACTACTCCTTTAACATGCTGAACACTTCTGCACATCATAAGCAAGCTAAATCATATTCGGAGCCACTTCGGCTAAAACAAAACTTTTCCACCCTTATAAAGAGTTGTCGGATATGGAGACCATCTAAAGAGGTCTTTATTTTATATGTATCCACATTATGTTGACGTTCAGATCTACAAAGACAGATTCCATCCTATTCTCTCCATCTATGGACATATGAGACTATTTTGTCGGCCCAGAAGAAACGCCGGGTTGAGCTGTCCTGCAATTGGTGTATAAATTATTATACCTTAGACTTTAAAAGGTGGCTTCTCTTTTGACATTGCATTTGGGGCTTTTAGAGCACTTATTTTAAGTGGTGGGTTTATGAGTAACCGAGTGCATGCACACACATAGTGTGTACTGATATTAAACACACGTATGTGCAATGAGCCTGCTGTCTTTTTCTCTCACAAGCACTCACTTAAAATTTCCCATATTCTCTCACATATTTCCTGAGTGCTTCTGTGGATGTACACACATGTAGGAATGACAGTCTGAGGTGAAAGAGGTCAGGATTTTGTTTCTGTCTGTGTTCTTGTGACAGCTGGATGGCATATTTAAAACTTTTGCCGGGCAGAAGGTCTTGTTTAATCTCCAGCACTTCCAGTTAAAACCCTATCAAACCCTTTGCAGCCCAATCAAGTCTCTCACTATATTAGTCTGCCAATCACTGACCTAGAGTAGTGTTTAAAATGTCCCATAGTACTTCACGCTCTCACACCGTTGGGTGAGAATTGTGGCAGATCTCTTTGTCGCTTAAAGGTTTGATGACCTCTCCAGAGTCCACGTTAATTAGGCACATCAAGGTGTCCTCTGGGACGCCGACAGAAAAGCAGCCTACTTTAGGCTCTGTCCTGAGAGCACTTAGCGCCTCTGAAGAGGCTACAGAGGGGGCAGAGATGCAAGAACCCGCCATGTTTCCACGGAGACTTGCTTTTGTGTACATACACATTCTTCGCTCATTGTTTGGACGGAAGATGAGGAGGATGTCCATTAGAGAAGCCCAACAGTTCCTTTCTGTCATTCCTTGTCTGGCTCTTTTATTCCGGGCTTTTATGTTATCATTTTGTTTAGGAAACTTGGAGGATTCACTCAGGACGGTGAGAGATGCTGTGTTAGATAACCATTATACTCTACTTATGAGATCAGAGAAAGAGGAAAGAGCAAACTGAAATTTATCATTTCCTGAACTGAACATTCTGTCATTTTATGCAATGTCATGTCTTTCAAAAAACCCGCATGATTTTCTACCCTAAATATATATGTAGTTTGATAGATAGATAGATAGATAGATAGATAGATAGATAGATAGATAGATAGATAGATAGATAGATAGATAGATAGATAGATAGATAGATAGATAGATAGATAGATAGATAGATAGATAGATAGATAGATAGATAGATAGATAGATAGATAGATAGATAGATAGATAGATAGATAGATAGATAGTTACATAGATACATAGATACATAGATACATACATAGATACATATATAGATACATAGATAGATGCATAGAGATCTATCTATCTATCTATCTATCTATCTATCTATCTATCTATCTATCTATCTATCTATCTATCTATCTATCTATCTATCTATCTATCTATCTATCTATCTATCTATCTATCTAATCCATCCATCCATCCATCCATCCATCCATCCATCCATCCATCTATCTAATCCATCCATCCATCCATCCATCCATCCATCCATCCATCCATCCATCCATCCATCCATCCATCCATCCATCCATCCATCCATCCATCCATCCATCCATCCATCCATCCATCCATCCATCTATCTATCTACTTAATATCTAAGCCTTGAGCCGAACTGAAGAACCAAATCGTTCTGATTCGTGAACTGGATCAGGCGACTCATTGAAATTAGAACTGTTCGTTCATGATACATTGCTCTATTTATAAGAGTAATGACTTAAATGTTCTATTTTCACATATAGTCGACATATGCTGTCAGAAGATTTGGAATATAGAGCACAGGTTGAATGGACCACTTTTTTTACGATACTTTTAGGATGCATATATAATAAATTATTGGCCTAATTTGAATAATAAAAGTTATTGCATTGGAAAAAATCGATATGCACTTCACAATTTCACTTTTTGTCTTCCCTGGAAGAAAGAAAGTCATACGGGTTTAGAACGACATGAGGGTGAGTAAACGATGACAGAATTTTCATTCGTGGGTGAATTATTCCTGTGGGTGAAACAGGAGGAGAGATTTTGCAATCTCAGAAGAAAACAGGATTGTAGATGTTTGCTGAGCATGTCGTCCGTGGAGAGAGTCTTTGTGTGCGCTTCCACAGGTCAGCCGGTGTCAGTGTTGTTCACTGTGTGAAAAAAAGGTCCTGTGGCAGAAACATTAAACTAATTTACACCACTCATAAAAATCACACGCTCATCTCCAGGAGCCTGTCAGAGGAGTGTTTGTAATGGGAGATTACATGACTGTAACTCAGCTTTCTCTCTTTCTCTCTGTCTTTCTTTTGGTAGATGGGATGAACTGTATGAATAAGGAACATGGCTGTGCCCATATCTGCAGAGAGACTCCCAAAGGCGGTGTGGCGTGTGAGTGCCGTCCAGGATTTGAGCTGGAGGAAAATCAGCGTGACTGCAAATGTAAGTACCAACTTAGCAAAACAATCATTTTAATATCATCTCTCAGACTCCTAAAATTAAAAAAAATGCACTTCATTAGTCGTAACCCCTAACCAGAATATAAATGTGAGTGTACATCATAATAAAACATTTGTCAAAAATACACCTAATTTCTTCAGGCTTTTGGTCACACTTCAGATCCATTTACTATTAACTTTTTGCCTCAATGCACTCATAATTACTGTTTATTAATAGTTCAGGGATGTAGAATATGATGATGCAGAATAAGGCATTATTATGTGCTTTAAGTACTAATAAACAGCCAATATCCGAGTATTATGCATGCTAATAAGCAACAGTTAATAGTGACAATTGGACCCAAAACTAAAGTGATCCCAAACTTTTTAGTAGAGTAAAAAGTAAAAAATTCTGCTTGATGTACATTTAAAATGGCCACATTATAATTATAATTAAAGTGGCTAGGAAGTATAATGTCATCATGTATATATTGATCTTATTCAAGTTAACAACACTTGTTTAGATTCTTTTCAAGTGGTATTAAAAATCCCTTAGTTTTTCCTTATGGCCACAAGTGGCTTCTGAATATACATCTCAAAGAAAAACGGCTGGTGGCATCAAAGCCAAACAACAGGTTTACAGATTGATTTTAGTCTGTCCTCTAATACTGATCTCCCCTTACACAAACCACCTCAGCCACTGATCTGTCAAGGACTTGTAAGTTATAGTGCTGTGGCTCTGGCCTGAACATCTGGAGAACTTTCATCTACGATTCGTCATTCTTCTATTTTTAATACTAGTGGGAAAACCGTGGACCAAAGTCCTTCAAACTCCTATTCGTCCAAGTATTGCACGATGTATTAGATGTGGACAGTCTCTTTGTCCAACCAAAGGCCTTTGACATCCACAAAAGATATTGGATGTGTTTTGTCCTCTCTTGTTAAAGGAGTAGTTAACTTTTTAAAAAAAACTTTTGCTGATAATTTACTTCAAGATATCCATGTCATTCTTTCTTCAGTTGAAAAGAAATTACGTTTTTTTCTCCATATGATGGACTTGATTGGGAACCAAATGGTTCAAGGTCCAAATGAGAGTTTCAGTGCAGCTTCAGAGGGCTTTAAACAACACCAGACGATGAATAAGGGTCTTATCTCTTCGAGTCATGACTCAAAAAAAGATTTGTTCATTTTGATGAGCGAGTTCAAACAGGAGAGTCACGAATGCGCATCACAGAACAGAGTAAGGCGAGCATACTTAAAGAAACTTAAACTTTTTTCCCTTATTCATCGTCTGGTGTCATTTAAAGCCCTCTGAAGCTGCCCTGAAACTCTTATTTGGACCTTGAGCCGTTTGGTTCCCAATCAAGTCCATTATATGGAGAAAATCCTGGAATGTTTTCATCAAAAGCTTTAATTTCTTTTCGACTGAAGAAAGAAAGACGTGGACATCTTGGATGACATGGGGGTGAGTAAATTATCAGCAAATCAGTTTTTTTTTAAAGTGAACTACTCCTTTAAGCCTATTTATTTTGCTACTCTACAATGTTATTTATTGGCATTAATGGTTCCATAAAGAACCTTTAACATCCATAGAACCTTTCTATTGCACAAAAGGTTCTTTATAGTGGAAAAGGATTCTTAAATGATGTTCATGAAACTGTTTGCTGAAGGGTTCATTAGGGAACCTTTTATAGCATCGCTGCAACCCCTTATGTAACTATACAAGATTATATACATTTTATTTTCCCTATCGATCAATGACCAAAGTGTATACATAAAAAAAGAGTTTCTGCCTTAAATTCTTAAAGGGATACTCCACCCAAAAATGAAAATTCATTTACTCACCCTCAAGTTGTTGCAAACCTGTATGAGTTTCTTTCTTCTGATGAACACAGAGGAAGATATTTTGAAGAACGATTGGAAATTTGGCACCATTGACTTCCAAAGTATATTTTTTTTTCTACTGTGGAAGTCAATGGTACCAAACAACTCCAATCGTTCTTCAAAATATCTTCCTCTGTGTTCATCAGAAGAAAGAAACTCATACAGGTTTGCAACAACTTGAGGGTGAGTAAATGATGACAGAATTTTCATTTTTTGGGTGGAGTATCCCTTTAAGCAAAATAAATCTGAATGTTTAAGTAAATTCAACTTAAACTGACTTAAACAAATAAGTTGAACTTGAGTTAAAGTTTGCAAAACATATGTTGCCATAACTTATTGATCATATAATTTTTTACAGTGTATGTGTACCTTAATTAAAGGGGTGTCCAGGGCGGTACACTTTTCTTTTTAGCCCTCCTCACAGTTCTTGTATGTTGCCAGTGACATGTAACTATGGAAACGGTGGTTGCCAACACTCGTGCGATGACACCGACGTGGGGCCTGTGTGTGGATGTCATCAGAAATATGCCCTGCATTCGGACAGCAAGACCTGCATTGGTAAGTCACTCTCTCACACACACACACCCTTGCCTGGTCGTTTATATACAGTACGTTTAGCTTTTCTAGCCAAATTCTTCATGGAAACCTCAGCCGTGTCGTATTTACACAATGAGCGCGAGGTGAGTGAGCTTCACCAGGGTTATAAGTGCAGGGCTGTGTCTGACAGATTGGACCGAATGTTTGTTGAAGATGTTTTTGTAGGCCGGTCGAATGGTCCATATCACGGTTTCCGCTTTGAGGGTCCCGGTACACTGCGGTCAGAGAGTGCATTGGGTTTTGGCAAGGCGAAGCCCAAAGATTGGCCTCACGTCTCAGAGACGAACACCCCACTCTCCAGCCCATGTGGCATCCAGGAACGAACGGCTTCCTTGCGGTTCACGGATCTATAAACACACACAAGTCAATTGTAGCGTCCTCCACTCATGAAGCAAAACTTTAAAAGGATAGTTTGCCCAAAGATGAAAATTCTGTCATCATTTACTCACCCTCATATTGTGCCAAACCCGTATGACTTTCTGTCTTGCGTGGAACACAAAAGGAGATTTGCACGTCTCTTTTCCATACAATGAAAATGATTGGAAGCTGTTGGAAGTGCTATTTGCACAATAGTCTCAAATCTCATTTGTGTTAATGCTCCATATTTGAATGTGAAGTGTAATCAGCCAGAATTTTATTATCTGTGCATCCCTTCTTTTTTACAGTAGCTTGACAAACACTTTCATTATGTGGAAAAGAGAAGTATATATGTTGTTTAAAACAATTAAGGGCTACAATAATGTATTTGTGTACATTCAAATATGACAAGTTTGACATCAGTGATAAGGGCGGGAAAAGACAACTACAAACCACAAATCCTTGTGGTTCAGAATCAGGGATGGCGGTAATTTCCAGTGCTTGCTTTAGCAGTTAGTGGCTAATTCAATGATGGAAAAGCCCATTAGTTGTGACACTCAGGGAGTGACACAGCTAATTTGGTCATTCATCTTCTCTTCTGGCTTTCATGCTCTCATTCTCTCACACACACGCAGCTCTGTGTGACTATTAGGGCAGAAAATGAGACTTCTGATGCATCTTGCTCTAGCAAAAGCGCATAAGCCAGAGAAAATGGTGGGTTGGGTGAGAGAGAGAGAGATGTGTGTGCTTGTGTCGGTTTGGGAAGATGTGCTTGATGATGGAAATTTAATCGCTGAACTCTCCGCGTGCAAAACACATTCATCATCCTGATAATGGTGGAAAAGCCAACCAGTCGGCAGATGGAGCTCTGCCATATTTGCCGAAAGGGAAAACTTTATCCGCTATGCGGGTATGGCTGCATCCAGGGGCAATACTTCAGAAATGAAGAAGAAAGCCTTTTTCTTTCTTTCTCAACTCACTCTTTCTTTTTGAAATTCGGGAAGACAAATGACCCACTGCAGGTAAGTTTCAGTTTTTATGCTTGTTTTCTTAGAGTGAACCTCACGGCCTCTGCGATGTTTGACCTGCTTTTATAATTTGTTATGCCAGCATGTGTGCTTGAGTTAAGGAAAGCCTTCCAGAGCATCTTTTTTATGTCATTTGGCTCTCACGAGTCTTTGCTGTCTCCTCAAACTCCTCCAACTGAAGGCCAGCTACCACGTCATTAGCCGATACAAAGTTTCTTTCGGTTACGAGAGTACATGTACCCTAAATTTAACATTTAGAGCAGTTTGGATCAGTACTCCAGGTGTGCGTAAGCATAAAACCTTCCAGACAGGGTGTATGCACATGAACTGGGACTGAAACCTTGTAAATGTGGGGATACTTTGTAGTTGGCAGGTGGGTTTAGTGGGCTCACATGGGCTTGTGAGCCAGTGAAGGGTCATCAGTCATGTGAAGCGCACAGGAAACACATTTACACTCCATGTTACATGAGTTTTACCGCACTGCAGTGTGGACAATCACATCCTCACACCCAGGCCAAGAAATTCCAGTGGCTGTAGTGACGTTAAATGTATATATAAAGGCACGGTATATAAAGGCACGCACATTTAGAACAATAACAATGGCGTAGCTTAATGATGCTGGGAAGTAATGTGGCATGACGAGACATGTGGAGTTGTCGTCTTCACCTCCACTGCCAATAAAGTGTTTTCTGTTGGTAAAAGTTATCCAAACAGTTGCACGAAAGATCAGCGTCTCTGTCCAGTCGAAGTTTATCGCGAAGCTCTCTCCATCTAGTAAATGCCACTCCAAAACTGATTCCTGTTTTATTTCTCCTCTTGTCCCAAACTCTTCTTGGGTCATTAATGCACGTTCACACCGCCGCCGACTTGAGCGTCAAAGAAGCTCTGGCCGCTCTGTCAAGGACGCTTGTCAAAAAGTACGGGGAAGCTTGTTGACGCTTTGGACGCTTTGAACGCTCTGACGTTGCAGGGAGAATAGAAGTGTCACAACAGGAAATGTAATAAACAGAAAATAAAACAATTTTTGTCGATGGATTTGACGCTCCTTGCAGCTGAGAAAAGCCAGCTTCCATTGAAAATGAAAGACTTCCGGCCGCTTTGGAAGCTCAAGTCGGTGGCGGTGTGAACGTACAGTTAGATTCACCCGTATCAAAGGAGTTTTCTTTGGCGACAGAACCTGCTGCAAATCATAATAAGTAATGTGCGAATGTGCAAAACAACGACAGAGTGCCGTGCTAAACGAGTAGACGCTACAGCAACTACTTCCGCATTTATTCACGAGACTCACTGTGTTTCCATGTTTTCTATGGCGGTAAAAGCGGAAACCGGTGATAACGCGGACATGGCGCCATTGGCAGGCGACGCAATGATACGGATGTTACACTGGTTAAACTTGCAAGTTTTTCTGGATTTAAACATTGTTGGAAACGTTTGGGATAATGTAATTACACAAGTGAACAAAATATATAACACTGTGCTAGTGGTTTTTGGATATTTTAATGCCATAATCTTCCATATTGCGCCTTTAAAGGGGCATTTTTCTAATGTTGTGCCAATCTGTCAGTCGTTTTGGAATCGTGGCATGGATGCAAAAGCTTATAATTTATAGTAATACATGGTTGATTTGTTTGCAATCTAAAATGTCCAATAACAGGTAGTTTACCAAGTACTTTTCGGCTTGTTCTGTGATCTCAAAATGGCGGTGCTCATGAGGTGACCCACTTTGTAGAATACAGAAACTTTTATTATGCTACTGTTTGTGTCTTTAATGTACAAGATGAACACAAATCATTCAGTTGAGTTTTTCTTATACTACTGTAGATTTTGTGCAAAATGTTTTAATGAAGTACACATCTATAGGGATAGTTCACCCCAAAATTAAAATGGTCTCCTTTACTAGCCATCATGTCATTATTTTGAAGAATGTTTTTGTTTTAGACCCCATAGGATTTTATTGTATGAGAAGAAAATCCTCTTTAAAATACATATATCTTATTTAGTTTTCTGAAGAGAGAAGAGTGTGAGTAAATGATGACACAATATTGATTTTTTGGCGAACTATCCCTAGTTGTCATTTACCATCATTGAAATGAATATGAAACTGTTAAGCAGCTTTATTTTGTATGATCGTGTCCTGACCAATCATGTTTTGCATTACACTGTCAACTGACAACGTACACGTACATTTCCCCTGACCACAGAAGCATAAATGCAAAAGTTTGCTTTGTTGTACCTGCTGATTGCCCTACACTGGATTGGTTCGCCTCTCTCTGGCAGCTTAGAGCCCGGAGCCAAACTCTCTCCCGTCAAACTCAATCAACTCTTCCTTTCCAGCCTCCACGGAGCGACACCAAGCGGCCGCGGGGACCAGACGAGGAGTGTAGAGACTGCTCCCACCTCATCCCTGTCTCCCTCCTCCTTTCTTCCTCTTCTCTCTCTCTCTCTGGACCCTCGCTGTGGTCTGTGTGTTTAGCTGTGCTGTGTGGGTATGGTCTTTCACTGTGTTTAGCGCTCCTTTAGGATCCCCCTTTCGCTCCTGTGTGTGGCGTGTCTCATGGGCTCCCTGCTCTTCCTCCTGCTTCTCTGGTGAAAGTTACTGATTGCCTGTCTTGTCTGCAATTTAAAGAGTGATTCTGACTGGAATAAAGTGGTTTATAAGCAAATCTACTAACGAATGCAAGCAAGAAAGGGTAAAACTGGTTAAACACACCTCTCAATTGCAGCCTGATCAACGGTAGAGCCCCCACCAATCAGAAAACAACATCCTCTCTGACCAGCCAATCTGTACACCAGTCCCGCCCCCTGCCTGACCTCTCTGAAATCAGCCAGCCAATGGCATCTTCTCGTTCTTGTCCCCCCACAACAAGCATGAACCAACCCTGTCTGCAACCCTGAATAAAAAGAGTCACTAAACAATGCGAAACTGGCCTCCACTCCACTCTCATCTGTCACTCTTTTTTCATTTAGAGCGTCCTTCTCTCCTCCTCATGCCAGTTGCATGTTTTCCTTTGCCCTCGCTTTCTTCTTTTACTCTTATCAGCTCACTTCCTGTCCTCTCACACTAACGCACGAGCCGTCATTCGCCTGCATGATTTTGTCCGTGTGAAATATCGTTCTATTTCATTGTTTTTCCTTCTTTATTGTTTCAAAACTTTTATAGTAACCCCTTTGCTTTTTATGGTTACTGTAGTCACATAAGAGGTAGTGGATTATTGATAATTTTCTCCTTTTCCTATTTATTTATTTATTTATTTATTTAATTTCTCTGTGACATTGCACTCACTCCAACCTCTGATTGGTGGAGTCCTCTAAAGAGGCCAGTCAGAGCCAAGTCTGTATACATGCAAATCATTAACACAGAAATAGCAGATTCAATGTTTTTCTAATGTCCTCGAGTGACTAAAGAGGGGAGGACAAACAGACTTTCAGTGCCTGATGTTAAAGGGAGTGTTCACCCAAATATAAAAAATCATTTACTTAGCCTCATGTCTTTCTTATGTAACACAAAAGGAGATGTTAGGAAGAATGTCTGTGCTGCTTTTTTATTCCACACAATGAAATTAAATGGGGATAAATGCAGTCAAGCTCCAAAAATGACAAACAAGCACCATAAAACTAGTGGCCAGTCTCAATTTTGACTTTGTACATGTCATCAAATATGGCATTTTGATACCATATTTGACTCCATATTTGACACAAATAAGAAGACTTTCAGCAAGCAGCTGCTTCAATGTTGGCCTGTTCTTCACATAAAGACTCAAATGTTGACCTTGTACATTCAAATATGTACACGTTGACCATGTCAGTGGCATTAAACTTGGTCTGATGCATATTATTTCACCATATTTAAATGTAAGCAAATTCAAATAAGTTGCTTTCTGCAAATAGCGACATAAATTTTGCCGCTTTCCTAACACCACTATCATATGACTCACACAGGCTACTTTTATGGTGCGTTTTTTGTCGTCTTAGAGCTTGACAGCCTCTTCCCTCTTTTACTTAAGCAGCGTGAACATTCTGCTTAATATCTAAGAAAGTCAAATGGGTTTGAAACACCTTGATGACAGAACTGTAATTTTTAGGTGAACTGTCCCTTTAAGGCAAGCATCCACATCCTGATTGGCCCTCCACCCATTCAGGATTGGCTCCTTTTGTCCCCGATCCCTGCCCCTTCGTCTCTAACACCAATTCTGTGCTTGTATCTGCATGAATAGAAGCCATAACCCTCCTCACAACACTCGCCTGGCAATTCCCTACGCTCGGAAAGTGGTTTTCTGCATTTACTCGACTGTCCAAGCCAGTTGTAATGTGTTCCATAGACAAACAGGCAACCAGCGCTGCCCCAGACTCTGTCATTCATCCACCTCTCTGCATGTCCCACCTTCCTCTCATGGACCCCACCATGAGACCTCCATCCTTCTTTTGTCATCTTCCAATCAGCTCTATCTTTGTCACCGAGTGTCCTTTTTTGTGTCCTGTTTTGTCATCATCTCATTATCATGCAGTTTGTCTTTTGACTTGTATCCATCCTTCTTCTTTTTCTTCATCCCTTGTCTGTCTCTCTCTCTCTCCCTCCTCCACTGCTCGTCCTCTCTGTTACTGTGGTAAACAAGCGGCTGTTTGATATGGAAGACGAACTACAACGGAAACAGCGTCTTATTGTCAATCTCTGCCCCTCCCGTCCAATCCCTGTCCCCCTTTTGTTAAGCTCCTCCCACGTCCCCATGTTCGTTCCCCCCCCCCTATTTTGGGAGATCTTGATATTCTTTTATTTATCTGTTTGTTCATGTGATTAACACTCTAACAGGGTTATTTGCGCTTCTTCATGGCTTTACGCCTCTTGGCTTTGGTTTGGGCTCAAACGCCAAGGTGGTCAGGCAGCCCGCGTCCAGGCGTCCACGTGTCGCCAGAGGCGGGTCAGCCTGTAGCGGGGCTGTCTGTGCGGGCGATGGACATTGGGCTTCTCATTAACCTACTCCTCCCTGTTTGTCCCCTGTCACTTGTGTTTTAGAGAAAGATGAGGCTGCAATTGAGAGCTCTGAATTCAATACCACGTCAGTAGCTGATGTGGACAAGCGGGTGAAACGTCGTCTACTTATGGGTAACTCTTTTCTTCCTCTTTCTATGTGTTGCCATGGCGCTTGTGCTTCTACCCCCTCGTTTCTTTCTGTCCTTTAGTTTGTTTGAGTTGCTTTCCTTTCCTTTGCCCTTCCCCCTGAGGTCACTCGTTCGATATTTCTGTGTCTGACCCTCCTACAAATTAGAGAAATGTCCCTTCAAACATGACAAGGTTCCTTTTGCACTCTCCTCAAACTGTCTCCAATGCCGCCGCCTCTTCTCTTTGACCAAAACAACACAACTAACAACTGACCGCTTCCATCCACTCCCATTTCCAAAGACGGAAACAAAAACAACACTGGATTGCTCTACACTGGATGATAAACCAATCCCCGCTTTTCCAGTCGAACATTTCACTGTATGACTTCCACTTTTAGACAGTGATTAGTTGAACTGGAGGAACATTTGTGGGCTGAATACTGAATAAATAATAGCCAGATAATTTTATGGGTAAAGAATGACTTGAGAGTTGGTCCAGACCGTTTCCACATCATAGGAGGCTGTGGGCTGCGGTGAACCACCGCTGAAGATGCCTGACATCATTTTTACGCTCTATTAATAGTATGTGTTCTTAAAAATTAAATATTGGCATTTATCGTCTGCCCTTATTTATCTTCTGCCATCTGCGCTCCATAAATGTAGTATCTGTAACCATTAGAAATGTTTCCATTTTCAATCTCCCCTTCATCTCTTTCATCTCCCCTCTTTTTAAAGTCAACATGAAATGCCAAACTTGTTTTACTTTCGTAACGTTTTCAATTGAACAAGATTCAATGACAAAAATGTAGGGTTTGATATTATCAAATGGGAATTTACTGGTCATGAGAAAATTGACTTTTAACTATTAGGGTGAATTTCTTGACCCCATGATTTAAAAAGAAAGTTGTAGAGGCAAAGCAAGTGTTTCTATTGGAATAATCTGAAATGATCTTTTTTATTTTAATGATAGTGTGCATTGATGAATCGTTCACATTAAAGGAGAACTCCGGCGCAAAATGAACCTTTGGTCTAAAAACACATTGGTACCATAGTCAACCGTTCTCTGAGATTTGTTTTCATGATAATCGAATGTAAAGAGTTTTATCTCTAAAAACTGTTTAGCGTATAACGGTAGTAATGGGGGCATTTAATAAGTAAAAAGTAAAAATATGTTCTTATTAAATGGTCTGTACACTTACAAAGTTTTCATTGCTTCGTTTTGCATGTAGGGACCCTCATTATGTTACTGTGTTAGTGTGGGGCTATTTTGAGCCTTGTTAGTGGTATAAACTAGCTATTTATTTTTACTTATTATATTCCCCCATATACTAGCATTATACGCTAAACAGTTTTTAGAGATAAAACTCTACATTCGATTATCATGAAAACAAATCTCAGAGAACGGTCGACTGGGTACCAATGTGTTATTAGACCAAAGGTTCATTTTGCGCTGGAGTTCTCCTTTAAGACCAGATTCTGAAAGTATATAGGGTCGTACTTGTTTTTGTGTTGACTTTAATGTGTCTTTTATGGAGAAAAGAAATGCAGAATAAAGTTTTAGTTTCCAGTCCATCTGCTTCAGTTAGCTCTCCTACGAGAGAGAAGATAACTCACACGGACTCGAACTTCAGAAATATATCATCCATTTAGCTATTTATCCTTGAATTCATGAACCAAGGCCAAGATGTTGTCGGACAGACAACAGATCTGCCTTTGTATGGCAGAAAAACTGTTTGTAAAGTATTTGGGAGGACAGACCAGACACCTTTTTTTGAACAATGAGGTATAGAATGGTTGTGGCTAAAGAATATACATTTTCAAATCATTATAATAACTTAAAAATAAGTTATGTTTGTGACATAATACCCAACTTATCAATGTGAATAAACTTTTAATTCTATCAGGTTAAAAATGAAAGTCCGTCCAGTTTTTAGTTCATCTCTCACTACTGATTGCTTTTGATAATTTTAGGTACACCCGGGAACCTGACGATACAGAGGGTTTTTTTTCACCCGTTATCCCCTTCTTTGATAATTTCTGAAATAGTGTCTTTGGTTTATGAATTTCTTTCTCCTCCCTGTAGTAGCTGCATTGAAGATAGACCCAATGTTAACTCTCCTGTTTCTACCTCATTTCAGTTTGAGTTTGCTTCCCCCTTGAGCTGAGATTTCATTCATTTTTTTCCACATATACACACATATGCACACTAGATCACACCATGAACTGTATTGAGTGGTTGTGAAGGGTTTTGAAAGTCACATGTGATGTCATCACCATCTTACTCACTGACCTCATTATTTCACCCGTCTAAGATCATATTCCAAGTTTCATAATGCACAAATGGGCCCGTTATGACAGATTCACACAAGTAGCTTGGCTTTGCATGTGAGTGTTTGTGCAAGTGTGTGTGTTCTATCACACAGGAGCCACAGGAGAACGCTAGATTTGACACTCGGTGTTCCCACTTCATCCTGCCCTCCTGTCACACCCGAGGCCAACAGCACCAGGATGTGACCGATCCTGACATATTAAACTGGAAAGTCGGAGTCAAAAAGAAAGCTGCTATTGTACCTAGGCATGATGGGAAACCCAGAGACTGGAGACGAAGAAGAAGAGAAAGCGAGACACCGAACACAAAATAGGTGTTTTAAAAAGGTGGTCACTTGATCTAAATAACCTGCCATGTGTCGGACACATGTGGAAAGGGGCTGATCTCTGATTCGTTGACCTCCGGAGCGTGATCCAAATAAATGTCACACACCTCTGGGCAGCTGTCTCTCGGCTCAAGTCTGGACTTTATCTGAAAGTTGTTGTAGGCACCGAAGCTCGAGATGTGTGGAAGGTCTGTGTGGTTTTCTTCACCTCCCAAAGAAGGGCTTCTTTTCAGCACTGTCAAAATATCTCCAGTCATCTGTGGGCTTTTAGTTTTAACTGGCCATTCGCCAAAAGGAGCCGGGAAACACGATCACGATGTCTGAGGAATCTTCATCTTTCGTTGTGGAGTGATATACGTGTGTATAAACATACAAATCCATCAGTCAGAAAGCCACGCCCATTTAGAGTTACCACACCCCTTTTCGAGAACTCTTGGTGCCGGTATTTGGTGTAGTCATTCACAGCTAACTTAAACCCTGTACGCACATCCCATGTCCCTGGGCAAAAGACGGTCCAGCTGTTCTTGGCGCAGTTGAAAAGCCCATAGCATAAAACTCTAATAACAGGGACTTTGACATGCTTTATAAATCATTAACAGAAAGCCACTTCACCCACTCCCCCATCCCACAGAGAAAAAAAGTGGTGTTGAAGATGAAGATCTTGTACGCCTTTACTCTTTTGTGTCCTCAACCAAATTGCCTTTAGCTGTGTGGTCAGCAAAAAGCAAACATGATGACTCATAACTGTTCCCAAATGGACATCTTGGCTTCCAACCTGACCTGGAGAATCAGACACAGGTGTGATTATGTGGGCATGTAATCTGGTCCAATCAGAACATGTCTGATGTTTAATATGTGGAATGAGAGTTTGGACCAATGAGATGTCACAATGGGCGGAGCAACTGACAACTTTAAAGTGTGACACAATTGTTACACTTTATTTTAAGGTGATGTAGTTACATTGTAATTACTCAAATAAGTAGTGAGTAATAATAATTAACTAGGGGTTTGTGTTAGGGTTTAGTTATGCATAATTTACTGCTATTACTATAGTAAGTACATGGAGTAATGTCATGTGTAACTACGTCACTTTAAAATAAAGTGAGACCCAAATATGTGAACGTTTTGTTGCATTTTTTTCATATGAAGAGTTCAGATGCAAAAGCCTCTAAGTGCCATTTGAAATTTTCTTCTAGAATGATCATTTTTATCAAGCTTGTATATTTAAGTTCAGTAATTTCACTTAAATGGCAATGAAGATTACCTATTAATTGTCATTTAAGTGAAATTACTGAACTTAAATATATAAGTTTGAAAAAAATGGTCATTTTAGAAGAAAAATTCAAATGGCATTTAGAGGCTTTTGCATCTGAACTCTTCATATTTGAACACAATGAATGTGTGATGACATACACATATAAGATGGTGGAACTCTCAAAGATTAATATTAAGTCTTAAAATATTTCATTTTAAGTTTTAATAATCAAAACATGTTCAAATTCATGCCTCCATAGCAGTCTTTGGCCCATGTGGATCTGAATGCGAGTAAAACACAATGTTTTCCAGTTTAACTGCTTATTTTGACTTTCTCTCCACAGTCATTCACGTGACAAGACTAACCCGCCGCTTTCCACCCTACACCTTCAGAAACGCTGTCCGTTTTCTGATTTCCCTTCTATTAACTTTATCCCCAGGGAAAAAAATCACAACTCTTTCCTTTTGTTTGTCTTTTTAATTTCACATTTTGACTGACAAAGTAGCCAAGGAAGTCTTTATCTTTGGCTTAAGGAAGGGCAGAGGGATGGTGTTATCAAAAATAAGTTAAAATCCAGCTTTTTTCATGACGTATTTGTTTCATGTCTGTCACGAACCTTGTCATCCTACTAAGTTTAAGGGCAAAGTGCTGTATTAGTTTCGTGATTCCTTTTCAACTACCAACTGCATCCATTGGGATTCATTATTTACATGCACCTTTCCCCCAAAATAGTTGCGGTCAAGCAAAACGAATGCACATCCTCACTTAGTTCTTAGTCAACCATGTCTAGTGACTTTCAAAAACTTGATTTCTAATTGTGTTTATGCTCCCTTACTTCCTCTGTCTGTCCCATCCCGTGTGTTTATTTACCCAGAGACCTGTGCGGTGAACAATGGAGGCTGCGATCGCACCTGCAAGGACACGGCCACCGGGGTGCGCTGCAGCTGTCCGGTGGGCTTCACTCTCCAACCCGACGGCAAGACCTGCAAAGGTCAGTGTGGATGCGTGTTGTTTGTATATGACTTGTTTAAAGTTGCAAGGAGCATGTCCTGATTTCCTCCCTCTGTGTGCTTCTGAATGTCAGGGAACAATTTGAGATTTCCTGTATTTAGACTGCGAGGCTCGGATTAAATTGGAGACACGTTATTAGATGAATTCTTCTGCTCAAAATGGTCAGGTATCGGCGGATGTGTGGGGGTGTGTGATCCCAAGCCAAGACCAACTGGCTTTTACCTCCGTTCGTCCTGTCGTGTGGAATGGGTCGGTGATGGCCGTGTTGTTGTTGCTTTGGCTGCGAAGCATTTCTCCTTCCGAAATTCCAGCTTTGACGTCAATGACCAGGGGTTTCAAAGTAAAACTGCCGCCTAGCTATCTTGGCACGGGATGATGGTGGGTTCTCTACAAACAAACACACTCAAGAACTCACTGACCATACTACGGTCCAGGAGACTTGCACACTTAGAGATTAATCGCTTCCTTTTCTACCTTAATTTGATGAACGAGTGGGCACCTCTGGGGTCACTCTGCTAGAATGTGTCTGAAATTGGCCCTGGGAGGGTGCCATACTGATGAGACGTGGTCATGTGACCGCTTCTTCAAGAAGGAAGAGAATGTGGCACGTATGTGCCTAAAACAGCCCCATCTGCGCCGTACAGCAAGACGCCTCCACAAACCAACCACTGTTTGATTAGTGAGGATGTCATACAAAACCACACACACATATAAACACACATGCAGAGCGCCATCCTGAGGTTTGAAGACCTCTAAAGACCTTTCTTCGTTTAAAGATGCATTTTGGGCTGGACATATTTGGGATTTGTATCACAGCCCAGCCGAGAGCATGATCTGCTACTGAAAGCAAGCATTTGATTGGACAAAAAATTGCATACACCTCTATGTTTAGTAGAAATGTTCATTTATCCAATTATGTAAAAGAAATCTGCTATACTTGCTTGAAAGAAAATAGCTCTGCTGAAACCTGAGCTGGTTTGCATGTTGACCATGTCCCAACATGGTCAAGCTTGTCTTTACCTGACCAGCTGATAAGTGTCTGAAACCTCTTTAACCCTAAAACTGTATTCTGGACAAATGTGGGCAAAATAGTTTTGATTTATTTTTTAAAAATACTTCCCTTAATCTGAGTGGTACAACACTTGGCTACTTTTCCTCCTGAACACACATTTTTTTTGTTTTTTACTTAATTCTACAATGTTAAGTGGGTGAAAAAAACTCCTTAATCTTGTATTTTGGTCAAAAATGGGCACCCTAGAAATGAATGGGAAAAACTGTAATTTAGAGCATTCTAAAATAACCAAAAGGTGACAGCAAAGTCACTTCGTCTTTAGGTTTTATCTCTAAGAACTTATTGGAATGATATTTTAACGTAGTTAAAAAAATAAAACGTAAAAATAAGCATAATTTACATAGAAAATGTGGTACTTTTTGAAGTAAATAAATTCAAAAATATCCCCAAAATAAATAAAAACACCATAAATGGATAGACAAAACTTTATCGAAGACAGTGACAGATAAATAACATTTATAATAAATAAAAATTAGGATCACACCTGAGTCCTCTGTGCCCACATTTGTCCACAATTACAGGATTAAGGGCTAACCAACTACGGCTACAACCAACTGGGAGACCAGGTAAGACCAGCAAACCATTGTAAGCTGGTTTAAACTTTTTTTTTTTGACCAGGAAATTTTGTCAACCTTCAACAAAGTGTACTTTTTGATGAGTTTTAATGGGATGGCTTTAAAGGGGTGTTTTGGGTATCTCTACGATAAGATGGATGTTGGTCTGGTTTGGCTGTGACCCGCCCAAATAATTAGGCCCGCCTCGGGGTCTGCCTTCATAAATCCAGCTCAAGGTCTTAGATCTGCTCACTGACACGCCATTTATCACGCACGCACTCATGCACTCGCACACATACTTTTGGGTCAATTATCACAGGTGTGCTGTGCCAGTGACCACTTATTACTGCCTGTTAGTGAACTCTGTAAAAATAGCTTGTAATCAAGGTTTTTAGTAAACAAGAACAAGGATGTTACATTAGACTCTAGCTGTGATCTGACACTCTAGACGTCTCTGTTCAGTTAGGGAGCAAGTGTAAGTAAGCAGTGATTGTAGAGCGTCATTTGATCATCGGTATCAACATATGAGAGGATGGTCTGACACATCTGACTTAAAGCTGATTGGCTGGAGATATAGGAGGACACACCCCTAACAGGCTTAAAAGAGCTCAGTAGTGACCATCTAATTTGATACGGGGCTCCCTCACAGCATTATGGGCCAGTATTTGTTGTTATTTAATTTCTAAAATTTATTTTTAATTAAAATATATACAATAATGAAAACTATGTCATCCTCAAGTTGTTCCAAACTTGTATGAATTTCTTTATTCTGAACACAAAAGAAGATATTATGGGCAACCGAGCCGTTTAAGGGCACTATCCCTTTAACATTACATCTTTAACTGACTGGTCTGCGGAGGCAAGGACAGATGAAAGCACGATAATGATAGGTGTTCAGCCCTCATATGTAATTGGGATGTAAATGTTGCGCATAACAGAAAAGGCACAAGGGCCACTTATGTAATAACCCAGGCGACTCTGCGCTTATACCAACGTTAACCACAGACTAAACAAAAAGTGCATCACATGGAGATCACGCTGCTATAATAAGTGTATGTGGGTGTGTAAATGTCTACAAGTGACCTTTCCTCATTTTTTTTTTCCACTGTCATCTTCGCTTTACTTCTCTCACACTTTCCTTCCCCTCCTCGGTGAGTGGTCTCTCGGGGAGCTGCCCTATCTTGCCTCTGTAACATAATCATTTCAATATAAACTATTTAGGGCATGTTTAAATGCCTGAATTTGATAAAAGGCCCTTCATGTGCGATGACAGACAGGAGAGCTTGGCCAGCACGCTGACAGACACTCGCTCAATCGCACGCGGGAAGATTGCAAGCGAGGGAGGATAGAGAGAGTGATTGAAATGACTGCGAACAGTTTCCAGATGTTTGATTAGAAGGTGTGTGTGTACGGTGTCATCGGGAGGAATGAATTATGGGAGTGAACAGTTTGTCTTGTGTGTGTATGTTTCCTCGGTCCGGCTGATGGGACCCCAGGCACGTCTCTGCTGGTCTGCATACTTTTGTGTTTGGGACTCGAATAGCTTGAAAGGAGTTTAGCTTTTGTCTTCCAGGTTACAGCTGATGGACTTGCAATCACCAATCTGTCTGGTTTTGACAATATCTTTTATTATATGTAATTATATAAGTGCATGCACACACATATTCATTGTAATATTTCTCAAAATGGGTTCTCTTGTTTCAGATGTAGAATGAATTGCATTATTTCTACATTATTTGGAATAATGTAATGTATGCTGATTTGAACGAGTGTTAAATTAATTAATTAAAATATAAATTTCTGAACAATCTATATATTATTATTACATTATCCTAATAATAATAATAATAAACAAAAATTAGGGCTGTCAAGTGATTAATCGTGATTAATCGCATCCAAAATAAAAGTTTGTGTTTACATAATATAATTATTTTTTATACAAACACATGCATGTATATTTAAGAAAAAATATTATTTATACATAAAATATTTATATATAATATAAATTATATATAAATCTATTTACAGTGTATACGTGAAAATATTTCTTAAATATATACAAGGATGTGTGTTATATATATATAAAATAATTATACACAGTGCACCCACATATATTATGTAAACACAAACTTTTATTATGGATGCGATTAATCAGGATTAATCATTTGACAGCCCTAATATATATATTATGTGTCTACATATACAGTATATACTATGAGTGGGTGTATATATTCATATGCAAACTAATAAATTAATAGCAATTTAGTTTATTTAATGTAAATGAATAGGATTAGGATTGCTTTTCTTTTAGTTTTCCTGTCAAGTATAACTTAAATCTAAAAGGCATTCAGGTTTGGTTGAGGCACTTAGAAGCAAAACAACTAGATGTTCGTTAGAAGAACTGTAAATTCTCCATTGTTTTTCGGAGTTTAATTTTGATTGCTGAAAATCCATGCACATTTTTCACTATTTTCCTACTTTTTCTGTATAAGATTTTACAAAGATGCTGTTATATGATCTGTGATGCATTGCTTTTATTAGTCTGGCAATCTCTTCCTGTCTAAACTGGTGATTCTCAAGTAAATATAGATGTTTGGACCAGCTGCTGGTTGCTTAAACTGACTATTCTTACAAGTTTGTCATCTAATTTTTTATGGTCTGATTTGAATCTGAATGGTAAGACTGATTATACCAATTGCTAGTCGATCAGACATAGTCGAGTGTTTATGCAACTGGTGATCTTGTGATGTTCTAGGCTCTTTTTTTTTTAGCAAGCTCACCTTTCCTCACAGTCACCAAACAGCACTGTGACAAGACCAAACTGATAGGGTCATACAGCAGGCCTGTTTTCTCCATCAGTTCTCCATTTTTCTCTCTCTCTCCGTCAGGACACTGAGCTCTATTTGTGTTAATACACACAGAGCCCAGTAATCCGCACAATAGCAGCCAGGCGGCATCACCTCGGATGACACCGGGCCCGACGGACCCCCGCGCGCTCCGAAGAGTTTTAGTGTCGGGGCCGAAACCACGCTGGTTTTTCCTGGCGGCCCTGGACAAGCAGCGCCTGTGTTATTACATGGCAAAATCCCTTTATGAACAAAGCAAATAAAACAGGCCATTTAAATCTCCAAAAAATACACTGGCGCGCTCAACGGCGCATTTCTCAGAGATTAGCTAGCCTGAGGTGAGCAGCCTGAAAACAATCTGCAAAAACGCTCCTTTTGTTGAAAACTCTGTCCTGACTTATTTGTAGAGGTTCATGTTTCCACAAATGTATTAATTTTAATTGCTTTTTTCTCTAAATATTTGGTGAGGCTACACACATCCCTGAGTACAGACCTTCGCTCCAGAGCTCATGGGGATTTCACATTCTTCTTGCAAGCTTTCTTTCTTTCTTTCTAATCAGATCAAGTTAGCCTAGCACTTGTTTTATAAGCACGTCTCTGGCTGCTGTGCGAGTGTTTGCTCTCCCCGTTTCCGATCGAAAATCGATGTAGATGAATCCTCTCGGCCTCTCATGCAGTCTTCGCCCCTGCAGTTGTTTATCGTTTACAGATGTGAAAAATGTCCAATGTTTGCTTAAACTCAAAGCTTATTTAGTCCCATTAAACTTCATTATGTGGAATATCATTAGCCCCCTGCCTGCGCTAAGGAGCCACTGGAATAAAGTGCATGTGTGTGAGGGAGTGTGTTTTAGGGAAGTGTGAATGCTGAATCACTGTTAAACATTCCATTATGTCATTTGCACTATAATTTGTTTTTATTCTCTTAATGAATCCGCATGATGTTATATTAGTTATCAAGCTCCCTGAAAGCATCTTTTCAATGCAAAGATTCGGATGATATACATGTGGGTTAGGGATTGTAGAACGTCTTGACCTAAACACACATCTGACAGGTAGACAGGAAATAAACCATCAGAGATGATAGAGCACTTCCTTTAGGACATCCAGACCGACAGACCTCACGGCACAGGCTCACACTTGCTATTATTAGACAGGATAGCTCTTCTGATTCTGGAGACGTCTGAACCATTCAATTGAGAGGTTTGATGTTTAACACACAGTATTATGATTTAGATGCAAACTTCTTGAGAGCTGATTCTCTTTCTCTTTATTATCTTTTTAGAAGAAATAGAGCAGCACAGATAAATGATTCAGAAGATGGGTAACATTATTTATATTTTAAATCAGAAAACTGACATACAGTTTGATTTTCACAGTTTGGCTCTCAGGAAGAATTTGTCTGTTAGCCCTAACCCTACTTGCTGAGTTGTTAGTAGCTTATTTTTTTCACTGTGAGTACACTCTAACAATGCTGGGTTGTTTCAACCCAAATTTGGGTCAAATATGGACAAACCCAAATGTTGGGTTAAAATGTCATTTCAAATTTTAACCCAACTTCAACTTTCGCTTTCATCTGTAAATTTTTTTTTATTACATTTTTAACCCAGCATTTGGGTTTGTCCATATTTGACCCAAATTTGGGTTGAATCACTCCACATCTTTAGAGTTTATCTACAGTAGATGGATGTGCTGCCTATAATATTGGTGTGTTTTGTGTTTGCTCTTTGCATATGTTTACGAATTGTACAGAGCATTGGTTAACTACTTGTTTTTAATTGTGCTTTATTATATATAAATTGTCTTGCCTTGATCAATTAAATGTTGTTTAGGCGTCATATTGCCTTAATTGAAGGCCCTATTGCTCATCCTATACACTCTAAAAAAAAATGGTGCTAATAGCACTAAAAGTGGTTCATTGGCTTGTAATCAGTAGGGGAACCACTTATCTTTGTCATATGGTGCTTTGTAGAACCATAAAGGTGCCATAAAGCATGTTAACCACCCCAGAGAACTACTGAAGAACCACTGAAGAACCAAACTGGGCTTAGTGGTGCTATATAGCACCATGACCACCGCAAAGAACCCCTGAAGAACCTTTTTTTTAGAGTGTACTCTAAAAAACCCAACTTTGGGTCAAATATGGACAAACCTAGCCATTTGGTTAATTTTTTTATCACATTTTTTTGGGGTTTGTCCATATTTGACTCAAAGTTGGGTTAAAACAACCCAGCATTTTTAGGGTGTAGCTTTAGAATGAGATTCATTCAATATGTTTTGAACATTTTACAATTGCATTGTTTAAAGTGCTAAACTATTTCATACAGTGGGATCCAAAAGTCTCACATTTATAATCTGGGGTGTGTTTCCCAAAAGCGTCGTTAGTGTGTTCAGTTAGCATGTGTATCTGTGGTCTTAAGCTTAGTGGAAACTTTCAGTCCCACAGTTCAGTTAATATTAGTGCAAACCTTAGCCAGTGTGTGTTTGCTACAGCTACTGAAATAACTGCAGAGGAAACCCCAAACTCCACACACACACACACACACACACACACACACACACACAGTTTTCCTACACATTTGTTGATGGGATTAGCTTTTATTGGGTTTGTGGACGGTGTGCCAGGGTTGGCTGATATATTTAAGATGATGTTGTGGAGCTGCTTGTTTAGGAAAACTGTTTATATATCCAAAAAGCTGTTTATGAGAATAGTGGTACTGGTTTTACACCCCCGTATGAGTGTTTTCCACCATTATCATCATCATCTCTCTCTCTTCTCTGCAGACATTGATGAGTGTTTGGAGAATAATGGAGGTTGTGATCATTTCTGCCGGAACACGGTGGGCAGTTTCGAGTGCAGCTGTCAGAAAGGACACAAACTCCTGACCAACGAGCGCACCTGTCAAGGTGAGTCACTTTCCACACTACAAATTGTTGCTTTCTGGATGGAAATGAACATTTTAGATCTACATGGGTACGGATATCAGGGAAAAAAAATATCAGGGACATTAATTAAGAGTTTGTTCCCCCATTTTACTAAATCAGGGTCTTGTTGTAATCATTTGTTTCCCTGTTCCCTTGTTTTAGTTTTTTTCCACACAAAAGGATATGTTTAAGATTCACTGATACGTACACACTATGTCAAGTACCATAAATGACTAAAAATGTATGACTGAACTGTATCTCAGCTGTAAACTTTTTTCCATGCTTGCACGACTACAGCAAGCTATTGTACGGCTTAAAAGCAACTTGACTTGTTTTTGAATGAAAAAGAGCTAAACTTTCTGGAAGATTTTGGGGGTGAACTACTTTAAAGGCATTTGGGCGAGATGTGGATGTAGAAGCTGTCACACACACACCATCCCACACCTCTTCATCAGAAGCACCTCATGCTCAGGCTGTTGTTTGGTTGGGATGCTGGCAAGCATTTGGCGTCGTACGAGGTGTGTGTGTTTAGTTGAGTTTACTGAAGGTGAATGGTGGTGGATTCCTACAAGCATGTCGGAGCACGAGTGGTAGTACAAACAGAAATTATTTTATTAAGCTAAACCAAAACACCACACCACCCTATTCCTGGCTAATAAGTGTGTGGGGTGTGTACAGTATGTGTGTTTTTATTGCATGGTGTGTTGGTGAAGCGAAATGTTGTGGATGTGCCATCTTTCTGTCATGCTTGTCTTTTTGTATATAATCCCCGCTATGTTTATAGGTACATCTTTTTAATTTTTAACTTTTCCATTCCCTCCATACCAGAAAATCCATCAAGGGAAAATAGCTGGCAGTTTTTTCTATGGGTGTGGCAGGTTAAAGGTAGAGATAACAATAATATTAAAGGTAGAGATGGAAATTTGTTAGAGATTAGAAACACTTTTGTTATATCGGAAATTCTCTTTCCATCCTAATCAATGAGATTAAAACATGTACATACATCTTCTGTGGAAGTCCCAGGGCCAAAAAATGTTCGTCCAATCAATACAATGTCCTACCTAGTATTTCCATAGGCTACATTGATGGTTTTGTGTGTGTAAGTGTGTGTTTTGGTCCTCTGCAGATATTGACGAGTGTTCCTTTGAGAGGACATGTGACCACATCTGCATCAACTACCCGGGAAGCTTTGAGTGTGTGTGTCACAAAGGTTACAGTCTCTATGGCCTCACACACTGTGGCGGTGAGTTCACAATCTCAATACCAGACAATGGTTTTTACAAAAACAAAAAATTACAATTTGTAATTTGTGTGCGTAACAGATATTGACGAGTGCAGCATTAATAACGGGAGCTGTGAACATGGCTGCGTGAACACACCGGGCAGTTACGAGTGTGTGTGTCCTCCTGGACAAAAGCTCCACTGGAACAAGAAAGACTGTGTTGGTAAGTCCTCGTTTCATTCCCCGTCCCCAAATATCCCATAATGTTTGTCGTTTCCATGGTCACTGTACCTCATTTGTCCCTCAGAGGCGGTAAAATGCCTCCCGAATGGGAAGCCGGCACCTCGTGCTCAGCTCATCTGCACTAAGACCGGTGGAGGAGAGACGTGTTCACTGTCCTGTCCATCAAACGCCCTTTTCCTGGCTGGTTAGTTAACGTTACCTTACTTTTTTGGGATTTCTCTGGAAGTCAGTTGAACAGCATGTTGTGTTCTGTGTTGTTTGGATACATTCAGTGCAGTTTGATTTGTTTAAATTCAGTAAATCTGTTCACTTTATTATATACATCTGAAAGTAATGTATTTATTTAGATACAGCAGCACTCATGGTTATTGGCTCAAACAGTCTTTGCTCTCTGCTTCCCTCTAGTGGTTCAAACCTTACGTCACAAAAGCTCGGTTCAATCAAATAAATAAGTCATATTAATACTGCTATAAATGACGTTGAACATGCTAGCATTGTCATATCTGTTAGATAACCAAACAAACAATAAAGGGCAAGATACATTCAATTGGCCTGACCAGAGGAATCATGTGAATGTGATATTTGACATTCAGCGGGAAAGTGACTGGAAAAGAATGTTGCAATGATATTTCATAAGCACATCTATCATCTCCACGGACTACTTTGGTAAAGATATTAAGGTGTTAGACGCCCCAAAACTTGTCTCTGACAAATTTTAATGCAAGGGCCATTGGTTAAGAGGAATGTGCGTAAACATATTAATATCCAGAAGTAACTTTCACACAAGTCCTGATTCACTAAACTTTGGTGCGTTCGCTCAGCTCTAACACAAGGGCCACATTCTCACTCACTACGGTCTAGAAAACATATATACACGTGAGTTTACACTGCAAAAACAAGTATTTCGAGAACATTTATCAAATACATTTTTTTCTCGCTTGTTTAAAGGTTTGACGTTTTTATGCTTAAAATAATCAATTTTTTTAGAAATGAGAAAACTTGTACTACAGAAAGTAGTGTGCATTTATAAATATTAAATATAGTGAATTGTGTGAACAATTTGGCAATGCAGTGGTTGTACTACAGAAAGAGGTATATACGAAGAGTTCAGATGCAAAAGCCTCTAAGCGCCATTTGAAATTTTCTTCTAAAATGATCATTTTTATCAAACTTGTATATTTAATTTCAGTAATTTCTCTTAAATGGCAATGAAGATTACCTATTAAGTGTCATTTAAGTGAAATTACTGAACTTAAATATACAAGCTTGATAAAAATGATCATTTTAGAAGAAAATTTCAAATGGCATATAGAGGCTTTTGCATCTGAACTCTTCATACACAAAATGCACAATAAAGTCTTGTATGCACAACAATAATAAGTATGCACCAATCATAAATGTCACCTAGTAGTATATACTAGAGTAAATCAAGTGAATAAAATCTAAATTTCATCTGTAAGTTAGATCAATGCGAATCTGAGTATATGAGTGTGTGTGTGTGTGTGTGTTTATGACTCTTGGATTCTCTGTGTGTGTGTTAATGGTCTCCCCGGGTTCGAGCACTAAGGCTGTATAAAACCTCTTTTAATCCTGTTCACCCGCGGTCTGTAGCCGCACGCCAACAGAAATACTCAGCCTGCCATTGGACGATTTGTGGCAAGGCCGAAGTCAGGCCAATGACTCTCTAGACAACTTCACAGTACTCTGTCATGATGACAGCCAACCCTCTCCACTCACACACACATACAGTACATCATACACACACACACAACGAGACAATACTCAGGTGCATGCAGCACCTGGAACATCTGTTTAAAAGCTTTCTCTGTGTGTGTGTGTGTGTGTGTGTGTGTGTGTGTGATTTAGACTCTGAGAACAGTTACACTCTGAGCTGCGGGGTGCCTGTCCAGCCAGGTAAAGCTCCACTGAAGAAGAACGTCACTACATCCAGCAGTAGCTCTCTGCAAACCTGCACAGGTACTGTGGCTTTTCTCTGAATTACTGAATTGTGGTTTATCTGCACGGAAACTCTCATAAACGTGTGTACTACAGCGCTACAAACAGTAGTCTATAATATGTATTAAACAGCTAACATGCATTGTAAAATATAGTATGCAGTAAAAAAAAAACAAGAATTCACTACAAAATCTAGTGCATACATCAAGTATGTATTACATCTCCTCTCGATCATCGGTAGATCGAACACTTGCCTCTTCCTGTTTCCTTCCCGTCCCATTCTTCAGTTTTTCTTTCTCTATTTTTTTTCTTTTAATTGTTTCCTTACTTTTTCCATTTTTATTTCTTGTTTCTTTCCCATTCTTTCCTATTTCTCAAATGCTCGCATTGCTCTGTTCTGTGATGAGCGTTCGTGTCCTGTTCGAACTCGTTTATCAAAATGAACGGATCTTTTTTCGTGTCATTTGGTTCATTCAACGAACAAAATTAACGAATTGACTCGGGAAAAGATTTGTTCATTTTGATAAACGAGTTCGAACAGGAGAGTCACGAACGCGTATCACAAAACAGAGCAAGGCGAGCATTTGAGCTTATAAAACTTAAACTTTAATTTATTTATTAAATGAGCGATCGTTTCACTTGATAAGACCCTCATTCATCGTCTGGAACGTTTTAAAGCCCTTTGAACAGTTTATGGTTTGCACTGAAACTCTCATTTGGACCTTGAACCGTTTGGTTCCCATTGAAGTCCATTATATGGAGAAAAATCCTGGAATTTTTTCATCAAAAACCTTAATTTCTTTTCAACTGAAGAAAGAAAGACATGGATATCTTGGATGACATGGGGGTGAGTAAATTATTAGCAAAACTTTTTTTTAAAAGTGAACAACCTTTAAGTAGAAAATCTAATTACGAGAACATACACTGATGTTTCTTTTCCTTTCCTTTCCTTTCCTTTCCTTTCCTTTCCTTTCCTTTCCTTTCCTTTCCTTTCCTTTCCTTTCCTTTCCTTTCCTCTCCTTTCCTTTCCTTTCCTTTCCTTGCCTTTCCTTTCATTTCCTTTCCTTTCCTTTCCTTTCCTTTCCTTTCCTCTCCTTTCCTTTCCTTGCCTTTCCTTTCCTTTCCTTTCCTTTCCTTTCCTTTCCTCTCCTTTCCTTTCCTTTCCTTTCCTTTCCTTTCCTTTCCTTTCCTTTCCTCTCCTTTCCTTTCCTTTCCTTTCCTTTCCTTGCCTTTCCTTTCCTTTCCTTTCCTTTCCTCTCCTTTCCTTTCCTTTCCTTTCCTTTCCTTTCCTTTCCTTTCCTTTCCTTGCCTTTCCTTTCCTTTCCTCTCCTTTCCTTTCCTTTCCTTTCCTTTCCTTTCCTTTCCTCTCCTTTCCTTTCCTTTCCTTTCCTTTCCTCTCCTTTCCTTTCCTTTCCTTTCCTTTCCTTTCCTTGCCTTTCCTTTCCTTTCCTTTCCTTTCCTTTCCTTTCCTTTCCTTTCCTTTCCTTTCCTTTCCTTTCCTTTCCTTTCCTTTCACCATGAGTCTAGTATGTCCTACATCTCGTTTCGTTTGGCTCAGAGCAAGGACTCCTCTCTGTTTTTTTGGCCCGATCAGCAGAGATCAGACAGGACAGCTGTAAACGAGCATGACGTGTTCCAGTCCATTACATCGCATGACAGACTCTGGATCACTGCAAGGGCGCAGATACAGAGATCTGTGAGGAGAATTAGGACAGGTCCTATCATTCAACCCTGCCGAGGTCGCAGACACGCCACTATTATCCCCAGTGCTCTCTCTTTCCCGGCTCTCAGAATTCGACATTCCCCATGTGGTTCGTCGTGTAGATTTTGGACAGCTATGCAAAGACTCAGACAGACAGACAGACGGCTTCGAAACTCTCTCGCATACACAAGCGCCGCTTCTTGTTTTGGACGGCGTACATAGGAATGCTGTGAACCTGAGTAAATGACTCTGTGCTGGCTGCACATCTATGCTGACAGATTTGAAATACACAGACGGGCTTCTACCACAGGGGCTCCTGAGGGCCTCTACACACAGTTCGCTTGATTCACACATTCACTGTTCGGTGATAGTTTCACTACCAAACGTCCTGCTGTCGGGTCCAAAACCGCCACACGCTCGATATGCTTTTAGAAGTCCTCGACCGCAGTGTGTTCTCGTTTCAACTCCTGACCCTTTGTCTCCCTTCATTCCCTCACTGACTCTGGGCTTCTTGTGTTAAACTAGACACTCATATTTTTAATGCTTTGGAATGGGCCGCTCAGCCCGCAGGACAGATTTAGTGTGCTTGAATGTTGGATTTCAATAAGGCCTCATATTTTGGTGTTTTCCATGATTATTATCCAAACCCTGCGAGTGAAAGTGAGACTTTGCCGATTTCCCGTCCATCAGAGATGCTGGCCCAGCCCGTGAAGCAGAAAGCACGGTTTAAGATCAAAGACGCCAAGTGCCACCTGAGACCCCGCAACAAGGAGAAACACCGGGACACGGGGAAGCAGAGCCTGCAGGGTGAGGAACACACCAAACACACCACGTTCAAAAATAGCTCTTTATTGAAGGATTCTCATCTCCTTTCCTCGCTGGTTTCCTCTTTCTTTTACACTTCTCCTTTTCTTTCTTTTTTCCTGCTTCCTGTTTTTTTCTTCTGTTTCTAATGGCTTTTCTACTTGTCTTATTTTTTCTTTTCCCTTTTCATTTCTTGATTTATTTCCTTTTTTTCCTCTTCTTGTTTCCTTCTCTTCTTTTATTTTGCTGTTCCTGTTTCATTTGCATTTTCCTCTCTCTTATTCTTTTGTATATTTTTGCTTTTAAATTTCTTCTTTTCTCTTCTCATTTTTGAAATATTTTTTACTTTTCTTTCCTTCTTTCCTTTTTTTCCTTTGTCCTGTTTCTTCCTCTACCTTTTACTTCTCATTTCCATTTTTCTTCTACCTTTCTCCTTTCCTTTTCTTTCTCTTTTCCTTTTTTATGTTTCTTTTCTCATGTTTTTTTATTTCCCATTTCCCTTTAATCTTCTGTTTTCTTAATTTTTTTCCTATTTCCTTTTCCTTATGCCTATCATTTTGTCTTCTTTTTTTTTGTTCCCTTTTCTTCTTTTCTTTTCCTGTTCCTGTTTCATTTACATTTTCCTTTCTTTTCAAATTTCTTCTTTTTCTCTTCTCATTTTTGATTTTTTTTTCTTTTTGTTTACGGCTTCTTTTTTCTTTTCCTTCTTTCCCTTTTCCTTTGTCCTGTTTCTTCCTCTACCTTTTACTTCGAGTTTCCATTTTTCTCTTTTCCTCTTGTTTCTTTTTCTTTTATTTCCCATTTCCCTTTACTCTTTTTCAAAATATTTTTTTCCCTATTTCCTTTTCCTTCTCCCTATCATTTTGTCTTCTTTTCTTTTGTTTACTTTTTCTTTCTTTTGTATATTTTTGTTTTCAAATTTCTTTTTTTCTCTTCTCATTTTTGAAATATTTTTTACTTTTCTTTCCTTCTTTCCTTTTTTTCCTTTGTCCTGTTTCATCCTCTACCTTTACTTCTCATTTCCATTTCTCTTCTCATTTTTGAAATATTTTTTCTTTCTTTCTTTAATTTTTTTCCTTTCTCCTGTTTCTTCCTCTACCTTTTACGTCTCCTTTCCTTGTTTCTCTTTTCCTCATGTTTTTTATTTCCCATTTCCCTTTAATCTTCTGTTTTTTAAATATTTTTTTCCTATTTCCTTTTCCTTCACCCCACCATTTTGTCTTCTTTTCTTTTGTTTACTTTTTATCATTTTTGACCTTTTCCCATTTTCTCTTTTCTTTTCACCTGTTTGTCTTCTCTCCTCTTTCTTTCTCCTTTTCCTAATCCTCTCTTTCTTATTTCCCGTTTCATTTACTATTCTCCTTTTCCTTATTCCCGTTCCTGTCCTTTCAGCAGCCGGTCAGTTACCTTGCACAGACGACTGTCAGGTGACGTTTGTGAATCTGAAGTGCGACTCTTCCAAAAAGCGGCGTCGTGGCCGGAAGTCTCCATCAAAGGAAGTCTCCCACATCACAGCAGAGTTTGAGATGGAAATGAAAGAAGAGGAAGCCTCAGGTAACATTGCCTGCATGTGTGTACTCTCTTGTCAACTGTTGCGTTCCCATGTCATGCCATCTGTGACTTCAGAGTGTAAATGTGATGTCTTTATGTGTCAGAATCATGTAATGTGGACTGTGTGCGTGAGAAGACCAAACAGAGGCTTCAGAATGCCATGCGCACACTAAGGAAGTCCATCAGTAAACAGCAGTTCTACATTCAGTTCTCCGGCACGGCGTACGAGGTGGCCCAGCGTGCCGTGCGACAGACAGAAGGAGATGAGACCTGCAGTATAGGACAGGTCCTCTCTGACGGGAAGTGCGGTGAGAGTTTTGGGATACGGGTTTTGTTTTCTGATCTGGGGTGGAAGACACTTTCATGAATCTTGTATCTGTGTGTTTGGGTGCGTTTCTGTGTGTTCGGGTGTCTCCCAGTCAGCTGCGGTGTGGGAACCTTCTACAGCGGAGAACAGGAACAATGCGTCATCTGTCCGCCAGGAACCTATCAGGACAGGGAGGGCCAGCTGTCCTGCGAGCCCTGCCCCACCACCGAGGGACAGGGCATCACAGGGGCCAAGAACGTCTCTGAGTGCGGAGGTGTGTGTGTGTGGATACGCATTATCAAACACTCAATCAATAAATAGCTTTGTGATGGTAATGACACACCTATTGATTATTGGAGATGATTAATGCAAGACCACGTTTTTGCAAATGAATCAATAGATTTTGAAACTCAGGGTCAAAAAAAAAAATCCCAAAATTTCTCATTATCATGCAAATGCAAGATTTCTAATGAAGGACATAGCAAAGTCTGGATCAATTGGTAGCAGCTCATTTGAACTATTTGAGATGAGGATGACATGGGGGCGAGTAAATTATCAGCAAACGTTTTTTTAAAAGTGAACTACTCCTTTAACTTAGAAAGCAGTTATTTCATTTTGAATGGTAGAGCATAACCAAAATAATCTTGTTTTATTTTGTTAAATGCAGAGCCGGACAGTATTGGAGTACATTTACTTGAGTACAGTACTTAAGTACAATTTTGAGGGATCTGTACTTTACTGAAGTATCATTTTTGGGGAGTACTCATGACTTTACTCAAGTACATTTGAGAGGGAAATATTGTACTCTTTACTCCAATACATTTCTATCCATAACCGTGAGTAAAAAGTAACTACTTCTAAAAAAAATGGAAATAAGAAAAATCTTGAAAACCCTCAATTTGTTGTTTCCCTCTCAAACGTGATTGGATTGTGCAGGCGCCACTGATTGAGACAGCCTATCAAAATCACCTTCAGCTTTCCGCCAAAGTCAACTCCATGGTTAGATTTAGATAAGACACCAAACCATGGACGAAACAATGGATGGAGACGCAGCAGGTCCATCACGGAAATGTGCCAACCCGTGACCCCACCTCGCCACTATTTCAATTTTCTGAATTTTCTGAAATGTTCTTAAATGTTAATTAAAGCAACATGGTAAAAAGATGAAAATGACTTGATTTTACATTAACATTTTTAATTACTAAATAAAATTATGTATTTACAGACATTAAACATTGAATGGGGTCAAATTGACCCCAAGGATAATAGAAGGGTTAAATGTTAAATAAAGCAACATGGTAAAAAGATGAATATGACTTGATTTTACTTTCAATTCCTTTTACATTCTCCAAGGTATTGACATTAACATTTTTCATAACTCCATGTGGACATTTCTGTCCATAAATGTAAGCACTGTGGCAGGTAATGCAATATTTTGAAAATGTACTCTTGTACTCTTGATACTCAAGTACTTTTAAAAACAAGTACTTCAGTACTTTTACTTGAGTACACATCTGACTGTAGTACTTTTACTTGTACTTGAGTAAAATTTGGCAAGGGGTATCTGTACTTTTACTCAAGTAATAAAGCTGTGTACTCTGTCCGCCTCTGGTTAAATGCTCAAAATACTCAAAATGTCATTCTCTGGTTGTAGGCCAGTGCCCTGCCGGTCAGTTCTCTGCTGATGGTTTCCGCCCGTGCCAGCCGTGCCCGCTGGGCACCTTCCAGCCCGAGCCGGGCCGTGTGCTCTGCTTCCCCTGTGGAGGAGGTCTCTTGACTAAACACACGGCCAGCACGTCCTTTAGAGACTGTGAAGCCAAAGGTATGATGCAACACTGCAAAATAGGCACATTTCTCATGTCCATATTTACTTTGTGTTTTCTCTTCCCCATATTTCTAGTTCACTGTGCTCTTGGGCATCATTACAATGCCAGCACGCACCGGTGCATCCGTTGTCCGGCTGGAACTTACCAGTCTGAGTCCGGACAGAACTACTGCATCACCTGCCCTGGAAACACCACTACAGATTTTGACGGAGCGAACAATGTATCTCACTGCAAAAGTAAGGCAGATAAATGCAAATCCACTCACAGATCCCATTATGCAGTGAATTCACTGGTCTGTCTGTTTATATCCCTTGCAGATCAGCTATGTGGGGGTGAACTGGGAGATTTCATGGGCTACATCGAATCTCCCAACTATCCCGGTGACTATCCATCTAACGTGGACTGTGTTTGGACCATTAACCCTCCGAACAAGAGGCGCATCCTTATTGTTGTACCAGAGATTTTCCTGCCTATTGAGGATGAGTGCGGGGATGTTCTTGTCATGAGGAAGAGTGGTATGGTATACCTGTCATTTTGGATGCTAGTAAGTTATTGCAAGCAGGAATGCAAATTATTGAGCTCATCTTCTCTCCTCTTAGCCCTGCCCACTTCCATTACAACTTATGAGACATGCCAAACTTATGAGCGACCGATCGCCTTCACCTCCCGTTCACGCAAGCTGTGGATCCAGTTTAAATCCAATGAGGGGAACAGTGGAAAGGGATTTCAGGTTCCATATGTCACTTATGATGGTAAGTTACAGATACAGTCCAAAGATAACCACATGTAGCCACAAACATTCACACACTACATTCGATGGAGCCTGTGAAATCTCATTTTTGGCCACTGGATATTTTCGGACCATTCTCTGTAAACCCTAGAGATCCTAGTAGATCAACAGTTTCTGAAGTACCAACAACAATGCCACGTTCAGAGGCCTTTATTCCCCATTCTGATGCTCAGTTTGAACTTCAGCAGATCGTCTTGACCATGTGTGCATAAATGCTTTGAGCTGCCGCCCTGTGATTGGCTGATTCGATATTTACGTTAACAAGAAGTTGAACAAGTTTACCTAATAAAGTGGCCAGGCATTTAGACAGCAACTAAACAAATGAGATACATTAAACATTCTATAAATTGTAAAAAGTTATTTGTGTACTGTACATTAGGGCTGTCAAACGATTAATCATGATTAATCACATCCAAAATAAAAGTTTATGTTTATATAATATATGTGGGTGCACTGTGTATAATTATTTAATATATATATATATATATATATATATATATAAATACACACACACGCTTGTATATATTTAAGAAATATTTTCATGTATATACTGTATATAGATTTATATATAATTTATATTATATATAAATATAAATATTTTATATATAAATAATAATAAAAAAAGAAAAAAAAGAAACTTTTTTTGTGTATTTATATATACGAAATGATTATACACAGTGCACCCACATATATTATATAAACATAAACTTTTATTTTGGATGCGATTAATCGCGATTAATCGTTTGACAGCCCTAAATATACTCCATTTATTAATATCAGTTTGTGTTTGTGTCATTATAGAAGACTACCAGCAACTTATAGAGGATATTGTTCGAGACGGTCGACTTTACGCCTCAGAAAACCACCAAGAGATATTAAAAGTGAGCATTTAATTTCACTACAGTGAGTATCTGTCGTCCGACATAACTTTAATGGCCTTTTTCTCTGTTTTCAGGATAAGAAGCTAATTAAAGCTCTGTTTGATGTGCTGGCCCACCCTCATAACTACTTTAAATACACCGTGCAGGAATCAAAGGAGATGTTTCCACGTTCCTTTATCAAGCTGCTACGCTCCAAAGTCTCCAGGTTTCTACGGCCGTATAAATAGAAACCCGAACATTTCTTCCACGACCCCGACTCTATCCCCATCTCTCTTCCTGTCTTTTCTCCACTATCTCCCAGAAGGCCTAACTACTGCAAGAAGATAAAGACGTTTGGCCTTCTTCCCGTCTGAGATTTGTCCATTTGTCCCTTTTTGTCTTTGTATGTTTTTTTTGTTTGCTAATATTTATGTGCTTGATTTTGCAAAAGCCCTCTTTGGATGTTTGATATCTACAGTATATATTTGTAAGTGTGTGTGTGTGTGCGTGTGGATGTGTGTGTGTGTGCGCTTGTCTGTGTGTACAAAAATGATGTGCAAGCTTATTAGGACACATACAGACACACACAGATATATATATATATCTTCTTGTTTGGAAAAGGTTATTTTCATGCCCCTGATGTGCACAAGGGGTTTTAATATCCTAGTGCACTTAAACTTCATGAGAAAGGATTCACTTTACGGTTCTGACCACAAAAAAAAAAAAGATAAAGATAAAAAAACAGGATAAAAGACAAAAACTACCTGTCAGTATGAGAGTTAGAGTTACGTGTATGTTGTTTAACTAGTTTTTGGAGCTTCAACTGCACTTGAATTTTATATTGTAGAGAATAAGGAAATATAAGTTGCTTTTTTCGTTGTTGTTTTTGTTGTATAGAGATGTTTTACCTTGGTTGTAGAAACAAGAAATGTCCGTACTGCCCCTCTACAGGGATACAGAAAGATATTCTCACCTCTCCCTCTCCTGAAAACAAAACACACTTCATAATAATCTCAGTTTAATATCAGAAAAGTATTAATGTTGAAGTGCCATCTGGTTTTATTGGGTTTGTACCTCTTTGTCAGCTTGACCAGTAAGATTACATGATGCAACGAGTTTGTCATTAACCTGCGATTTAGATTTTGAGAAATTGTAAATATGGTGATAATTTTTGGCAGACTTTTTTTTTTTTCTTGAGCTTGTTGTGTCATAAAACTCATGGAAATGGTGAAGAGTTTATTCAGAACAACAAAGAACTTGGATTTAGAGACTTCTTATGGTGTATTACATAATATCATATCTATTGCATATCACCTTTGTGCTGTGCACAAAGACACATATTTTGCTCTTGTTGAACTGTGGATGAAGATTAGAGGCTGATTGTTGATACCTGAAGTATGTGAAAAACACCCATCACAATTAAATCAAATCCAACCACATACATCTAGATGAGCCATAAAGTAGGCTATAACTGAAATACAGATAATATTACCTGTCATTTTACAGTGTTCTGCGTTGTTTTACATATATTCCTATTTGGGAGGGAGGGGCGGAGTGATCGTTCTAAAGCTGCTTTGTTATATGAGCACTTATTAATGCTTGTATTTGTAATATCCACATATGGACAGGGAAACACATTCGCTTATGCATCGAGCATAAATAATCATACATTCATGCATGCACACACAAAAATATGCTAGCACAGTAATTTATGATTTGTGAGAAAAGCGCAGGTTGTAGTTGATCATTTGTGTGTGTGCGTGTGTGTGTGTTCATCACATGTTGTCTTATTTGATTACTAAAACAAAGGTATGTGACTGTTTGCGGAACAGTTGCCATTAGCAAAGAAGAAGAATGTGTCAACTAATACACACACAAACACACACCTCGATGGCTTCACACACAGATTTAAGTACTTTTCCCCTCAGATGGAGAGAGTGACTCAGACTGCTGCTGGTGTGATTTGTAAGCTTTATGAATACAGATTTGTAAATGATGTACATATGTTAGTGTTTTTTTTTTTTTTTGGTTTGTTTTGTTTTTTTTAAAGTTAATATTTACAGTAGAAGGAGACAATGTGCTGGGGATGGTCACAGTCTGACATTTTCAGGACTGTTTTGGAAGGCTCTGTTGAATTAAATGCATTCCACCATGGTGAATGACCACATTTCAGAAGAATGAACAATTCAGCAGTGTGAAATCAACCCCAGAAGGTGTGTAGAAGAGAATGGGAACTATTGTTTAAGACCTCACTTTATTAATAAATCATTCAAATCTCACGCTGTTTGTTGTGGTGTTGCCTTTCGTTTGAAACAATTGTTGCTTATTCTCATTATTTATGAAAACTATTAGATAAATCTTTTTTAAAAAAAGGAAAAATTAGCAAAGTTAGAAAAAAAGCACCTTTATGTCACCTAACGCTATTTTGAATGATTTGTCGACCTCTTGTGGTCATATAGGCCTATCACCAAAAATCATGCCGTTTTCTCCCCACAAAGGGGCAGTATATACCAAGATTTTAGCATTTCAAAATACTTGAACTAATTTAAAAACTAAAAAGGGTGTTATTCGTGTTTCAGAATTAAATGTTTAACTACAAGCTGGATATCTACTATCTAGACTGATATACGTTTAAAAACCACCACCACTACTTTAATATGCATATATATATATATATATATATATATATATATATATATATATATATGAAGAGTTCAGATGCAAAAGCCTCTAAGTGCCATTTGAAATTTTCTTCTAGAACGATCATTTTTATCAAGCTTGTATATTTAAGTTCAGTAATTTCACTTAAAGCCACAATCTGTACTTTTTCGGCTTTAAAAATAGCAAAAATAACTGTATCTATGTTATATATTTTTATTAGATGTGTACTTACATTATCCCGACAGTTTCAACCAACTTTCAAATACGGAGAAATTTATAGTTTAATTCGAAGACACGGGACGTTTCTTTATTTCCGTTTCGTCGTCCGTCTATGGCGTCATATAACCTTTGACTCCACTATTTTCTCTAACTTCCTTGCGGAACCCGGCGAAACCACCAAACACAAAGGGGAACACTGGACTACCGCCAAGAAAGCATAGAAAATGACGAAGAAAAAAAAGTAAGACGTATTTTTATGCGTGTAAATCACGTGCCCGCTCACTCAGACGAGATGCACTGTCCCCGGTGCTGCGCGCGCATATAGACCATTTCAAAAGATGTAAACAACACTGGTCCAGAAGCACTTCCTGTTTCAGTTTTTTAACACTACATTAAAGCTGGGATAAAATACAACCAACAGAACATTTAAAACTGAATCAAAAGTTAAACAAACATCTTTAAGATGTTTTCTTTACATGTGAAATAAAGAAAACAGTTACAAACTGAAACAGGAAGTGCTTCTGGGCCAGTGTTGTTTACATCTTTTGAAATGGTCTATAGCGCTGCCCGTTCCGGTCGTCTCATTCAAATCAGCCAACTGTTGCTGTTAGCGAGCCGCGCAGGAGAAGTATGACACAGGTAAACATTGGGGTTGCATTTAAAGCTTCTTGACAAGCTAAATCTACAGAGAGATGCCGTATATCCGTATATTTTGTAAAAACGATCATGTCATGTCATGAGCTGAGCTGGTTGTCATTGACAGCGACAACAACTCCCGCGAGCCCACGCTCTTTCCTGACGTCATCAAAGTACGTCTTTGTTATTATGTGAAATGAGTGACCCCTGGTGGCCAAAAAAATTACATATTGTCCGTTTAAATCGCAATGAGGATTAGGCTACCTATTAATTGTCATTTAAGTGAAATTGCTGAACTTGAATATATAAGCTTGATAAAAATGATCATTTTAGAAGAAAATTTCAAATGGCACTTAGAGGCTTTTGCATCTGAACTCTTCATATATATATATATATATATAAGCCATTCTCTGACTGAAAAGGGAGACGTTGGTCAAGCGGAAGGACTCTGTGAATACAATTCATCATCAACAACAAACTGGTCTGTTTGCAATAGTAAAAGGTTGGCTTGTTGTTACTATTAATGAAGTTACATGACTGAAACTCTAAGGCCAGTCTAGGATTCGCCAAGAGGAGGGGAAAAAGAGCCTAACAGCGTTAGGGGGAGTGTCTCCGCACACACACACAGGCACACGCACACACGCATACCGGGACACCACGCGACTCTAGTTCAAACAAACCAGCGCGAGCCTCTGCAAACAGTAGCCGCTGCGTTTTCCCTCTCCTGCCGGTTGTGTATTAGTCTTTACCTGCACATCTCCGAAAACACATTTGCGTTAGACTCTTGAGTTTGAAAAGGTAAGTATATCTCTGGTATGTAAATCAGCACCGCATATATTTTGAATATGCATGAATTAATATGTATAAGAGAGTGCGCTGTTATAAATGATGCTCGTCTGTTTGGAAAGAAGAGACAGTTACCATAGATACAGTCAATTCTTGAGTACTTGCTTAACATGAGTGATTGATTTGTGGCATTGATATTATATTATGTGTTGGTTTTATTCCGTGTTATTTAAACCTTGGCTTATCATGTTTATCTGTCATAATGAAAAGCAAATTATCATGCAATCTAGCCCATCAAACTGGTAGTTCGTTTTGGCTCTTTTTGTGAACCACTGTTACAGTAGTAAAAGTGGCAACAAGTATGTGGGTATTCATTTTTGGACATGATAATGTTTTTATGACCATGTAGCATGATAAATACCATGCTATTCTTTGAAATACTACAGCTTATCAATATGGAAATCATTCAGTACCATGATATATATCTAAGTGCCATCGTCAATCACTTTACTATATGGTACCATCACATTACATGTTTTTATTTTTACAAGAGTAATATATTCTATTTTTGTTTAGTTCTGTTTTTTTTTAATAATAATAATAATAATAATAATAATCCAACCATCTTGACTATTATTCAAAGCTTTTGTCCCACATAGTTTTACTAGTGTGCTTAGTCATCCATCTTTTATGAATTGTTATCATTATTCTTTTCACACACTTATTTTTTTTTCTGCTTGTGCATTGTTTGAGCACTTATGTATTTCTCAGGTAATGGAGTAGAAAGCTTTCAGCTTTTCCCCTACTTGTTATTTCAGGTCAAAAACAACATTTTAGCTCCCCTTTCTTTCACAGGGCTTTGTGTCCTCTTTCCTCCCAAACAATTGTCTCTGTTGCATCGCATCTTTTTTTCCCCTCCCATCTTGAAAGTGCAGGGAACTCTATTGTTAGATATAGAAATCGTGACAGAATGGTTACCATGGCTTTGTGTAAGATCTCGGCGCTAACACACAGTAGAGTGGGACATACCGCCCGCCGCCAACCGGGTGTCTGATTGTGGGTTTTGATAATATGCCTCTGTCACCACTCACATCTTCCTTTATCTTGTATCTCGTCCTTTTTTTCCTTAGGTGTATTGTGATTGAGGAGAAGCATGCAGACTTTCTATCCCAGCAGCAGAGGCATACGGTGGGCCAACCACTGAATACGGTCCTGGACATCCCAAAGACTTGCACAAGACAATCTGATCCTAGCTAAAGTGGAATCCTATTAAACACCAAACACCACCGGACAAGCACGTGCCTGTAAGAGAGGAAGAGATAGTGTGTGTGTGTGTTTGTTGCCATGGCTTTCACACTTTCGGAAATCATGGCAGCCCGACGACAGCAGCAACAGTCTCAGAGAGGAGGAAGAGGAGTGGTAGAGGTGGACGAATACAGCTCCAACCCAACTCAAGCCTTCACCTTCTACAACATCAACCAGGGTCGCTTCCAGCCCCCCCACGTCCACATGTAAGAAACTTGCATATTTAGCATGGGTCACTATGGTGGACTAGTTTGTTTTTAAGTAAGATTTTTAGCAGCAGCACTTTAATTTGCACGCTGACAGCATGACTTGCTTTAACTGATGGACGTGTTTGGGTGTTAAGTCAAAATTCATGCTGTTTTTTAAGCAGCTTACGCCATTAGCGCTGTGTTTTTAAGATACCAAATGTTTCCTATGAAGTTGGGTTCATGTCAATATCGAGAATATGAATTATTAAGGGTTTCCTGAAAAGTAGGGCTGTCAAACGATTAATCACATCCAAAATAAAAGTTTGTGTTTACATAATATATGGGTGCACTGTGTATAATTATTATATATATATATATATATATATATATATATATATATATATAGACCATTTCAAAAGATGTAAACAACACTGGCCCAGAAGCACTTCCTGTTTCAGTTTGTAACTGTTTTCTTTATTTCACATGTAAAGAAAACATCTTAAAGATGTTTGTTTAACTTTTGATTCAGTTTTAAATGTTCTGTTGGTTGTATTTTATCCCAGCTTTAATGTAGTGTTAAAAAACTGAAACAGGAAGTGCTTCTGGACCAGTGTTGTTTACATCTTTTGAAATGGTCTATATATACACACATTTATATATCATTTATATTATGTATAAATATAAATATTTTATATATAAATAATTTTTTTTTTTCTTAAATATTCATGCATGTGTGTGTATTTATATATATAAAATAGTTATACACAGTGCACCCACATATATTATGTAAACATTAACTTTTATTTTGGATGCGATTAATCAAGATTAATCGTTTGACAGCCCTACTGAAAAGAGACTAGAGCAACAACTAACTAGTTGCTTTTGAAAATATGTGATTTTTCACATGCTTTTATCCATGAGTTGTTTTTTTTTTGTTTGTTTGTTTCAGATGGGCCATATTTTTTTCTTTCCATTTTATAAAGGAAAACAGGTCACAGCTATTATTCGCAAATATTTATGAATATCTGTGAGCGTGTGTGTTGTTGGTAGAGTCTGTGTGGTCGACCCAGTAGGAGATGCTCTAAAGTGGGCCATTCTTATTCAAAACTCTGCCGTGTCCCTCAGAGACCCGTTTCTGCCAACGCAACTGTTTAAGCCGCGAGAGAACGATATATAACCTTATGTATTCCCACTCCTCTCTCTCTCTCTCCACAGGGTAGATCCGTTACCCCATGACTCCCCCAAGCCCCCGGGCTACACGCGGTTTGTCTGCATCTCCGACACACACTCGCGCACTGACACTATTCAGATGCCGTACGGTGACGTCTTACTGCACACTGGAGACTTCACAGAGCTCGGCCTGCCCAGCGAAGTCAAGAAGTTTAACGACTGGCTCGGTGAGAGGTTTTTTGTTTGTTCTCGACTCTTCCTTAAATCACTTTTGCTAGCTGTTTGATTCAAAATTGGAGAATTTTTTTGCAATACTTTTATGGATCACTGCATCATTTGACTAATTGTACATATCTTTAAGCCATTTTCTACACTGATTTTGTGGATTTAAGTGATAAAATATGTTAAGCAGAGCTGAGAGAACTGCAGTCTTACAAAAAAATTAAATAAAGAACATGCAAGATATGTGGGATGTGTGAATGATGCATGATCAAATTCTACAGAAGCCTAGATCTTTTGAAAAAGGGGTTCATGTACTTGAAAACATGAATGAAAACATACTCTACCAGTCCAAATAGACTTATTGGAAACAATTAATTCTAAACTTTCACAGATTTCTGATGTCATCTATATGCTGTTACATGTCATCAGTAATGTTTATAAAGCTTCATAAACTCATGATATATGACCTGCTCTGTTCACGCCATGTAATAAGGCAGAAAAAAAATTGAGAAAAGGGATGCATTGGGCATTGAACATTAAAATATTTAATTTATCACCATTCTAGCTTTTTTATTTATTAAATTTATTAATTTTATTTTATTTATTATTTTTAATTTTATGTAAAATTTTATAAATTAAAAGTTATATAATTTTTAGGGCTGTCAAACAATTAATCGCGATTAATCGCATCCAAAATAAAAGTTTGTGTTTACATAATATATGTGAGTGCACTATGTATAATTATATATATATATATATATATATATATATAAATACACATATGCTTGTATATATTTAAGAAATATTTTCATGTATATACTGTATATAGATTTAAATATAATTTATATTATATATAAATATAAAATGTTTAATATTTTATATTTTATAAATAATATTTTTTTCTTAAATATGCATGCATGTGTATTTTTATATATACAAAATAATTATACACCATGCACCCACATATATTATATAAACAAACTTTTATTTTGGATGCGATTAATCGTTTGACAGCCCTAATAATTTTCTACAGATTATTATAATTTTATTGTTAATTTCCCTATAGGAAATAAAGCACAGAGATCTTATGAGAAATCTTTTTAAAGTCAAGCTTTGATAAATTAATTTCAGAATATTGTAGTGAGTTTGATTGTAAATTCAAGTCTGTTTATCACAAGCAGAATATCTTGAGGTCATAGTCATGATGTGTTGCATGTTTTTATATTCATAACTTATTGTACGCATGTCCAAAAACTGTGAGACAGGCTCAGTAATAAACCGAATAAGAAAGATGACTGGCGTTTGAGGTGAGGGAATAGAAAGCAGCAGATCTGAATAGATGGAGGGATGGAGGTTAGTCAGCGGGGTGCAGAAGACACCAGTCAGATTAAGACTTTCGCTCGTGTGTCTCATCCTCTTTCCCGGCTATTGATTCTCTGCTGTCCTGCCTCTCTCATTCTTTCTGGCACACACCGTCCCTGTGCCAAAAAGGAAGTTCGCGTGTTTGTTCTCGCGTTTGTCTCCGTATAAATATTTATAACGTGATTCTTTTTCTCATCTCTGAGTCTTTGCTCCTGTGTATCTGAGAGAACTCGCTGCGCACATGCTTCCTTTATCCAGCAACAATCCTCAGAGATATGATTTACTTTTTACCTCACAATACTTTATAGTCTGTGCCAACACACACACACACACACACACACACACACACTATCACATGGACTTCCTCATATGGGGATGCTCTTAACTCTAACCTACTGTAGTCTCAAGGCCTCCTTGTCAGTTTTATATGTTTCTCTTTCGCTTCGACACTGATTTTGAGACTGCTTGAACATGTCAGCCTTAATATGTTTGTCAGTTTGGGTTCTTCAATAATGGAGCATCACCTTAGACCTTAAAGTAGGTGTGGTAAATGGCAATACAGCATTAATGCAACTGGAAGTACATGAAATATGGTTTATTTATTTAGCGTATAACATGGATTCAAATGATATCCGACATGTGTAATACTGTATGATAATTATTCACATTAAAACCATATAGATTTTTGGATGAACTTCAGGTGATCTCAGCATGAGAGAGAGAGGGAAAGAGATAATGATTCTGAGGTGAGACTTGCATCTCGAATGGTGCACCGGAATGAGTTCAAATGTTAATTTCCTTTGTTCTCTCAGAGAGTAGCTCTTTCTTCAGTTCTTCAGTCTTACAGAAGTTTGCTTGTTCGAGCACTCTAAGGATTCACAGGTGTTTTCTGAGACATTATGAAGACAATGGGTGAGGCTGAATTTTAAGTATGAATCTGTTGTTGCATTGTTTCTCACCGTAAGTCATAGATATTATAGTAGATATTATACTTCATTTCTGTCAGGTCAGGAAGGTTTGGTAGTTCCCCGTCTTGTCCTGTCCTGTCCTGTCCACGTAATGAATAATAGATTAGCCCAATGGTGATGTGACAGCTGCGTGGGCTGTGTGAGATGTGTGTTTGAGTGTGTGGGGTGGAAGAATCTTGGGAGAAAAGTTTATAACTTTCTCACTCCTTCACCCCCCCAATCTCTCTCCTCTCAACTTTGGAATTTTCCCTCCATTCTCTCTCTCTCTGGTCTGTATCTGGAGAGAAAACCGTCATGAAACTTTAATGTGCTCTCCCTTTTTCTTCCTTCAAGCGCTACGGCTCTTTTTTTTCTGCTTTTTTTCACCCTGCCATGGGTTTAGTCAGCTGAAGGTTTAGCTGTGGATTATTAACAGTGAAACTTGACACTGCTTTACGGTTTTTCACTTAAAAACACGATCTCAGGTGTAGATTAAATCTGTGGCTGAATACAGTGTGTCTATCTATGGATCTATGTGCATTTCATTTGTTTACTGTAACTAATATTAATATCTTTTTCATCTTATTGCTTTCTTAAAGTTGGCATGAAACAGAAGTTGCGATTTAATCTTTTCATTCGTATTGAGACACATATCGGAGTTAGCTTCTTGAACAAAAAAAAAATGTTTACTGAGACATGATTTTGTCCATCGGTGGCAATTGATTGGATCGTTGGACCGTTATGAGTTTTCTATTGGTTGATCTCTTGTGAGTGGCAGGACATGACAGTATCCATGACCTGTCAAGTTTCAACATGGAAAAAAAGCACTAATGCTTCAGGTATTTTGTAGCATGATTAGAACATTTGTATGGATTTCTCCATAAAATTAAAATTACTACATGCAAAATTTTAATTTTCAAGAGGCAAGAAAATTGTGTGTTGTGTGTGTGAAAAATGATTACTTATGCATCGGTGAATGCTGTGTGTGCTTGTTATAATACTGTGTGTTTGCATTTCACATGGGCACATGAAGAAACACAAAGAATACCTACACTGTTTGTGTGTGTGCATGTTGGCCCAAAGATTCTTCACTTCACTTCTTCAAAGCGTCACTGTTTTCTGTTGAGCCGGGATTATGGACTAAAAAAAGATGGAAGAGAGTGAACCGAAGGGTTCAAACAAGTGAGAGGCTTGATCTAAATAAATCAAATGTTACAAATATGCTTTAAAGGGGTCATATCATGAGAAATCAAATCTTCCTTGATCTTGTGAAATAAAAGCATTCGATGCACTATGAAAACATGAACTCTAATTGTTTTCAGAAAGCAGTCCAGAAGACTGTCTATTGAAACTAAGCTGGAAAAAAAAACTTGGTGTGTGCTTCCCCCACGTTTCCACACAGATTGTTTTATGAGTATTTTTTCAATGTAATTTACTGTAGGCTTTGGCCATGAAAGATTTTGAGGCCAAAAAAAGCTTTCAATGGGGAAAAACTAAATTCTGTTTAAAGAAAATTGCTTACTTTATTGGTCCAAATAAATCAACCAATCAGCATTACCACAGTCACGGTCTTAGATTTTGATCCCATCTACAGTTTGTTCTTAAATCTTTTTTTATCATTATTTTTTATGAAAAACGAACTAAACAAGCGATTAATGAGCATCATTGTGTAAAGAAAATCTGTTAAAACCCATTGAAAGATGTATTAGGCAGAGGCATTTTCATATTCTTTTTAATGTATTCCAGTGATTTGAATTATTTATCCAATGAATACACTGCAACATACAACATGACAGCCTAACAGTTTTACCTGAAGAATGAGACGGAAACTGAAATGTTTTTGTCTTTTGCCTAAAATCTGTACTCTAAAGATCTGTGGTTGTCCATTTATATTTCACAATAGACTCTGATTAAATTTAATTTGTGTAAAATGCACAGTTATGCCGTTGGCAGAAACTTTCTCCGTCAGCCAACTTACAAGAAAGTGCACGTATCACGTAGGTGGCAAACGTCTCGCAGAACGTCTCCAGCAACACACACACACACACACAGTGTGAGACAGCTCCATAATCCTCTTGAATGAGCTCTGAATTTTGGAGGTTGGAGGATTTGCTCCATCAAAGTCCAAAGACCACCCACCAGAACAGAAATGACAATAGCACTCAAATCCGGACACTTCCTCTGGGCTTATGCACCTCTAAAGCCCTTATTTTAATGGTCCACAGCACAGACACACACACACTCAAACACACACATCAATGCTGCAGCTCACAAGACATGTTAAGAGTGAGACATTTGTATGGCAACTGTTATGTGTGTGTGTTTCTTAAGTTGTTGAACATGCTATTCTCGCTGCACGTTTGCTTGTGTGTGAGCACGCACCGGCCTGCATTCATCCACTTTAATTGCGCTCTTTTTGAAGTGAAAAGAACAGAAGCTGTCTGTCAGATTCACAGTGAAATTTAAGCTATTGCCGCCTTGAAAGTGCTTTTGAAATCAAAGACAAAGAGCCCAAGAAGATAGAAACTAATAACAACAAGCAGCGCACACTCGTCCGTGTGTCCGGATTAGGCATTTTGGGCTGAAATCGGCGTGCTTTTTTCTTTTTCCATTTCCCGCTCCTCCTCATCACAAAAGCTTTGGGCTCGTCTTTTCCATCCTCCCTCTTGCTGGCGTTTTGTATTTGTGTGATTGATTGCTTCCAAAGAAATTTTTTTTTTTTGCTTTGTATTTCTAAGAGAATGACTCCATTGTAAAATGGTGATTCTCTCTGTAATTCTGCCTTTGAAGGAGTCTGGTCGTTTGAGGAATCTATATGAGAGAGAGAAAAGGAGAGAAAAGAAAGGCAATGAGTACACGTAGATGAACATATGCACCGGGAGATTTTCACACTTTTGCAGTGCCTACACATGTACGTGAAACTGATGGCGCATAACATAAACACAATATGGAATTTCTCTGTTTTTTCTCTCTCTCTTTTTTTATTTTGATGCGAGGAGGACACACATAAACAAAGGGCTGTATTTTGTGAGAACACAGACGAACAGAAGGAGAACTGTGGGTCATGATCCCAAAATACAGGGTTGTGGATGGCATTGAAAAACAATTCTAAAATATAAATAATACAATGCATCTAAAAAAGACCTGTTTTTTCTTGCCTTAGTCGCAATGTAAGGCATGTAACTACGTCTCCTCGCAGCAGATCTTCTTTTGTGTGTGTGACTGGGGGGTATTCCTTTTTTACACATCTTATAAGCTCTTATAAGTTAACATCATATGCACATACACAGTATTGTTTTGGATGTTCGGTAAGTTCCCTCTGAAAATAGGCAATACGTCATAAAAGCCGGCCAACATATCCCTATGCCTTTAGGTTCGGTGATAATACTGCCAATCTGAGCGCTAAGTGGACCAGGACTAAATTTTTTTTCTTTTTGTTTGTTTGTTTTTTGGTCTGGATCAAACGAACCAATCTAACCGAACTACAAGTGTGAACACACCCTTAGTCCTAGTCCGCTTAGCATTCACTTTGGCCTTAATGCTAACCTAAAGATACCGAACCTAAAGGTATGGGACATGTATGGACACATTTGCTGGTTAAAACAATCTAAATGTGCTTGTATGTGCGTAGCTTACATGGTATGTTGACCAGCTGACAGCACACGAAGAGCTTACTAAAGAAAAGGAGTAAAAACAGCGGCAGGACTCCCTCCGTCACACACACAAACGAAGTTCTGCTGCTTTCAGGGGTCTCGGCCCGCCTGTTTGGTGTGCACCAATTCACACTTATTCAAATGAACCACACTAATAGAGCAATCACACCAAGGTTCGTTTTAATTTAACCAAACATGCCAAGTGTGAACACACCCTAATTGACCATAAGATCTCTCTACTACCATAAGGTAGTTACAAAAACAATTTTTGTCTGTTTTGCTTATATGCCTATTTAAAGACATTTTGTTTTGCATGTTAAAGGGATACTCCACTTTTTTTTTTTGAAATAGGCTCATTGTACCACTCCCCCAGAGTTAAACTTTTGGGTTTTACCGTTTTCGAATCCATTCAGTCGATTTTCTGATATTTAGAAGAATATCAGTAACCAGACAGTTTCTGGTCTCATTGACTTCCATAGTAGGAAAAAAATATACTATGGAAGTCAATGAGACCAGAAACTGTCTGGTTACTCTTCTAAATATCCAGAAATAGTCTGAATAAATTCGAAAATGGTAAAACTCGACTGTTTAACTCTGGGGGAGTGGTAAAATGAGCCTATTTCCAAAAAAAAGTGGAGTATCCCTTTAAACCAATTTGAGTATAAAGTTGGGTCTTGAAGCAAAAACAGTTGAGAACCACTGAAGTAAAGTACAATGCTAAGACCAATCCGAAGTATTCCTTGTAATACAGAGGGTGTATTGACGGGTGTCTGAAACATGTATTATGAATTATGAAGGGTTTGGCATGCATTAGAAGAAGATGTGAACTCTCTCAAATCTGCTTGGAAATTAAATCAGAGCGAACGACTGAGCTTGAAGATAGTTCTTTATTACATATTACAAAACTGTTGAGCAAACATGAAAGATGTCGTAGCTTTGCCTCTGGAAGGAGGCTTTAAATCCGCAAGATTCTTGTAAAGCATCTGCCACGGACACATAAAACTCTCTCTTAATTTTTGCACATGTCTTACTTTTACGATCATCTCCCAGCGATGGTAAAATTGTGCTTATGGACGCAGATTTTGAGAGGTGCCGTGGAGTATTGTGCGTGTGTTAAGTGTCAGGAAAATTGCTGTTAAGTCACACGTTTTGAGCATAAGCATGTGCGAGGGACTGTGTGTGTGTGTGTGTGTGTGTGCTCTGTCAATTTTTACAGGTCCTCAAAACCAGAACCCCCCACTCACACACACATCCTTCCCGCCCACAATTTAATTGCCGCTTTTCAGGGACTCGCTTGGCTGCGTAATTGTCAAAACACAGGCTGACTGAACTCTCCGTCACACCTCAAACCTTACACTTTCTGACGCATCTCATCTCTTTTATGACACTTTTCAAATAAAGGGAACATTTCCAGATGTTTGTCGTAATTTCGCCTCGGATCCGCAGGGCTGCGGGGAGAGCGATTTGGAGAGAGGAGATTTGTGGGGACAGACTGTCTTTGTGTTTGTCAGGCGTGGACAGGTTCGTTCCCCGGTGTGGTGGAAATTTTATAGAACCGTGAAAAAAATGGAGATGGAACGAGGAGTAATAATATTTGTGCGTTTATTGATGTCAGAATTATGAAGTGCTATATTAATTTGCATTGTTCGAGAGAGGAGCCGAAAACAAGTTCTTGAGAGTCCGGCATCATGTTCTGATGTACGGCGATGCGTTCTGCTTGCCGAAAAGCACCAAAGTGCCAATATACCTCAAGGAGAATGATGTTGCCCACCTTATTGGCAGGCCCATGTGGCATCTGTGCCCACAGAAAGCAGCGCAGATTTCCTCTGACTGTCATTTACAGTGCTTACACATCCCCCTACCCCTTATGTGATCATTTATTAAATATTTTGGCTAATTCGACTAGGCTTTTCTAAGCTCTGTTTAACACATTTGACTGTGTTTAAATCAATTAAGAAAGTTGGTAACAACTTGAAGGGGTGTGCATAAGACTATCATGACACCTTCATAATCATGACATGACATATGAAGAGTTCAGATGCAAAAGCCTCTAAATGCCATTTGAAATTTTCTTCTAAAATGACCATTTTTATCAAGCTTGTATGTTTAAGTTCAGTAATTTCACTTAAATGACACTTAATAGGTAATCTTCATTGCCATTTAAGTGAAATTACTGAACTTAAATATACAAGCTTGATAAAAATGATCATTTTAGAAGAAAATTTAAAATGGCACTTAGAGGCTTTTGCATCTGAACTCTTCATATGTATGTTTTATGCATGTTTCATGACAAGTGTCATTAAGTGTCTTTCGCTCAGTTATGACATTTTGAATGCAAATATGACATTGTTTGAGATGTCTTTGAGATGACACCTTGACATTGACCAATACATCATAACCTGTCAGTGTCTTTGTCATGACAACTTGACATTACTAAGACAACACAACCTGTCATAAACATGACATTGCAGATTAATTATCAAACTTAAGGAACCACCTAGCTTTATTGGTTAACATTACATTAAACTGTCAGGTGGTTGGTTTTGACATTGGCCGTCATTAAGCCATTATAACTCTTTAATGACAAATTCACTTAGTACCACTGTAGTTGAGGTCACGAAAAATATTCATGACACAGTTATAATGGCCTCATGACAGTCAATGTCAAAGCCAACCACATGACAGTTTAACTTCATTTAAAATGTCATTATTGAGCGAAAGACACTTGATAACAGTTGTCATAAACATGCATAAAACCTATTTCATATGTCATGTCATGGTTATGAAGGTGTCATGCCAGTCTTATGCACACCCCTTCAAGAATGATGGTTACCAGAAAGTTTTCTGCAAATTTTCTCTCAGTTTCATTAAGTAAGTTCAAATTTTGTCTGGGCCTGCTGAAGATTCAAGGCTTGTGAAAGGTTGCAGGTCTGAAGGAGTAATCACTTGATCCTTGATCAAGACACATTGCTCCAGATAGATTATTGTCGCTAAATGGTTCCCAGTTCCCACAGAGATGGAAAAAAATGACATGTAAATTATTATTTTTTTAAAAACAAGGATTTAATTGAGAATTTAAAAGTGCTGGCAAACAATAAAATCTTCAGTAAAATCTAAAAGCCGTGGAATTTGCTGCAGTGAAAATTGATTTTCTAGTTGTTCGTATCTCAGATCAGATACAATTTCTTTTGAGTGCAGCGTCTTCAAAATGAGTCCTTATCTAGTAACCACAAATGACTCGGAAAGTTATGGAAATTTGTTTCGTGGGTGGAATCCCCACAGTTGCTTATCGTGGCAACATTGAATGAATGATAAATAATAAAATAAATATCATAATCCTCGCGAAGGCTCTGTATCATGACAGCTGTTTTCTCTTTCCTCAGGCACTCTGCCCTACGAGATAAAAATCGTCATAGCCGGGAACCACGAGCTGACGTTCGATCAGGAGTTTATGGCGGACCTGATAAAGCAGGATTTCTACTACTTCCCTTCGGCCTCCAAACTCAAGCCGGAGAACTACGAGAACGTGCAGTCCCTGCTCACCAACTGCATCTACCTGCAGGACTCTGATGTGACCGTCAGGGGCTTCCGCATCTACGGCTCACCGTGGTGAGTGTCTCTCTCTCTTGCGCACGCTTTCTCAAGTCTTCCTGTCACCATATGTTGTCGTGTTGTCCCTTCCCCCTCAAGTCTTCCTCATGTTTTGCTCCTTCTTCCCTCTTTCTGTCTATCTCTCTTGTTAACACTTCTTTTGCCACCCCTCATGTCCTGCGATTTACCTTTGTGCCAGTGTGTGTGTGTGAATAACTTTTTTACTTGCAAACACTGAATTCTAAGTATAAACGCAGATGTATTGTAAACGCATGCCAGGTAATTATTATGAATTTTTTTTATGAATTTGGCCTGTGATAGTGTGTGTGGGTGTATTTTCTAAACTTGCAGGAGCAAAATTGTCCTTACAAGAATAGTAAAACACAATGACACCATATGGAGGTGTCGCTAAAATGAAAAACAGATTCATATAGGGGCTAAACTAAGTTTTCTTTCATAAATAAGAGCAATTTAGAGTTTGTCTCTAGTCATTTTGATTGTTTCTGTTAAAAGAAATAAATGTGAATAAATTTAGAATAAACAAAATATATAAATATTTAATAAACAATTTGTAATGTTTATCATAATTTATCAAAAAACTAAAATTATAATAGTAATTTATTCATTGCAAAGCATTTTCTTTAAGAGATAGGGTTTTAATAATTTTAATTATTATTGTTGTTATTATTATCATCATTATACGGGATGTGGGTTTGGTTTGGTACAACAATAGAGGTCTATGATATGCTTTCATTTTTATAGCTATGTGTGTGTGTTCCATCTAAGGTGTGTTCATTGACAGATGGCTTCTGCAAATATCACAGTAAACCCTTACATCAAAGTTGATAAATAAGCAGTTATTCATGTGTGTGTGTGGCTTGTCAAGCTGATGGTGTTTACAACAGTCATGAACTCATGAGCTAGATTAAAACCTTCAAGTATTAATCCACTCCGATATGACGTGACAGAAATCCTCATCTCATGCCAGTGTATATGAGTGTTTACACCATCCAGACTTAAAAATCATAAGCGTTGCTGAGATCTGGTAACAGCGTTCCACCATAGGGGAATGTGGACAGAAAGTGCGTCTGTGAGCTTCTCTCTCTCTGTCAGTCCATCTAGTCCTACATCCATTTTCTCCTCCTGTCACCGTAGAGTTGAAGACACTCTGCCACACTGGGCCACAGTTGCAAAACTCTCATCTCCATGGAGATTTTGTTCTGGTGAAGTCGCCGGGATTTATGGGCCGAGTCCTGTGTTGCTGCGGGCGATGGCTGTCTGTGATCTGCGTTTCTCAGTAAAGTCGTTCATCTCTACCGCTTCATCTACCGCTCTGTTCCCAAAGCTGTCTATTAAAGACGTATAAAGTGTCAAGGCTGTTTTAAATGGTAGGCTATACGCCTTATTCACTGCAGCGCCATCTTTGATTTTTAATAAGAATGAAAGCGAGGCTGTGAGGGATAGACATGCATCTCTTCAATGGGCTGTACTATTTAATGTGTTTTCGGATTGTTCTGCTCATGAAAACCTGGAAAAATATCTTTCCAAGAAATTTCAGTTGACAAAAAACTCCCGACAATGTAAGCTGTGGAAAATTATAAGTAATCTAGGAGCTTTATTCAGCTTTTTACAGCGGATGCCATTGGAAACACGGTAAGTCTATCCCTCACAGCCTCACTTTCATACCTGTCATGGCGCTGCTCTGAATAAGGTCTATGTATTTGGGTTGCCTTCGATACCTCATTTTGGCCAGATTCTCATTATTATATGCATTCTTCAAAGAAATGACAACCAAAAAATGAAAACCCCCAATATTTATTCCAAATGATTTCTAAATTAGTCACTTTTGAGGTTCGGTTTCAGTTAAGAAGCTTAGACGGCTATAGGTTTGGAAAAGAGCTTATGTTGTCCATCAGATCACTTCCTGTTCATCTCTTCATCTCTCTTTTCTCTTGTTTTTTTGCCTTTAAAGTTCACCTGCACTGTCAGATAAAATGTGCAAAATTTCGACCTTTAGGTGAACAAATGATGTTCACTGGGACAGAACCCTGAAAGGTACAACTTTAGTACCTTATATCTACCCTTAAATGAGTTGTTCACTTTTCAAAAAACTTTTGCTGATAATTTACTCACCCCCATGTCATCCAAGATATCCATGTCTTTCTTTCTTCAGTCGAAAAGAAATTAAGGTTTTTGATGAAAACATTCCAGGATTTTTCTCCATATAATGGACTTCAATGGGAACCAAACGGTTCAAGGTCCAAAGACAGTTTCAGTGCAAATTGAAACTGTTCAAATGGCTTTAAACGATTCCAGACGATGAATAAGGGTCTTATCAAGTGAAACGATTGCTCATTTAAAAAATAAATAGCAAAGTTTAAGTTTTATAAGCTCAAATGCTCGCCTTGCTCTGTTCTGTGACGCACGTTTGTGACTCTCCTGTACGAACTCGTTCATCAAAATGAACAAATCTTTTTCCGAGTCATTTGGTTCATTCAACGAACGAAACGAACAAATTGACTCGGAAAAATATTCGTTCATTTTGATGACCGAGTTTGGGGTTTTCACACTTGAAATCTCACATTTCACTAGAATGCTCATAATCTGGGGTTAAAAAATGTTAAAAAAAGATGTTGCTTTATTTCACGCTAAATCCTGCGTAAACTTTTTTTTTATTTGCATTTTTGCTATGTCAGTGTCACTGATTGGACAAACTAGGCATGCAACCTGTTTATATAAAGGCTCTAGCTTTGCACTTTCTCATATTGCAGACCGCTTTCTAGTTTTTCCTGAAGGGAGGAACAAAACAGTTTCATCTTAACAGCAATTGTCATGTTTCCTATCGCCATGTAACAGCTCTCCCTTCAAATGTTGACACTATTTATACAATCGAAAGGATCGTTTCACACTGCTCACGTTTGCACCGCAATGCTTGGTTTACATCCCAAAAGTGCTGCTAACCTCAGATAAAAGGTGTTGCTCCGCTTCTAAATTACAAGTGTGAAGTGTTCCTCTACCCAGGGTTAAAATCGAGGTTTAGGATGACAATAACCCAGGGTTTAAACCCACCGAGAGGGTTGTTTCGTGCACCTGAAACGCTAATTTAATACTTCAAATCACTAAAATTCCTCAATAGAAATGATAATAAATAAGAAAACATGAAGACTAGTCGACCTCTATAATTGACTAGTCGCTGTTGCACATCCCTTCTCGTAATCCGCGTGCTCACACACATGCTCACTCTCCTCTACCGGGCTAAATGAGATCTTGGCACGCTGCATTCTTTCCTAAATCCTGACTATTTGTCATACGGTGATTCTGGAATGAAAAGACCTGCATGGGGGAAACATGTGGCGTGTTTTTCTGTTCTGCTGACGCTAATGCAAGTTTACAAGTCATTTGTCATCCGCAGATCTGCAAATGCAGGGACGCGTGGTGCGTTTGTGCCTATTTGTGTGCGTGTGTGTGAGCTGGTGTGGGTGGATGAAGTATTAAGGATGGCTGTCCCTTTCAGAAGAGCGTGAAGCACAAACAATTGTGTAGGACCCACTGCACATATCGCTCTCAGCTAAACACACTCGCTCACAGCCTGCTTAAAGTTTCTCATGTATGTGCGCTCATATGGACAGTTATGCGTACAATGAGGCTTGGTGAACACAAACACATCTTGTGTGCCCTGCGGGGGGGTGGAAAGCTGAATGTGTGTGTATCGGCAGTAAGAGCAGGTTGAAGGTAATCGAGAAAAGTGCATTTAAACTCTGGCGATTCAAAGGTTTGAGCTTTGCCTTTGGTTTAGCTTTGTATGCGCAAACTGTACAAAGTGAAAAGTGACATTTTTTTGCTCAGTGAGACACTGCAGGTGAATAGGATAAAATTTTTAACTTACAGATGTCACCATGAAACCTCACCAGTTGATTACTTGCATAAATAGGAGAAAAAAATCTATTGCAAGTTTTCTGTAATTTTATGTTTAAATATACTAATCAGGCTATATATATAATTAAATATGCACCAATTTGCATATATTTTGAAGTGACGAATCTGACCATTGAAAAAAACTAGGTTCAAAATTATTGCATTTTGTTGATATATTCAATGAAAAGACATTTTCAGAGGGGATTATAAATTTCCTTTTGTACCCTGTAAATCAGAAAATACTGCCAATAGCCTTAAAAAATAGATTTCTGCTCTATTTTTTAGGCATAAAATGTCATATAAATCAGACCAAGAAGGATATATCAACAAATCCCTCTGAACAAACCTTCACAATATATAGGAATACAGCTGTAAAGTTTGGTGTAGGTGCTACAGAAGTCGAAAATCATTACTAGAAGTGTGAGAAAAAACTCATTTTGAGAAAACAGCCTTTAAAGATTTTTATGGGATTGCACATTTCGAGTTGACCCATTTTACTTTCATGATTGGTTGCTGATAAACAGGAAATGACCATTTTTGGATCCGACAGCATTGAAGTGGAGAGAACGGTGTGTGTGATGAGAGGGTGCGGATCGTGATCACAGAGCAGCAGGATGATGTAGAATGTCAACTTTTGAGGAATTTAGGTGAAATCTACACACGCAAACAGACAAAGTGTAGTAGAATAAAGACCTAAATGTGTATTTTGGACTTTTTTCAGCAAAAGTCTGAAAGACGACATTAGCCCAAAATCTCAAAATTGGCCTGTGAAAAAAGCCTGCCGTATCTCGCCTTAGCATTGGCAGCAGTGTCCTGAAGTATGTCATGCTATACTTCATCTAAAACTATTGTGAACAACGGATTGTTTTGTGATGGATATTTGAAAAATGGAATTAAATTCATTCTGGATCTGGATTTGTTCTGTAAAATTAATTTGTAACACTGCAGGGCTACTCAGGAGAGAAAATTAGCAAATTTCATTTCTTAAGGTCATGAAAGTAAAACTTGTCTATTTTTTTATTGGGGGGAAAAAGTCTCTTAAACTCACGTCTCGAGTTCTAGAGGATTTTATTTTTTATTTTTAGTTTCAGTGTTATTGTAGTAGTGAAAGTATAAAATGATGCAAAGGTGTGGAACAGGATCAGCAAATGACTCAAGCTGGTCTAAAACTTGCATCTCCTACAAGAACACCACAAAAGACATTAATTGTAACAGATTTTTTGTCAATCACTTTCAGTCAGTCTTGTTCTCCTGCTCTGAGGGGCAGCAGGGGGCTTCTTACACTGTTATAAAGCACAGCAGGGGGTTCATAAGCAAAGACAGATGATCAACGTCAATGTTCTTGAACACCTGCTTGCCAACATATATATAATATATATGGGTTTGCATGACGGGATACATGCTATATTTTGGAGTAACTTGGAGTAATACAAAAATCAAAACGGGAGAACTGGTCATTAATAGGTATTTAAGTATTTAATTCACTGGATTAAACGTAAGTAGTGTAATATATCATATGGATTATGTATATAATAGTAATACATAAAAGTTTATAGTTTTATTTTTTATTTTATTCAAAGATTACAGAATACCTTTTACTGTTAACATGACGTAAAGTTACTCATTGTGTGATTTTATTAATTTTTTAGACATAATGCTCACCTCATATGTGTATGCGCACTGTATGTGGGTGTTTAAAGGGATACTCCACTTTTTTTGGGAAATTGGCTCATTTTACAACTCCCCCAGAGTTAAACAGTTGTGTTTTACCGTTTTCGAATCCATTCAGCTGATTTTCTAATTTTTAGAAGAATATCTGTAACCAGACAGTTTCTGGTCTCATTGACTTCCATAGTAGGAAAAAAAATGTACTATGGAAGTCAATGAGACCAGAAACGGTCTGGTTACTGATATTCTTCTATATATCAGAAAATCGGCTGAATACATTCGAAAATGGTAAAAGCCTATTTCCAAAAAAAGTGGAATATCCCTTTAAGTGTGTTTATTGTTTAAGATCAGTGACAGCCATCAAAAAGTTTGTCCCGAGAAAGCTACAAAGGGGGGAGGAGGAGAAAAAGAGACTGAAAAGAGGAGGGGATAAAGCATTAAGGAGAAAGCAGACTTTTCCCCCTGTAAAACTGAAATGAAAATAGAAGAAATGTTCACTATCCAGTGACTCCACGAGGAATAATTATTGCCAGAGATGCAAAAGACTCCGTAATTAGATTTTTTAATTATTGAGGATTTGCTTCGCCTCTGTAGTGGCCCAATTAAAGAAGCTCATCAACACAAAACAAAAAAAGAAAGAGGAGAAAGAAAGTAAAGTGAAAGACAGAAAGGATGCGTGTTTTCTCGTCTGGCGTACCTGCCTCCCCTGTTTTGATGACTCCTCTTCACTGATGAAGGAGACACGGCACAAGCTACTAATGAACAGCCCTTCATTTGGACGAAGCGAAAGATTAAAAAGGAGGAGAGGAGGAACTGAGCCTAATGATCGAGAGGACGGTGTGGTGGTGGATATATATATATATAAAACAGTGCGTTTAACTGCTTGACCTTGTCAAGCGCGTCTGTGTGAATTAATTAAAGTGGCGGCTGATGTGGAGAATGATTTGAGAAGGGAGGAGAGATTAGTACAGTATCAGTCGTGTCTCCCCACGGGGAAAAGAGCTCACCGCTTCGGCTATGTAGGGCTGGCCACTGGAGGACCTCCTCAATTAACATCTGAGATGCCTGAGGGAGAGGGGGTGTGTGAACGGCCTAGTCCTGTCATGTAGACCCCTCGCGCACGCTCACACACTGGAGTTAGCCACTCTTAACTCCGAGAAGTTGTTCGACCTTATCTGTTTTCATCTGCTTTGGGTTTTTTCTTCTTCTTAAAGGCCTTTTCACATGGCTCATGTCTTGTGCTTCAACTTCCAAACCTGGGTGTTATGGGCTTTTATGAGATGGGAAAGTGTGACAGTATTATTAATAGTGAAAGAGTAGGAAAAAGATCAAATATATTTCAGCTTTGGACAGAATAAGAGTAGAATTTGGAAATTTAATGGTACTAGTAGGATTCAGAAATTGTTTATCCAGGGTTTTTTTCGTCTTGTTTGGTTGTTCTTTTTCTATTTATTAATATTTATTCTTTCACATAATGCACAGTTTGTTGTCCTTTTTGTGCAAGTAATTGAGTTGAATTTAGTAATTAAAATGGTCAACAACATAATAGTATTGGTCATTGTCAGAAATATATTAATTTCTTTATTTATTTATAATTTATGAGGGAAATTTTCCCTTGATGACGCACAACACCCAGTTTGTTGACCATTCTTGTTAATAAATCGCATCCAAAATAAAAGTTTGTGTTTACAATATATGTGGGTGCACTGTGTATATATATATATATATATATATATATATATACTGTATATACACGTATTATTTATATATAAAATATTTATATAAAATATAAATGATATATAAATCATACAGTATATACATGAACATATTTCTTAAATATATACAAGCATGTGTGTGTATTTATATATATTAAATAATTTTTTAACAAATAATATATATATATATATATATATATACAATATTTTTTTCTTAAATATACATGCATATGTGTGTGTGTGTATATATATATATATATATATATATATATATACACACACACACACATATGCATGTATATTTAAGAAAAAAATATTGTTTATATAAAAAATATTTATATTTATATAAAACATAAATGATATATAAATCTATATACAGTATATACATGAAAATATTTCTTAAATATATACAAGCATGTGAGTGTATTTATATATATTAAACAATTATACTCAGTGGACCCACATATATTTTGTAAACACAAACTTTTATTTTGGATGCGATTAATTGTTTGACAGCCCTAATTTTTTTGTCAAATAAATCATATGAATTAAAAGGGTCAAAACCTGTAACTATAGATGGCCCTGGAATAATATATTATGGCTATAATAATATATACAATTATAATATATTGATATGTATATAGATCACAGTTAAAAATAATACATTTTTTCTCCACACTTTAATTATCTAGGCCAATTTGTGGCACTGTGCCCCAAACACTTTTGAATTTATGACCGTGATACCACCAATTTATGTGCATAATCATTGACGGTGCTTTGAAATGTCAGCGATTTACCCTTTTTGCGAAACGTTAAAAAATGGCAATGCTCCAATAGGTAAGCTGTAGCTTAATGCTCCGTGGAGTTGAAAGCATTGCATGGGGAACGTTGACACGAATCAAGGGCCGGATATTCCAACGCACCAGTCTTTTCAGGCTGTTATCTGTGTGTCAATCATTCTGTCTGGGAAAGCAAGAGAAAAGAAAGCTTTTTTTATTAAAAGCAGCTGAATGTGGGGCTTCATGTCTTGGCTGGATGTTACCTGTAAATTGGTCTCCAAGGCGAAAACTCTCCTCGCTCACACCGGGCTCGTGTCTTCGCACATATGTGAGCACGCACGGCTCTGGGGAATTTCTTTACGTTCTCATAAACGCTGAATTTGTTTACCTGCAAAACAGGCGAGATGCTACAGTTTATCTCCGTCCTTCTCCATGACGTCACCCGCTTTATCTGGTCGTAGAATAAATTATACACGGTGTTAAGCGGAAGACGGACCGTACAATGGTTCATACCCATCCTGTATTCATCTCGTCCTCCCTTTCTTGTGTCTTTTTCCGTCTGCTGCCTCTTCAGTGTTGGTCGGGCGTCAGAATTAGCTGCCCCACAGCGATGGCTAATCAACACACTTTCACACTTCCTGAGGAGGAGGATATGTAACCCTCTCCCTCCCTTTTCCTCTTTTTCTCTCCATCCCTCGCCACTCCTTTCTTTTCTGCGCTCCTCTTTTCTTCTCCGTCTCCCTCCTCCCGGAGAACTTGGAAATAATTTGAGTCTCCTGGGTTTTTACACATTCTAATTTCCAACTAAATGGGACATCTGTTTGAGAAAAGGAAGATTTGCCACGGTTGCTAAGGCAACTATCACTCTGTGGGAAAGAGAGGGAAGAGGGAGGAAAAAAAAATGTCCAGCAGTTTCACAGGCGGAATTAGATGCTGATTTTTTAGAAACACCGACACAATCCCAGACAAGCACTTCTGCGTTTCCTCTGCTACTCCACCTCAGTTTCTACATTTTCCTGTTCATTACACCTCTTTTGCTCTCTAGTCTACTCTGTACTGGCTATTTATTTCCTTCGCACAGCTGTGGAGGAAGGAAATGTGGTACCATGTGGCAAAACTTTGCGAGTTTTTCTGCCACCAATTAGAGATGGAGAAATTGTATTCCCTTACACAGATGCACATTCACACAAATGTGATTATCTGGGGTATGAGGGGTACCTACAAAACTTTAAAAAATGCATCACAGCTATATTAGCCATTTTTATGATCCTCGTTTTTTAAAAACAAATTTGTTGGAATAGTATTATACTTTGGGTCATACTTTATATTAGGTGTCTTTATTATGTTACATCAAAAAAATAAGTGTTGTGTACTTAATGTGTTCATATTGTATTGCGAAACACTTTCTCTGCTATTGTGAAGGGATTTGAGTATGTTTAGGGGCAGGTTTGGTGGTAGGGGTAAGGGAAGGGTCAACAGTGTAATTATGGATGTAATTAAAATGCTTTGTTGTTTTAACCCAACTTTGGGTCAGATATGGACAAACCCGGCCATTGGGTTAAATTTTTTGATTACATTTTTAACCCAACTTTTGGGTTTGTCCATATTTGACCCAAAGTTGGGTTAAAACAACCCAGCATTTTTAGAGTGCAGGTTTTTTTTTTAATTATAAGTACAATGTAAAAACATGTATGTACACAATAAGTGCATTGTATCAAATGATGAATTTATATGTACATAGTTAAAGACACCTAATATTAAGTGAGCATTTTTTTTTTTTTTTGTAAATAACACTTAAAAGCAGTGGCTACACACTAAACAATGCTGGGTTGTTTTAACCCAATTTTGGGTCAAATATGGACAAACCCAAATGCTGGGTTAAAATGTAACTTCAACTTTCAACTGTAAATTTTTTTAATTACATTTTTAACCCAGCATTTGGGTTTGTCCGTATTTGACCCAAATTTGGGTTGAAACATATTTACACCGTAGCGATAGATAGTATTTACACTGTAAAAATAGCAGTATTTTCTTTGCAATAAGTTATGCTGTATTGTTATAAATGGTGGCAGATACTATTTGGACTTCAGTGTTGTTGTACATTTAAACAGTATCCTATTATAACATAGTTTGAATTATTATATTTATTAAACTTATTAAATGGATTCCACCTTATTGGGACAATAAAGCCCTCCCTATACCTACACCTAACCCTGTAACCGATAAACATTTCATTATTAACACGTGTTAGACACTTTACTTTTCGATTGTTTTTTTCATTTTTATTGAAAATAAATCCCTTTCCCCGATTTGATATGTGATGGGAAAAGGTAGTAGAGCGAGTTTGGCAAAAAAAAAAAAATCGAATATTTCTGCCCTGCGCCTGACTGCTACACTATTGTTACGGTTGACAATCCAGCGTCTTCGGTACGTTTAAGAGTTTAAGTTTAGGGTAAATAGCCTCTGCTATTAAAAAATGCAAAGCATTTTCATTGAAACAATGTTTAAATGGCTCCCAGAATCTCACAGAAAGTTTCAGATGGGCAAGTTGAAGCAGAAAGTCAAGCTGAAACTGAATCGGTGTGTAAACGCTGAAGGCTTTGCTGGTAAGCCAACACAAAGCGCATTAACACAGCAGGAGCAAGTTTCTATGACCCGACAGGCTCACCTTGCATGTGTGTGCACAGTATATGTGTGTGTTTATTACCCAGTAGGCTATAGCTTTGCATCGCTCCATGCCAATCCATATGAAAACCTCATCTCACACACACACTTGGTCACTGACACACATTTGCATAGACACACACACACACTGATGCTGCTGTCCTGCACCTGCTCCTCACAGTTCAGACTAAAGGGGCCTGGCGACGGCTCATCCCTCTCTCTCAAATAAACAAACACACACACACACAGCCTTGATATTTCCCCTTTTAAACTCTCTCCATTTCTATCCCGCTCTCTCCTGTCCTCTCCACCGTTCCGACACCATATACAAACTGCTAACGTATTGCCAATACAATTGTAACGTATGACAGAGTGTTTGAGGGCTTCCAGAGGGAGCTCATTAGCGCCGCGTGCACGTGTCTGTTTGAGTCGCACATATCTCTCAGCGCTCCTAAAATCCTCCCGGAAGAAGGACGAGAGACAAAGCCAAAGGGACCCGACGCAAGAAACAGAAGTAATCGTTCAGTGAAGAATCTCCAGACGCCGTGTGCTTTGTAGTTTAAAGGCCGATTGCGCAAACATTCAGATTTGCTCAAGGATACTGTACAGTACGTCTTTAGTTTTATCAGAAGATTCAGTAAAGATGTTTACAATGCTTTATAAAAAGTCATTTTTGTAGAAGTGTTTTCAAGCTAATGTCTGTGCATCTGTTACATGTTAAATATTACCTCTAATTTTGATAATTCCACAGCATTTAGAACGAACAAAACCCACTTATTAATTAATGTACTCGAGTTGACAAAATGGTGATCAGCAGGGGTTATGACCCTAATATCCACGTAACCACGCATCATCCTAAACCAGTTTTCACCCAGGGACCCGGGGACCACTAGCTAATTATTTACCTATTTATTTATTTCATCTTTATTTTGCTGTAATGATTGGCTGAATTACACTTTATCCCACTTATTGCACAGCTATTTGACAAATAAGTGACTATACATGATGTATTGATTCAGGTTATATTATTTAAAAGCAGATATTGACCACAGAGTGATGTCAGAATCATGAAACGGGCATAGCTTTGTAGGAGGAATGTGGTCAGTTGTACAGTTTAGCAGTGTTTATGGACTTTTGGAAAGTTTACTTGTCTTTTATAATAGTAATGAGACTACTTTAATTGGGTATTTCTTGCAATTGAGCGTCTTCGTCTTTTATTTGGACACATACACCTACACAAGATGAGAGCTTCACTGCAGATGTTGTCCATTGAGGATTTTTTCTTTCAGTAAGCATTTTATCAAGCCTGATTTTTCAAAAGGAATGCCGAATGTAGCTTTGCAGACGCAGAGGTCTTTATTCATGCAACCACGGATGTTTAAGAACTGCTTTTAAGAAAGCATGGGCAGATTTTAAAGGGAAAGTCTGCGCATCATTTACTCACATCCATATCATTCAAAACTGTATGACTTTCTTTCCTCCATGGGACACAGAAGGATTTTGAAGCATATTTAAATTTGGCATGGTCATGTCATTGGACAAATCTGAATATGCTAATGTGCTAATGAGATTCTCCTTTTATAATCCACATACTGTAATAAAGTCAGACGGGTTTGGAACAACATGAGTGTGAGTAAATGATGGAAGAATTTTCATTTTCATGCACAATCCATTCCTTTAAAGCACATCGGCTATCAAACACTTCTGCGTGTGCCCCTGCTCTTGGCTCGTTATGTTAATCAGTGCTGTGAATGTTCCCGTTGATGAGTGTGAGTCCACACAGCTGTTCTGAAGTCTGCCGTGTGCCCAGGCCAGTGCGTGCGTGCGAGTGTGTGTGTGTGAGTTTGAGAGAGGTGTCGAGCTGTGTGGGCAGATGTCTCATTACACAGATGGGTTTGTTACTGCTGGTTCTCGGACTGTCCGGATCGGATGCAATGGACCAGAAACACTCTCCCAGGGTCCAAATTCATTATCCACCCCTCAATTTATACTTAAGACTATCATTAGTCCTTAATTGTTGGTGGAAACACACATGCTCACATTGAGCTCTGGTGGTCATTCAATTGATGTCAGTTTGAATGTCCAATTTTTCCACCACTCATATATTTCAATTAAATATTTTGCTTTTATATATTTTTTTAATATAAATTCCACATCAGATACCGAATTCAAACGTGTGTGTGTGTTTGTGAATGTGTGTATGTCATGGGCATGGCCAGTAGTCTTGGTTTCACTTTTGCATGCTGAGTGTTGCATACGTCATGCTGGGAACCAAATGTCTCATATTTACCACATGTTAACACTGAGACCGAATGGGGGAATCGGGCAAACAGTGGAGTGTGCAGCTATGTCTGACAGAAACATAAACAGATACACACTCATATCAGCTCAAGCCTGGGCTAATCCCTTTATTGTCAGAGACCGATATACTCTGCCTTCCAGGGTTTTTCTCCCTTTCTGTCGTTGTGTGGAGTGTGTGTCTCTCTCGCTGTGCTGCTCGGACTGGAGCCCCGCGTGAATGGACCGCTTGCTTCTCTCAGATTAAACATCAAAGTCCAGCCGGTAGTCCAGAACAAAACGACACAGCGCATTGTGCTAAATATACAACACGGCTTGAAAAATGCAGCTACACTGCCTGAAATACAACTATACAACACGGCACACTGTGCAGGATATACAACACTCGATCACATTGATCAACTAGTACTTTAGTTGATTCGTGAGGTCAACTAGTTAGTTCGGATCAGTGTACGCTTCCACATGCGATGCTTTAGCTATTCAGTAAAACCCTCTTGTTATAGTTGAATCTTTAAAGTCGACATTAAATAAAAATTCACAGCTTATTTTATGTTGCATGTGACTTATCTTTGACTAGGGATGGGCAACGATTAATCGCATCCAAAATAAAAGTTTGTGTTTACATAATATATGTGTGTGTGGTGTGTATAATTCATTTGTATATATAAATACACACACATGCATGTATATATTTAAGAAATATTTGCATGTATATACTTTATTTATATTTATACATAATTAATATTATATATAAATATTTGATATATTAATAACACATTTTTCTTAAATATGCATGTGTGGGTATTTATATATACAAATTAATTATACACACAACACACACATATATTATGTAAACACAAACTTTTATTTCGGATGCGATTAATCGTTACCCTTCCCTATCTTTGACAAACAGTTATTTTATTATTTTATTTTATTTTTAATAGCTGACGACTAGCTATATTGTTTTTCTTTGTTTTTTTAATTCTCTGATAAAATACAATAAAAACACATCAATCCATATATTTTATTTCATTTTATTTATTTAACAACCAGTCGATAAAATCAAGTCCTGACCTACATTTGTTTTTCTTGTGTGTGTGAATTTATATTTCTTAGTTTTTTGTTTTTATTTCACTGAAAAAATCATTTGAGATATTATAGATGAATTACTTTGTTTGTTTGTTTTTATGTCACTTTTTCATTCAGTTTCTTGTTCGATAAGCCATTTCGGGAATAGCATGTCATGAAAAGTTTTAATATTGTTCGTTCATAGTGCAAGTGTGTGAACGAGCACGTGTGATGTTAACAGCACTTCTTATGCGCTGCTAGTATATCTCAGTGGACTGTTGTGACCTGCAAGCTATTAATTGAAACGCGCTCTCTTAATGAGGTTATGTGTGTGTGTGTGTGTGTGTGTGTGTGTGTGTGTGTGTGTGCACTGTCAAGAGGCTGTCTGATATTGCCTCTTAACTCTTCAGAGATGTAACAGCTTATCCCTGTAGATTCCCAACCTCTTCTCCTTCGTACACACAATTGGGTCATTGTCAGAAACATCGCATTACTAATTATTCACTTTCATACCTGCTTCTGTGCCGTGCACATACTGTATCTTAAACACACACAGAGAATAATGTGTACATCGTTTCTGTAATTAGCATCAGGCAACCACCATCATCTGTAATTACAGCAGCCACAGGTGAGGATGTTGAACAGAAGCTCTCCTCATTTGCAGACTGTATGTGTCTGCGTTTATGTGCACACACAATCTAGTTATGCATTGCTATGTTCCAAAATCTGTGGAGGTACATTGGAGAGCTTCCATCTTGAAGTTTGTTTCACAAAGTGGGCAACTTAATTAAGCTGCTTCCTAAGATATACCTCATTTTAACCTAATACTAAGGCATCTTTGTGCATAGGACAATCCCAGAATGCTTTGCTACAAGCTAAGTGAATAAAGTTTGAGAAATTGTGAGATTGTTTTAACAAATTTAATTCACCCATGAAAAGTGTTGATAAAAATAGTTCAGTGTAATTAAAAATTGATTTGTAGTATCAACATTTCTATTGAAATCAATTGCGTTTAAACTGCCATGCAAAGTGCGAGTTGCTGCTTATGGAGATAACAGAGTTCCCACCATCATAGAAAAGCTTCTAAAAAGCTTCTGTTTTCCGGGCCTGGAAAAGCCATGGAAATTGATGAAATCATGGAAAAGTTCGGTGGTATATATATTTTTTAGTTGTACTCGGATTCAAAGTATTTCTTTAGCTAAAAGAAATCGCTAAAAATATTTTCAAAAAGACTGGAAAAGTGAAAATTCATCAGTCAGAAAGTGTGAGAATGTTTCAAAGCGTTCACTTATAAGGTTTTACCATGATAGTCAGGATGTCGCGCCTTTACACCAGGATAGGCCATTTACACAACGCCATTTTCCATTTCACTTTTTATGTTTATATTTTTTGATAATTGGGTTCAAAATGCACGTTTCTGAAAACCACACTGCTATCATCTCCAATTAAACTACACACTTTCAAATGTGTGAGAACTGTGATGTCTTGTCTCGTATTGCGTGTTCAGTCTATAGGTGCGATTGTGTTTCTTTACACAGTGCCATCTACTGGCCTGGCATCAGAATACAACATTTTTAGTCGTTTTTGTAGATCCGTGGGAACGGGGATTGTTTTGACAAAGTTGTCCTCTTTTTGTGAAAAACACAAAGGAAGAACATTTCTGTTTTTAGTACTTTGTTGATGTGCAAATGTACCCTTAGAAGGCAGCTCCCTTGTAGGGTGCAGTCAGAAAGGTTTTGGAATAGAGCGCTTGTGGATGCACTTGACGTAAAAAGGACTAACTTTACTGACCTGTGAATGACTCTTCATATTTCTACTCCATCTATTTCTCCCCAATTTTTGAATGCATTTTATCTTTCCACTCAAAGTGCGTCATCTTACCATCAGCAAAAAAGGCCTGACAGCCTTTTCCCCCCAGCCTTACTTTTAAAGATTTATGGCGAGTCTGGTCTGATATCATTTGGCCTAGAGAGGTTTTGCATGCAGACACACTCACTGATTTGACCCAGACTTTACTCTTACTTTAAATAGACTTACTTTAAAAGACATTAACCACCATTAATCAGTTCTAGTCCAACTATTTGATTAGTTCTGAGTGATTAATCTATGACGGGGTTGGTTTCTAGCGGGTTTGGTTTCTCGCGTCCCAAATACAATGACGCTGGTAGTGACAATTCTGTCTGACCAGAGATCAGTGATCTGCAGTGTTTCACATCAGTTCCTGTCAGTTCCTGTATTTACCCCCGGGGTATCTAAGCCCCTTTTGACTTGGCAACGACCTATCGACACACACTAGCAGCACTCAGAACACCTTATAGCAAATAAATAGCAACACCTTAGCATTGTGAGGATGTTTTACATGGACAAACACCCCTTACATTTTTTTATTTGTTTTATAAAATCCTGAAACCTAGTTTGCAAAGTATTTTTTTCCCACTTTTGTGCTGGTGTGGCATCATGGGAGTAAAGGCATGAAAGCAAACAGCTGTCTCTGCTTCTTACCTTGACAAATGAAAAAACATCCGATAATAACTGATAAATACCCCGATGGTTTAGTACATCACTGGCTCTGCCGTGTCACATTTTAAGGAATTACACGTGTACGTCTGATCTTCTGGCTTGAAATAATCTTCATTAAACTGAGCCAGAGTTTTTGAATTTCATGATTGAATCATGCTAAAGCAGTTTTCAAAGTGTTTCCCTTTCTGTGTTCACATGCAACCCTCTCTCTCTCTCCCTCTCATTCCTTCTGTTTATTAATCTCCCTCTACTTAGTTAGAAAAGCTGTTTGGGACTCCAATAATGAGTACTTTCTCAATCCAGTGTAATTGAGACGTCCGTGTAAAGATGGAAATGAATATTTAAATAGCACCATCAATATGCAAAGGCCATTTTAAATGTTTTAAGATTAGAGATGTGAATTAATCAGACTGCGTCAATGTGCCTTCGGATGTTTGATCATAAATGTTTAGACTCTGATGATAGAAGTGATTTGAATATTAATCAGTTGAAATCAAATGAAAATAGCATTTGCTTTCCCATGAGCCCCTTCTTTCCTCTTGACCTTCTTAAGATGATGGAACCCAGGGCTGATCTAGATAGCTCCTCAAAGGGTCTGTGTGTGTGTGTGTGTGTGTTTGTGTTTGTTTGCAGTGCAGGACACTGATGCGTCAGCCAGCTATAAAAGTAAATGTTTCAAGCGACTGCTCTCTATAAATGACAAAATCCACGTAGAGGCAAGGGAAAGCTTCATGTGTAACCTCTCTTTCTCACACACACACTCTCTCAGAGTCTTTCAACATAGTCGCACACATGAATGTGCAAATCCGCCACAGCAGAGGAAGATGGATCTGGGGACAGATTGTTAGTGACATGTTAATTTCTATACCGTCACTCAAGCTTGGTGCATCTGCAATCAAAGTGATGGGGCATAGGCAAAACCGTCAACCCCCCTCTCTGTCCTTACACACTGTCTCCCATACCTGTTCTCTGCCTCTTTCTCTTCCTGTCTTTCTGATCTTTACCTGTTTCTCTCTCACACACACAAATATAAATGGTAACACTTAAGTTTAAAGTCCAATTGTCACTATTAAGTGACAGGATATTGGCTGTTTATTACATATTAAGCACATATTAACGCCTTATTCTGCATGACCATATTCTTCTGTACATCACTTAATCCTACACAATACCTAAATTTAACAATTACCTTACTAACTATTAATTAGCGGTAATTAGAAGTTTGAGGCAAATTTATATATATATATATATATATATATTTATATTTATATATATTTTTGTGTGACCTGTATATAATATGCATGCATACAGGCATAAAAATATGAATCACTATTCAATATTAAATTATTTTAATGCATTTAACTGTTTAATAATTCATTCATTTAAATGAAATGTATTAATTTATCAAATTAATCTAAATTGAAACATTGTTGACGGCCTAATTTGTTTTGTTCAAATGACTTTAAGACCAAGTAGAAGCGTCTGCCAATCAAGTGCATTGGCAGTGGACTGATCAAATGCACAAATGGTAATCCTCTATGTGAAGCGCCCACTTACCAGCCTTTTCGATCGTTTTGGACTACTAGCCGAGCGTTACATCACCTAATTAATATTCATGAGCCGAGCTTTTCAAATCGTCCTCACGCCCCTGCTTTTTTGGACAGTCAACAGCAGAGAGATGAGGACATAATCTCATCCGGCCTCGAACCTGTAACTCCCACCACAGCTTCTTTTTCACTTCTATTTAAACTTTTGTCATTTTGTAAAAGATGTGAGATTTGGGGATTCTTCATCACAGATATCTCACAGATACATTCACTACAGATCCAAATGGAAATGTCATCTTGCCTTATTCAGTGGTTGGGCAGTCTGGGTAAAAGATCAGTGAAGCACAAGTGAAGATATTGGAAGTAATGGTCATGGCCACATCAGCAGGCTTTAACTGTGTTTCTCTCTTCTTTATTGATATGTTCAGGCAGCCCTGGTACTACGGCTGGGGTTTTAATCTACCACGAGGACAAGCTTTGCTGGAGAAGTGGAATCAGATCCCAGATTCCACGGATATTCTTCTCACACACTGCCCTCCTCTGGGTGAGACCTAAATCACACACAAATACACACGCACAAAGCATGCGGTGATGGTTATTTCCCATTATGTTGTCTTCATCCTTGCGCACACACAAGCCTTTTGCTTTGAGGCTTTGGCAGATGGAGTTGCTACAGCAGGCTGCTAAAGCATGCAACGCTGAGACGCTGTTCGCAGTGCAGCAAATCCCTTCGCACATAATAAAACCCTCACACACACGGTCATATGTACGGAGAGTGGAAGTTTGCGCATAAAGACAGCTGCGGTTTAAAACACTAAGCTTTTGGGCTTTGAGATTGTGACAATGTGTAATTCTCATGGTAAAGACGTGTCTCACTATACGTCCATGCAGATGTGGGCGTTTATCATTAGCCTCAAATGAGGTCTCTGAAGATTCACAGTAAGTCTGTGCATTATGTATGTAGAGACATCACACTAAGTTTGTAGTCTTTAATCAATTCAATTCGTATATACAGTGACACAGCATCCGAAATCCTACATAGTTTGAAACTTACTTCGTGACCAGTTGCTTCGCTTCACCACTGTTCACAAATCCTCTCCCGTGGCCTCATTGGATAGTAAAGTGTCCATCAAATGCGTACTTCAGAGTCTCGGCTGAAGTTGTAGATCAAATTATGAATTTTGACATACTACTCTGTTTTTCACATAGTAGAAATGCATTAAATTTTGGACGCAACATCAGTCTCTTCACAAAAATGTATTTTTGTTTGCATATAAAAACAATACAGATGGACATAAGAATGTGTCCTATGTGAACAGCCCTTAATTGAAGTAAAAAACGTAAAGAAATCATTGTTCTCTGTACTTGGTGTAGGTTTGGGAATCAAAATCAAAATCCAGGATTTGTATTTACTAAGGCTGTCAAACGATTAATCGCGATTAATCGCATTTAAAATAAAAGTTTGTGTTTACGTATCATATGTCGGCGTATTGTGTATAATTATTTTGTATATGAAGAGTTCAGATGCAAAAGCCTCTAAATGCCATTTGAAATTTTCTTCTAAAATGACCATTTTTATCAAACTTGTATATTTAAGTTCAGTAATTTCACTTAAATGACAATTAATATGTAATCTTCATTGCCATTTAAGTGAAATTACTGAACTTAAATATACAAGCAGCTTGATAAAAATGATCATTTTTGAAAATGAATTTTAGATGAAAATTTCAAATGGCATTTAGAGGCTTTTGCATCTGAACTCATATATAAATACACACACATGCATGTATATATTTAAGAAAAATCTGAAAGTATATACTTTATATATATTTATACATAATTAATATTTGTATACATAATTAATATTATGTATAAATATAAATATTTGATATATTAAGAACCCATTTTTCTTAAATATATAAATGCATGTGTGTCTATTTTTATATACAAAATAATTATACACACTACGCCCACATATATTATGTAAACACAAACTTTTATTTTGGATGCGATTCATCACGATTAATCGTTTGACAGCCCTAGTATTTACTAATCCTACTATGGCTAAGGCTTAGCTCATGAATATTAATCAGTTCTGTAACCTTTCTAGAGCATCCAGTCACATCATCTAATTAAAATTCAGTGAGTCAAGACTTTACCCCTGGTACAGTTCTTAAATTAGCACCTCACATCTCAAATTTCTTCTTCAAAATGAATAAAACATCATTAAGCAACCCAAACCACTAAGTTGAATCAGAACCACAGTTGTTAAGTTCGATTTGATTCCCTCGGTTACATTTCTGAAATTTGTCCTGCTTTAAATCCAAAAGCGTAAATGAATCAAATCTGTGATTTGTCTTTGACGTCTGATCTTCGTATTAGTAATTATACTCCTTTTTTGTAGGTTTCTTGGACTGGGTGCCCAGGAAGATGCAGCGCGTTGGCTGTATGGAGCTATTGAACACCGTCCAGAGGAGAGTTCAGCCCAAACTACATGTATTTGGACACATTCATGAAGGTAATCACATCACATGATGATGTTCCCAACGGTCTATAAATCACATGCATGAAAATCCAATGCCACGTCAATCCACCCTGTTTTGGGGTTAGCAAGGCAGAGTCTGTCCCATGCTGCTCTGCCTTCTGACAGCTCTGTAGCAAGAACTAGTTCACATTCATATTCATAATAAATAGAGGAAACAATCTCAAAGAGGGCAATGCGATTAGATTATACATTTGTGTGAGCTTGTGCATGTCTGTGTTTGGCTCTGCCATATTTTTGCATAATTTCTGTGCCGTAACATAAAAACGACGGCTGTTTACTTATTATTATGTGTAATTTTTTGCTCTTTGCAATGTCTTAGTGGTTAAAATCTTAAAAGTATTCATCCCTCACACACACTGCATGGTTATTTGTGCTTACCACCAACACTTTCATCCTGGTTTTTGATTTTATTAAAATCGGTTTTCACCCTTTCACCTGTATTTAAACGTCTATTTTCGCTACAGCATCACGTTTTAGCAATGGTCATATCTCTGTCCTTTATGTTTGTGTGAGCTAGGTTACGGTATGATGACAGACGGAACCACCACGTTTGTTAACGCCTCTGCGTGCACGGTGAACTTCCAGCCTATGAACGCGCCCATCGTTTTCGACTTGCCCAATCCCAGGAGCTCATGATTGAACCGAGGCCGCCTCCTTTCATTCAGTGCCCCTTTCTTGAGCGTATACAGATGCTGCGTAGTGTATATAGAGCGAGCGAGAGACGCCGATCTGGATATTCTCAAGGATATTTCCACCCATTTTTGTGCCGTCTCAGACATAAAAGAGTGGCATTCACCTCACTGACAGACGTTTGAACTCTTTTTCTGAACTTGACTCTTGTGTTGCACTTGAATCGGCGTGACAATCGCATGTACTTCTGGTCATGGAAGCCAAGCTTTCTCCTCATTTGGCTGGCACTTATTTAAGGAACATTGTAACCTCGTAGCCTCAATGGACCTCTGACTCGGGGGAGAGAATCTTTTTTCTTTTGCTCTGGATCCACTCTTGAAAGTTACATGATGTGCCCAGAGGAAACAGTGCTATCAAGTTGTGCAAACAAGTTTGTTCAGGGTCTTTACCATTTCTTTCTCTCTTTATCCGAGTCTCAGTCTCTCATCCTACTATTTTCCTAACTGCTCTGTTGTTATTTGTTGCTCTTTTGAACCTGGGGCCATACACTGGAAGAGATAAATTTGCCCTAAACAGGAATGTGATGTTTAAAAATAGTGATTGGGGAGGGGTGGGGTCAACAACAAAAAAATGTGTCCGAATATTTTCCTGTGTTCTCCACTTTTTTACTCCTCCTTTATTGTTCGATTTACTGTAAACGTGTAAAACTGTGAGTGTGTTTTCAAGCAAACGGTCCTTCACTAAAGCAGTGTGGACTTTTACAGTAGTTTGAAGTGTTTAAGGTCAAATATTTAAAAGTTCTTCTAAAGCGTGCCGTAAATGTCCCTCCTCCGAATATCAAAGACTCGTCATGCGCGCAAAGTGCGCTTTTGCATTACAGGAATACGTTGCACTTTGATCCACATGCTCCCCGCTATAATTTATTAACATTCCTCCTGGCGATAATTTATTCCCATGTGTTTTTACAGCTCTTCAGCATTAACTGTGTGTGGCATTAGGCCTAATATGACGCTTCTGTGAGATGTGCAGAGGGTTTTCATCTCTTCCATATTTGGATGAATAAAAATGAACTAATCGAACGAATTATCACTCTGCGTGTGTGTGTGTGCGCGTCTGTGCATTGATACGCGATCAATTGCTCCTCTTTCATAGCCCAGGGAAAAAAAAGCATCAGAGGACGAAGAGATCGAAGGGATAAAAAGAAAAATATTGGACTTGGAAAGGAAGGATGAGCTGATGCCTGGGAGATGGATTCTCATCTTTATTTATTCTTAAGGGTTTCTTGTTGTTTGTACACTTGTTTGCATTCGGTCAGAGGTTCTTCACTGTCATGTGGCTTTCCTCTTGTTTTTTTGTCTCCATTCATTCGTGCCTGTATGTGGGCCTTTCTTTTGAAGACGTTGTCATCGGTTTACTGCTGTGCTCCAGTTAATTTTTTCCCAGCATGCTGATCTGAATTTCCAAACAGATTTTGTGAGTTGTTTGTTAATTACTTGTGTTGTGAAATTTCAGTGCTAAAGATATAGTTTTTTCTTTATTTGAGTGATATTTTTTTTTTTGGGTCAGTTAATTTTATGCATAATTCTAGCAGAGAGAGAGTAATTTCACTGTCGATACTGCTTTTTGTTCTGGAAAAGATAGTTTATGGGAGGAACTTAAGTAAATATCTGCACGCTGATATTAATGGTCCAAAATTGTATTGAACAACCTCAACGTTTCGAACTCAACATGTCTCAATGGCTTCATTTAACATTGAAGACATAATGACATCATCAGAGTATCTCCACATGAGGTTACATGATTTATACATGTATAAATGTTTATATTAACATTATCATACCTTAAAAATCATCATAGTCAGAAATACACAAATTAAGAATACACAGATATAAAAATTTTGACCAATGGCTAATAACTCATAAATGACAAATATTACAATTCTGTACTCTTTTGTCTATATAAATTAAAATAAAACTCTTACAATCATTTTAATAAGTGGATTTAGGCAACACAATATAGTAATACAGTATGAAAAATATGTTAATTTTAAGATTTTACTATAGAACAGTGTTAGTTTTATAAGATTAACTTCACCTTCGCTGACATCTGACACTTAATAAAAATGTCAAAATATGAGAAAAAACATCCACAATTATAGTATATGGTACATAACGACACAAAATTAAAAACAAGTGTACACATGTGACTTCCTGTGGGCAGGTAATCTGATGATGTCATCATACCTGTTGGTATGAATACCTTTTTTTTTCCCCTGATGATGATCTAAAGTGTTCACAGTGTTGGAGCGTTAATGTATATGTAGTCCATATATAACATGCTATTTTTTTCAGTTTTCTAAATTGTGATTGGATGTGCACCCTTTTTTTGTGTAGTTTCTTCAAAGATCATTTACACAAATTTCAGACGTGTCACGACCACTGAGATATATCCCATTTTCTCCATCAATCTCTCGTCGTGCCTCTTAAATTAAAACTCACCCCCATCAATCGGTCATGTCCTCATTCTTCTTCAATCTCTCTTTTGTTTCATCTCGGTCTTTTTCTCTCTAGCTGTGTGTGAGACGAGTAGATTCCCATTATTAATGTTTTTTTGTCCTAATCAAAGGACTCTGAATTTCATATCAATTATCTGCACGTGTCTAAAACTTAATTCACGTTGGTAAAAATTGTCCTCACTCTTGTATCATTTCGGCCTTCCTTCTTCCACACCTCTGCACATCCTAATGAAATCCCTCATTCAAATAATTACATGAGTAATCCTGCGGGATGGAAGGTAATTTATTCCGCGCTGGCTTTTACTATGCCATTAAAGACTCTGTTCTCTGTTATCCTTCCCATCTCTGGCCACTTTTTACCTACATGTTCCCTATTACTCTCTCCTTATGTGTCCACCTCCATTTTCTTAGATCTTTTTGTGCCATCTACTCCTGTGAATCCTCTTTAGTACGTACCATCAACATCTGTCTCTCTGTCGACTTGTGTGCTTTACACAGCAATGTCCTCTCTCTCTGTGTGTCTCTTAAAAACTCACAAATACATCTTCTTGTCAGCCGTTTCAAGCTCTTAAAGATGAATAAAAGGCCTGGTGTACTGCATTTTAGCGCTGGTAAACGTCCCGGGGTGTGCCGTCTGGCTCACTCTGAAACTACTTGATGCCAGTCGAAGGAATACGGGTGGAAATAATGCGTATGCAACTGCCGCTGGAGAAAAGAAAACACGAAACAATTAGCCGCAACAATGCATGCTGATTACTGTCATATGCTGCTTATTCATGAACAATGTTTGTTGTGACAAAGATGTTTAAATTTTGTCGCCTTTGAATTACCCATATCCTGAAGGAGAAATTGGTTGACTTATTCTATGAAGAAACCTTTTAAAATTTGGAAACTGAGTGCTGTTATTTGCTACGGTGTCATCCTTAATGACTACACATGTCCTCCGGGGCGAATATCTTTAGCCCTGAATCATTTTCTCTATTAAGTAGTTGCTGGAGAATGTGCTTTAAATGGCCTTTACTGCATATGGTCAAATACATTAGATGTTACATGGGCTAAAATAGATACTTTTTGTCCTTATGCATTCATAAGTTCATGGACACATTATGCGTAATTTTTAATCTATATAATTCTTTACCGATCAACATTGCTTCAAATAAATGCTACCATCTTTCCCTTGAAGTAAGACTGACTGTAAGAGACTATCCGGTGTGTAATGAATATTTATAGATGTATATTTAATATTTAGATCCAGCAATACGATGGATCATAAATGTAATTGAGAATGAAGTATGCGGCACCTCTCTGAAGTTATGGATTCCAATAGTTGCATTAAACTTGAATCACACAAAGTGAGAGAGATGAAAAACTACTGCCTTGATCTCAGCTGGATTGGGTTAAACATTAAAAATAAAAGTCTCAGCACGAGCTTAAAACATTTTTATCAATTTATGACCATCATTTTAAGGCTTCAATGAGTACAATTTATGAAATAAGTTAATGCTTTTACTTATCAAGGACGGGGGTATCACAGATTCCACAAAAAATATGAAGCAGCATAACTGTTAATGTGAAATGATTGAGCATTTTAAAACAAATTGCATTTTAAAATGAATTAAATTAGAAAAATATGTTTTACAATATTACCGTTTTTACTATTTTCGAATCAAACCATTGCAGCCTTGGTGAGCAAAACACATTTCTTTGAAAAATCTTACCGACCTTAAACTTTTGAACGTTACTCTATATTAAAAACTTTTATAACCTACATAAAGAACTATATAAGTCAAGAAGTAGAATTTATTGTTTGCAAGGTCAAGACGCATTGTCCTATTGCTGGCTTCATTACCATATGAAACATAACGCCTCAGGGGGCATTAATACAGACAAAGAACAATAGTAGCCATCTTATTGCATGCAGAATACAAATGGCCTAGTTCGTGATATAGATATAGCCTTGTAATTTACATCAGTGTTAAGTCATTTGCTCATAAGGCAGCACGAATAGTCTAAGAATGGCTAAGATGCCAGATTTAGGTTGGGTTGCCAGGTTTAGCCTCTCCCTCCCACTTTTAGCATGGCTTAGGGCGTGTAGGACTCACTCCGTAGGGAGTCATGCAAAACCAGAACACCCCCTCGCTCTTTTGTTCTGCGATGGTTCTTTCTCCATGCCAAAAATGACGAAAACTCCCATTTCTGTCATCAGCAAAGTGTCGGAACAGAGCCTCGGGGTGGGAGGTCCCTGCTGAGTTCTTACCCAATCTGGTGCCCGCTCTCTTCTTACCAACATGCAGGGCATTTGTATCATTATACTAATGCCGTTTTGATGATGTCCAAAGTGTCCTGTACCAAAACTGTCTCTTCACCTCTTGATCTTGGACGCATGTCCTATCATGTCCTCTGTTTGAGTCTGTGGCATTGCATTTTTTTAGCATTACATGCGCTTTATGTTCGGTGGACCCAAATGTGAATATAAGAATATAATGAACATGCATGGCTGAATGTTTAAATACTTCCTTTTAAATACTCACGAGATGAATACAACAAATTCATATTCGCTGCGTGCATTTACTGACAGTTTTTGCTGGTCAGACTCAAACTCTGCCTATAAAGTCAGGGTTCATTCCTCTTCTCAAACTTTTTCACTGACTCACTCTCTCCTTATAATGCTTTTGAGAACGGATGTAAAGTAGGAGACAGTTTGGCTTTATTTCCAAAGTCTCTGAAAAGAATGAATATATATATACTGTATATATATATGTATATATGTATACACTCTAAAAAAAAATCCCACATTTGGGTGAAATATGGACAGACCCAAATGTTGGGTTAAAAAATTTTTTTTTTTTAAATTTACAGTTGAAAGTGAAAGCTGAAGTTGGGTTAAAATTTTAACTTACATTTTTAACCCAGCATTTGTGTTTGTCCATATTTGACCCAAATTTGGGTTCAAACAACCCAGCATTGTTTAGAGTATGTATATATATATATATATATATATATATATATATATATATATATATATATATATATATATTCAAAATCCTCTGGGGTCCTTCAACTACTAAGTGACAATATGAATTGTTCATAATTTATTAATCATATTCTGTGCCCTGGTCTGCTAAGTCGCTTGCTTCTGGTTACAGAGCGACCAATGACATCATGCATGTGGTACAGGGTCAAAATAATGATTAGTTAGTTCGACATCTTACAACATTGATTATATAATTCAATACCTGTGTTACAGAAACACCTTGAAAACAGATGCCTAGTAAGTAAAAGTGTCCCTGCATTATTTACTTTCTAAAACTCTCTCTAAAGTGCTGGTAAATGGACTTCCTCAACATCTCATTTCATGTAGCAAAACATCATAGCAAAATCCATTCTCAACATCTGGAAGGGCTCTGCAATATGCACAAATAGTGCTGTGAGTGATAATTATTCAGAAACATATGCACAAATAATTAACTTGATCCAACTTCTATCGCTCACTAGACAGCAATGGCCAATATAGTTTAATTACAGCTCTGTGATGTTATGAAAATGAACACATGGCTCCTGTTGAAGATTCCTCTAAGGTTTATGCTTTCTAGACATAAAGGAGAAAATCTGGTCCTATCAACTGATCTACTCTTTCGATTAAGACAATCGTTGTGAGCTTTCAGCTAGGCTTGATTGGTCATCAACTAACAGTCATAGACTCAGAGTATTTGTAGACTGTTGGGGTTAGTAGAATAAGTTGACATGTACTTGCAAAGTTACTTATAATCAGTCGAATGTCTGTTGGCGGACCATCACAATAAAGAGTTTGCAGATATTAAGCAAACAGTACTAATAAGAGTTAGTTGACAAAGTTACTTATAGTTAGTAAAATGTCTAAAGTGGACCATTGAAATAGTGTTAACAAACCTATTTTACCTAGAATAATCATGCAACTTCATTTTCAAAGATGCTAATGCTTGTTTGTATGTTGCATTTAAAATCCACTTCAGGTTCAGGTTTATTAATATAGCCCATAGCCCAAGGTGCTTTACATAATCATAACAGTTAAGAAACAATTTATATACTGCACATCTATCAATATTTATAGACATCAATCAAAAAACATCATTACATAAAATAAAAACATGTGACTTGACAAGGAATTTAAAAAAAAGATTTAACTTGAAGATTTAATGTACATCATGATCAATAATGACATCGACTCTGCAGTATGATGTCATGATTATGACGTAATAAATATAGTCAGAGACCGAGAGTCTAAATAGCAATGAAAGGACGTTTATAGACTCATTTGCAAATTCACATATTGTGAGTACTACTATACAGGCGTGCTGATGACAGAATATGAAGGAGCGCAGCTGACAGACCTTGGACATGTCAAGCCATCTGTTCTGAGATCCTGAAATGAGATATTGATGTAACAGGTTTGAGGCGCGCTCAGGGAAAACTTATTGAATCAAATCTGAACGAGTCTATTTGACATTTACACTTTATTCTCACACGTATTCTCCGTTGCTCTTCTAAATGTGTACACACACGCGTATTTTAGATGCAATGTATATTCCTTTCATGCCGTAGGATTGGCCGATGCTATTGATTTGAGTTGTTGGGGCTGGTGCCAGGTTTGAATTCCAGCAGGTGCGGCGAGTCGGTTTCCTTAGCGACACACTTCAAACTGTCTTACAAGTCTTGTTGGGATTCTCTGTCCGTGAAGTGGAAAGCAGTGAAGATGGTCTGCCAAAACTCATCACATCCTCCAACATATAATCCATCATCAGATTAGCATGCAGAGAGATTGACAGAACGCATGACTTTAAACGTGTGTGTGTGTCTGTCTGTTTGTGTGTGTCTGTGAGTGTGCGTGCTTGGTCTTTCTTTAATTTGTCTCTTCACTTTGAATAAGAGAGCTGATCTCCCACCATCACCAGAAACACCGCTTCCAGTTGCACAGATGAACATTAATATGAATTTTTGCGTGGAATATGCATTTCTTTGCATATTTTTATAACTCTGCATATCAAAGATATCTCCAGCTCTGTGTCGAGAACGATACACTAAATTCCATGGTGATTTTAAAAGGCTGATAAGTCCTGATTTAAAAGATGAAAGAAATATTCATTTTAAATATATGAGCTTGGAATGATCCCAAAAACGATACAATAATTTTTAGCATTTAGATAATCGGTTAACTGATTTTGCTTCAGGACACAGATGTTACTTTGAACATCAAATACCAAAATTGGTATTTCCTATTTTATTGTACAAAGAGTGTCCGTCTCTCTATCCATCCATGTTTTGTTTTGGTTTTCCGTGACGAGGGCATGTCAGAACAGACCCGAGTGTCTTGTTTGGATCATGACCGTGATGGTTTTAATTAATCGAAAGCTTAAAAAGCCTTTAATGAATTGCTCAAAGATTTCATGTTTGTAAGTCAGTACAGTAGCCCACGCACAGTAATGCCTACAGTGATTCCTATGAATATATTATCTCTGAATAGCTCACATATTACATCTCAAATATAACCAATATTTACTTTGCGTGTTGCTGTAATTTGCTTGTTTACAAAGCAAGAGCGGCAAATTTAAGGATGTACTTGTGAAGGGGAGTTCTGTTTGTGTTCGCCTTTCGAATACAACAGATACAATAAAACTAGTACTGCTGCCCACTTTACATTTAATTACCTTGCTTCACTTTTCCAATCTGGAAAACAAAAAATACAAAAAAAGCAAGTGCTGTGAACATAGCAAACTTTTTGGCTGGCTTCCTTTTAATAGGGTTTTTAGAGGATACAAATTAAAACGATGTCCTGCTGCTTGCAGGCAGCCTCCAAAGAATATAATTAGCTGGAACATCGAGAAATCAAAATTATTCAGTGTTTCTGTTCTTTTGTTTGCTCTAATGAGATACGAAGAACATGTAAGCTATATTTGTGCAGCGAATAATTTCTCCAATGACTCATGAAGCAAGAAATGGGATGCTTTTCAGGAAGTGTGTGTGCGCTCTCCAGAGAGGCAGAATGAGTGCCCTGAATGTTGATATCAGGCTATTCACACCTGCATAGCTCTGCGGGAGGTTAAGCCACCTCTGAATTCCAGTGCACGAGTTAGTCTTTGTCCCCCTTCTTTACTGTGAACCGCATGTGTTGTGCGTATTATGCAACTTTAACTTTACACTTTGCTTTTTCTGTGGAAGTAGCATTGTTGTTGGATTTTTAGCAGCATCTCTTTCCAAATTTTGGCAAATGTGCAAAGTGGAAAAGATAGCTGGAAATGAAATAATACATTTACAGCAGTTTATGCTTCACATTCAAATAAGTGCAAATAGCGTTAAATGCTATTTATATTTAGTGCAAATAGTGGCAGATACTATATTGCACCTCAGTGTATTGTGGTATATTATAAAACATGCAATGATAACATATTCTGTGCATGTGATGATTATTTGTGCTTTATTCTATATCTCTATAAAGCCCTCCCCTATACCTACACCTAACCCTAACCGTTAAACACTTTCAAAATACACTTTTGTAGATGGTTTGAACAATATATTTAAGATGCATTTTCAGGAATTCACCCAATATAATCATTTCCTCACCCTTGATATCCAATGCTTTTATGGAAAAGTGCAGCATGAACATTTTTCGAAATGATTCGGCCATTCTGGTTTTGTTTCTGATGGAAGAAAAAAAACCATACAGGTTTGAATGAAGGCGAGATGAAAGTTTTTGTTTAAATATCTTTTAGCAGTTTTGCTTTTTATGCATTTCTCTAGATTTAAGGGTGTTTAGATATTCCTGATAAAAGTAAAGTTTTTCTCCCCTTTCTTAGAAGAAAACGTTCTATATAGAACCTTAAAAGGTTCTATCAGCACTACATATTTGGAACCCCTAAAGGTTCTATACAGAACCCTTTTTTGAGAGTTCAATAATACTATTTAGGGTTCTTTGCAACCAGTTCTATATGGAACCTTTTGGGTTCATCCATTATCATTTGTTTTGTCCTTTCCAGATTAAATATTTCATATTATTGACAAACATCAAGACATAAAATGTATTTAGGAATGCATGTGAATGATCACAAAATTCAAGATATGGGGGTTAGAAAATGTATATTTTTATATAATTTTATGTATTTAGTTGTAGTTTATGTAGTTGTAGAACCCTTTTTTCTAAGAGTGTAGTGTAGAGATGTCCAGAAGTTTTCCACATGACAAAATGCTTATAGACCAGAAATGTAAAGTTTAGAAAATCAAAAACTTTAGAAATCAAAAGTATCCGTGTTAGCCACATTCCCTTGCGTTTATGATTTCCCAGACACACAGCCTATAAAAGCTAATAACAGGCATGTCAAATTCCTGACATTTTCTGTACGGTATTCAGCACTTAAAAAGAATAAAATTCTGCCAATAAATCCAAACATACACTTCACCTGTTTAAAGCTCCCACGGTGTATTTCCCTGTGGTCGAGAGACACTTTCAGATGGTGATGGTTGACAAACCTCTCCAGAGAACTCCATTCACTCCACTCACTTCATTTTTTTCACTGAACCCCTTTCCATCTTACCAAGTGAAGAAAACTCACTGACACTTATTGGTGAGCATGTAGTTGATGTGAGTACATAATGGAGAGATGTTTGACATATGATATAAAACTTAACTATCACAACAAGACCAACTCGGTCAACCAGCAACAACAACAAAAAAACATGTTGATTGACCAGCTTTCAATGCATCTATGCATGGCTTTGGTGATTTACCAACTTTACTAAACTGGCATGTGACCATATGATTTATATCCACAATAGTGACAATCAATCTCATATATGCGACTTTAAATACACACACATGCATGTATATTTAAGAAAACAATATTATTTATATATACGATATCTATATAAATTATATATAATTCTACAGTATATACATGGAAATATTTCTTAAATATATACAAACGTGTGTTTATTTATATATATGAAATAATTATACACAGTGTACCCACATATATTATGTAAACACAAACTTTTATTTTGGATGCGATTAATCACGATTAATCGTTTGACAGCCCTATTTTTTTATAGTGTGTATGGTAGTCTTCAGTATAGAAGGAAGTGACATCAATCAAATCCTATATGCAATATTTTAAGGAGAAAAATTATACAAGAAAGAGGCTGACGCCTAAATATCCCTGAGATCTCCTGTGTTGCTCTGATGAATAAGGTAAAGCGTTCCGTCTTTAACTCATATGCAGATCTCTCATGCACCACTGTTCACACACACACACACACACACACACTCAGGCAGGAATATCAGGAATCGAAGCACGTCCCAGCGCCCTGCGCTCTCCTCCCCGGTGTTTGCATGCGGCTCTGTCTGACTCCAGACCTGCTGCCGAGGTTCATTATGATCTTCTGTAACACCAAACCACTGTTTGATCTGCGGCTCACTGGCTTTACTATTAAGACAAGATACCAGCCACACACACACACACACACTTTACAGACCATAAAGACACAAGGAGCGCCAGCCCGCTATTGAGCGCCGTCTCCGAGAAAGGCAGTGCATGCTTTTTAAACATTTTTGATTATTTCATAAAAGCGAAGGAACATCAATCCGTTGAATAAATATTTGAGGTGCTTTGGAGAAAGGGGTTGTGGATTTGTGCGTGCTAGACAGTGAGATTAAAGATTACAGACAAACAGATGTTGTAGATTTATCATTTTTAGACTTTTTAGATGCTTTAATTCTCAGTGAAATGGCTTCTAGTCATGTTTTGCAAGAAATTTGACCTCTAAATGTCACTCATGTAAAAGATGGAAAGTCTCACATTTTGGTTGTTGTACTTTTTTTCTTGTTTGTGCACAGAAAGAATTAATAAGATCTGTCATCTACCCTCATCATATCTCTCATCAGATACTCGCGTATCCACCGGAGAGTGAAAAAAATGACAAAATGAGAAACTCATTTTGACTTTGTCTTCTAACTTGTTTAGTATTTTACAATTGCAATTTATTCCAACAATTATGACTATTATCTTACCCCTTAGATTTCTTCTCTAAAGTCATTCAGCTTTCTTGTAACTGTGATTGTTATTTCTCACAATTGCAAACAATTTTTACAATGTGACTTTTTCAATACCTTTCATAATTGCAATTTTACAGTTTTAGTTGAAGCTCTATATCTAGCAACTTTATATGTAATTAAATGTGATTTTGTTTATTAATATTGTTAAAGCTAAATCTATCACTCAATAGAGAGTCAAATAATGAGGTAAGATTATTTTGCATGATTTTTAAATTGAACGTCACTGTTCTTTTGAATCACGGTGGATGTTATAATAAACTATATCTGTATCTGGTTATAAATACCAGCTCTGATGACTTTCAGTTTCTTATAAATCGCTGGCCTATTACTTCATTCCCATTACAAGCATTCACCTTGTGACGCGCACACACTCAAAAGGTGCATTAGAGTACGAGTTCAACTGTCCTAGGGAGGTTCATGAGGAAAATTGAAGTTTGTTTATCTATATTGTGTGCCTTCCGCATAAACCACATAACAAATTCACCCGCAGACGTCTCAGTTCAGCAAGCGTGAATTAATATTTCAGCTTGTAATCAGCATTTAACTCCTCTAATTCTCCTCGTTAGTTTCTCCTCCGATGTGTATATGGACGGTGTGTATATGAGTGCATGTTTGTGTTGCGCCACAACCCACCTGGGATTTCACATCAGGGTTGAAGAGTCAGCGTGCTGCAGTAAAGGCAATGACCCAATTAACAACAAAGTCACATCACCGGGTGGCCAAACAAGCTGCTTCAGTGAGGAACAAAAGGAGGAGGAGAGCCGTCCCACTTCCGTTCGAGGGGGATAAAACACCGTCCGTGCGCGTTTCCATGGTGAACACCCCCACACGGCGTGCGTTTCGCGTGTGCTACCTTTGCAGGCATTAGTCATAATTAACAAGGCTACTCGAGAGATTATTTTCTGGGCAAACATTTTAATTAAAATTGTTCCCTCTGTTGCGCGCATGCCATCTCTTCACTTAGTGCCAATTTCCACCCCTCTGTCCTCTAAAAGCAGGGACCGCGGCGAGGGGGGGCCCCCAGATGGTGGCTAACCGCGGGGACAGGGTGATCGAGTGGGGTAAAAAAAGGGAAATGAATAAACAGTGTGTTTGCTCTAATGAGATTCTCTCCTGGCCCAAACAATCAACTCAATTGCCCTCGGACAACAGCAAGTTCCCCAACAGCGGGCCGCCCCCTCCCTGGGTAATGTTTGCGCAGTTGGAGTTGGAGTGAGCACCTGAAGGCATTGTGCTCAGATGTTAAAACTACTTGTTGTTGAGGAAAAGGAAGGACAGAATAAAGAAAAGAATTTGATGACATTTATTTAAGGGGATAAATCCTTGAAGTACACTCTCAGAAAAAAAGGTACAAAAGTTGTCACTGGGGCTGTACCTTTTCAAAAGGTACACTTTTGTCCATTTCATTAGCTAATAAGTACATTTTAGGTGTTAATATGTACATTTTAAGTGCTAATATGTCAATTTCAGGACCTAATGTGTCAATTTCATGAGCTAGTATGTCCATTTTAGGTGTTAATATGTACATTTTGGGTGCTAATATGTACATTTCAAGTGTTAATATGTACATTTTAAGTGTTAATATGTACATATTAGGTGCTAATATGTCAATTTTAGGAGCTAATATGTCCATTTCATGAGCTAATATGTCCATTTTAGGTGGTAATATGTACATTTTATGTGCTAATATGTCAATTTAATGAGCTAATATGTCCTTTTTAGGTGCTAATATGTACATTTTAGGTGCTAATATGTCAATTTTAGGAGCTAATATGTCAATTTCATGAGCTAATATGTCCATTTTAGGTGGTAATATGTACATTTTATGTGCTAATATGTCAATTTCATGAGCTAATATGTCCTTTTTAGGTGGTAATATGTACATTTTATGTGCTAATATGTACCATCAAGGTACCAATATGCAGCCTTTGAGTACAAAAGTGCACCTTTTGAAAAGGTACAGCCCCAGTGACAGCTTTTGTACCTTTTTTTCTGAGAGTGTAGAACATACAGTTTGCACAGTATAAAAATCCTTATGTCTATATGGAAAGTCCCCATAAAACATGAAAACAGTGTGTGTGTGTGTGTTTTAGTGTCTGGATGAAGACATTATCTGACTTCCCATCTTTCTGGAGTCTTTCCTCTCTGATAGTCATGTTCAGATTCATCTCGCTGCATTATATCAACCGTCACTCAAGCAAAAGCTCTGCCTTCTTTCTACTCTTATCACTGACATATCTTTTTATTTCACTGCTGCTGTTCACTGCATAACCTCCCACTGTCTCAAATTCAGTTCAGTCTGAAGGCTTAGTCAGAAAAGGGCATAGTTAAAGGGAAAATGGGTCACATTTAGCAGGGAGAAAGGAAATTTGCTAAATGGACAAATCAGTAAGCAAGTTAACTTTTAAAAGAAAGCTCTTTCCCTATATTGTTACTGTATGTGTGTCTAATAACGCTACAATATAAATGGTGAAAGGATTTGTTGTTGTCAATGTAAAATCTGGATCTTTAAAACGAGCCGACTGTCATTGCTTATAATTTTTCAGTTTAATGAAAGTTCATTTGAAGTCTGAGATAGATTCATTGTAATTGCAGAGGAAAGAATGACCAGTACATCGTTCAAAAAGTCTCCTTTCGTCTTCGACAGAAGAACAAAAGTCACAAGGGTTTGGAGTAACGAGTGTGAGTAAATAATGACAGAATTGCCATTTTGTGTAAACCATTCCTTAAAGGAGTAGTTCACTTTTAAAAAAAAACTTTTGCTGATAATTTACTCACCCCATGTCATCCAAGATATCCATGTCTTTCTTTCTTCAGTCGAAAAGAAATTAAGGTTTTTGATGAAAACATTCCAGGATTTTCTCCATATAATGGACTTCATTGGGAACCAAACGGTTCAAGGTCCAAATGAGACGATGGGCGATAGACGATTCCAGACGATGAATAAGGGTCTTATCAAGCGAAACGATCGGTCATTTCAAAAATGAATGAAAAAAATTAAGTTTTATAAGCACAAATGCTCACCTTGCTCCGTTCTGTGATGAGCGTTCGTGACTCTCCTCTTCAAACTCGTTCATCAAAATGAACGAATCTTTTTTCGAGTCATTTGGTTCATTCAATTATAGCTGTAACACACTTTTCTGTGGCTTCTCGTTCTCACTATATATTGTTTTGTAGTAAATCTCAGTATTTGAGCTCGAAGATTTCAAAATGTGACTGGCACAGTATCATTTTTACAAGTCGGATAGGGTGTGAAGCTGGCTGCCTGGGTTTACTGTATGTGTGCTAAATGCAGACTAATAAGGGACCTGGCTGAGTGAAAGCTGAAAGCAATTAGACGCTGTAGAAATGAACCTGTCACTTCGTATGCCCATGAGTCTCATCAAAATCCTGATGAGGAAATTTGACTGCCAGGCACAAAGTTTACGGGGAAAAGTCTTTGATGGAAAGGAGGGTTTTTCTGTCACTTCCCATTTTCTGTCATAATCACCCTGGTGCCTGATCTCTGATTGGTTACAATCCAGTTGAGATCGTGTCCTAATGCGCGGACCCGCAGAACCGAAGTGTAAGAGCTGTTGGATTCATTAGCCTAAATCCTCACATTTGCCACTCCATCTCCATCTCTTTCTGCCGCTGTTCTCGTTAAACAGCGATTCCTGATTCTCCTCAGCGGCTCGAGCTGAAGGACGTGTCCATATTTGTTCTAGGTGAGCAGGCGGAGAGCCCCGGTCACTGCCTTTAGGTTAGCTTCAATCCGCCAAGTTAAAAAGCCACATGGGCGGGAGCTCGTGAAACTGCCTCGGGCCTGCTGAACTTCTGCACCCTTATCATCCCTTTCATCTCATAAAATATATGCTGCAATTGATGTGTACGCCTTGATCTCACTGCGTGGAGCCTGCTCCCTAAAGCGTGGACGAGCAGGGATCATCACAGTCGTGAGTGCAACTCTATCAGACAAATAATTGCTAGGGTGGAGAGGATACGCAGGTGGTAAACTGAATGAATATTTGAGATGCGTTTTCTAGTAATTAATCTAAAAGATCGTCTAAAGGAGAACTATATTATATGACTATATTTATACAGACGCACAGATTTTTGTTATTTGAAAAGAGCTTATTGGTGTCTGGATCTCAGTGGTGAGTTTATCTCATATGTCAAATTCCAATTTTTTTTAATGATACCTGTTGGTACAGAGGTTTTCAAACATGATGTCAAGGACTCTCAAATATTATGATCCTCTTGCAAGTAACCAAAATCTATTTTTTGCTGCATAAATTATTTATTTTATATGTTTTTGCAAGGATTATATTTAAAGGAGTATTTCACTTTTCAAAAAACTTTTGCTGATAATTTACTCACCCCCATGTCATCCAAGATGTCCATGTCTTTCTTTCTTCAGTCGAAAATAAATGAAGGTTTTTGATGAAAACATTTCAGAATTTTTCTGCATATAATAGACTTTACTGGTAACCAAACCGTTTAAGGTCCAAAAGACAGTTTCAGTGCAAACTGCAAACTGTTTAAAGGGCTTAAAATGATTTCAGACGATGAATAAGGGTCTTATCAAGTGAAATGATCGCTTATTTTTTAAAAAAATAACAAAGTTTTAGTTTTATAAACTCAAATGGTCGCCTTGCTCTGATCTGTGATGCGCGTTCAAAATAAATGAATCTTTTTCCGAGTCAATTCATTCGTTTTTGTTCTTTGAATGAACCAAATGATTCGGAAAAAGATTTGTTGATTTTTATGAACGAGTTCGAAGAGGAGAGTCACATACGTGTGTCACAGAACAGAGCAAGGGCATTTGAGCTTATTAAACTTTATCTTGATAAGACCCTTAATCATCATCTGAAATCCTTTAAAGCCCTTCAAACAGTTTACAGTTTGCACTGAAACTGTCTTTTGGACCTTGAACTGTTTGGTTCCCATTGAAGTCCATTATATGGAGAAAAATCCTGGAATGTTTTCATCAAAAACCTTTTTTTTTTTTTTCGACTGAAGAAAGAATGACATGGACATCTTGGATGACATGGGGGTGAGTAAATTATCAGCAAAAGTTTTTTTTAAAAAGTGAACTACTCCTTTAAGTACCTTCCGACGTTTCGGAAACTTTTGAGATGTCCTCAAAAATTCTAGTGTGGACAGAGAAATGAAAACGCCATGTTCAAATGTATCCAGATTTGTACACCACTTTGAAAACCCCAACTCTAGTGAATGGTTCTACAAACAAGTAAATAATGTGACGCTATCCATTCATTCTTAGTGAATTCCCTCAGATAATGACGGTGCGAGTATGTTTCTATTAGCTAGGCACCTGCAGTTGGACTGCGAAACCTGGCAGATTTTTAGCAGAGGGAAAGGAGTCAGTCATAATGCCTCGTGCAAATGGACCTCCCTCATCATCCCTCAGGTCCTGGCACGAGAACGGAAAGAGGAACAGCTACTATATATACCCCACTGACTCCTGGGTAATCACATCCTGCTGTCGCCCAAAGAACTTCTGCTTTAATTGAACTCTTATTAGGTCCGCTGCCAAATCAAGCTCTGAAAACGAGAGTCTCCTCCCACGTGTGCCTTCAGCTGCCACCAGCCGCCCAAACTTCTGTTTAGCGGCTCAGAGGAGACTAAATGAGGGCTCGTGCGATCGAATCACTGCGTCATCACTCGGTTTCACCTCTGCGCAGACATTGCCCGAGGAAGATCATCTCTTTTATCGTCTTGTCTGTCTTTTGTCTTCACCATGCCTTTTTGAATACAAATTTCTGTAATTAGTAGCATTGAAAGGAGTTAAAACGTTTCATATCCTACAAGCAGGACAATTACAGCTGCATTAGCTCATAATTCAGGAAACATTAGCAGTAGAAACAGCAGTTGGTTTAGAAAAAAGGGAGAAAAAATATATAGTTCACAAGGCTTAAACTTCCTGAATTAGGAGCTAATTAGAAGTGTGTTAAAATCACAAAGGAGAAAGGAACGGATATCTTGAACAATTAATGAGCTGAAAGATAGAGACCTCATCTCATTTCTATTCATCTATCTTATTTGATCCCCTTGTCGTTCCCGTTGCATGTGTTCCCTTTAGCTTTCTCCCTCTCTCGGCAATCTCGGCAGAGCCAGCTTTCCATTAAGCGTTTGTCCGCTGACTGGCTTTATTTTGAGCTTGGCGTCCTGCCTTACTTTCAGTGTGTGTGTGTGTGTGTGTGTGTGAATGGCTAGAGGACCACCAGACCTCAAAACATTTTCATGAGTGTTATCGCCAGTGTCACCATGTGCCAATTAGACGTCCATAATTAAACAGGAACAAGGGTACAGGGCATCTGTGACAAAATGTGTGTGTTTGCAGCTTACGCAACCTCTAATAGATCTTCACTTTCTTTTTCTTTGTCTCCTCTAAAATCCACCAGGGCTTTTTAATTTTTTTAGTCTACGAGCATCAGAGACATAAGAAAGCGCTTGTTGTGTTGTCTGTTAACACCGAGTCCCACAATGCAACAGAGAGCTGAAGAGAAACTACATAACCTCTACTGTCACAATAAATTATACAGGCGATGATGCTTGGCTGATCAGTCTGTTTGTTGTGTTATGTTTTATGTTATGTGTTATGTTTTGTTATATTTTATTACGGCTAATTGGTCTGCTAAGTGTTTGCCATGTTATGTTTTATGTTACTTTTTATAGTATGTTACATACCATAGTATTTTATGGTATGTAATGCTGTGTTATGTAGTGTTATGTGCTGTTATGTTGTTTTATGACGGTTGATCAGTCAGTTAAAGTGTTTGTTGTGTTATGTTTTATGTTATGTTGCTATGATAGAACTTAAGTTTTATCTTATATGTTTTATCATGAGATGAATGGAAGTCAGCATTCTTTCTTTTAAGCATATTGCCACTTGTACTTGAAAATATGAAAAGTTTGAAACCTAAACATAGATTTAAGTCGGGGTTAAGAATGTCCTTGGGTAAAAGTCAACACAAAACTGCTTTCACAACCAATTTTACTTCTAAATTTCATGAGTAAAACATGATATTTAGTGAGAGAGCAGGAAAAGGGGCGGGGCTTGATGTTGACTCTTGATTTGATTGGATCGTGAAAAGTCTTTGAAAGATGTAAGTTGTTTAACAAAGGGACTTTGAGACATCAGATGAAAATAACATTGTAAACAAAAAGTTACTAACCATAAGACCAAGAGTGACCATTTTATTTACTTTATCAATTTTATTTTGACTTTTAACTTGTGTTGAAAGCCCATATGAGGGAAATCAGAATGAAAAAGAGGGGACTAAAGTGTGTGTTTGACACAATATTGGTATGAAGCAACTATAATGTGCTTTGCTGACATTACTCCGTCTCGGAGGTGGAGGACTGCAGTCCTAATAGTATATTGATAACTGACGCCAGTGTGGAGGAGTGCTTTATCACTTGAGTGAGTGTGTGTGTTTAAGCACAACAGTCATTAGCCTGAACAGCTGTTCTAAGCTTCACACCACTGCTTCTAACAATATTCCCCATATACTGGAAAGCAGGGCTTGACATTAACACCCGTCAGTCCACCAAATACGGGTGATTTCAGCAGTGGCGTCACACAGTCACTCCTAGCCACTTCGGCGTGTTGAATTTTATATATAATATATACATTTTTCAATTGTCGTCTTTTAAAAAGTCATCGGAAATGATAAACTAAGTTCAATGAACTGTTGGCAAAAACATCTGATACGCTTCCAATACTCATTTTCTGCAGAATAGATACATGATTTCAGCTGCGCTTTCTCTCTCATCTCTCCGACAGCAAGTTGAGATACAAACACACCTCTCCTCACTTGTTTCAGTTGCTCTGGATGAAGATTATTGGTGTTACAGGGCATGAATTTCAGCGTGGGATTTCACGTATTGCACATAATTTTACTCATTCCCACAGATTTTGTGCAGATAAAGCCGCCTCTCTGTATTAAATTGAGTTCTTTTTCGCTGCTTATTGTCTTTAAACTGTCAAATCTACAAAATAATGTCAAAAGGCCAGTCGTAAATGTAAACAGTTGAGAAAGACCATGCATTTGTAATATAATGAATCTGTGTGTCAGGTCTTAAAGTGACTGCAGCCTAATATACCTGCTGCCAAATTATGATATGATTTTTAGAAATATCTATATTGCAGTTTTTTCACATGGTATCGATGTCAAAATTGTGGCCAGTGAAAATGCTGGTTAGCTGGTAACTTTGGAAAACCACTAGCCACTGTGGCTAGTGATCCTGAACTGTTTTTGGTAGATCACAAACCTTACTTTGTGCATATTGACTTTGGAGATTAAAAAAATGACTTTAATGTAATATATAACATAAGTGAAATTGTAATAGAATTTAATAAAATAAAATTGTCTTTCATAGTATGATTTTTGATATATAAAAATGTATTTTAGATTTTTAGATAGTTATAGCTTATATAAATACAATGGAAATCTACTGAATGTCTTTGTAAAGTTAGGTAAACGTATATGAAAATGTCTGTTTTACTGCAAATGTGATGGTGGTGGAGAGGAAAAAGGTGTTACAGATACACAAACTCTGAAAAGAGGGAGGAGGCTGTTTGGAAAGCGATGAAAAAGAACAAAGAAAGAGATTGAACAAGCGGTTCAAAGAGGGATTGGGGAAAAAGGAATGCAAAATGGATTAACAGAGACAGAACGAGTGGAAGGTGGTAAAAGGGAGAATGAAAGAGTGTCTCTGTTGGTCTAATTTGCCTACTTTGATTTAATTTAGTAAATTTCTCAATTTCATTATGCGGCAAACAAACAACCTACTTAATATCGGGAACATGAACAAAGAAAAAAAAAAGTATGAATGCATTATTTTAAACCACCTACGCTTCCAGGCTCACTCTGCCTGATGCAGATTAATGCATTTAGCCCTTGAATAAAAATAACTGAGACACAAAAATGCTATTTGATAATCAAGTCACGCTCATTTTTTTTTTTATTCTAAATTAATTCGTAATTTGCAGGAAATGATTTTACCAACTGTACAATTGAACTTGTTCCATGGAGATTAAACGGTGTGGTTCAAAGTGAGGTTGCATTGTCACATAAAATCATAATTACATGTTTCTAAACTGTTTTGGGGCCAGAAGCAGGTCATTTTGTAATTTATTTTCATCTTTTTTGAATTTGATATTGATCATAATTTGGCGGAAGCATTTTTTCTTAAAGCTGCAGTTTATTCGCATTAAATGTTTTGAATAGTACTTTTGATCAGACGTGAGATGATGACTCCAGCCATCACACTGACATAAAAAAGGTCTCCTCATGGGGGCTGACATGATCATGTGACCATCTAAATATATTTGATCATAATAACCCCTTTATTATTGGACATTTTCGCTCAGAGAATAAATTAGTCATTGCTGACTGCAAATAGCGTTTTTTTTGCCATGTTGTTTGTCTTTGCCTGATGCTGCATCCACGTCACTAGAAGTCTAAGATGAGTGCGCATTTAACTTCCTAACTGACATGTCTTGATTTAAACCTGCGTATATTGTGCGATCCCAGAGCGGAAGTAAATGTAGGAAGTCAGGACTAAAAGGAGCCTCGCATGGGAATTCTTGTTTTTGCAGGGTTGCTCCCAGGGACAGGACTTTCAACCTCAAAACACACATGCTGCACAGTAAGCAAAGCATGCCACACGCAAGCAGACACCTATTTCAGTCACGCATAATCAAAGCACAGTCTCCTATGAAGCGCCCTACATCCTGAAAATGCTCTAATCCACCGCACGAAGTCCCTGAAGAGTCAGTCAGAGTGGGTCCTATAATAGAGCGCATAGTTTTTCATTAACACGTATCTACTGCGTGTGTGTGTGGCTAATGGAGCCCGGGCTGGGCTCTTAACACTAGCGCATTCACAGAGGACTTCGGCAGATGGCAGTTCTGGCACTGACTGAAGCCTCTCTCCCATTCAGTGATGCACCAGGACTGACAAGACAATGCATTAACACTCATTTTACTCTAGTATGATGCTTCTCTACTGGGTTTGCTTCGGGACCCAGATTGGACATCAAGTGACAAGCCAAAATGGGTTTAAAATGATCGTACAAAAGTAAACAAAATCATTTGAATGTTTTAACATTGCACAAACTGCACAAACCATGTTTATTCTTAGTGCAAGTGAACCTGGATCATATTTTCTTTACCATGTAAGTCTTGGTATTTTCAAGGTTGCAGACGTCATGCATCCTGTCTTTATTGCCATCTTGCATTTAAGGTTTATATTATTGCAATTCATGCATTCCCTGGGAATCTAACCCATGAATTTGGCGTAGCAACTCTACTGTTTACAGGAATCATTTGTGATAAAAAAAACTTGCTTATTTATGCATTTGTCATATATTTTTATCAGCTGAATCAGTTCATGCATTCCCTGGGAATCGAGGCCATGACTTGGGTGTTGTAACACTCTCAGAAGAAAAGGTACAAAAGCTGTCACTGGGGCTGTACCTTTTCAAAAGTGCCTAAAGGGTGCATATTGTTACCCTAATGGTGCATAATAGCACCTAAAATGAACATATTAGCACCTAAATGTCCATATTAGCACCTAAAATGTAAATATTAGCACCTAAAATGTACATAATAACACCTAAAATGTCCATATTAGCACCTAAAATGTCCATATTAGCACCTAAAATGTACATAATAACACCTAAAATGTCCATATTAGCACCTAAAATGTCCATATTAGCACCTAAAATGTCCATATTAGCACCTAAAATGTTAACACAGTCTCATCCCAATTCGTCATATAACTGACGTTTTGGGACGTCTTTTGACTATTCGTCAATATATGACTTTTTAGGGCCCCCTTAAACGTCGGTAGATGACGATCCCGGGTCGTCATACAACTGATGCTTTACCTTTAACGTCAGTTAGGTGACGAGTTGGGTTTAGGGTTAGGTTTAGGTATGGGGTAGAGTTAGGATCCCATAACGTCATCTACTAACGTTTAAGGGGGCCCTAAAAAGTCGTATATTGACGAATGGTCAAAAGACGTCCCAAAACGTCAGTTATATGACGAATTGGGATGAGACCGGGTTGAAAATGTCCATATTAGCACCTAAAATGTACATAATAACACCTAAAATGTCCATATTAGCACCTAAATGTCCATATTAGCACCTAAAATGTCCATATTAGCACATAAAATGTCCATATTAGCACCTACAATGTACATACAGTATTAGCACCGAAAATGTCCATATTAGCACCTAAAATGTACATATTAGCACCTTATAAGTACATAATAGCACCTAAATGTCCATATTAGCACCTAAAATGTTCATATTACCACCTAAAATGTTCATATGAGCACCTAAATGTCCATATTAGCACCTACAATGGACAAACTTTTTCCCTTTTGAAAAGGTACAGCCCCAGTGACGGCTTTTGTAACTTTTTTCTGAGAGTGTAGCTCTACTGTTGGAACTACAGGAATAATCTGTGCCAAACTACTTGCACGACCTATGACCTCAACAACAAAAGATTTGCATTTATGCATTTGGCATATTTGATCAATTCAAGCATTCCCAGGGAATCGAACCTATGACTTTGGTGTTGTTAGCTCTACTGTTTGAGCTACTGAAATCATTTGTGCAAAAACTACTTGATGGACACATGACCTCAACAAGAAAAGATTTACATTTGACATACTTTTTTAGTTTTATCGGTTCATGCATTCCCTGGGAGCCGAACCCATGACCTTGCCGTTTAAAGCAGGCTAATGAGAAGCATTTTCTCCTCTTATTTATTTTTCTGTCTGAACTATGTTGTTGCTTTTTATTTTGCCTTGCGTTCCCCTTCTGTCCACAGCCCAGAACAGATTTTGGGGTTGCGATCCACAGTCGAATTGCCTTTACCTATTCATCCTTTTTCTCTCTGTAACTGCGATTATTCGCATATGTGTTCTTTTCTCATCTATTGCAATGACCTACATGTTAAATAATTGATCAGTGGAGAAGTGTGCACAGCTCTCAATTTTTATAGAGTGCCGACAGCATGAGAGAGAGAGAGCTATAAAAATCAAAGAAATAATAATAAAGGCTGAAACAAGACGCCAATAGCATGTCATTCCCGAAGCGCAAAGCGATTCCAATAAGGCGCATCAAAATGTCAGGAGCACAGCAGCTGTTAACGTTAGCGAGGAGGATATGGGCCCGTAAAGTAAACTTTCCCCAACTTCCCTCAGACGGGGGAGGAGGAGGGCTGATATTACGGAGGACATCAGTATGGAGAGGCAGACTGAAGCGAGCAGTCAAACTGTCAGATGGAGGCGGCCAGACGGAACAAAGACGTACAGAAAGACAATTATGACCGTGCAGCAGAGCCGCGGCAGAATCACACAAACACACACTTGACGTGACACTGATGCACACCGCTTAAACACACGCTCTCTTCTCACACTTACGTTTTGCCTTGTGCGGCGGGATAAGGGAAATTATTGCACACCTGAACCTGCATAATTGGAAATATTTCTTCTCTGTCTTTGACACCTTAAGGGGGAGCAAATAAGATGTTCTGCAATATGGTTTAGCCCAGTTGTAATTTATAGGAAGGAAAAGTCACCCTCAAAAAGGAAACCGTGTGTGTGTGTGTGTATGTGTGTGTGTGTGCATGTGTTCAGCATAAGTGGGGGACTTATAACCAGTCCAGATTGTTCTTAAATGAACAATTAACTTGGTAATCTTCATTCCGTCTGCCACGGTATTCTTAAGATCAGTTTAAGGAGAAAAACAATTAATTGTTTATCTTGTTGCGGGCCAATTCAAGTAAAGGACAATTTAATATCTATTGTCTATTTTATCTATTTAATTGACCTACTGGTAACGTGGTTTTAATATTCTGCAGGCTATAAATAATATATGGCAATGTTTGGAATTATATTTTTGTATAAATATATTTTTTATAACGATCTAATTGTATTAATTCTCATCCTTTCAAAGTAATTAGTGCTTAAAAACTGTGTGCAATAAATTCAGTACACAATTTTATAGTCATATTTAAGAATAATGTCAACACTGATTTTTACAGTCGATGACCTTATTGTAAAGTTTTAAACATTGCTTTCCAATGTCAACAAATCTTCTCTCACGCGTTGGTTAAATTTGGTGTGTTTCCAGTTTTTTTTTTTTTTTTCATAAGGAATGAAAGGAGCAATTATACGTGTGTGTGTGTGTGTGTTCATTTCGGTTGGTAGGATTGGTGATGGTCTCTAGGGGGAAAGGAAGAAGACAGTTGTATATTAAGTAAGCTTTTACGTCATTATTGAATTCTTGAATCTGATTGGCTGATACATGGAAGTGATCATTTGATCATTGATCATTTATATCTGCTCAGAAGTGAAGTATTTCCAGGTCCATTGACCATGTTCCACTTATAAATAACACCATATTCTTTAAAAAATTGTTAGAAAAAAACTTGAGCTGTTTTTTTCAGTGCTCTTTGTTGTGACAGGACATGATTTTACTCAAAAGAGCTGGTTATGAATGAAAACCTGAAATAAATCTTTTATTTAGATTTCATATAGTCATTATTTACACAGAGTTTACCAAACAACATTATATATTATTTATATTAGTTCCAGAAAAAAAATCTATTTAAATTTTTCATTACACATTAATTGACATCAAATAGTTTTATCATTTTTATAATTTGCAATAATAGCTGGAATTTTCAATACTGTATCTCCCTGCAAACTATAAACATAAGAACTTAAATTGCAAACAGTGCAAAACAACTATTTATATTTTTCCAGTACACATTGTTTACGTCAAATAGTAATCATTATTTTACAACCCATCTAAACTAAAGACTATCAGTAGTCACAATTTCAACAAACCTCATTTAACTTTATCCACCTTGATAATGTGGTGCCATTATAACATCAGCAGAATTCACATAATAAGTGTTCAAAATATCAGTTTGCAATATACAGCAAGTGACAGTTATATCCCTGGCCACCTTTCCCATCGAGCCCTGTAAATACAGTGCAGTTTTTATGAGCAGGACTCGAGAGAACAATATTGCAGCAACCAGCTTTCTGACAGTCATAACTCAACTGTGTTTGATGAGAGAAGCGAGAGATGTGGAGAGAGCAGAAGTGGGCAACCTGGGGCGCTTGCACAGACTGACACAGCAAACAGAATATCACTGTGTTACATCTCTCTCTCTCTTACACACACATACACTCTGTCTCTCTCTCTATCTCACTCAAACACACTATTTCTCTCTTTTTTTTCACCCAGTTCTATCCCAGTTTTACTAACTTTCTCTCCCAGAGGACGTTTTTTAAATAACCTTATTTATTTAACCTTATTAAATTATATCCCAATAATGATGCCAATGTGTTTAATTTAGCTTGAGATAGCACAATGCATATTTTTAATTACGTGTTGAAAATCTCACCCAAAAAAATGCCCCAACAACCTTATCAAGCTGGAAAACGGTTTCATATGCCCCAAAGGATAAAAGATCAATTGTAAAATATGGTTCTGCAATATTTCTGCCTTTAGACTGCACTGCCCTCTATTGGCTTTGAAAGTGAGTGACTTTTCATCACTAATTATTAGTCACTAAGGGGTGAGCACTGTGGTCTTTTACAAATAAATGCAGTGGGATTTATTAATATATTTTAAGATGCTTTCTTTGTATTATTTGTATCCATCTGGCATGTATGAGAAGATGATGTTTGAGCATTTATACATTTCAAAGTCTTCAGGGGGTTCATTATTCACCGTATGAATGCAATTTAAAGATTGTTTTTAAAAGACCAATGCAGCGATAGGGGATAAAGGGAATTATTAATCAATTAAAATACTCAAATCAACCGGTATAATTTTAATAATCTATCTAATAATATATTAAAATAAAAAATTCTCAGGAATAATGCTAAAAATATATATATATATATTTTCTTACATGACACTAGTTCTCAATTTGTTTAATTAAAAGGGGGTGAATTAACAGGGTAACATTCAAAAGTGCATTCACTCATTAATGAGAAGGTACTGATTAGATACAATATGGTTTTAGTTGGAAAATGATAAGTTATGACTGTTTTATATTCCACCGGACCCCAACCGGAAAAATAGTTTTTAATGCATTATGAGGGCTTTTGTCTCTTGTAAAGTTAAAGGGAGGTTACCCTCAAATGATTATTTGTTAATTTGGGGGCAAACTATTCCTTTAACAACAACACTATTCAATGAGACCATACACTGGTGTAGGCCTAACATTAAAAATGGTGCTCACACTGCTTTCTTTTTAATGCCTGATTGGCGATTAAAGGACACATGTATATCAGAGGCACTGATTTGTTGCCATAGGAACTTAACTTGTCCTTTGGTGCCATCTGTGATTGTTCAGAAACCTCTTTGTACTCAGCATGCTTCAGTTTCCAACTGTTGTTAATCCAGCATCTTAGATTTAAGCCTCTGTGTTAGCCGTCATTTTAAGACTGACACGTTGTATTTACGCTCTTGGCAAGAAAAATAGCAGAAACAAACAGTAGGCATACTGAAATTCAAGGCCTGAAGATGTCACTTTATTAATAAACCAGCAAGCAAGACTGAAAAAAAAACGCCAATGTGTGGAGTTCCATCAAACAGCATGATGCATGATAGCCAATGAGTTTCTGTTGAGTCCCACAATAGAGACGAGGGGAATCAGGCTAATACCAGAGACAATAAGCACTGGAAAGGTATATTTAGGTGTATAGAGTAATAAATTCAGTGACTGTGATAACGCAGCTTCCTGATTGGATGTGATGTTTCAGGGCTTTATGACAACACAACCACTCTCCTGAATTAAGTGATTGGCTGAATTCGGAATTGCATACTAATACTATTTGCTATATATTTGCTATTATAAATTGTAATAGTATGCTAGTATGCTATTTCCTAAATAAATAAATTCCATTCTAGTATACTACTCTTACTATGTCTATAGTACACAGTACAGTGTTTATACTGTGCACAGTATGCACATTTTCTGTATGCATAAAATATCAGATTACCTACTACTGTTTTCCAAATTAGCGCACACTGCACAGAAAACAATGAAATCTTGTTCCTGGCATTGCATAAAAAGTATGTCAATTGTGAATTTTTACCTCACAATACTTTTTTGAGTTTATATTTTGCAGTTTGGACTTTATAGCTTCGCAATTGTGAGTTTACATCTCACAACAAAGAAAAACAGAAGAATTGTGGCATATAAAGTGCAATTGCGAGGAAAAAAAAGTGTAAACTGTGAGCAAGAAAACTCGCAAGAGAAAAAAAGTCAGAGCTTTGAGATAAATTATATTGTTTATTCCATGGCTGAAACTATAATACAGAATGCACTCAACCTTCAATTCAAAACGTGTTGCAAATGAACCAGATGTAATATGTTATCGTGTCATTATATGATCAGAATGCCAAGAGATTTTTGGGATCGGAAAATGCAAAATAGTTATTTTATTTTCTGACACAACCATCGCTCTCTGAATTAAACATGCGCTTAATGAGGTCATGTGACAATGTGGCATACAACTGACTGGACTATTTAGTGGCATAATGCATATCTACTATTTTTTAACAATAGCATACTGTAGGGTACATTCAGGTTGATTGGGGCACTTTTCCAAGTCATCTAAACGGCAAAAAGTGTCCAATCACCCTAAATTCAACCTATAGTAGTACATATGCTAGTATTCCATTCTGAACACAGCAATTGTTGGATATGTGAGGTTACAAGTCACTTTGTTATGAGTGCTGGTATCTGAGTTCACCTTACGCATCTGTTATACTTTTGACCAAAACATAATGATGAAATACAAACTCATATATGCTCATAACAACACTTCTGATGCATTATAGTCCGATGTGAAATGAAAAGAGAAAAGATCCCCTTCCTACTCTTCGACAGAGTGTATGTTCATGTGAATGGTCCTGGGGGATCATGCAAATAGATGCGATGCACTCAAAAATGAAAATATAGATGAACATAACAACAATGTGATTTACTTTTCATTACGGTATCAATGAATAGCCATACTATACATACCATATATGTCTAGAAGCCACTAAGAGAGGTGCACAAGAAGCAGCGAAATGACATTCCACACATACGTTAAGATCTTTTGGCCAGGAGCCAATCAGCATTCATCATGAGGCTCAGGTTTTTACAACCTGAGTTGTGATTGGATGACTGCATATTTGGTGCATCTATTAGCCAATGATTTCAAGAATCCTCCTGAGAGTTTGTCGTAAGGGCTTAAGCATAGAATATAGTCTAAATCATTTTAATTTTCTCATTTGTAATAAATACACATTTCATAAGCGGCTTTGGGATATGGAGTAGCTCTGTACAATGTGCAAATGCAACAAGCACTGTGCTTACACTAATGCAATGTTAATACAAATACACAAGAGAAAAAAAGCCTCTTTGTCACTGTACTATGAATTAACTTTTGGAAAGCATTGATGAGCAAGAGTTGGCGGGGATGGAAAGATAAAATCTGGATGGGGAACGTCCATCAGGTGATTTTAAGCACAGCAGGTGATTGGTTGGTTGGTTTGTTGTTTGAGCGGTTAACAGATAGTCCAGTGTCGCTTCCTCACAGGTTAAAGTCAAAGGTCAGGTCAGACTTTGCCATCTTCTGTCGGTAAACACCATCAAACTTTTCGTTCATGGACACAGTGAAAACGTCCTTCCAAAGCCCGAAACGACCTGAAGCAGATGAAAACAGAGTTAGAAGAGCTCTTGATTTCAAAATTACCTCACAGTTTTGGTTTCAACACTAGTTAAACTCTATTACTTTGATTCCCAAAGAGAATAATTCATCTCAGTTGTGTTTTCAAAAAGCACTGACTGTTAAACTTTTATATGATGGAACTTATAGGAATTACATCAGTCAGACAAGGAAATTCATTCATTTTAAAAAGGACTGTTTAGATTAACTTTATAACTATACACTCAAATAATATTTAAAAAAAAATCTGATTAATTTATTATTTTAGTGTGCTTCATACCTTCCGGAATGCTGGCTTGGTTTAATTTAATTGGCTTGGATTTTTTTTTATTGCCGATATTATGGCAATCGGATCCAGAACATTGCTTAAAGACTTGACATCACCCAGACTCACCTTCTGTACCTCTCTCACACACATTTTCCATCTTCATGTTCACTGTTAATAATAAGTATACTACCTACTGTACTGTATGTAGTGAGTAGTCAGCAGCAAGCCAAGAATCCATGCACTAAAAGAACAGAACAAGACACAAGAAAACAACAAAACAGAAAACTAAAGTGCAAATTACAAAATAATGTAAAATAAATGGCAAATCCTCTTAAAGTTTAATCAATAATAACAAAATAATAGGACAAAGACAACAGATAGCAACAGAAATTTCCATAGAAATAAAGATGCACCATGCATATTCACCACATGATGGCAGCGGTTCCCAAACCGGCAGGCCCAGGAAAGTATTTGCATGCCCCCCACTGACGTGCACCCACATAAAGACATTGCAATTAATACAGTACTAAAGTAAATCATCTTCAACAAGCTTCTCTTTGTGTTTGTGATGTGAAGTCTCTTAAAGACAGCCCCCATTGACTTCCCCATTGAAGTCAGCATACCATCGTTATGAGCTAATAAAATGTCAAATTAATATTTTGTGTTCAATTATTTACTTACTGAAGAGGTTTATTTTGCATAGCAATCTTCTGAATGTACACTATCCCGACCCTTAGCCTTGCTACGCCCCCCGTTTATACCTTCGAGCGCCCCCTTTTTCTCCTGTCGTCTGTCTCTTACCCCGGTAGATGGACAGGGCCTCGGAGTTGCAGCACTGCTCAATGAGTTGGTTACAGCTCTCCACCATGCTCTCCCGCTGGGCTTTATCACACGCGATACCCAGGAATCGAGCCAGCTGCTCCACCAGGGTCCCCAGATCCTCCAGAGACAACAATTACAGGCAGCAGGAAAGGTGGAGAGAAAGAGAGAATGACAGTCTTTCAGTTATGTAATTGTGACTCACACCTTGGTCTTACTCAGATGAATACATGAACACGTAATAGGCTTACATCATAACTTTTTACATTAAAAATACATCTGTTACAACATAATTAACTTTGTCAAATGATTTCAGGGACCTCGAGGTGCAGCTGACTTTTTATCTAGCTGTTCTGTGTCCAGAAAAACTAAATTGCTAAAAGTACATTATGCAAAGCAACCAATTTATGTATGTGCAACTTTTGCTATTCGTTTATATGTTATTAAAACATGTTAAACTTTTCAACAATGATAGCAATCTAATTCATATTTCTTGAACTTATAAAGTGCTGAAACAATGAAAACCACGGTTTTAAATATATGATAACTCCTTACAATAAGGTTTTATTTGTTAATATTAGTTAACTACATTAGTTATCAAACTAACAATGAACAATACCATTTATTCAGCATTTATTAATATATCTACAGCATTTATTAATGTTAGAATCTCAACATTTCCTAATACTTTATTAAATACAAAGGTTGTATTTAATGCACTAGGAACTAACGTGAACATTTTTAACGAAGGTTAAATATATATATATATATATATATTGCTCATTGTTAGTTCATGCTAGTGTAAATGGTGGCTTATTTTAAAGTGTTACCATATTTGATATTAACATACATAATATCCTTTATGTTCAGCATAGTCTCTGACCTCTAACTGCTTAAAGATTCACAGAAAACTGGAACATGGTGTCCTATCTATCTATATGTTTCAGTACATTAGTCTGTTGCCTTTGTCACATGCAATGTGTCTCTGTTTGTCTGTTTGTGCTTTCCTGCTGGACTCTGAGCTCTCTTAATCGCATTACACCATAAAGATTATGGAAACAACATATCCAAGCAGACTGACTATCTGTGATTCCCCTCCTATGCATACCTAACACACTACCATCAAACTTTCCAAGAACTGTTACCAACTGTAATAATGTGTGATTGTTTGTACTGATACTACATTGACAAATGTCGAAGAGAGTGTGTTCAAAATACAATACTAATGCACTGTTTATTGAAATAAGAAATAGTGAACACTGAATATACTGTACACTACTATTTTTTAAAGATTGCACACATTATGCGATGAGTTTGAGTCATTTATCATCTCTGCATCACACTTTACAGGAAACTGAATTAAAGCGGAAAGTGTTGTTATTGTTGACTAAAAGTATTAAAAAAATAGTTTTTGATACTTGAAATAAAGCTGACAGAATATTAAATGTAAATAATAGATGGAAAAACATAAACTCAAAAACTTAAATGAATATTAGAAATGCTGTCTTGGCAAGTGCCTGAAATAAGTTGAGGAACAAGTACTAACATTTCTAAGTGACTAAAAGCTATACATAAAAAAGTATGTATGAATTCGTATATATATATATAATCACATACCAGAATTACTAAAACTTGAAAATATAAAAATGAATGCTATTCAAAATAATCATAAATACTATGATAGTAAATTATAGTGTGTGTGTGTGTGTATGTCAATGCAGGTGGTACCTTGTACATGTCCTCATATTTCAAAAAGAGAACATTAGAGTCCATGCGATGCTCCCAGAACTCCTGAACATGCTCAAACCAGGAACCGTATCCCACTGCCGAGAAACAGGAACCAGACAAAAAAAGTTAAGTCTCATACACTTTCCTTTTGAGCAAATCTGTCACTTTTGAGTCATGTCTCTCACTCACACTTATCGTTCATGAATCGCCTGCAGAACTCCTGGAACGTTCCCCGGTAGCTCATGGTTCGTAAAGAGCGATGAAACTGGTAGTAGGACACCACCAGGTCTTTAGGGTTCCTGGCCATATATATCACCTAGAGGACATACTCATATTCATATCAAAATCCATACAAAAAGTGAATCACAGATGAAAAGACTCTTTACACCATAAGCAAGGTAAAATACAAATGCAATTCATTGTACACTACTGTACTTCTATTATGCTCATCAAGGCTGCATTTATTTGATCAAAAATTGTTTTCTAAATTTAATATAGCCTTTAAAATGATATGAATTACTATGATGGTAAAGTTGAACTTAAATCGTCAGTGTCACATGATCATTCTAATATGCTAATTTGCTGGTAAAGACACATTTCTAATTATTTCAATGTTGAGAACAGTTGTGCTCCTTAATATTTTTATGGAAACTGGAACTTTTTTTCAGGATGCTTTGATTGAATAGAAATGTCAATGTCATTGTTATAAATGTCTTGACTGTCACTTTGAAACACTTGATTGCATCCTTGCTGAATGAAGGTATCAATGGTATGTATAATAATAGAGAAGGTTTTGAGTGAATGGGCCCTAATGAACGATTGGAAGACATGATTAATATGTTGCACTGTGGTCCAGCTGACCTTGCCTTCTCCATTGTGCATGGCTGTGGGCAGGAATCGGTACGGCAGGTGACTTTTGATCAGACGAGGCGACGTCAGTTCCTACATTAACAAAAAATTAACTGCGGTTTGTCAGTCAAAGAGGTCAGAGGTCAGTATTCTCATGCTGAAGGCCATAGTTTTGGTAAATATGTGCATGTAAGAGAGTTTACCTGGATAATCTCCAACCCCGGCTGTGGGTATTCCAGCACAGGAAGCTGCTCATCAATATTCATGAGGCCGATTTCATCTGGGTCCGCACCCTGGCTCACCAGATACACCACCTCCTGTAACAAACTCGTTCCTGTGTGTGTGAGAGGCAGGAAGGAAAGTCATATCGGATGTATTATTGATGGTTAAAAGATGACTTTGCCTGCTGTACTTAAATGAAATGAGTATTATGCATTTGCCTGAATATAGCCTAACCTGCAAACCCAAAACTATTTTAAAACCATTCTTTGGTTGACTTTTTTTATTTTATTTTGTATTAGTTTTGACCATCCCCGCTAATGAGGAGCAGCCCCGCCCGTTCAACTGTTTACTTGTCCTACAGAATTAATATTACAACAGGTGAAGATCTGATATTTTAATTCTATTTATCTATTTGTTATGTAAGTTTGTTCTGACATTTTTTTTTTGTTTAATGTACAGACCAACAGGAAGATGTCACATTCCAAGAAAACATTTTGCACAAAATGTACAAATGAAATATTTATATGCCATAACAAATTAATTGTAAGAGTAATTATGGATGAAACACATGACAAGCAACTGACAAAAGAGCCTTTAAAGCCTGGCCAGTTTTATTTGGATCATCTAAAAAGCCTGAAAAATGCAAGTTTGTGGACTGATCGTATATACTCAAGTAGATTTTTTTTTTTTCTGACTCTTTCTTGTGTGTGTGGAGGCGTTTCAGCGTCCTCTTTCACTTCTTATTTTTGCCAATTTTCGATGAAATGAACAGGCCGGCATGTGACTATCTTCCGTTTAGTTGAGCTTGTTTAGTAGAAGAGATTGTTTTGCCAGTTCAGCAGAACTCCTATTTCTTTATGAGTTTTCAGGCCTTATGGGAGCACACAACAAGGGCATAATGCAAAAATGACCTTGAAATGATCATAATGCGTCTCTTTCGCTCTCGTTTACGCTTGGCTGATTTGAGAGCAGATAAGTATAAATTAACTTCATTAAATAACAGAATAAACACACAACGCTTTCTGACAGGCCCTTCCTCTTAAAAGCACAATCGAGTTATTTTAAAATATATGTAATCATACACTGGGCCATAACTAGGGTATCCAGGGCCCTGGTGAAAGTTTTTGTATTTGAGTGTTATGCAATTATATAACATATATGTCGTGTATGTATATATCTTACAACAGAGGTATCAACCTCAAATGAGATATATATATATATATATATATATATATATATATATATACAGTTGAGGTTCTCCATTAAACATTCAATAACCATTCGTTTTATCTATTTACAGCTATTGGAATAGTTATAGTTAGTGTAATTTTTTTTAGTTTGGACTTTGTGTATACGGTAACATCAGAATTAGCTAAATGTTTTTTTTTTGCTTGTTTTTTGGGAAGGAAATCATATACAGTAGTGGTCAAAAGAGATGTCTAGCCTGGGAAAATTGACATCTTCACCCTTTATTAAAAATGTGTTTTGTAATCATATTGCATAGTTGAGCTTGGATTCAATTTTTTTGTGATAACGCAATGAAACATGCCAAATTTTGCGGACATCATTTTTGGCCAAGCTGTTATACAAAGAAATCTTGAACGCATGCAAAAACAAGAGAGAACCAACAACATATTATTAACAGATCATGTTGTATGCTTTTCCTGTGAGCTTTTCGTTTTTCTGTTTTTGCATAGTAAAATAAACCTGTAGCTGTGGTTTTTGCCTTTTTTGCCAAATCATTTTGCCAGATAAACACTTTAACCATGTTTAGGGGTTTGTTCTTCCTTCACATTTATTTTATTTTATTTTTATTTTAATAAAATATGTTCCTCACTTTTTGATGGTTCAATCGAACTTGTAGGGTCATTAAAAACGAATCACTTTTGACATTACTGTACATTGAACTCTCATTGATTGGATTCAGTACATCATTAATGATGATTAGAGAACATTACATTCTGCATGCTTGCTTTTAAAGGAACAACACACAGAAATAAATGTTAGCAACTTTAAAGATCTGGAACTAATTTTATGAATCCAGGGCTTACAAACACAATGTGTCAGTGTGATGATGACGTGGGTTTGTTAATCCATTTGAAATCAGTTTTACTCCTTTCCTGACAGTCAAATAAAAGTGATAAAAAAATGAGAATGTGTTTGATTTGTGACCAATTTTTGTTTACAAAATCAATTGGCTTCAAGAAAACACACCAACAGGGTCACATAACCCTCCTGGTGGCCACTTCCTCCCACTGGACTGGAAAACAAAATGAAGTCAATCAAAATAAAAAATTATCCAGCAAGCTTCCTCAATTGATTTGGTTTTTATTTGAGAAGTTTTTATTTTTATTTTTATTTGCTTGTACAGTACAGTACACCTACAGTATCAACAAGACAATGTCTGTTTACTCTGCAGATTCGACTGACAGTGCAACGTGCGACTCTGTTGACCTGCCATCCATCACGGCCCCACTGGAGACACATTTCAGTGTGTAACGCAGCAGAGCTCGGCCTTTCCTCGGCTCCCCGGACTCAATTACACAGATGCTGGTGCGGCACAACATCCTCTGCAAAGCCAAGTCATTTCAGACCCTTCTCACTCTCTCACTACTGTCTATCTACCTCTCAATCCTCGTCCTAATGTTGTTTATAAGCCATGGATGGATTTCTTTATGGCTTCTCAAGTGCAAGCAGGTTTGAATGCAATGTAATGCGTGCATGTTCCAGTCTAACTTGCTTTTTTGATGCAGGACAACAAGTAAATTGCACAAGTAAACTGACAAGCATGCGTGGGAGAGGGAGCAATATATCCTAAAAGGAAACAGCGCCTCTGCAGTGAATGAACACGTGTGGGCATGGCAAACATTTCATCTTGCTGTTTTAATTTCACATCAACACACAATTCAAACATGCACCCAGAATTCTGATTTGTCGTGCTTATTAACCGAACATCACACAAAATCTCTAAAATAAGCAACTTTGCACCTTATTTTAATCAAACTCATTAGCTCTACGTGGCCATCAGACTCTCAGGGTGGAACAGACATGATTAGGGCCAGGCTGATTTTATAATATTAATACTAAGTACACTAATATTGCCAATACAATCCAGGCCATTGGTGAGACACATCGAAGTAAACACATTATTAATCGTGTTTTTAAAAGTGATATTTTTACTAAACAACCATAAATATGCATATTAGTATGTTTGTTTTTTTATGTATTTTATTATATTCACAAGCTATCTGAAACATGCTTTGGTGTAATCTAAATCGTATTGTGTAAAAATAAATATGCAAAAAAGTGACGTGCAGTGATGACCGTTTATTTTGGTAAAGCACCTCTGCATCCGCTGTGAAGGAAAAGCGTGCGCATGTAGCTATATGATTTCATACCTGATTTGGGGTATGTAACGATCCATATGTCGCTACTTCTTAACGAAAAGTTGGCGATCTCGTCCATCTTGCCCCTGCAGAAAGGAGGGAGTCGAACTCCATGATACTCGAAGTATTTGCTCTCGTATTCAATCGGGGTGCTCGGCGTGTCCACCTCGCTTTCCGCCATGCCTTCAAACGATTACAGCACGAAAAGCTCGTAGGGATTGTTTTTTTAAAAAAAAGATTTGGGGAGAAGAGGACGCATTAAATATCCACCAGCCCTTGATTGTTTGGTAAAGACGTGTCGCTTTGCTTGCGCCTTGACCTTCAGCCAATCAGGTGGCGTAGAGATGATGTAATAGGATTCTCTCAGTGATGCTCAGCATCAGCACCAGTCGTCCGGGGCGGGTCCTCGAGCACGCCAGCTCTTCATCGGTTATGTAAATAAACAACGCGTTTCTACAATTAAAACGATAGAATTGTGGTTGCTGAGTGAGAAAGTTGAATCCATTCATGTTTTTATAGACTACAATAGACTCATATCACGTTTGACTGATTTCTCAGTCAATTAGCACACATTGCATGTAGGCTACACTTACATAAGTGTATTATAGAATATATCATCTAGGCTATTTTTAGCATTATGTATTGCATAATTATGTTCGTTAATGTGAATACCAAATTACTAAAGAGTGTAAATGCCTTCTGATAACTAGTGCATAAGGAGAATAGTGTCTAGCAAGCATTAACAAAAGCATCTATTGAGCTGCATAATTCTCAGGATGATTTTTGCTTGGAGACATTTGTATTCTAAGAATTATATATATATATATATATATATATATATATATATATATATATATATATATATATATATATATATATATATATATATATATATATATATATATATATATATATATAAATCAACATTAGAAGTAGGCTATCTATATTAATATATGTAAATCATAGACCAAGCAGTCTCAATTAAATTGCAAACCCCTGGTTTCAAACAAATGTTGTTTTATCTGAAAGCAACTTACACTAAAATATGGTAAAATGGCTTTATCTCAAGATGCACACCAGTAATTTTTTTTTTTTTCGAATGCACGTTTATTAAAGCCAGCTAAACTAAGGCCTTATCCTGTTTTATATATATATATATATATATATATATATATATATATATATATATATATATATATATATATATATATATATATATATGTATATATATATATATATATATATATATATATATATATATATATATATATATATATATATATATATAGTGTGGTGGACTGCAGAAACAAGCCCCGCCCATTCAGGAACTTGCTTACTCCCTTTTCTACCTTTATTATGCAGCAAGTTTCCTATTGGCTCAAAGGCTGACAGACGCAATAACTCGAGAGAGCAAAACTCCTAAACAACAGGAACTTCTGCTCAGTGCTCAGAGACATGTAAACACCTTTACAGAAGACATGCTATTGGTTATAACGCGAGGAAGAACAGCCTGAGATTTTGCCGCAGTCATGTTTGATTTAAAGGACGGGTGGAATCTGTCGTTCGCTGGATGCGGGTTTTTAGGGATCTATCACATCGGTGTTGCGAGCTGTCTTCTGGAGCAAGCGCCGTATCTGATCCGCGGGGCCAGTAAGATCTACGGAGCCTCCGCTGGGGCTCTCACTGCATCCGTGCTCGCTACTGAGGCGTGCTTAGGTATGCAGATCATCGGCTTACCCCTTTCAAAAGTGCTGGCTTTGTTGGCAACTTACTAGACTTTTGAGTCATTTTACTGATTTTAGTTTTCTAGGGGATTTCTGCATTTTCCTACCTTAAATGGATAGAAGAGACAGGATTACTTAATATGTTAAACAGTCTGAATTTAGTCTTCTTCTTCTTCATCTTTTTTTTTTTTTTTTACTAATTTTTTAGTCTTTTTTTATTTTATGTTTTCTAAAGTTTTCATCTATTTCTGGTATAATCACCAAGTCACACAATTCCTACTAGACAAAGAGACATTTTTTTATCTCATCACAAGACCAAAATATTTGAGCAATGCTATTCACTTTACAACTCTTTACTTTCTTTCTGTCTCATTTGAAACATATTAAACTCATTTGAAAAATGACTAAACTCTCCAGAGTAATGTGAGAGAAATCTTTGGGCAATAAAATCTCTGAGTATGTAATTCAGAAGCAATTTTTTATTTTAAGCATTTTTTTATTATTATTTTTTTATTGGGCATTTAAGCAAGAGCCAGTGGTTCAACCTTAAATATTTTACAAAAAGTTTTCTTGTTGCAGTATCCAATTCAGATCGAAGAATTGTGCTGTTGATTTATGCATGAATTATTGATTTATCAAGTCATGCATAATCAAATTTAGTTAATGAAACCATTCTGAAACCATTATATCATGTTTGGTAAATCTCAAAGGTGGAAGTCTGTTTGATATCATGACTGTATTCTTTCACTTTCGTGTTATATCTGAACTAGAAAGCTGATTCAGGAGCTTATCAACCTTTGTTTTATTACGGGATAAGAGATTATCTGTATTACTAAAAGCAAAGATGAAAAATAATCTCCAATTTCTGTATTGCAGTTAATTTTTGCTTTAATTTTTCCTTTTCATATTTCTTACATCACTGTTTGTGTCCGTTTCTTTTCATTGCTGTAGAGAAGTGTTGTGAAGATGTCATCAACGTTGCCAAGGAGGCACGGAAGCGTAATCTGGGCCCTTTGCACCCAACATTCAACATAGTAAAGGTGCTACGTGGAGGCCTGGATCGTGACCTGCCGTCCAATGCACACACGCTGGCCTCTGGGCGACTGTGTGTGTCACTGACACGGGTCATGGACGGGCAAAATGTTCTGGTGTCGGACTTCAGCTCCAAAGATGAACTCATCCAGGTTAGGGCTTCACTTTAATAAAACGTTTATATACCTTTATCTATATGAAAATGGTTTCATGGGGCCATAACATGACATCACACTAATTCTCATGATGATAATGCTCTCAAAATGATGTCATTAAATTTTATTGGAGGAGTTCCCTAGAATCATTAGGCAAATCCCAGTGTTTGTTCATTATTGAATATTGAGGTTAGATTTCAGCTGACATAAGAGCTCAGTTGAACACATTTAAGAATCAGAATTCCCTCAAAAGTAGTGCAAAATAAAGTACAAAAAGGCTGCAGATTCTGCCTGGGTCAAAAAATATCAAAAATGCCATTTAAAATAACTTCAAATTTTTAGCTTTAGCTGAGCTAGTGTTTTGTGTGTGTGTGTGTGTGTGTATGCTAGTGTTATTTTGTGATTTTTTAAAAAAAATATTTCTATTTTGCTTTAAAAATTAAATAAAAAATAATTAAAGCAAAATAGAAATATTTTTAAAAGAGCACAAAATAACAAAAAACTCATTAAAATATAAAATATAAAGTTAAAAGCTCATTCAAATTCATATACATACAATTCTAATATATATTCACAATTCACAAGCTTGTGATTTAATTCAATATGGATTAATTGGGGCCTGTCATGTACAGTACATGGCAAATTTCCTCAAGGAAAAAAATATTTCTCAGCTATAGAGAACATGTTACATCACTATAGTATTAAAGGTTAGAATGAACTGATTAGTAGGCTTCTTGCATTTTAATTAAACATTAGGAAAACTTTTGAACACATATGTTTCTACATTTTTTTTAATATAAACATTTAAATTATGGCTGTCATAAAAACATTATTATTAAAGAACAGGTTAATGAATATGTAATATATTTAGCTAAAGAGAGTTAATTTATTTAGCTGATTAATACGTTTATATTCAGTGAATGGCTTATCTGAGGTAAATGTAATATTGCGTCACATATTGCGGCACCAAAACGATCTGTTATTGTTTAATTTATGTAATAAAAGTGACAAGATTTGAAATCTGAGACCACAAAAGCACAATTGCGATTTATTGGATGGGAGGCGCTACAAAGCTTTCTTTATTCATCAACTGAAAACAGCATAGACTAAAAGATCGATTCTTGGGATTTAAGAATTCAAAATGAGAATCGATTAATATAGAGAAATCAATATTTTTAACACGGCCCTAATAAATAACACTGCTTTAAATCTATTTTCACTTTCTGTTTTCTCTCCATTCCCAGGCTCTTGTTTGTAGCTGCTTCATTCCCGTATATTGTGGGTTAATCCCTCCTGCCTACCGTGGTGTGGTAAGTATTAAAGTTGGATTTTATTTCACATGAAAGAATTGGGACATTGCAACTGGAGTTCATTGCACTTCAAAGAATTCAGTCACTGTGGCACACTGAACCAACATTGGCCTGAATAAGAGTATTAAACATTCTTATTGTTTTGATCAAGATCTTCTGGTTGAACTGTGACCTAGTGTCTGCAAATAAACCACCCTCCTCTCTATAGTCTGTACATTGTGTACTTGTTCTTCGGAAAGGGGAGGAGACTTCGATGTATAGAAATAGCTGAGAGGTCAAACAGTTCCTGTAAAGCTTCGTCTCTGTTTACAGTTACAGCCCAGTCCTGTTCATTATTTAGTTACTATATGGAACAATGTTCCTGGACTGTGTTCAGGCAATGCAGATGATACTTTACTCCAATTACTAATCATGACTTTCAATAAAAAAGAAATAAAGCCAGATTAATGAAGGTTAATCAAAACTTTAAGATTAATCAAAACTTTAAGCAGATTAAGCTGTGACTGGTTCATTGAGTAAATATAAGCTGTGAAGGTGACCTATTAAGACAAATAAAGGCTGTTATATAAGTCTTGTGGTCTGATCACACCACCAGTCCTGTATCATCCCACTTTCAACTCGCAATAGCCTCATTACAAATAGTACATTTCCTATCAGGGATCAATAAAGTGCTGCTTTCTGGCTAGCTATCATATATCAATATTTAATGTTATAAATGGGGAAAAAATGTAAATCTCTTATAGTCTTTTATCAAAATAGTGGTTCCAAAATGTATATGTATTATTTTATTGTAAATGTAAAACTTAAAAAGAACAGTGTAAGAGATGACATTCTACATTAAAGCTATAATTGTATAATCTGTACAAAATATATAAATATTATATATTCAGCTTGTTGACATTAATTGAGAGGCTGCATGTAATATTTGTAATTTGTAAAAAAGTGTATTACCTTTATGAAAATATATTATTTAAAATAATATATATTTTATACATAAAATGTTCAATTATAAATGTATAAAACAAATACATATTATGTAGACATACATATACTGTCATGTGAAAAAGAAAAGACACCCTTTTGAAATCTATGGTTTTAAGTATCAGGACATAATAAAACATGATCTGATCTGAACATATTACACATTTAACAAAAAATAAAGCCAGAATGAAGAAGCCATGTGTGAAAAACTAAGTGTGCCCTATGATTTAATTGCTTGTAGTAACACTTTTAGCAGAAATAACTTAATGTAATCATTGTCTTATGGGATTTATAAGTCTCTCACATCATTGTGAAGGAATTTTTGCCCAACGTTTCTTCATTTGTTTGAGGTTTGTGGGCATCTGTTTATGCACAACTCTCTGAAGGTCCCGCCTCAGCATTTCAATCGGGTTGAGGTCTGGACTTTGACTGGGCCAGTACAATGCATTGATTCTTCTTTGTCTGCCATTTTAGTGTATATTTGCTGGTGTGCTTGTGATCATTGTCCTGTTGCTTGACCCGATTTTGGCTCACATTTGATTCTAGAATAATTTGGTATTGGTCTCCCCTATTTTGGCTTTATATTTGTTAAATAAATAATGACACAGTGTAATATGTCATGTCATGTTGTTGTTCATTTGAGATTGTATTAACCTGATTTTCAGACCTGCCAAGAACCAGATGATTTCCTGATACGTAAAGCCATAAAATGTGTGTATATGTGTGTGTCTATATATATAGAGACCTAAAATAGCACATCTCTCTCTTTTTCTCTCGTCAGCGTTATGTGGATGGTGGCATCAGTGATAATCTGCCCCAGTCGGAGCTGAAGAACACCATCACCATTTCTCCATTCTCAGGGGAGAGTGATATCTGTCCAAACGACAATTCCACCAGCCTCCATGAACTGCGTTTCACAAATACTAGCATACAAGTCAATCTTGACAACATGTACAGACTGAGCAAAGCCTTGTTCCCCCCAGAGCCCAAAGTAAGAATACCAAGCACTCATTCACATGCCTTTACACAATCACCGTGTTAAATTATGCCTTTGAGAAATGTGCTTTTATATGCCTTATATTTATTGCTCAGTGGCTGTTAGATGCACCATTGAACATGTCTTCCTAGAACATGCACAGTACATTTCCAAATTTCAACATAGGCATAAAACTTAAAGTCGGAATGAAACAGAAGTTGTGTATATCTGAGTGAAACGGCTTCTCGAACAAGAAAAAAATGTAGAGGAGGACTTTTATTTTGTCCTTGTCAACAGAGAAGAGATTAGATGTTGCTACCAGTGGGGAGGGAAGTTGTTTTAATGAAATATTACGAGGGCACGTGAGTTAAAAAAAAAAACTATTGATGTACACAAATAAATCTTTTATAATAAAAACAAGAATTATCACATTTAGATTTTATGGTGACCCTAAAACTTATTTACTGTCAGATTAGCAGTCTCATTTTGATGGGTCATTTAATTTATTAGTTTTCACCCATTTAATTTTCCATGATCATTTCTGTCTTTTCTATCCAGTTTTAGATGGAATCCAGAGTTAAGTGTAGGCTCGTTACAAAATCCGTATTTCCTATTTCATTGGAGTCACTCATGTTCATATTTATCTAAGCATCATTTAATTAATTTGATTTTTAATAATGAGTTAAATCATGGTCTCTGCTTGTGTTTGGCAGGTGCTGGCAGAGATGTGTCAGAGTGGGTATAAAGACGCCCTCCGATTTCTCCAGGAAAACAGTGAGTGCTTTTTATCTTCAGTATCTCTTTATCTCAAAAGTTCATTCAGACGTCATGCCAAATATGATATGCGCTGCGGTTTAGAAGATAACCGGTGATGTCTCTTTATAGATTTGCTGCAAGCGGCGTGTCCTAGAGCAGACATGGCTCTGATTCAGGCGTCTCCCGCATGCTGCTGCCCAGGCAATCAGGATCCTGTCTTGGTAGAAACCACAAAAGAGTGGGTGCTGCGGAGACTCCGCCTTTTGAGAAAACACCACTGGTGGTTGGATGAACAGCTTGTCGACAACCTGCCAACGCCCATTAAGAAAGGTAGCACTGAATTATACTTAATGTCAGATATTCCTCTTATTAGCTTTCATGTGGTGCAGGGCTGCCAACTCTCACAGATTCAGTGTGATCTCAAGCCAATACTGGAGGATCTATGCATTTAAATATGGGTCGAGCAGAAAGGCTGCACAGTTTGACAAATTTGTACCCAGCACATTTGAAAATGCACTTCCGAATGCATCTCTGTCCCCATAGCTGCCCCACATAGCAGATGTGTAGCTAGCCCACATGTGTAGTGTGTAAAAAATAGTATAAAATTGTTTGTGAATATAAAAGCTCTGTAAAAGTCCAAAAGAAAGAACCGATTGTGAACTGCCGAAAAGAGTCATCAGTAATTCCAGTCTACATTTTTTCCAAATTTGCATAATGGCTAACCGCAAACAATGTTTACAATGACCCGAGATGATGCTGGCGATGACTTTAAAGTGTGACTGTGACTATATTACTTTTATCTATACTATGTGCATGTGTTAACAGTGTTTTGCGACGCCTGCAGAGAAAAGCATGGTCTACTGGCACAGGTGACTGGTTTGCTGCCGATGCGCGTGGCCTCCTACATGCTGATGCCGTACACGCTGCCGGTGGAATCGGCGTACTCTGCAGCTCAGAGGTCAGGGACATCACTTGAACTCTCTTGTGGCTCTGTTGATATCTGTATGGATGTCTGAGAGTTGTGTCCACATGATTTTTTAACTTCGGTTGTGTGCTGTTCATGTTTGAAAGGTTTTGGGAGTGGATCCCAGAAGTCCCTGCAGATGTGCGCTGGCTTGCTGAGGTAGCAGGCGGTGTTTACAAACTGGCTTGGAAAGGTGAAGCGTCAGAGAAGAGCGGGTGAGATCCCTCAGGAATTGTTCGATTGTTACTCTCAGACGTCACAAACCTTTGGCTGAACGTCTGATTTTTTTATTTTAAATGTGTAATCTGTTGATTTTAGTGTTGAATTGGAGTAAAATATTTGAATGCTGATCATTTCAATTATATTACACAAATTTTAATAAATCCAAGTTCATTAATTTTGTGTTTGGAATAGATGTGTGAAATATAAGTTAAACATAGAATAAGAAAGATCAATGTTATTACACAAAACAACCAAAATCAAATTGTATTTAATGTCTTTTCGTCTTTTTTCTTGTGCAGTGGCGCCCCCTTGAGGAGATGTGTGAGTGAACCGCCAATGCCTGCCACAAACTACAACGGACATATACTTCATTCTGCCAGCAACCTTGATGGCTACAACTGGACTTTTGCAGGAGACTTAAATGCGGCTTCTTCTCTAAACCCACCGGACAGTCCTATTAACAACACAAGTAATGATGAGAAGCAAATGGACCAATCCAGAAACTTTTCAGCTTAGGAAACTATATACCCGACTGCCCTAGTCATTCATATCACATGTAGGCAATGAGAGAGATGAGCTAATGCTCTGGAATCCAGCGCCGAGAGTAAATATATCATGTCAAGCACTCCTCTCATGATATTTTGAACAATCTCCAAATGTGCCTTTCTCTATTCAGAACCAAAGATGTGTTTTGTAGTTTGATCTGTCGTATCAGCCTTGTGTTTTGCTGGTGTGGACAGTGTATGCATGTCAGAGTTTACATTATAATTGGTGCTAGTACTTCTCTAAGACCTCAATATACTTTGATATGTGCCACACAAGTCCATGCCACAAATGTGTACAATCAAATAAACCGTTTGAGCTCATTATTATTGGTTTCTTATATTATGCATTAAAGAGCCTTTCATTCTCTCCTCCTCACAGCAATTTCCTGGCAAATGATGAAATTTGTATAGAAAAAAAGTACTGAACATGGTAAAAGACAGAATGTTTTGTTATTAAAGAAGTTCAATATATAAAATAATGTTATTTGTGTATGTGTGTGTGCATAAAAAAGACAATTTTAGTATTTATATGTTTGCATGGAAAAGCTTTATATATTTGATTACAACATTTTAATTTTTAAGTGATTTTAACGTGAATATGTGTCTCATTTGAGCAAAAATTTTTACCATAGCGTCCTTTCACTATCAAAGGTAATATTTGTAATTAGAAAAAAAACTTGGAGAAAGTAATTTTACAAAAAGCGTTGCTTGCGATTTCTGGAATGCTTCATTCTGATTGGTCAATCGAAACAATAATAAATATTTTGAGCATAAAACTTTTTATAGATACATTTAACAGAAGTTTAACGAATCATCAAAACGTTTGAAATAAACGTTCATTTGTAACTTGGGTTTTATTGTAATGATAATACAGCTGGGCAGATTGTTTTATTCAATGTATTTTTTCAATTAAAAGTAAAATTGAAAAGATAATAAATTATTTTTTATGTGTGAATTATTAAATTGATTTGAATCTTCATTTTATCAGACTTTCCTCTCAACAAACTGAATCAGACGCGCTGGCCCTTTAAACATTTTACCCACAATGCACCGCAGCCTGTACAGTACACACATGTAAGTTGACAGAAAGAAAACCTGACGAAAACTAGCAAAGAAAGATGCAGAACGGAGATGTGAACGGAGAAGAGGATGAAGAGTATCAGGTCTTCCTCTCTCTGCACAGTCCCGCTTTAAAAGCGGCAAGAATCCCCCCGCTTTACTGGAAGAGTTTGCATTTAAAACTAGCCAATGAGGTAAATCACAAAACCACCACTGCTGTGAATGTATATGTGCCATTTTGACAGCGTCTGGAAGTTGTTTTATTCTTATGAAACTGTAAATATTCATAAATAGCTTTATTTAAATAATAGTCTTACTGTCCCACGAATAAAACCAAGTACCGAGACTACAGTGTTGTTTGAACTTGTATGGGGAGGTAACGTTAAATTAATAGGGTTTCTTTCTCTTTTAGGTATTTGATGCTGGTGAAGTATTTGGGATTATGCATGTGGAAGAAGAGGAAGATGAGGACGATGAACACAGAGCCAATCCTCAAGCTGAGATGGCTTATAAAGTGATTGTGACCAAAGAGGGTGTCCTGCAGGCTGCTGATCCCACCAGGTGAGGACAGCATAGAGTCGTTTGGCGGACACTCAGGGAAGTTTAATAGTTTTAAATATAGACCATTTCAAAATATGTAAACAACACTGGTCCAGAAGCACTTCCTGTTTCAGTTTGTAACTGTTGTCTTTATTTCACATGTAAAGAAAACTTCTTAAAGATGTTTGTTTAACTTTTTGATTCAGTTTTAAATGTTCTGTTGGTTGTATTTTATCCCAGCTTTTATGTAGTGTTAAAAAACTGAAACAGGAAGTGCCTCTGGACCAGGGTTGTTTACATCTTTTGAAATGGTCTATACATTGGGCTCTCAGTTCTCTGTTATGCAACCAGCCCTCCCCTCTCTCACATTCTCTCTTGTTGAGTCACTATATACACATTACACTACCCAACAGAACGTGACATGTGCCGTAACCCACACAGGAAAGAGAAAGTTCACCAGGGTTCACAGAAATGGAAACAGGGTTTTATCTAATCTACAACAGCTTCTTGTCACAAGAGCGAGTAACATTTTTCTGTTTCTAGGGAGTGCATATGGATTGGACACAAATATTCTGGATGCCATTAATTAGTCTAGACTAGTGTAGGAAATGTCTTTTCTATATCTCAGCTTTGTCCAGAGTAAATGCTTTGTCGACACATTCCTTTGTACAGTATTTAACGTTATGTAAGTCAAACATCTGCTTTATATTAAGAAGGACCTCCATTCCTCCCTCTCCCCTTTCTTTTCTCCTTTACATTGTGATACATTTGAGAGCCTTTCAAGTGTGTGGAAATTTAGACGGATATTGACTATATATGGACTTATTATATAAATATTATATAACGTATATATGATATCTGTATGAAGTCATCTATGATCTTATTGGTTAGATGAGTATAACTCCCACTGTATTTCCAATATATATTTTGCATGCCAAGTATTAGAAAGCTAAGCTATTTTTCTGGCTTCCCAGCGCTGGTTATTTTCACCTTGTATTGTTCATTCACAACTAAAAGGACGGAGAGAAAAAGGCACTTCGTGGTTGGAAGACTTTCATTTCTAACAACTTGATAAATATTGTAATTATTTTTATCCCATTGTAACCTCTAGATCCTTCTAAAACATTCCCATAATCTGCTGCAATTAAATATTGCTCTTACCTTTAGATTAAAGATGTAAGATGTCGATTCAGGGTCCTCGGTGCCAATGCCTCTAACCAGTTCAAAAATGCACTGGGCATTTGCCAATATTAATATTTCATTACAAAAATCATGGAATATTGATAAGGAAAAATGACTCTTAGACTTGTTTTAAAAGTTCTGAATCACCACAACATGATTTCGTTTTATTTAAAAAAGAAACTCCTCAAGGCTTTTTATACTAACCCTGCTAGAGGCCGCTTTCTAACTATAGGCTGTCATTATAGTACAGCCAATTCCCTTATAAGATAAAACGTTGGACTTATCTTATTCCTTTATTAACAAATGCTTACAGAAGCACATATTCAAAAATATATATCCTTTACACACCTATTTTATTCAGCACATACACAAAAGCTTTATTTGGTAAGTTTTTATATCACAGCCTTTTAGACCCTTCTCTAGTTTCACACATTTTCTGTCTGAGGCAAACAATGAGTTCCCCTTTAAAATTAAATGTGGCTGTCTTTTTACTCCTTGCATGTATCAAAGCTATATTTACTATTCTTTTTTATTAACTTTTTTTTTTAGATCACTTGGAATCAAACCCATAACCTTGCCTTTGCTCTTCTATATGAACAATAGCAGGAATGCTTGGATTTTTTTGGCCGATTTTAAAATAGTTTTCTGTCTTTTGGTTTGTAGTGTGTTTCTTGTAGATCACGCCTGGACGTACAGGGTGGAGAGCGCTCGACAGCAGCTGCTGGAGATTCCCGGATTGCTGATCCGTATGGCCAGTCTGATGGGTCTGCCTTTCCACGGAGAGGCACCCGATCCGGACATCGTGGATCTAGTCCTGGACAACATGTGGAAATACAACCAAACATATCAGCTTTCCCAAGGGGTAAGAGAAGGAGAAATATTGAAGGGGCTATATGTTAGAGAATGTAATGTGATTAATACCGTTATTAATAAAATATCCTGTCCAAGACATTAAATATATATAATCCTGCGGTAACAAAGGAGCCTATCCTTTAGTTGTGTCCTCAAGAGTTAGGTGATCAGTCTATATAAATTTGTATCCTATCCACGTATACATGTAATATGCTTCCACTTTGGCTAGGCTGTTTGATCAATCAAATGTCACAGTGATTATTCTTCTCTCAAAAGAATGATCAGAAAGGGCCCAGTTAGAAGAAAGTGACTCGCACTCAATGATCCAAGGTTCAGGCTTAAAATAGGCTTAAAAATGTATAAATTTTGGATTAACTTGATAGACAAAACAGGTAAGAGTCACAACCCTTGTTGAACACAGATCTTATTTTTTGCGATTTTCCAAAAGTCTATGTGGAAAACGAATAGCTTTTCTTAACTTCCGTGTTGCCCTACAAAGTGACGTCATCACTTCACACTCAGCACTCTGTTGTCTATAATAAGTAACATGCTTGCATTAGACCGCTGTTGTGGGAAGCAACAAGTGGTTAAGAGATATGAGGTCCCTAATGCATATGATTAATGGTGAGAGCTGAGGAGGAAAGGCTCAAGACATAGTAATACATTTTAAATGTTCAAAGCTCCCATTAGCTCAGACAATTCCCTTAAACAAGTTTCATTATGCTTTTTATTGTGCACTTTCCTACCTCTGCGTTTGAAGACAGAGGTTCTGCTGAGGACAGTGCCATCCTCAGAAAGGCCTATTTCCATAATATGTAAGAAAATTTGTGTAATAATAGCCTTTTTTTGCCAATGTGTGAACAGCTGTCGTGGCAAATCAGAAGTCCCAATTCAAATCAGCTGAGTCAAATCTTGATCTTGTAGAGATTGAGCAGAGTCGAGGTTTCAGGTCTCAGAAGAAAACTTTATTGAGCAGTTCAACAAAGTGAGATGGTGGCCAAAGCATCTGAAGTTAAGTTGGTCTAAACCCTTCTTATTATACTCTTTCCTTATCGTAACTAACCAATTGATGGTTCTGCGCTTATCTCTTGTCTCCTGCTCCTCCCTCTGCCTCGCCACCATTATCGTATACGTCACTTGTTTTCTGTTTTAATTGTGGCGATTCCCTCAGCCTTTTATTTTTTAAAAAGTGATTAATCTATTTGTTCTTTGACATCTTCCATATGTTTCCACACCATAAATTTAAAGGTATATCTTCTTTTTAGACCCCTTCCCTGCTGTGTATACAGAGCGGTGTATACATACCACCTTTGCTATGTATACAGACCACCACTCTCCTTCCCATGTCCATGCTCTCACGATTTACTTATTAACCCACACACCTGTTCATATCATGGCCTATGCATCTCTCTCTAAGAATGCTTTTATAGCAAGCATAATATGACAAGTAGATTTCCCCAACACAGCTTGTAACGTAACCTAAAAATCGAGACCTTACTCGACTTCCTAGGTTGTCCATGAAAGCCTATCTCTGATTTTTATGTGAAGGGTTTTTGTCTTGAAAATCATATGGGATGTTTTATCATGTTTACATGCGCTCTCGAGATCCTCTCTTCCGTTCTAAGACACAAAATGAATCCTTATGTTCAGGATAATGCTGAAAGAGCCATTCCGTAATGTCATGCAAAGAAAAGGAATTCATTATAACCAGATAATGTATATAGACATGATGCTGGTGAACAAGGGTTTCTGAATTCTACATATACCCCTTTAATCTATCTCTAAGTGTGAGATATGACGTTGCTCCTGATTGTGATTTGATCATAACAATGTTGTTGCAGTCTGCAGAAGAAAAGGTGCCTGTGTGGTACATCATGGATGAATTTGGATCTCGGATTCAGCACTCTTCCCAGCCGACCTGCTGTTTGGCTCCTCTGTTCTACTCTCCGCAACAGATCGCTTACTCCGTGCTGTGGCCACTGCAAGACCTGGAGAATGGAGGTATGCAAACCCTAAAACAAGTACAAAATCAGAGCAAAGACACAAAATAAGAATAGTTTTGCATCTCAACTTTCTGTCGTACTTTAATATAAATGTAATATCAGATGCTAGATACCAAAACACAGAGTACACTACACTCCAAACAATATAGACCATTTCACAAGATGTAAACAACACTGGTCCAGAAGCACTTCCTGTTTCAGATTTATTTAACACTACATAAAAGCTGGGATAAAATACAACCAACAGAACATTTAAAACTGAATCAAAAAGTTAAACAAACGTCTTTAAGATGTTTTCTTTACATGTGAAATAAAGAAAACAGTTACAAACTGAAACAGGAAGTGCTTCTGGACCAGTGTTGTTTACATCTTGTGACATGGTCTATATAAATGTCTTTTCCTAAATGTATTCATGAGTGTTAGACCATCTGTCTTATAATTTAGGTCATGAGCTAAAAGGTAAGGAATGTTCAAGGATGCCTGATGCCTCCAGCATAGATAAGGAGCAGGGAGGGAGATAAGTGATATACACAACACACACTGAGAGCAGGTTTTTTATTCTCACAGTGAGTAATGGTTTTGCAGTATTCCCTCTGCAACATAATATATAACACGAACATGCAATTCAAATGATCCCTATGCTGTGTGTTTGATTCAGAACAATTCTGCAATTAGCTTGACTCTTTAACAAAACAATCTGCAGTCAAATGCTCTGTAAAGAGACGCTCATTTCTGGATAAATTGAGTGTTATGATTTTTTTGTGTATAATCGCGATCGTGATTCTTCCACAATTCTGGAAAAAAAAAAACATTGGAGAAATAAACCTAGAAGGAGGTGCAATGGATCTAAATATTTGCTTTGTTTTCACCAGTTTTCAGTTTCAGTTTTCTAGCTTGCTCTTTTTATCTGTAGATCATTAAACCATTACGCTGCCTCAGGAATACGCTCTCTGTGAACTGTGAAGTCATTGCCTGATAGGGCATTCATCTGCCAAGTTTTCGGAAACAGCCTTTACCTAGTATGAATGGCCTGTCTTTGTCTACACTGATAACAAGCTTCCAGAAACTTGTTTTCTTAAGGGAGAGCAGACTCAATCTCCAGGTGTCAGCATGATTTGTTAGCTTTGTGCCAGGCACGCTGTGGTGTTATAATTCAGCTCTCTCCAGCATTTCCTGATGGATTCTCCCTGTAGGATTTTAGCTGAAATATGTTTATGTAGGGCTCTTTACTTTTATTACAATGACAAATCTACATTAGAGTGAACATGATTTGTTTTTAAGAGTCATTCACTGAAATAAACCAATATCTAATGTACTGATATTGATATTTGATTTGAAAAGTTTTTAGTATTTAAAGGCAGAATATGTGCATTTGGATATATTAGGCATTTCTGATGAATCTCTCAATGGTTTATATATTCACTAATGTGTCACACTCATTTTTCATTGGCTTCTTCTAATCTTATGATTCTTTGAAAATAAAAAATATTTATTATGTTTCAGGAACAGGGTTATTATCGTTAAAACTATTAAAAACATTTCTGTTAATTTAAATAATGCTGAAATAAACTTTTTGTTTGGTTAAAGTTTATGATTCAAGGAGGAGATCTAGTCAGATGATAAAATCTATTTTATTTTATTTACGATCAAATAATAAATAATATTTCATCCATAATCAGGATTAAAAGTGTAATAAAGAAACATAACATGAACCGTGACCTTGTATTTGTGACTTGAAAAACAAATGTGCGACTAATATATGACTAAGACAAAGGGCCTTTATTCAAGGGTAGTGGGATGGAATGTGTTTTTTATGATAACATAGAGGAAGTAACAACTAGAGAACGGAGGATGCAACAATGTGTTCGTTATGGGACATGTCTCTTCATTTAGAGACTATAAAAAAGAAAGGATGCCCTCCCTTCTTTGTCACACTCTGCAGGCACTCTGTATGACCTTTTCTTGCAAGAAAATAAGGACAATTGGTACATGTTTGTCTCTTATTCAGTGATGTAAAATAGTTACATTTGCATATACATTTTATAAAATGTCTCAATTCCCAGACGGGGTCTCCCCAAAACTCTTTCTGGCTTTGTCATTATTGTTCTCCTCTCCTCCAGTTTAGCCTGCATCTCCAGTCGGGACCCCTTTCTCTTTCTCTTTCCCTCCCCTCTCGTCTGACTAGATCTTTTCCAGATGTTCTGGGGTTTGTGACCTCATGAGACCCTGGTCTCATTTTCCTTTTTGTGCTGTGGCTTCAGCTTTGTTAAAGGAAATCTTTGTGACTAAACTTAACTTACAAAACAAAATTTTCAATGGAATAAGGCCAATTGACCAATTAGACATTGTCTTTATTTGGGGGTGTAACTCTTTCCTCAACGTTATCTTCTCAGTCGCAGGGTTCCATATATTTCTGCTCTTGCAGTGTATATATTTTAGTAATGATTTCTATAATGAGAATGTGATACATTTTACCTCAGAACTGATTAATATCAGCATTTGGGATTTAACAAATTCAATTAACAATCTGTTGTGGACATTTTGTACCTAGATCGTAAATAACAATTAAAGAACAAATGAAGATCTCGAAAGTCATAAGTATACGTATTTATTTCTTGCAAGAAAGGCAGTTCACACACTGACAGTGTCTGAAATGAGAAGGGCAAAAGTCTTCTCCCTTTACAGAGTTTATATACCCAAAAGACCACCCTCCAAGATGTACCCTCTCCTCTTCTTATCTTGGGACTAAGGCTCCTGCACGTACACAGGGTTTCAGTTCCCCTAACCAAACATGTCTTGTGCTTTGTCCCACGCTTAGTCTTGCGCTTACTGCACCCTAACTTATTTATTGTTTAGAAAAGCAGAACGTTCTTTCCTTTTGCTCTGTCCTATTGACTTATTTGCAAAAAAGGGTACTATTGATCTGTCTGCAAAGCAAATACATCTTGTAGTTTTGTAACACATCTACTTTTGAAAGAACACGTCTATATAAAATAAGAACACATCTATGTTTTATAAAAAACACAAGCAGATATGTTTAAAGGGGTGATAAACTGAGAAATCAAATTTTCCTTGAGCGTTTGACATCTAAGAGGTCATCATACAGTATTATAAGAACATCCTGTAAGTTTCAGAACTGAAAACATCCTTGTTAGTCTAATAAAAGCTTTTATTGACACCAGCATTAGCAAACGACTCGTTTTTTTCAAAGTGAGGAACTATGACGTCAAAGAGGATAAAACACCACGCATTACACGCGTAGCTAAATAACATAGGCCTACTTCGTGATGACAAACCGGATCGAGAGTGAAACTCATTATAATATGCAAAACTGTTATCCCCTCACAGCAGTGGGCGTTTACTTCCACGTCTTCAAAGTGAGACGCCCATAAAAACCGAGAGTTTTTCAAAACCAGGGTAGAAAATAGCCTATTACTTATTGGTTTTGATGTTTTTTAATGTAAAAATCAAGCGAACGTCATAAGTTGACCTCAAACAACAATATAAAAAAAATGTAAAAAGCCAGTTCATGACCCCTTTAAAAATACATAAATGAATTTCCATTACAAATCCAACTTCTGTAAAAATTCCAGAGCAAATTACCTACTATTTTTCCGCAAATGCAATGGTCCTCTGAGAAATCGAATCCCGTCTAAATGCCTGTGATTGCCAGTATATTGAACTAAGTCTTCTCCGCATGTCTTACCTACCTGAGCTACCGTTTGCTCACCAATCTTTCGCATGCTGTCATTTAATTTTATTTTTTTATTAGTAAATGGAGCCAAATCGTGGAAACTGCGAAGACTGGCTATTTTAATGTCATTGTCAGGTCTAGATATCTCTGCTCATGTATGTGGGTTTATTATGAATAGCCACTTTTGTAAATCGTGAAGTTTATTTAAACATAGGGTTTTCATGATAAATTTATATCAATAAATAATCAATTAAACGACAGCACAACACATGATCTTCTGTAACGCCCACATTTAGAATCAGAATCATATTTGTCCTACTAGCATTTTTTTTTCCTTCTTTTTTTAGAGAAGTTTTGTCCAGAAAGTCCCTCATGCATATGACCAATGACTCATGGCTGAGATGTATAGAACAGAACAAAAGGTCCTCTTACAGCAGCACATTTTAAATGGTTGCAGATTTTACTAGCCCTGACAGTTCCCTTACACTGGCTGTCACACACTGACCTAGGGGTTTCTTTATGACCTTTTCTGCATTTGCTTCGAGATGGATGGTCTGAGAAAGCGAGGAACATGCCATTCTCTTTCTCTGTATATTCACATCTGTTTTTTGTTATCTGCATATATACTTCCAAAGCGTTTTGGTACTTTTGCAGGAGGTAAATGCAAAGACGGTGGGATTCTCTCCTCCTTTATTGGGTCAGGGGGATTATTTGTGGGCCAACAAGGAAAAGATAACCAGAAACGTATTTATAGACTTGTTATTCTCTGTATCATGTTTTCTGGAAAGGATTTGCATGCAGGTATTCTGGTCATTATATTCATCAGGAGCAGTCCCCGTATGTTTCATCAACAGTTCATGTTGGGATTGCGGGTTAGCTGTTGTGTCTGTGGTATATGTGACATTTTTCATATTCAAATTTATTCAGTTTGCATGTGCTTTTGCATGCCTTAAAGAAGAATATTTCCTGATCAGAAATCAAGCATACCACCTTTTGTTTCACTCTGGCTTAGTTATGGGATGCTGTCAACCAAACTTTTTTTATTTAGTATGGACTCCATTACTACTGATTATGAGTATTGTCGTGGCAAATCAGAAGTCCCAATTCAAATCAGCTGAGTCAAATCTTGGTCTTGTAGAGATTGAGCAGAGTCGAGGTTTCAGGTCTCAGAAGAAAACTTTATTGAGCAGTTCAACAAAGTGAGATGGTGGCCAGAGCATTTGAAGTTAGGTTGGTCTGAACTCTTCTTATTATACTCTCTCCTTATCGCAGCTGCCCAATTGGTGTTTCTGCACTTATCTCTTGTCTCCTGCTCCTCCCTTTGTTTCGCCACTATTATTGTTTATCCTACACATTTTCTATTTTAACTGTGGCGAGTTTTACGGTTCCCTGTTTTTTTAAAAAATAACCATATATAAGTATGTTTTCCTCTTGGAGCATCTTCCCACCATCAATATATAAGTATGTTTTTCCTCTTGGAACATCTTCCCACGTCATACATAAGTTGAGCCTCTTCCTTGTATAACAGACCACCATTTTCTCATAGGTAACATTTTTCCAGATGCATGCATCTATTTATATTCTTCTGGATAATACATACATGTAGCTACGCACTTGTTTATGTTCTCATGGGTTATATATATATATATATATATATATCCTCTCATACACTTGTTTGTGTTCTCATGGAATTCTCCATATGAATACACTTCTCATGAGTGAGGCCTCCTCCCATGCTCTCTTGTCTCACCTCATCAATGCACCCACTTGTTTATAACATGACTTGTGCATCTCTCTTCAGGAATCATATAGCAAGCAATATGACAAGTAGATTTCCCCAACAGTATTAATAAAACAATAATAATACTCCTGAAAGCAATATTAAATGATGGGCCTATTTATTGATTTTAAAAAGTAAAAATGTACTGAGCCCAAACTTTGGAAGGGCAATGTAAATTATCAGCATATAATAATAATAATTTAATTAAATAATAACTCATGTCTTGTGATTTGTGGGTTTGTAGACGTATATCTCAGTACATGTTCTGGGCCAAATGTGTCAGGAAATTGTTAGACTCAATACATCATACATAAAGGAAAGAAGCTGCTCTTACTCCTACATGCAAGATGTATTTACTGCAGACATGATAGTTAAGATAATATATTTAATCACTTTAACAAAAACATGTGTTCTACTGTGGTCTGTCTATTGGAAACTTTAGGCTTCTGCTCACAGAAAGAACAAAAGGTCAACCTCAGTCAAGAGACATCAGGATTAATAAGTGAAAAGAGCATTGAACACACATTTCAAATGATGATAATGATAAACAAACTATATGATTAACTAGATTTGATTAAATGATTAAACATAAAAAAGACCTATAGAAATGTTCCTTTTTCTGCCTTTCATTTTTTCCTTTAAATCAGGCAACTTTGGCTGATTCTTACATCTTTAATGCGCACGTCTGTCTTTATTGACTGGCTTTTTTAGTGAGTGGGTGCTCAACCTCATTCTTTTTACCTCTTGAATGACAGGATCAATTAGATTCCAATCTCTATGACCTTAACGCTCCACTGGGAACAAAGGGGATTATTTACCTCTGTGGAATGACTTTAGGCCACTTTAGGCTGCCCCTCGTGGAGACAAGCATGCTTCACTTGTCTGCGCATCATGATAAAAGCCAGATCAAAGATGCTCCTTTAAGTCCACCAGTCAGAAATTCAAGTGAGAATGGGAGAAATGGCAACCCTAAACAATATTAAGATCAGATGTTAAGTGGGCTTTTCGCATTCGAACGACACATTTGACTTTCACTATCCACAGGAAACAAAGGAGATCATCGTTCACACCATCTTACTGGTCTTTTACTGCTTGGTACTACTTAAGCCGTCTGTTCATGTATTCATTAGATGCTGATAAGTCCGAGTAAAACCTGGCTTGTGAAAGTGATATAGTGATATATATGAGCTTGATGTGATTTGATATTCAGATTTTAACATGAGATAACACATATAAAAAGTCATGTTTAGTTTGTAGAAATCATTAAATATTTTGCTGCAAAAAGTATATTTCTCAGCACATGAAAATATGTGAATCAAAGAGAGTTTTCCACACTTCCTAAATCCATGGAAAATAAGAGGATGCCGCCTCTCATTAACTTGGCTTACAGAAACACCAGTACCTATTGCCAATTGCCATATGGGAGGCCAGTTGACGTCATTTAGGTTAACAGAACACATCATTTTTAAATGCAAATGTGGATGTTTAAAGACAGCATCTTGGAATCATTTTCATTTACTCACTCTCAAGTTGTTTCAAACGTATGAATTTCTTTCTTCTATTGAGCAAAAAAGAAGATATGTCTGTAACTAGACAGTTCATGGGGTCCCATTTACTTCCATAGTATTTTTTTTTTTACATTCTAATCTGTTTTCTCTGATTGTCCTGAAGGCTGTTGTTTTGACATCCTCACAAGGTTATCATATACATAGACAACCCCTGTAGGCACAACATTAGATAAAACATAGGCAATATATTTTTCCTTCAAGGTTGAGTGGCAGCACATCACTGGAACTCAACAATATGTCCACACAAAGCAAACTTGAGCTGATATAAACTACTACTTAAAGGGATACTCCACTTTTTTTGGAAATAGGGTCATATTACCACTCCCCCAGAGTTAAACAGTTGGGTTTCACCGTTTTCGAGTGTATTCAGCCGATTTTTTTGATATTTCAGGAGCAGACAGTTTCTGGTCTCATTGACTTCCATAGTATATATTTTTTTAGATTTCGAGAAAGCACAGCCAATGCCATTCTCTGATGGGCCTATTTTGACACTGTTGAAAAGCAGAGATTATTTCAACCATAATTGTAACTTTTTAAAGGTCATGTGAATGTCTAGTCACAGTGACACGTCAAGGTGCAGGATAAACTTGAACAACAAATGTGGTTTTGACTCCAGTCTTAAGTGATCACTATCCCTGGGCCCAAGCATGTGAATGAGTTCCTATTAAATCTTTGCAGAAATATAACATTTTACAGCTATCATGAGAACAGCAAAATAAGAACAAAACTTCAAACTTTAGAACTCTTGATTCATTTGCCTGACGATCAAATCCGTTAATTACAATAATAACTGCATATTTCTGTAATAGCCAGATTAAATAAATATAAACTGAAGATCTGGCTCACGCTAGTAACAGTCACCTCTCAGATAACAAAATACAGATATTTTCCTTAAATTCATTGCATACGTTCTGCTATTAATGTATGCAATGAATTTAAGGAAACTATGATTCCTTTCCATTAAATAATAAAAGCTTTTAATTCACCTCTTCATTATAATGATGTTTTATTCAAATTTCTGCCTTTGATTTGATTAGAGTTATGATATTTTGACATTGATCAGAGGAGGTGACGCGTGATTTTGCATACGGAGAAGGAGACGCTTTGGTGAGGAGATGCCGTCTGTTGCCATGGCTACCCGATGACCTTGAGGCAGTGAGCGATGACATTCGGGAACCGTCTGACCTTTACTATGAAGTGAGGGAATTTAATCATCTTTAAAATATTATTTTAAATGTTACTTTGTCTATGTGGAATCCTATTTGGTTATTGTCATTACTACTTGTAATATGTCAGACTGTTTCGGTGTTTTTGTGGACCTCATTTTGATCCAAAAAAATCTTCAAGTACCATTTTCTCTCTACACCTCTGAACTTTTCCAGACGATTCTACAAGAGAACAAGGAGACGCTTCCTGTGGACATCCAGCCTTTTGCTGTACCAGATGGAAAAGTTCTTAAGTAAGCCTTTATGTTGAATGTCAAGTATTGTTTCATTGTGGTCTTTGCCACTCTAAAGTCTTATTTCCATTTCAAAATTATTTCTACATTATTTTGTACAGTATAAAAAAAAAGGTAACGCTTCCTTTTACAGTCCAGTTACCTATGTAAATACTATGTACTTATTTTAGTAACTACAATTACTGGGTAATAACTAGTACTAACCCTGAACCTACCCCTAAACCTACCCCTGTTCCATGTACTTACCTTATATTAGCCAGTACTTTCTAGGTAAGTACACTGTAAGTACACTGTAATTACTGTACTGTAAAAGGAAGCGTTACCAAAAAAAAACATGTGTATTTAAATAGCTGTGTGTGTGAGTGAGAATGAGAATGAGGATCTGGAACATGTCTCTTCATGCAACTTCATGAACGACTATAAATCTTGGGTCACTGCGTGGGCAGTTGTGTTCTCTGTCGAGATCCTTCTTCCTCCAAGGCCAGGGAGGTTTACAAAAACTGCATGGCATTAAAGGGTCATGAAATGGTCATGCATTTTTTTTTTAAATGTAGCTGCTTGACCTAAGGTGAACTTTTGTGCTGTTTTTATCTTAAAGAGGTCAAACACGTGTATGCTGTATGCACCACCCGACAGACCATAAAGAGTTCAAAATGTCTTAGATTAAATGGACATGCTGATTATATCTTAGCTGAACATCTTGCAGAAATGACGTTTTGCATTTGGTCTGTATTGTGTATTGTATTAAGATTGGCGCATTTCTGACACCTCAGAAGATTTATACATTTTCTGACACCTTCAGACAATGTGTGCATGCCCCCCCTTTCCTGGTGTGAAACCACAGGGGACTGACCGTCCCTTACACACATACATGCTCTTATCATATAAAAAGAGGAGCTTAGTCTGGTGCTTTGAAGCATCTGCATAAGAAGGAGATTATTTTCTGTAATTGTCAGTCTTAACCCTGCTCCTTCACAAGCTGTCTTTTCTCAGAGAGCTCTCTAAAACAACTTACCTTTTAAGCAAGAATATTATACTCAGAGTGGATTTGAAATATGTTTTCCTTAAGAAATATTACAAGTGATATTTACTGTTCATTCTTAAACTTTTAATCCTGTTGTTGGATTAGTTAATTTTACTCTTCATTTATTATTCGATTGTCTGCTGTTAAGAAATAAATTTGACTTAACGATCTGTCTGGATCTTCTCCTTGCATCAGTTTTTGCAACGTGAAGCCTCGGCTCATCACATATATTCTCTTAATAGCAGAATGAGTGTCTCAGCTCACCATATGTGAGCACATTGCATTCTCTTACAGGCCTCTGCACACTCACACACTGTCAAAAACATGAATATAATAGAATAACAACTCAACATAAATGGCTATATTAACTTTGATCACACCTGATTAATTTACGTTCTGAAATATTCCATAGTATTCACTTTGTCTTTTCTTGTATGCACAAATCAGGGTCTACACTGAGATGAAGCAAGTTTTAGACCATCTGAAACATCCACGTTTCCAATTCACTGAAATTGAGGAAGAGGCTGACATAATCTGGACCTTCTCCCATATCCGAGATTATCGGTGAGCAGCTATACACACACACACGCACACTTCAATCCTATCCCTAAACCTAACCCTCATGCAAACATTTTTTGCAATTTTGCATTTTAATTTAGACATTGTTTTACTTGATGGTGGGCGATTTTAGGTTTTTACCCTTGTTGAGGATGGAAATGTTCCACAATTTGGGCACTTTAGTCTGTCTCCCTTGGCAATTGGTGATCTGTTACTTTTCTTGTTGCACTTAATTACTTTTGATTGATCAACTGACTAATAGGAAACGGAGTGAGGATCGGCCTCATGTGCTGCTCAACCAGTTCCCATGTGAGACGGTGCTGACCACTAAAGACTGCCTGGCATCTGTGGCACGGAGAGCCAGGGGAGGTCAGGGGGCTCCGTGGCTCCCCAAGACCTTTAATCTACAGACTGAGCTGCCTCAGTTCATCAAACATTACCTGCAAAGACAGGAGAGGTGAGCATCTTTTCGGTCAGTGCTGCAAAACTAATTTTTAACGGATTGTGGTAATTCTCTCACACTATGTTATCAGACTAAACGTGCTAGGGTTAAAGAGAAATATCCAGGAGTCCGAACAGTGACCGTCTGAACAGAAAAACGCACACACATGTTACAAAGTTGCGCCGAATAGATGTCCTTGTATTTGACTGGTTACATCAACAGTATCTCATTGTTAGCCAATTCCAAAAGTCTACATTTAACAGATCTAACTGAAGCATATTGCTCCACTTCCTTTTGTGGCTGTTGTTCGATGGTCTTTTGAACTTCCTAAAAAATGCACGGATTTCAACATAAGAATATAAATTAAAATCAGCATGAAAATTGAGTTGTAATAGTCTTTCCTTCCCTATTGTGACACATGAAATGAAATTTTCGTGAAAGAAAAAAAAAGTAGAGCGGGACTTAATATTTCCCGTTAGGAATTGATTGGATTGGATGGATATTGTTTTATATTTAGATAATACATAGTTGCGCTGAATAGATTTCCTTCTATTTGTCTCGTTACATCAGCAGATTCCCATTGTCAGCCACTTCCAAAAGTCTTAATCATATTACAGATCTAATTAAAGCATCTTGCTCCACTTCCTTTTGTGGCTGTTGTTAGATGGCCTTTTGAACTTCCTAAAAATTGCACAATAGTTTTTGAAATATCGGATTTCAACATAAGAATACAACCCAGGGTTCCCACCACGGGTCCTTGAAAGTTTGTAAGACTTTGAAAGTGCTTGAATTTATTTTGTGCAAGAAAAATCTGGTCCGCTAATGTGTTATTTCGTCCAACACTTTGTGGCCTATGCACCAGTGATGAGTTGGGTCAATGTATAAACCCGCACCCGGTTTTCAACTAACCCGCTCACAACTCGGACCACAAAAAAAAAAGAAAGAAAATATTGTACCCGACCCGCTTCCTGACCCACATTTTTTAAAAGTAGTTGCTCATCTTAGCATCATTGAGCCATAGACATATAACACTAATGTGCTCATTTTGGATCAACCCACAGATCACTGCTATGCACACTTACTTGATTTGCGTTAGTTACGCGCATTTACGCGTGAAGGGTTAAGTCAAGTGTTAAGCTACCACGATGGTACCTTAAACACATTGGTACCTAATCGACCGTTCTCTGTTTCCGTCACTGGATACAAAGCAAACGAACATTATTAATCCATTTTAGTCCAATATGAAATTCTGCATAAAGGATGGTCCTAAGATGAAGTCTCAAATATCAAGTATTGTCTGTTATTATTTGTAGTGTATAATGTGTCGATGATAATTTCAGAGGACTGGACAACCACTGGATCTGCAAACCTTGGAACCTGGCCCGCGGTCTGGACACACACACCACGAACAACCTCAACTACATAATCAGACAGCGAGAGAGCACCCCAAAGGTATACAGACACACTCACACACACACAAGCCTGTTATCCCACTTTCGGTACTGAGTCTGAGCCTACAGAATTAGATATAAAATACAGCTTGAGAGTTGTCACAAACATTTGGTCAACATTTGCTGACCTGTTGTTACAAGGGTGACAACTTACACCTTTAAACTGTTATGGAGTCTGCTGAAAGTCTTTTGGAAAGATTGGCAATTAAACAACAGAACAATGAATTTAACACACAGTCAAAAATTAAAATCTGCCATGGTCTATTGAATGATCAGCACAAAAGATGGCCTGTTGTACTCCAGAAAAGAAGTCATGGGAGGGCTGGAGTCCCTCTCTCTATGAGTCTCCCCTGAAGGCGTAGTGTCTTTCACGTGCATTATAAAACATTTAATAGTCACTTCGGGCAGAATAAGACAGAAAACAGTATATTCGCCTTTCACGGTTAAATGTCTTGGAATGCAGGACCTCAAATAGTCCCACGGCACTGAAACAAAGCAACTCCTTCACACAGACCCAAGGAAGAATGAACTGCTTTACATTTTACATTTTTACTGCTTTACATTGGAAAATAATGAAATCACAGAATAAAATCAGCTATGCAAAAAAAAGAAAGAAAATGCTCTTGCCATACTGTTCCTTTTATAATTGAATCATTCTCTGAAACTTCTTTCTGACCTAACAGTTGTTCTTTCCTTGTCGTCTACGCTGTTTTTGCCTTCCCGCTTTTTTCCCCCATTGTATTATTTGACGACATTGCTCTTACTTGTGGTTTTCACCCTTCATGTTTAGCACCTTGTGCCCTTTCAGCAACCTTTGTTGAAAGTGTAGTGGCAAACTCTCGATCTTTGGTTCAGGTCTCAGAAGAAATCCTTCAGAGTCGATGTTTCAGGTCTCAGAAGAGTAACTTGATTGAGCAGTTCATCAAAGTGAGATGTCAACTGTTCGTCTGATTTCACAAGGGCCAGCAATCTGGTCTTTGTTGTGGAAATACTTCTCTGTTGTTCGAAAAGATAGGAGGAAGAAGACAAGTGGAAACCTCTTAACAGTCAAAGTATCAAAAGTTTATTTTCTTGCAAGAAAACAATTCCGAAATTGCCATTCAACATACAGAACAATGTCTGCATGTGAAGGCGAAGGTTAGTCCTTCTCGCCGTCCTTATATACCTTAAAACCCAGGAAACCATCCTATGCAGGCTATGTCTGGTTTTCAGCAGATTGTCCCCTACAGCGTCTAGAAAGGAAACCTGTTGACGCTGCTTTTAACTATTCTTGTTAACCATATATTCATCTAGACACCCGAACAATGACATCTTCGTTAAAGTTTCCTGTGTTTAGCTGCTGACTTCACACCCTAACTACTGTTCGATCTCACACATTCTCCTTATCTCTTGTTTGATCAAAACCTGCACATATTCAATTCGCACTTGAGATACAATACACTGAAACCTGCACACATACAATTCACACTTGAAATACAATGAGCTATTAATATGTTTCCTTGATGCTTGGTCCTCTATTATCTGCAGAACAATCTGTTCTCAAACGAAGCTTACATTAACTTATGCATTTCTAACAGTTTGATTATATCTTAAGCTTACTCTAACTTATACAGTTCTACCAGCTTGTTATATTTTTAATAATGCCCTTTGGATTATGTGAACATCTTCCATTAAATGCTTATGAGTATATGTTGGATTATATGATTATTTTCCTTTAAATGCTTATGAGTACATACTTTTCAACGTTAGTAAAAGTTACACACACATCTATCACATCTTAATGGAATAAAAGAAAACATATAAAAGATCATATATGAAAGAAAAGAACCATATAAGTGTAAATGTAAAAAATAGCCATTACATCTTTCTTATTTTACCTTTTTCTTATTGTTAGGTGTCCAATAAGCGTTCATACAGTTATCTTTTTCTTTTTGCTCCTCGTCACGAGTAGAAACACCTGCATCGATGTCCTATTCTCATTGGTGGCAAATCCTTCATACATGGTTTTTGGGTACTTTTCCAGTCTATATTATTTCACATACCCTTTGACCTGCTATTCTGTCTTCTGACAGTCTTTGTCCTTCTCTCTCATACTCTTTGACTTGTTGTTCTCTCCTCCCATAGTTTTTGTCTGCCCATATTCTCAGGCCTAGTTTTCTCTAACATTTCAGCGTTATATATTCAGACCCATGTATGAGACAAATGAAATTCTCCAACACAAGCTGGAAACATTTATATATTACAAACAAAGCAAGTCACCTTGCCAGTGACTTTCAAATTAAGCTAATAATGTTTAATCATTTTTTATATAATATTTTTTATTTTAAATATTTTATATAATATTTCAATTATTTCTTATATAATATTTAGAGCATTTCTTACATAATTTAAAACCACGTATTTTGTTTTAATCAAAAAGGCATCTCTCATTGCAAACCTAATAGTAAAGTGCTACCATGTTTTTCTGTTAGTTCTTAGTTGATGTGTATTATAATTGGAAATTAATACTTTTATTTAGCAAGGATGCATTAAAGGCATAGTATGTAGACGTCTGTGAAAATTGCAAAAGCAATATGTTAATTTAAAAAAAATATATATTGTATAATATGACTTCTTGTTTATATTTGTTTTGTTTTTGTTGTATTTATATGATGTTTGTATTTTTGTAAATGCATTTTTGCCATGAAAATAGCTCTGACTGCTGACATGGCATGAAATAAAATAATCTGAATCTGAATCTGCAAAAGCAATGACATCTAATGACATTATGTTCCTTTACACCTATGATGACTTAACCTGTGTGTCTCTCTCTCAGGTGGTGAGTAAGTATTTGGAGGACCCCGTGCTGTTTCACAGAGATGAGGTGGGCATGGTGAAGTTTGACATCCGCTACATGGTGCTGCTGCGCTCTGTGGATCCTCTGCGTCTTTATGCATATGACGTGTTCTGGCTGCGTTTTGCCAACAAGTAAACCTCCACACACATTCGACATCCTTTAGATCCTTTATCTGAAAACCCTTTGTTCAGAACTAATCATATAAATGGCATGTGGCTTAGGTATGTTATTACAGTTGAAATAACTCCAAAAACAGTGGGAAACCAGGTCACCTAAAGGTCAGGGAGATAACAGAGCTGTATTCATGATGCTCACCATGAATTTAGCTTGATGAATGAGAAAACGTGAAAGTATACAGGTGTTGACAAATGTTTGATGAAATGTGATTGTGTTTTATTTGAACTTGAAATCAGCAAACGTGTCTATGCGTTTACATTAATCATACAGCGACATGTCTGCATATTTTCATACATCACTGCATTACAATGCTTGCCTTTCTGTCCAGGCCTTTCTCACTGGATCACTTTGACGACTATCAAAAACACTACACAGTGATGAACTACGCCGAAGACGTGCAGCTCAAACAAGTACAAAAACTCGGCTCAGGGTTTATGCTTAGGTCTGTAAGGTTAATCTCAGATGACCAATGTTTTTATTTCCCATCAGATTCACTATGATGAATTTATCCCCATGTTTGAGAGCCAGTATCCACAGTATCCATGGAAACAGGTTGAGGTATGGCTTCATGCACTTCACATTTTCCATACAGTGGTCCTGTTGTGAAATATGCTCAGGATTGGTTACACAAACACAGATATATTACACTCATCTCTATTTGTTTCCTACACAGTGTTCCTACTTCAGGTTTCACTTCCTAATTCTTCTGTTTATGAACATATTGAAGCCAATATTCAATAATTGTATCCAATGAAAGTCATTTTTGATAATCAAAATGATGTAAATGTTTTTTTTTTCCTGTGAAACATGCCTTAAAATAGCTTGAATATAACTCAACACCCTTACTTCATTTAGTATATTAGGATTGATGAAATTAGTCCAGCCTACAGTCGTGTTTCAACGGTCACTTCCAAGGCTTGTTTGGGCCTTTTCAAGGGGGTTTTGGCACGTGGTATGACTATGGACTATGGACTTTTTCTAGACCAAAGTGGGCCAATTGGGGGTTGGGGAGTGGTCATGAACAAAGGCAGTGTTTATCTGGAGAGGGTCAGCATAGTTGCTCATTTCCCTTGTTTTTCATTTCAGGCCACCAGATGTTTAAAACAAAATGAAAGAATAGAATAAAGAATAGGGAGGAAGAGAAACACACACAGCTCCTCAAGGTGAAGTTACTCTGGACAGTTGCTGTTATCTGCCCTTATCTGCCAGTGAACATTCACATGGGGAAGGGAAGAAACTAGAAAGGAGTCTCTCAGATCTTGACCTGTGATCTTAAGCACTTAAATCATCAGTGAACGCAAGAAAATGCGCATACTTGGGTGTTTGTAAATTCACATAGCACTTCTAGAAGAGACAAAAGAATTAAAAACAACTGATGCAAGGAGATCCAGTCAGATGATAAAATCAATTTTTATTTCTTAGCAGCAGATGATCAAATAATATTTCATCTATAATCATGAGAGTTTAATAAAGAAACGTAACTTCTAATACTTCTAAATAAAATATAAGTCACACTCCGAGTATAATATTCTTGCCTATAGAAAAGCGAAGTTGTCGAGAGATCTCTCTTGCAAAGAAAAGGTTGTGGGAGTCTAAAAGAGGGTTGACTATACACAAAAAAATATATCTTCCTTTTTATACAGTTCATTTAGATGAGCAAAACCAATTTCCTTTTTCAATGGCAAATTGTTACTAGATAACCAGATCACCAGACAGAACTGCAAGATCCGATATCTGGCCTTTGTGGTTTAGTGGTCCCTAGGGTGAAAGTATGGTTTGTCGTATATCATGGGTGTCGCTGGTAACAAAGTAACCAATCAAAGTCAAAGTTGTTGTGCAAAGTTATTTGTTGTTCTTTTGAATGTTGTTTGTTGCAGGCAGATGTCTTTAAAGCGTTCTCGGAGCTCTTCCAAGCAGCTTCCTGCCGTCCTGCTCCATACGGGATCTGTGCGAACCCCTCCTCCAGAGCCATATACGCCATTGACCTCATGCTGAAATGGGACCAGACAGTGGGAGGTACATCCTAGACGCTCAAAACACACTCCCCTATATTCATGCAACATATATTTCAGATTAGAACACCTTTTACTTTTTGTTTTGGAGAGAAGTACAACAAAAAAAGCCTTGAAGGTGTTATTTAGTCTAAATACACGTGTAATCAGCAGAAAATAATTTGACCGTGAGATTTGAATTGCCTTGTTTTGTAGTGGTAACATAATGAACATAAACAAAACTTGGTGACCCAGAGCCAAAATAAATTCCGAGCGAGGACATGCGTCATGGGAAAAGAAGTGGAACTTAGTTGTAAGTGAAAATGCAAAGGACTCACATCAGTTAAATTGAATGATTTTTTCTTTTTTCAGGAGAACGTGTGATGCAGCCTCAGATACTGGAGGTTAATTTCAGCCCAGACTGTGAGCGGGCCTGTCGTTATCATCCCAGCTTTTACAACCACATGTTCCAAACACTGTTCCTGGATCAGATAGAACAGTGTCCTGTCACTCGGATTTTATGACCAAGCTGAACTCCAGTGCTAAAATTAAGTTTCAACGTTTACCATTAATAAAGATGACTTAAGCCACTTTAACACAGTGTTTATGTCATCAGGTTGTTGTGCTCTATGTAGCAGTTACACAGATGAATCACTTGTGTGAGAATGTGTGGATTGTTCACTCCTGAATCTGATAACTTTGATTTTAGTGTCTTAATGCAAAATGTAGTATAATGATCAGAAACGGAAGGAAATTAAGTACAAATATTAATATAAATATGTTTGATGAGAACAGTATGTTTATTAATATTTGTTAGATCTTTTCTTTATTTCGGTTTTGTCATTTAAGTCAGGAATGATTCAGCTGAGAGATTAAGCCATTTAAGCAAGCTTTTTTACATGTTCAAGGGGTGGTGTGGTGATCATCCAATAAGATTTGATAAAGTGATAAAACATAAAAACGAGATATATAACAAATTCTACTTCATGTGTATATTCAGTTTTTAATAATAAGAAACAATAAGCAAGTTTTTAACCTGATTAAAAGGTTGCATCGATTCGAGAATACGAATAATCATGCACAAATCTATTTATCATCTAAAATACCCGTCAATGTGCAGATCCTGCGGCTCATAAGCATATAAAAGAGCCATTAGCGGCAAAACGGTGCCAGCACAAGAGCTACTTCTCACTTTTGATGGTTGAGACCAGACGATCATCATCACCTTTAGCATCTGAGGAATGTTACGCCCAACCCCCATCTGGACCCAGGCATGCCTGCTGCAGGAAGACAAATGGGCATAGGCTATTTATCATTGCCATTAAGAAATGCATGTTTCTATTAAAAAAAAAAAAAAGGAAAAAAAATATATATTCATGTTTCATCTCAGCTTTGTTGACTGGAACAATGATCTTTGGCATGTGGAACTTCTTGACTTGAGAGATTTTTTGGGATTTATGATTTTACATACATGATATCAATCATATATGATATGATTTTACACCAAAAGCAGCAGCTCAAACCACAGTAAGTATAATACAGTAAGAAATAGGCCAGAGGACATGCATTATGAGGGCTCAGTTGGTGCTCAAGGCTCGAGAAAGCTATGTGTGAGCACTGCAGGACGATGTTTGCATATTCATCACATACATCTTAAACTAAAAATCACATGCCTGTCATGCAGAATGTTGCACTGAAAGCAAAATGCATGAAAATCACACATTAGATATGTGTTTCATATAATTTCACGTGTGTAAGAAGATTCATTGTTTACGTAGCCTATAGGCTAATTGTCCAAAAAACTTTTAAAATGCTTAGACGTTTTCTATTCGTTGATTGAGGATATTGGGATCCTTGGTTATGCATTTTGCTGTTGCTCTTTTTCAAGACTTTGATGTGTGTTTGGATGATGTGGTCACAGTCACTTGTCAGTTGATGTTGAGCTCTGTGATTACATCAGGATACTGAACACGCTTGTCCGCATCTGCAGGATGTAGGCCTAGTGGTTTTCACCCTCATTTCCCTTTACATGCAAAAAATTAGTGCATGCTCACACACCACATTACAATTCAATTCGGTTGTATAGTCTATGCTAAAAAAAATGCTATTATGCTAATAAAGCAGAGAACAGTTACATCACAGGACAAGACAAAATAACATGAAATTTAATTTTAGCAAACCGATTTCTCAAAACGTTATTAAAATATGCATGATCATGATGCATCCTTTAGATTTTATTATTGAGGTATAAACATTTAAACAGTTCTGCATCAGTTATTTTTAGCTAGATAGGCTATGCATTAAAATAAATGATGTTTTATTAACAAAGTTCAGGGGGAGCACTCAGCAATCAAGAGGTAAAGTTAGATTCAGCCAAATGCGCATTAAACTTTACTCCCTGTATATATAGTGTGAACTCGTGAATGTCAATAGTGATCTATCTTTACGCTCCTGTGTGCATGCTTAGCTGCTGTTTATTAACCATGTTGAAAGAACAAGAAACAAATCCCTTTGCTTACATGTGGAAATTTGCATTGCTTTTTTTCATAGGTGATAAGTAAGGGGCGGGGAGGATGTCTTAAGACAGCCCCTTTCCACTGCACATTCTGCAGAGTCAGTAACTTACAACATTTGGGTTGCGGACGTCTCACAACGCGAACTGAGATCCACCCGCGCGCATCTCAACTTCCATGACGATAATGGATGTGCGATATACGTTTTGCAATTTTAATGCAATGCGTTAAAACCAAGAGTGTCCGGGGTTCTCATGTGGATTAAATCTTTGTTTTGAGCAGGATAAGTTTGGAGACCCAAAAGTGGACACGGAGTCGATGTCGGGGATGCACTGTAAATTGTGAGTATCTAACTATACGGAGTTGGGAAAGTTAACACCTAAATGGTGGGGTCTTTGTAGACCTATAAAGGTTTGGAAACTATGTTAAAACGTCTAGTTTGTTTTTTGGGAATGTTTCTTTTTTTTCTAATCCACACATGTTGTTTTGATGAGATGCATAATATTACATAATTAGCTGCTATTTATTAACTTTTGCTTTGCATCGTCTTACAGGTATGACAAGTCATAAACTTGTATTCATTTGAACTAACTAGTATGTCACTATTAACCCAGCTTTTAATCACTAAGTTAGAGAGTATTTTCTTAGTAGATGCAAGCAGCGTTGTCCGTCGCACGAGTCGATTTAACTTATAAAGATAGTTGGGCAGATTACTGGCAATGTAACATTATTTGACGAAAATTATCGTATACTATTATTATTGTTGCCTGCCGAATGCACTAAAGTGATTATTTCCGAATTTGCCATTCAAAAATAAATCATTAATCGGTTAGTCATGACTGGCAGGCAACGCCTTCGCCTCGCGCGCGCTCCGCCAGACGGGTTCCTTCAATCAGAGCGAGAGACTCGAGTTTGAGACTTGAGAAAGGAGTGAGAGCAACCAGAGAAGCAGCTCAACTACTGACCTGTTCATGTCTCAGTACAGGTCAGTTTCCTCTGTAAAATTGTAAAACCGGCTAGTTTTGTCTTTGTTTATTTAGTTAAGCATTAAACTGCTGCTGCTTGCAGTGTTAACCATTAGCACCCCATTACTAACGTTACTATCATCACTCAAATGCTGTATGCTTAGGACATCATTAACTATTGTAACGTTCCTGTAGTAATTTAGCAGACAAATATTCACACCGCTTTACAATAGGTTTAGAGTGAGCTAGGGCAGACAAACAACAACAAATTAGCTTTACCACAAATAAAACCATGGGAACTATGGTTAAATTATGATAACCACATATGAACCACCATGGTTTTGCTACACTAACCAGTTTAAACATAATTATACAAATGGTAATTTATCCACCAAAAAGTGTGGATAAAACCATGGTTGATTTCCGTAAGGGAAAAACACGACTCACGATTATGCAAGAAGATTTTTAAGTATTAAGATTTTTCTATACAGATATTTTTTATTATGTAGTTATTGTGCTAATTTTGACATTTAGGCAATTTAGAGAATTTAGTTTAGTTAAATCTGGAGTATCTAAGTCATTTTTAAGATAAAACAACAACACATGATCATAATGTATACTCTAAATTTAACTAAAATAAATGTAGCCTATGCCTACAGAGATAGGAAAGAGCGCTACCTACAGTTCCTTGAAACAAAAACCTGTAAATGCATCCAGGTGCAAATCCAAAAAGACTCTGTATTTCCAAGTATCAAACCAATAACAATACACGAAGTACAAAACATTGTTCTTTTAAACGTGTACCCTGAAAATATTTTAGTATATTTGTATTAGAAATTCAATATGTCTGTGGTATATGGTTTGAGAGAAAAATGAGCAGAATAAACTGCTGCCGAATTCAAGACCATATATCAATACCGTGGTGTGGATATGTTGTGTTGTGTGATATGCAGTAGAAATAATATGGTTAATAACACATTTTTAATAACATTTAAAAAATCGGTGAATATGTAAATTTTTCTTGGTTGGACATCACTTTGGCCACTACTTTACATACTACTACTACTACTATATCAGTATGGTATGTGTGTGTGTATATATATATATATATATATATATATATATATATATATAGTGCTGGGCAACGATTAAATTACGCGATTAATCGCACGTTTTTTTTGCGATTAATTACATTAAGTGCAAATTTGAATAATGCATTACATTGACTCAGGGACAAGAAAATGGATTATTTGTCAAATTCGAATGATGTTTTATAATTTATGACAGTATGAGTGAGTTAATTTTGTTTATTGGTCGATCATTAATCTAGTAAATGATTTAATCCAACGTTTCCTGCCCCATATGTGTGTCTCACAAACATAAGTACGTTGGAGAATGAGGGGAGATATAAGAAAAGAACGGGTGTTGGAGAAACACCTAGAGTCCTTGTACATGTCTATATAGAAAAAAGGTCCAAAGATCAGAGGTAGATCTACATTTTGCTTCGTTTCACTCAGACATTTTAACAGCGTGTACATACACGCGGAATCATTCTGACATTTAACAGCATAGGCATACACGTGGATGGATAGCTCAAAATGCGTATAGATAACGCAATGTTGACTTAAAAGTCATGATGTCATGTTGGCATTGCGCATTTTTGATTTAAATGTACTGCTATATACACACAAAATTGCAATAACGTGGTTTGCAAAAACTTTTAACAAACAGCCTAATGTACTTTTTACCAACAGTATTCCCTTTACACAATAGCAATAAAATATTTATTGTAAATCTCAACTTAAACATTAATGTAATCAAATATTAAACCAAAGCTATTGGGCATTGCCTTTTATCTAGCTTGTTAAAACAAGTTACAAACAGAGTCCTGTTTTCTTGAGTATTTCAACAGGTATCTTTAATCAAGGAGCAGCAGAAACAGACTATGTTCAGTAGCAAGTTTCCCTTTTAGAGTGAGACACAAGGTGCAGCGACAAGCGGGTGCGTTCCAGTGAAACTGTCGTGGTTGTGCGCACATGCCAGCCAGGCTGACCAACATCCCACCCCTACTGTGACCCATGGTTTGACTGTAGGCTGTCGTGGCAAATCAGAAGTCTCAATTCAAAATCAGCAGAGTCAAATCTGGATCTTGAAGGAATCGTGCAGAGTCGAGGTTTCAGGTCTCAGAAGAATAACTTTATTGAGCAGTTCAACAAAGTGAGATGTTTGTTGGCCATCGCATCTGAAGTTAAGTCGGTCTGAACCCACCATATTATAATCTTTCCTTATCGTGGCTGTCCAATTGGTGCCTTTACTCTTACCTCTTCTCTTCTGCTCCACCTCCCTATTTCGCTACCATTATTATTTACTCAACCTTATTTCTGTTTTAACTGTGGCGAAGCATATGCTCACATGTTTTTTTTTAAAAAAAGCTAATGTATACATTTTTATTTGCTTAACCACGAGCACCTAGGTACATTCTGTTTACATAACTGTGAATCTTAGCACATTTATTTGCATAATATGAATGTATCTATGGATACGGCCTTTTCTCCCATGACCCTTGCCCCTTAGATGCTTTAGGCACTTACACAGAAACAGACATGTGTATTCTTCTTTTTTTAGAACGAGGAAAAAAAAATCGGATGGGGAAGCTCTGGCTTCGTGTGGACGAGGCCTCTTTTCTTATCTTGGCTGTCCAGTTGGTGCCTATTCCCTTATCTCTTTTCCTCTGCTCCACCTCCCTCTTTCGCCACAGTTATCAATTACTTAAAGCTGATTCCCATGTTAACTGTGGTGAGCTATGAGCTCATATGTTTTTTTTAAAAAATCACTGATGTATACGTTTTTATTTACTTAACCATGAGTTTAAATACATTCTGTTTGCATGACCATGAGTTTGATCAGACAGATGTGAGTGTACCATGTGAGATGTACACAGAAACTTGCATGTGCATTTTTTTCTAAACATGAGACAAGCAGAATTTTCCAACAGTATCTAATGAAAAGTGACTAGTGAAAAAGACTCCTCAATATTTAATTCCTTTTTAAAAGAACAAGTAATATTCAAATGGAGGAATACATGTTAAAGCCGTCTTACAATAAATGCTAAAATGCAGCTGAGGGTGTTTGTAGGCTCTGTTTATAAAATTTAATGACCTATTGAATGCAGAAAACAGCTTGAATCTGTTCTTTTGTGAACTTCCACATAGTTACAGAAACCTAATATTACACTAAAAAGAATGCTGAACTATAGTTAGACAGCCTTTGAGAAGTCATGACTTCTCACAGGTCAAAGGGAACAGGAATATGGGCATCCTATTACTGTACAACAGCTGCCAGTGTTTGAGGAACGGGTCGGTCGCACCATCTATGCATTACAACTTATAAATGCATATATATATTCCTTTATCATTTAATCAATCATATTTTAAATCATGTAAGATTATGTTCCTGTGTTCATCATCATATAAATTATGTTTCATTTAACAAAGTTTGGGAGGAGCACGTTCAAATAAAGCCTTGTTCACACTACATGATTTTAAAACGTCTGGCTGAACGGTACAACGTGATTGATCCGCAACAGGAAGTGACGCACTACACGAGTTGACAACAACTCTGTCACCCAACGATTCTATCTTGTCTACAAACCACATTTTGTTACGAAAAATCAAGCGTTAAAACAAACCGGAAATGACGCGAAACAGCACACGCTCCAATACCAAGCGAAGAATACTGACCTCAACCCATGCCTTCCTCTGAATGGCTGTAGCTCATGACATCACTTAAGGTTGAGTTGTGCGACATCTCTGAATATCAAGCATGCTGGATATTTTTCTGGGCTCGGCGATGCATCTGCGAGTGTCTTTGATGTATTGTTGGCTCTTTCATACTGACAGATTGGCGAGTGTTAATCACCTGCTAATCCCCACAATTTGCACACAATAGCACCCCGACCTGTCGGCGAGCTCAACGATTTGCAAATTGGGCTTAAATTGGGCTTAAAATTATGTAGTGTGCACACTTTTAACCATTCCAATTAATTTGTCATCAACAATCATCATGTCTATCCTATCAGCATGAGAGGAAACATGTATATTGTCGTGGAAATTCTTTGCCTAGACCTCAAATGACAATTGAAGAACAAATGACTTTCGAGATCTTCATAGGTATAAGTATTTATTTCTTGCAAGAAAGGCAGTTCACACACAGACAGGGTCTGATATGAGAAGGGCCTGGTCTCCTCATTTTACGCAGTTTATATACAACAGAGCATTAAAATATTAGACTACCTTATTAAAAACATTGCTTAAGTTAACAGACCTTTGTGTGTGTGTGTGTGTGTGTGTGTTATATCACCAGTGCAGTGTCCATTCTCGGAGCAAATAAGCTCTGCTCGCGTGAGGCGCGCCGCTTCCTGCTCGCGCTTTTCTGTAGTTTATTAAAGTTTATTAATTCTGAGCGTGTCGTGTCTCACCTGTCTATATTGCACCAAATACGACACTGCACTCCCTTGTGAAGACGTTTGGATGAACGGTTCTCGAAATAATCAAAATTCAAACGGAGAGACAGACATATAGAGATTCCGAAGCTTCGAATATTCGATATTAATTACTACCAAAGCTTCGAAGTTCAAAAAATGGTAGTTGGACCAGCCCTAGATGTCATTAACTGATCAGTCTGTGTAGAGTTGCTTCTAGTTGAACACACTTAATGACTTCAAACATTTTCCCGTTTTCCATATCTCTGCATATTAAGCTAGGGAAATTCCTACCTAAGTGTTATTCCTTTGAATTATTTTTTATTGTTATGTAACCCGATTTATATAATTGCTTTTATTAACATATTTTTCTTTGTTTAGAACACTTGAGTGACTCAGCATAAGAGCAAAGGCAGCAGCCATTGAGGAACCTTTACCATGCAGAGATACACATGGAGTTCAAATCAATGTCCCCCACCTGAGTACCAAGAGCGACCTCCACCTCACTACCAAGAGCAACGTCCACGTCACTACCAAGAGCGACCTCCACCTCAGTACCAAGAGCGACCTCCACCTCAGTACCAAGAACGACCTTCAATTCAGTACCAAGAACAATTCCCGCCCAAGTACCAAGATGTCAGGAATGAACAACCCAATATGTTCCAGGCACAGTTCAACACTCAACATTATACCACATCACAGACAAGATATTCCAATGGACAACAAGAAGCTTCAAATCATTGCCAACATTTTCAATCAAACTTGCATGGATATAATCCACAGACAAACCAGGCCCATCCCCAATACCCGTGTGCTGCCTCCAACACACAGCAGCACTACCCATCTGAAAACCGAAACACAAATGGGTATCATGCCCAATTTGGTACACAATCAAACGTTTCCTCCCCACATAACTATGGAGAAACAGGCCGCAATCAAGCTTACATGTATCGGTCTCCACAGTCAAACAATGGCAGCTCTGTGGGTAACAACAGGAGTTGGAATTTCCACATGTACAACAGTCGCAACTTTTATTACATGAACAATCAGCAACAATTTCAACCTTCTAGAACGGCTCCTCATCATCATCATCAACAACAACAACAGTTCTCTAGACAACACTCAGGCAAAAAACATAAAAGCCACCACCGGACACAAGGACACCATCCACAATCCTCTTCTTGCGCCCATAACAATGCAGTTTCCCAGAGAATTTCCAACAATCAAGCTCAGAGCCAAATGGTGGCAAGTTATACCTCATGCAACTCTACGACACCGCCTTCTGGAGCACAGAGCGAGATTTCATTGCCTTCCAACAACTTAAATCAAAGTCCTGTTACCCATAACCAGCCAGAACTAAGGTCAAATGCAGGTCCAGATGTATCTGCAAACCATTCTCAGAATAATCAAAGCATTGAGCAACAGCCTCAGGGCACAAACGGTGGGACATATAACAACGAGGCCTCTCAAATGACATGGACTAATGAAGCCCAACCTCAGACCCATTATAGATTTACTAATCTGCTAATATATCAATTACTGACATCAAAAGACAATAAACAAGCTGGTAAGCTGCTGATATCAGATGAAAGAAATGCACATCATAACACTTGTTCAGAACAGTCAGAGGTTTGTGCAACCAACAGGACTGATCACCGTGAACCTAGAGTACAGTGTACAGTTGAACCCCCAAGTAAGATTATGGAGAATGCTGTGGTTCAGAGAGACTATTGGAACAAAGAAACAAGTGTTGCCAAAGACAGAAATGATTTTGGAGTGCAATCTGTCCGACCTGGTACCAATCAGACAGGTAACAATAAGACCCGACCTAAAGAAATGAGTCAACACAACATAGAGTACAGTACGGACCCGGCGGACTGTCTTGAAGCGGTGTTTGCACTAAAGAAAGTCTCACAGCAAGTTCACAAGGCAATAGCCATCGTTCCACCCATTTCCCAGCAGACCTCAAACACTGCACAGATGGCTGATACCAGCCCAAAAAAAGCTGACAGTCCACCGTTAAAGATTGATTCTGTTTGGTCATTTGCTGAGTCTGATGTACAAAAAACTGCAGATGACAAGTTGTCTGAATCCTCCTCACCAACTGCCCAACAGGAGGACAAAAGCCAAGAAATTGAGACTACAAGCAACATTGCAGACTCTGATATATGCTCTACTAGCCCAGTTGAATGTCAAAATAATGTTCAGCAAGGTGACTGTGATTCAAGTGATACTTCATTTTACTTGTCTAGTGTGCCAGTGGTTAAGTACACACTAGGGAATTTAATGGACTTAGTGAAGTCTTTAGAGATGACGGAATTATCAAATGAATATGCAGAGAAATCTGAGAGCTTTTTGGACACGATCTTGAAACACTGTTGGAATGGGAATAAGGCCAATCTTGTGGAGGCATTGAAATCGTTTAATCAGGAGGCAGAACAGCACTCATCTGTAGAAATCGTAAGGGATTATGAGTCTGTGGTATTTGAAAGCATTGAAACTGAAAACCTAAAAAAGCTAGCTCATTGCGACAAACTCAACGAAGAGATGTATTCATCGTCTGAGGAGTATAGGTCCTCTTGGTTAAATGTTGATGGACAGCCAGCTGATATTGAAAAGGTGCTTTCAGAACCACTGTTGGATGACATAACTGTGATCAAGACGACATCACAGTTATTTTCAGAGAACACTGTTGTCACTTTATCCAATTTAGGCGTGAATTCCCTCAAAGATGTGCCCATGGTTTCATCCAATGAAAAAAGTGTAAAGCCAGACACGTGTAGACCAACAGCTCTTTTCACACCCCAGTCAGGAAATGACATTGAGGAAATAGCCACAGAAAACAATGGCCATTCAAATGCAGGGCTGTCTAGAATTACATCTCTGAGCAGCAACTCCAGTGAGAATGAGACATTTCTAGGCAGCGTCTCAGGTGAGAAAGAGACATTCAAGAAACAAGAGGACATCAAACACAGTGACAATTTTAACACAAAGCCTTCAGATAACGCCCCATTAGCAGAAGGATCTACAGAGACACGTCCAGCCTGCAGAGATGAAATAGAAGTATTCAGACAAGATCATTGTGAGCAAATATGTCACAATGTGTCTGTGTCAGAGGCACTTCCTCTTAGCCCTGAGGACAATGTTTCAGATGGTGTAAAAAACTCTGAGGAGTCTTTGTCTACTGAGACTCTTTGTAATTCCAAGGAAACATGGCTGTTTGAAGATATTTCAGAAGATGAAAATCCAGGCCATAAGGAGGCTCTTAATAACTCCTCAGACATTGGGCTGGTGGAAGATATTTCAGAAGATGAAAATCCAGACCATAAGGAGGCTCTTAGTAACTCCTCAGACATTGGGCTGGTAGAAGATATTTCAGAAGATGAAAATCCAGACCATAAGGAGGCTCTTAGTAACTCCTCAGACATTGGGCTGGTAGAAGATATTTCAGAAGATGAAAATCCAGGCCATAAGGAGGCTCTTAATAACTCTTCGGACATCAGGCTGTTGGAAGATATTTCAGATGATGAAAATACTGGAAATAAGGAGGTTCTTCCTATCTCCTCAGACATCTGGCACGTGGAAGACATCTCTGATGATGAAAATCCAGGCAATAAGGAGGCTCTTAATAGCCCTTCGGACATTGGGCTGGTAGAAGATATTTCAGAAGATGAAAATCTAGGCAATATTGAGGCTCTGAATAACTGCTCGGACATCTGGCTGGTAGAAGATATTACAGATGATGAAAACACTGGAAATAGGGAGGTTCTTCCTATCTCCTCAGACAACTGGCATGTGGAGGACATCTCTGATGGTGAAGATCCAGGCAATAAGGACACTCGTAGTAACTCCCCAGACCTATGTGTGGTGGAAGATGTTTCGAATGATGAAAATTCAAGGGACGATGATCCCTTGCTACTGGGAATCACAGTGCTATCATCTGAAGATGCTAAAACATTTTTCCAAAAGATGGAAGATGAACCTGTATGCAGCATCAAAACCACTACATCAAAACTTGACAAACCAGATCTTGTAGCATGCTTTGATGTACCCAGTCAGCCTAGCCTAGCTATTTGTTCTCTTTGTGGTACCAAAATGGCAATATCCAATTCCACTAATGTGACGTACAGTGATGGTGATATTTTCTGCTTCAAGTGTTGGGAACAGGCACCATTGCTGGTGCTGGAAGAGCAGCCATGCTCTCCTATGACAAATGAGGCTGATGTACTGGGCTCCCCTGCTAAATCAAACAAACAAGTTCAAGATTGTAGTCCGCCATGTGTTAAACTGGAAGTCATGGAGCTAAATGTGGCTTCAACAAACGAGTGCATTGTGGATGAAAGGCTGACAACACAAAGAAGTAGCCATATGATAAAATCAGAACCGGGTCAAGATTCACCATCTCTTGAACTAAAAGACAAGGAGCTGAAGGTTGCTACGCCAGAAAAATGCTTTGAGAATGAAGGACAAAAAAGAGACACTATGGATAAATCAGAACTGAGACAAATTTGTAGTCCACCATTTCTTGATCTAAAGGTCAAGGAGCTAACTGTTACTTCAACAATAAAATGCATTGTAGATGAAGGACTGACTGGACAAAAAAGTGACAGCATGGTAAAACCAGAACTGGGACAATATTGCAATTCACAATCTCTAGAATTGAAAGTCATAGAGCCAACTGTTGCTTCAAAAGAGGAACGCATTGATGATGAAGGACTAACGGGACAAAAAAGTACAAGTTTTTTCAAATCAGAACTGAGACAAAATTGTAGTCCACCATCTCCTAGACTGCAAGCCAAGATGCCAAATGTTTCTCCTACAGAGGAACGCACTGAAAATGAAAGACTGACAGGACAAAAAAATTGTAGTCGACCATCTCTTGAACTAGAAGTCAATGAGCCAACTGTTGCTTCCACAGAGGAACGCGCTAAAGATGAAAGACTGATTGGACAGAAAAGTGAACGTTTTATAAAAGCAGGACAGAGACAAAATTGTGGTTCATCTCTTGAAACGCAAGTCAAGGTGCCAAATGTTGCTTCTCCAGAGGATTGCATTGCAGATGAAGGATTGACAGGTCAAAAAAGTGACATTAAGGTAAAATCAATGACTGAAATTCAGAGGCCAGCTGAACAGGAGAAGAATGATAAAATGGAGAAAAATAGATTGGCCAAGCACCAACGCAACAAACCACCTCCAAAAAAATCTGCTTTTTTAAATCATAAACTTAAATCTGGTTGTGCTAGGACCAGTTCCGATGACTCTGTGCTTTTCGCTCCAGATATTGTGGTTAAAAAGTTTGCGAAAAAACGCCCTAGTGGTGGGAGTCAGGACTGCAGCAAGGTGAAAAAATTAAAAGAACACAGGCAAGAAAGACAAGATTGTCCTGACAGAACCTCACCTCACCATAGAGAAAACCTACAGAAAGTTACAGAGAAAGTGCCCGGCCCAGACACACCACACCAAAAGTCCAAAAGGAAGCTTGAGCTGTGTGGTATTCTGTCAGTGAATAAAACTAAAACCACAGAGCCAAAGAAAGTGAGATTTGACTTGTATGGATCCAACAGAGAAAAACAGATCAAAGTTCCCGGGCGGCATTTTTCAGCAACCGTGACCTTGACAGTCTCTGATAACTGCAGAGAGTATACCGATGGGCTTTCTGCCAAACAAAAAGTTCACAACCAGTGGAGCAGCACCTTTATACCAAAAATGAAGACCCAGATCTTTTCCAGATCACCCCAGAAGAAAAACAAACAGAAAACGCTGGATTGCATTAACATGACCGCATTAAAAAGCCATTTGACTCACAGAGCCTCGCTCCAGTCCAGTGGTGAGAGAGATACAAATTACTTAAGAAAACCAGGTTTTCATCCAAAGCTAACCTAGATGCTTGATCATTGCTTTTATAATGTTTACTTAAACATGTTTACACGTTATAGCTTTTCTGTTGATGACAGCGATGGATGTTTTTTTTACTGTTACTGAAAGCAAAATCGAAAACTTTATTTTAGCACCGTTGTAATATACCGTTGTAAAGTATGTGACTGAAAAATGACTGCAATCTGTTATTTTATGAGAGTATTTTTTATAATCATTTTAAGTACTTCTTGATGTTACAAAGTGTAAAATAACATTTGTATTTGGAAATACATGCCAGTTTACTGGAAAGGCAGTTGTCTCTTAATAAATCTGTTGAAATGACATGTTCTCTTTCACTTGTTTAGAGTGTTAGTGGAATGCTACTTCCAGCATACCACAAAGCTTGAATCATTTCAAATTGGTTTCTTGAACATGACAATGAGTTCGCTGTACTAAAATGGCCTCCGCAGTCACCAGATCTCAACCCAATAGAGCATCTTTGGGATGTGGTGAAACAGGAGCTTTGTGCCCTGGATATGCATCCCACAAATCTCCATCAACTGCAAGATGCTATCCTATCAATATGGGCCAACATTTCTAAAGAATGCTTACAGAACCTTGTTGAATCAATGCCACCTAGAATTAAGGCAGTTCTGAAGGCGAAAGGGGGTCAACGCAGTATTAGAATGGTGTTCATAATCTTTTGGTTGAGTGTATGTTAATAAATTCAGATAACAGTTTTGTTAGAATTGCATTCAAATACCTCAACCCGAGGTTAAATATTTTAATAACCAATTAAAACTTAACTCATTCTGATTGCCAAAAATATAGATAAATATGGTGCACATAAATTATTCAACTTAGCAGTTATTGTTACATATCACACAGACATTCACACCAACACAACAGACTCAATGAGAAAACGTTTTATTGGCCAATCACTAAAAAGATTTGTTTAAATAGTTCACAGATTCATTCTCTCATTATTACTACACCACTGGGTGCCTGCCGTGTAATAAATGTAGCGAATGTTAAAGGAACATCAAGACAGTTTAATAGAAAACTCGTGAAGGGAATTGCAAATCATCCCAGTTTAAACAATGCGAGCTGATCTGACAAAACCATCACATTTCAGCCCTCTCACCTACGACTGGCCACAGATTATCTTGCCCCGACCACATTTAAGTAGGTTTACTTACTATTATATTATGTATATTATAATAATTATTATGACAGAAACTGAAGCGCAGTTTTCATCCGCTCCACTAGGGAGCGTCAGCGGGGTTCTCTGTCAGAGCGCCTCCTTTGGATCCTTGACAACATTGACGCGTGCAGCAGATGACAGCTATTAATATCACACAACTGTACATATTTCAGCAAGTAACCGACACACAGTCCGATAAAATGCTGGAATCGAGTGTCATTTAACTCTGTGGTAAGTAACTTTGCGTATAAAGTGAATTTCTCTAGTAAAATAATGTCGCGACGCTTAATGTTTTGTATAGACTATTTTGCAAGATGTGTAAACAACACTGGTCCAGAAACACTTCCTGTTTCAGTTTGTAAGCATTTTCTTTATTTCACATGTAAAGAAAACATCTTAAAGATGTTTGTTTAACTTTTTGATTTAGTTTTATATGTTCTGTTGGTTGTATTTTATCCCAGCTTTTATGTAGTGTTAAAAAACTGAAACAGGAAGTGCTTCTGGACCAGTGTTGTTTACATCTTGCAATGTCATCATAGCAGGGCTCGTCAGTTTAATTTTCATGGTGTCTGTAATCTAAATGTATTTTAAGCTTGTTATTAAGTTAAGGCATTCGCTTCTTCTATAGAAAGTTTAACACAGACTTTGTTGCTCTTTTTTTCTGAACACTCAGACCTTCAGAAGAGCAAATTAATCTGTTGGTGTGGCTTGACATTTATGGGGAATGGTGTTTTGTGTGTGTGTGTGTGTGTGTGTGTGTGTGTGTGTGTGTGTGTGTGTGTGTGTGTGTGTGTGTGTGTGTGTGTGTGTGTGTGTTGTTGTTGTAGTCTTACTGTATGTAATAATCTACAGGTTTGATGTTTGTTAATAGAGTCAGTTGGAGTGAGAAGCTCTGATGTTTCTTCTGCTTCATGTTTTTTAATTAAAACCATCATACAGTCCAGAGCTAAAACCATGTAGGAAACCAGCGTTTCAGGATTACTGTGTTTCCCCTCTTTCCTCTCACTCTCTCTCATGCCAGCTGTATGTGTTTCTCTGGGGTTTACACTAAGTGTTGAGTTTATATACACCACTGAGGAATTTACTAATTCCTTATAAGGTAGAAAACATGTTGGATTAAAATAGACGTATACCTCATGCTCACACAATCCGCTTTCCTTATAAAGAAAACTGTCCTTCAGTGTTTACATTCATGGTATATATATCAGTTGAAAACATTCCTTTCCCTATAAAGAACATGCCAACTGTCCAACAGTTGATTTACACTTCATCATTGGGAAATATTTGCATTAGTGGCACATAAGTTGCATTGCACACATACTTCTATGCAAAATATAGCTCACCCCATATCTCTCCTCAGTGCAAACACACTTTGACTTTGCAATATAATATAAATTATTATGAACATTAATAAAGAAAAACAGTACTGAAAATGACATTAAAACAATTGTAGTCTTTAATTACTCATGTTGATTTTGAAGGAAAGCCTAATCTTAATTTGAATTGAATTAAAGAGTATTATTGATACAGCCTTACTGAAGTATACTATATTATAATACTCATCAGCTATATATTCTTCATACTGTACAGCTTTAGGCTTTTAATTTATTCCATTTCCATCTATTAACTAGTCTTTAGACTAACGTTCACATTCTCATTTATAGATGTAGAATATAGAGTAATGATTTTTTATTGTATTTATGTCTTACAGAAGGAATGTGTTTGGACCATTACATCCAGTCATCAGAAGCAGAGATCTGAGTCGTGTGGACAGACATTGACTGTAATGATGGACTTCTGCTCATGGATAGGTAATGTACACATGATGTGTGTTTATCTGTGCTAAACATGTAGGTTCCAATCATTTTCTTTTTGAAGGGAAATGAAAAGCAAATGATGGGAACCTAAACTGGTGGAGAAGGGACGGGGAGTGATTCTTTTATTACATTTTTTTTCCCCTGTGTCCAAAAAGCATAACCACTGCTGATTATGATGTGGCAAATCAGAAGTTCCAATTCAAATCAGCTGAGTCAAATCTTGATCTTGTAGAGATTGAGCAGAGTCGAGGTTTCAGGTCTCAGAAGAAAACTTTATTGAGCAGTTCAACAAAGTGAGATGGTGGCCAAAGCATCTGAAATTGAGTCGGTCTAAACTCTTCTTTTTATACCCTTTCCTTATCGTAACTGCCCAATTGGCGGTTCTGCCCTAATCTTTTGTCTTCTGCCCCTCCTCCTTCTTCGCCACAATTATTGTTTGTTCCACGTGTTTTCTATTTTACTCGTGGCGTACCTCACCGTTCTTTATTTTTTAAAAAATGTCCATATGACTATATAATAACATCATATGACTATATAATAACATCAAGTTTCTCACGTCATACGTAAACGTAAATGGGCCTCTTCTTCGCACATTCAACAGACCATTCATACACACTTGTTTACACAATTGTTTACCTTCTCATGGATTGGTCATACCTTATCATGCGCTTGTTTTGCGCTTGTTTATGTTCTCATGTGATCCTCCATGTGACTATAATGCTTCTCATAGGGCCTCTTCATTAACACAACATCTTTTGTTTATGCATCTCTGCACCTCTGCGATAACACAACATCTATTGTTCATGACCTGTGCACCTCTCTTCAGGAATCATATAGCAAGCAATATGACAAGTAGATTTCCCCAACAGTGACTGTGCCAGAAGCTCCGGGGGGAGACTGTACTGGTATCCACCTCCTTTGGGCGAGACCCAGCTGGGATCTAACCAGCAACCTCTGAACCCGTGAGGCAGCGCTCTTACCTGTGAGCCACAGATCTCTTCTCAGTCCATGAGAAGTAACTTATATTTCACTGTTATCCTTAGTTTCCAATAAAACAGTTAAAGTGAGATTTGAACCCGTGTCTTTATTACTGCCTTGCCTTTCATCTTAAAGTGTGTGTTTATCCACTCGCCTATCCTGGATTTCACAACAATAGCTGGTTTCCAGGATTCCTTGTCTAATGAGTTAAGTTGAAAGTCAGCAATAGTGGATTTGAACGCAATTGAAACTCAACTCTTTCTCTCTTGAGCCACTGAGCATTAAATGATGAATAGTTTCATTGAACGTGGGATTTGATCCAGAACCTTCTAGTTTGTAAGGGAGACAACTATCCACTGAGCCACAGAACCTCTGATGCAATGACAATCATTTAAATTTATAGTTCATCCTCACCCATGTTTAAGCTGGCTAAAAGATGGTCATCGTTGATTGAAAACTTATCGACTCATCAACTGCAAGATTGTGTATTTATTTCTGTTTTTTTTTTTTTTTTTTTTTTGTAATTCACACAAATCACCGCAGGAGGGCGAAACACTTTTATGTTTATTAGACTCGATTTGCAACTGAGTAATTCACACAAATCACCACAGGAGGGCGAAACACTTTTATGTTTATTAGATTTGATTTGCAACTGAGTAATTCACACAAATCACCACAGGAGGGCGAAACACTTTTATGTTTATTAGATTTGATTTGCAACGATGTAATTCACACAAACCACCACAGGAGGGCGCAACACTTTTATATTTATTAGACTCGATTTGGAAAGGTGTAATTCACACAAACCACCACAGGAGGGAGCAACACTTTTATGTTTATTAGATATGATTTGCAACAGTGTAATTCACACAAATCACCACAGAAGGGCGCAACACTTTTATGTTTATTTATTTAGCAGTATGACAGAAACCAAAGCGCAGTTTTCATCCGCTCCACTAGGCGGTGTGAGCGGGCTTCACTGTCAGAGCGACTCCTTTGGGTCCTTGGCAACATTGACGCTTGTTGATGACAGACGCTACAACATGTGCAGATGACAGGCACACAACTGGACATATTTCAGCAAATAAACCGACATACAGTCCGACAACATGCGGGAATCGAGTGTCATTTAACTTCTCGGTAAGTAACTTTGGACATAAAGTGAATTTCATTTGTAAAATGACATCGTGACGCTTAATGTTTTGTATAATTATATTTTTCTCTGATGCATCGTTCTGCTGAAATGTCATCATAGCAGGGCTCGTCAGTGTAATGTTCATGGTGTCTGTAAACTAAATGTTGTTTAAGCTTGTTATGAAAGTATTCGCGTCTTCTATAAAAAGAGAAAAACTCTTATTTTTCTGAACACACTCTCAGACCTTTAGACGAGCAAATTAATCGGGTGTTGCTTTACATTTATAATCAGAATGATAAGGAATGCTGTTTTTTGTGTGTGTTGTTGTTGTTATTGTACTCTTACTGTTGGTAATATACTGGATTGATGTTTGTTAATAGAGGCAGTTGCTCTGATGTTTCTGTTGCTTCATGCTTGTGTAGAGCTCTAGTGATTTTACTTCTAATGAAAACCATCATACATACAGTCCAGAACAGAACAGAACAGGGTTAAAACCGTGTGCAGGAAACCAGCCTTTTAGGATTACTGTAAATTTAAAACTTAAGCTTGTCGCAATTATGGTTGAATCACGGAAGCTACTCCAGTTATTTTGTCAAGAGATTTCTTGTTTATTTTTGTGTTACATTGATGTGTCATTGCACACAATACTTCTATGCAAGCTAAACTATAGCTCATCCCCAATCTCTCCTCAGCAAACATATACAAACACACTCTGATTTCCCAAATTATAATTATTATGAATAACATTAATAAAGAAAAAAATACAAAAAAATAACATTAAGCAATACAATTTTTGTTTTCAATTAATCTTGTTTATTTTGAAGGAAAGTACACCTGATTTGAATTGAATTAAAAGATTATTATTGATACAGACTTACTGAACTATACTATATTATAATAGTAATATATTTTCACACTGTACAACTTTAGACTGTTAATGTATTCAGTGTCCTTCTATTTATTAGTCTTTAGACTAACTTTCACATTCTCATTTATAGATGTAGAATATATAATATAGAGTATTTCTAAAACTTTTTAATCTTAAAAAAAAATAATAATCTTTTTTTTTATGTCTTTCCTTACAGAAGGAATGTGTTTGGACCATTACATCCAGTCATCAGAGCTGTGGGACGTGTGGACAGACATTGACTGTAATGATGGACGTCTGCTGATGGACAGGTAATGTAAATGCTTGTTTTACTGTCCTAACCATGTAGGTTCCCATCATTTTCTTTTTGAAGGGCCAGTCCTTTGAAAAGCAAATGATGGGAACCTAAGTAGGTGGGGAAGGGACGGCGGACGAATTTTTTTTCTGTACAACTTTAGGCTTTTAATTTATTTAATTTCCTTCTATTAACTAGTCTTTAGACTAACTTTCACACTGTCATTTATAGATGTAGAATATTGAGTATTTCTAAAACTATTTTTTTTTTCATGTCTTTCCTTACAGAAGGAATGTTTGGACCATTACATCCAGTCATCAGAAGCAGAGCTGTGGGACGTGTGGACAGACATTGACTGTAGTGATGGACGTCTGCTGATGGACAGGTAATGTAAATGCTTGTTTTACTGTCCTAACCATGTAGGTTCCCATCATTTTCTTTTTGGAGGGTGACCCCCTTTAAAAAGCAAATGATGGGAACCTAAGTAGGTGGGGAAGGGACGGCGGGGCAAAATTTTTAGACAGCTGAATTTTGAATGTATGAAAAAGCATAACCGCTGCTGTTCATTGTGGCGGGGCTCGGGGGGGGACCCGAATCATCCCCACCCCTTCACACATACAGCATTCACTCATATCGCAGAGACCCGGCTGGGATCGAACCAGCAACCTCTGAACCCGTGAGGCAGCGCTCTTACCTGTGAGCCACAGATCTCTTGCTGAGACATGTGCTGGAACTTATATTTCACTCTTCAAGCCCTGTGATTTTACAATAAATCATGCTGAGGTGGGGATCGAACCCACGACTCCAGTGCAACCCATCAGCTGAGAACGTGTGTTTAACCACTGCACCACTGTGGCTTTCACACTGAGAACTGGTGTTTTGGCCACTTTGTTTGATATAATCACATCAATTTAACACTCCAATCTCATTTACTAAAGGAAAGCCTTTGTGTGTACTTAATCACTCACTTCTATTGCAGAGACCCGGCTGGGATCGAACCAGCAACCTCTGAACCATTGAGGCGGCGCTCTTACCTGTGAGCCACAGATCTCTTGCTGAATTTCACATTGATGGCTGGTTTTGGGGGCTCCTTGTCTAGTAAGAACTATTGAAAGTCAGCAATAGTGGGACTTGAACTCAGGACGCTGTGATTGAAACTCAACTCTTTCTCTCCTGAGCCACTGAGTCTGCTGAGATGACGAGCGTTTTCAACAGGTTTGATCCAGAGTTTTGTGTTAAATGATGAATAACTTTAACAAACTTGGACCTGGAACCTGGGATTTGAACCAGGACTTTCTGGTTGGTAAGGTTGACAACTATCCGCTGAGCCAATCATGTTGTTTAAGATTTCAAGTTTATTATCATCATTGATTAATAATTCATTGACTACGCAGATCTATTCTTATAAAAAATGTTTTTATTTTTAAGTTATTCTTTGTATCAACTGTATCTCAGTGTGTGTTGTGAATTGTGTTGTGTCCTATCGTCTGTCTATATAAATGTATATGCAAAAAAAGTCAGATCTAAAATTATTTTTGCCCTCCTGTGGTGATTTGTGTGAATTACACCGTTTCAAATAAAGTCTTAAAAACATAAATGTGTCGCCCTCCTGTGGTGATTTGTATGAATCACACCGTTGCAAATAAAGTCTAAAAACTGCGCCCTCCTGTGGTGATTTGTGTGAATTACAAAAAGAGAGTAAAAGAAAAGTGATGATTTGTGTGAATCACACAGTTGCAAATAAAGTCTAAAAACTGCGCCCTTCTGTGGTGATTTGTGTGAATTACAAAAAGAGAGTAAAAGAAAAGTGATGATTTGTGTGAATCACACCGTTGCAAACTGAGTCCGATCGAGTCAGTATGTTACACACACACACACACACACACACACAAACACAAACACACAAAAAAACACTAGGCTTTCTCATTCAAAGGCAAATCATTATTTTCTGCACCACAGAGCTTGTCAAACATGTTGCTGCTGCAATTTTACAGGAACTTTAATCCAAAGTCTCAGATGTGATCTCGCCACTATAACCCGACGGGAGTAAAGTGCAGTTTTCCTCCGCTCCTCAAGGCGGCAGAAGCGGGTTCTCCTTCAGTCTCACGCTTCTGCTGCTTGACAACATGACGGTTGATGACAATCACAACAACACGAGCAGATCCTGCAGATGAGAAGATGACAGCTCTTAATGTCACTTTAACAGCACATATTACAGCTCAACAGCAAATAAAACCGACACACAGACGCAATCAAACGGCACATAAATGAGGGAACCGAGTACGGCACAAGACTCACCTGTAAGTAACTTTTACTTTAGCATGAAGTCAAGTTCTCTTGTCAGTCGCTGTTGTAGCGTTACCTTTTTAATCTCTGAATGAATCGCCCTCTGATATTCACACTGTAAAGTGTAATAAGAAGGACTCGGTTGATATTGCAGTGTTTTCTGGGTGTATGTGAGAGTCAGCAGGAGTTGTGTCTTGTGTGAAGCTCTGATGTTCTCCTGTTGCTTCCTTCTTCTATTCTACTTCCTGTTATGACTGGGATCTGAGAGTGAAAACTGCCTTTAAAATGGTATTTAATTAAAATGTCATTCAAGCATGAAACAATACAAGTAAAGAGCAGTGACTAGACACTTTTCAATTGGTTTTCTTTGCATTGCATTTCTAATATTGCTCTGATGTTTTGTAGGTTTGGCTTTCTGTGAATGGGGAGTTAGTTTTTAGTTCTGTGTGTTCAGTGTTTTTATAATTGTGTGGCCTGTAAGACAGTGATTAAGTTGAATCTCTAGTTGTTGTTACATGTATAAGCTTCAAATGAATCGTCCTCTGATTTATGTGTAGTGAAGTAGAACAATAAGCAATTGTTTCTAGTCTCTTTTGTTATTAGTTGTCTTACTGTATGTAATAATCTAGAGGATTGATGCTTGTTAATAGAATCAGTTGATGTGTGTGTGTGTGTCTGCTGCTTCATTGTATTGTAGAGATGCAGTGCTTTTCTTGTAATGAAAACTGTCAGGATCAATCCTTGTGCAGGAACATGTCTTTTAGGGTTACTGTTGTGTGAAGGAAGGTTTCATCTTAAAGTTATAACTCCACTTGGGCAGTTCTTTACAGTGTACATGTTTAAGCATCAAGCGTCAGCACTCACACTGAAGGCTTTATTTCTATTCAGTGTTTGTGTCCATTTGTAGCCTGTAAAACTATAATTCAAATCATAGATTATTATTGATACAGCCTTACTGAACTATACTATATTATTATAATAGTTATATATTTTCACACTGTACAACTTTAGGCTTTTAATTTATTTAATTTCCTTCTATTAACTAGTCTTTAGACTAACTTTCACATTGTCATTTATAGATGTAGAATATTGAGTATTTCTAAAACTATTTTTTTTTTCATGTCTTTCCTTACAGAAGGAATGTTTGGACCATTACATCCAGTCATCAGAAGCAGAGCTGTGGGACGTGTGGACAGACATTGACTGTAGTGATGGACGTCTGCTGATGGACAGGTAATGTAAATGCTTGTTTTACTGTGCTAACCATGTAGGTTCCCATCATTTTCTTTTTGGAGGGTGACCCCCTTTAAAAAGCAAATGATGGGAACCTAAATAGGTGGGGAAGGGACGGCGGGGCAAAATTTTTAGACAGCTGAATTTTGAATGTATGAAAAAGCATAACCGCTGCTGGACATTGTGGCGGGGCTCGGGGGGGGACCCGAATCATCCCCACCCCTTCACACATACAGCATTCACTCATATCGTAGAGATCTGGCTGGGATCGAACCAGTAACCTCTGAACCCGTGAGGCAGCGCTCTTACCTGTGAGCCACAGATCTCTTGTTGTGACATGTGCTGGAACTTATATTTCACTCTTCAAGCCCTGTGATTTTACAATAAATCATGCTGAGGTGGGGATCGAACCCACGACTCCAGTGCAACCCATCAGCCGAGAATGTGTGTTTAGCCACTGCACCACTGTGGCTTTCACACTGAGAGCTGGTGTTTTGGCCACTTTGTTTGATATAATCACATCAATTTACCACTCAAATCTCATTTACTAAAGGAAAGCCTTTGTGTGTACTTAATCACTCACTTCTATTGCAGAGACCCGGCTGGGATCGAACCAGCAACCTCTGAACCCTTGAGGCGGCGCTCTTACCTGTGAGCCACAGATCTCTTGCTGAAATGTGTGCTAGAATTAAATTTCAGTGTTATCCTGAGAGTTTCCAAGAAAGCAGTTAAAGTGAGATTCGAACCTGTGTTTTCCTCAGTCTTGTTCTCAGAGAGTGTGTGTTTATCCACTCACCCATCATGGATTTCACATTGATGGCTGGTTTTTGGGGCTCCTTGTCTAGTAAGAACTATTGAAAGTCAGCAATAGTGGGATTTGAACTCAGGACGCTGTGATTGAAACTCAACTCTTTCTCTCCTAAGCCACTGAGTCTGCTGAGATGATGAGCGTTTTCAACAGGTTTGATCCAGAGTTTTGTGTTAAATGATGAATAACTTTAACAAACTTGGACCTGGAACCTGGGATGTGAACCAGGACTTTCTGGTTGGTAAGGTTGACAACTATCCGCTGAGCCAATCATGTTGTTTAAGATTTCAAGTTTATTATCATCATTGATTAATAATTCATTGACTACTCAGATCTATTCTTATAAAAAATGTTTTTATTTTTAAGTTATTCTTTGTATCAACTGTATCTCAGTGTGTGTTGTGAATTGTGTTGTGTCCTATCGTCTGTCTATATAAATGTATATGCAAAAAAAGTCAGATCTAAAATAATTTTGCCCTCCTGTGGTGATTTGTGTGAATTACACCGTTTCAAATAAAGTCTAAAAAACATAAATGTGTCGCCCTCCTGTGGTGATTTGTATGAATCACACCGTTGCAAATAAAGTCTAAAAACTGCGCCCTCCTGTGGTGATTTGTGTGAATTACAAAAAGAGAGTAAAAGAAAAGTGATGATTTGTGTGAATCACACCGTTGCAAATAAAGTCTAAAAACTGCGCCCTCCTGTGGTGATTTGTGTGAATTACAAAAAGAGAGTAAAAGAAAAGTGATGATTTGTGTGAATCACACCGTTGCAAATAAAGTCTAAAAACTGCGCCCTCCTGTGGTGATTTGTGTGAATTACAAAAAGAGAGTAAAAGAAAAGTGATGATTTGTGTGAATCACACCGTTGCAAATAAAGTCTAAAAACTGCGCCCTCCTGTGGTGATTTGTGTGAATTATAAAAAGAGAGTAAAAGAAAAGTGATGATTTGTGTGAATCACACCGTTGCAAATAAAGTCTAAAAACTGCGCCCTCCTGTGGTGATTTGTGTGAATTACAAAAAGAGAGTAAAAGAAAAGTGATGATTTGTGTGAATCACACCGTTGCAAATAAAGTCTAAAAACTGCGCCCTCCTGTGGTGATTTGTGTGAATTACAAAAAGAGAGTAAAAGAAAAGTGATGATTTGTGTGAATCACACCGTTGCAAACTGAGTCCGATCGAGTCAGTATGTTACACACACACACACACACAAACACAAACACACAAAAAAAAACACTAGGCTTTCTCATTCAAAGGCAAATCATTATTTTCTGCACCACAGAGCTTGTCAAACATGTTGCTGCTGCAATTTTACAGGAACTTTAATCCAAAGTCTCAGATGTGATCTCGCCACTATAACCCGACGGGAGTAAAGTGCAGTTTTCCTCCGCTCCTCAAGGCGGCAGAAGCGGGTTCTCCTTCAGTCTCACGCTTCTGCTGCTTGACAACATGACGCTTGATGACAATCACAACAACACGAGCAGATCCTGCAGATGAGAAGATGACAGCTCTTAATGTCACTTTAACAGCACATATTACAGCTCAACAGCAAATAAAACCGACACACAGACGCAATCAAACGGCACATAAATGAGGGAACCGAGTACGGCACAAGACTCACCTGTAAGTAACTTTTACTTTAGCATGAAGTCAAGTTCTCTTGTCAGTCGCTGTTGTAGCGTTACCTTTTTAATCTCTGAATGAATCGCCCTCTGATATTCACACTGTAAAGTGTAATAAGAAGGACTCGGTTGATATTGCAGTGTTTTCTGGGTGTATGTGAGAGTCAGCAGGAGTTGTGTCTTGTGTGAAGCTCTGATGTTCTCCTGTTGCTTCCTTCTTCTATTCTACTTCCTGTTATGACTGGGATCTGAGAGTGAAAACTGCCTTTAAAATGGTATTTAATTAAAATGTCATTCAAGCATGAAACAATACAAGTAAAGAGCAGTGACTAGACACTTTTCAATTGGTTTTCTTTGCATTGCATTTCTAATATTGCTCTGATGTTTTGTAGGTTTGGCTTTCTGTGAATGGGGAGTTAGTTTTTAGTTCTGTGTGTTCAGTGTTTTTATAATTGTGTGGCCTGTAAGACAGTGATTAAGTTGAATCTCTAGTTGTTGTTACATGTATAAGCTTCAAATGAATCGTCCTCTGATTTATGTGTAGTGAAGTAGAACAATAAGCAATTGTTTCTAGTCTCTTTTGTTATTAGTTGTCTTACTGTATGTAATAATCTAGAGGATTGATGCTTGTTAATAGAATCAGTTGATGTGTGTGTGTGTGTCTGCTGCTTCATTGTATTGTAGAGATGCAGTGCTTTTCTTGTAATGAAAACTGTCAGGATCAATCCTTGTGCAGGAACATGTCTTTTAGGGTTACTGTTGTGTGAAGGAAGGTTTCATCTTAAAGTTATAACTCCACTTGGGCAGTTCTTTACAGTGTACATGTTTAAGCATCAAGCGTCAGCACTCACACTGAAGGCTTTATTTCTATTCAGTGTTTGTGTCCATTTGTAGCCTGTAAAACTAATTCAAATCATAGATTATTATTGATACAGCCTTACTGAACTATACTATATTATTATAATAGTTATATATTTTCACACTGTACAACTTTAGGCTTTTAATTTATTTAATTTCCTTCTATTAACTAGTCTTTAGACTAACTTTCACATTGTCTTTTATAGATGTAGAATGTTGAGTATTTCTAAAACTATTTTTTTTTTCATGTCTTTCCTTACAGAAGGAATGTGTTTGGACCATTACATCCAGTCATCAGAAGCAGAGCTGTGGGACGTGTGGACAGACATTGACTGTAGTGATGGACGTCTGCTGAAGGACAGGTAATGTAAATGCTTGTTTTACTGTGCTAACCATGTAGGTTCCCATCATTTTCTTTTTGGAGGGTGACCCCCTTTAAAAAGCAAATGATGGGAACCTAAATAGGTGGGGAAGGGACGGCAGGGCAAAATTTTTAGACAGCTGAATTTTGAATGTATGAAAAAGCATAACCGCTGCTGTTCATTGTGGCGGGGCTCGGGGGGGGACCCGAATCATCCCCACCCCTTCACACATACAGCATTCACTCATTTCGTAGAGATCTGGCTGGGATCGAACCAGCAACCTCTGAACCCGTGAGGCAGCGCTCTTACCTGTGAGCCACAGATCTCTTGTTGAGACATGTGCTGGAACTTATATTTCACTCTTCAAGCCCTGTGATTTTACAATAAATCATGCTCAGGTGGGGATCGAACCCACGACTCCAGTGCAACCCATCAGCCGAGAACGTGTGTTTAGCCACTGCACCACTGTGGCTTTCACACTGAAAACTGGTGTTTTGGCCACTTTGTTTGATATAATCACATCAATTTACCACTCAAATGTCATTTACTAACGGAAAGCCTTTGTGTGTACTTAATCACTCACTTCTATTGCAGAGACCCGGCTGGGATCGAACCAGCAACCTCTGAACCCTTGAGGCGGCGCTCTTACCTGTGAGCCACAGATCTCTTGCTGAAATGTGTGCTAGAATTAAATTTCAGTGTTATCCTGAGAGTTTCCAATAAAGCAGTTAAAGGGAGATTCGAACCTGTGTTTTCCTCAGTCTTGTTCTCAGAGAGTGTGTGTTTATCCACTCACCCATCATGGATTTCACATTGACGGCTGGTTTTTGGGGCTCCTTGTCTAGTAAGAACTATTGAAAGTCAGCAATAGTGGGACTTGAACTCAGGACGCTGTGATTGAAACTCAACTCTTTCTCTCCTGAGCCACTGAGTCTGCTGAGATGACGAGCGTTTTCAACAGGTTTGATCCAGAGTTTTGTGTTAAATGATGAATAACTTTAACAAACTTGGACCTGGAACCTGGGATTTGAACCAGGACTTTGGTTGGTAAGGTTGACAACTATCCGCTGAGCCAATCATGTTGTTTAAGATTTCAAGTTTATTATCATCATTGATTAATAATTGACTACTCAGATCTATTCTTATAAAAAATGTTTTTATTTTTAAGTTATTCTTTGTATCAACTGTATCTCAGTGTGTGTTGTGAATTGTGTTGTGTCCTATCGTCTGTCTATATAAATGTATATGCAAAAAAAGTCAGATCTAAAATAATTTTGCCCTCCTGTGGTGATTTGTGTGAATTACACCGTTTCAAATAAAGTCTAAAAAACATAAATGTGTCGCCCTCCTGTGGTGATTTGTATGAATCACACCGTTGCAAATAAAGTCTAAAAACTGCGCCCTCCTGTGGTGATTTGTGTGAATTATAAAAAGAGAGTAAAAGAAAAGTGATGATTTGTGTGAATCACACCGTTGCAAATAAAGTCTAAAAACTGCGCCCTCCTGTGGTGATTTGTGTGAATTACAAAAAGAGAGTAAAAGAAAAGTGATGATTTGTGTGAATCACACCGTTGCAAACTGAGTCCGATCGAGTCACTACGTTACACACACCCCCCCCACACACACACACACACAAACACACAAAAAAACACTAGGCTTTCTCATTCAGAGGCAAATCATTATTTTCTGCACAAAAGAGCTTGTCAAACGTGTTGTTGCTGCAATTTTACAGGAACTTTAATCCAAAGTCTCAGATGTGATCTCGCCACTATAACCCGACGGGAGTAAAGTGCAGTTTTCCTCCGCTCCTCAAGGCGGCAGAAGCGGGTTCTCCTTCAGTCTCACGCTTCTGCTGCTTGACAACATGACGCTTGATGACAATCACAACAACACGAGCAGATCCTGCAGATGAGAAGATGAGAACATCAGAGCTTCACACAAGACACAACTCCTGCTGACTCTCACATACACCCAGAAAACACTGCAATATCAACCGAGTCCTTCTTATTACACTTTACAGTGTGAATATCAGAGGGCGATTCATTCAGAGATTAAAAAGGTAACGCTACAACAGCGACTGACAAGAGAACTTGACTTCATGCTAAAGGAAAAGTTACTTACAGGTGAGTCTTGTGCCGTACTCGGTTCCCTCATTTATGTGCCGTTTGATTGCGTCTGTGTGTCGGTTTTATTTGCTGTTGAGCTGTAATATGTGCTGTTAAAGTGACATTAAGAGCTGTCATCTTCTCATCTGCAGGATCTGCTCGTGTTGTTGTGATTGTCATCAAGCGTCATGTTGTCAAGCAGCAGAAGCGTGAGACTGAAGGAGAACCCGCTTCTGCCGCCTTGAGGAGCGGAGGAAAACTGCACTTTACTCCCGTCGGGTTATAGTGGCGAGATCACATCTGAGACTTTGGATTAAAGTTCCTGTAAAATTGCAGCAGCAACATGTTTGACAAGCTCTGTGGTGCAGAAAATAATGATTTGCCTTTGAATGAGAAAGCCTAGTGTTTTTTGTGTGTTTGTGTTTGTGTGTGTGTGTGTGTGTGTGTGTGTGTGTGTGTGTGTAACATACTGACTCGATCGGACTCAGTTTGCAACGGTGTGATTCACACAAATCATCACTTTTCTTTTACTCTCTTTTTGTAATTCACACAAATCACCACAGGAGGGCGCAGTTTTTAGACTTTATTTGCAACGGTGTGATTCACACAAATCATCACTTTTCTTTTACTCTCTTTTTGTAATTCACACAAATCACCACAGGAGGGCGCAGTTTTTAGACTTTATTTGCAACGGTGTGATTCACACAAATCATCACTTTTCTTTTACTCTCTTTTTATAATTCACACAAATCACCACAGGAGGGCGCAGTTTTTAGACTTTATTTGCAACGGTGTGATTCATACAAATCACCACAGGAGGGCGACACATTTATGTTTTTAAGACTTCATTTGAAACGGTGTAATTCACACAAATCACCACAGGAGGGCAAAAATAATTTTAGATCTGACTTTTTTTTGCATATACATTTATATAGACAGACGATAGGACACAACACAATTCACAACACACACTGAGATACAGTTGATACAAAGAATAACTTAAAAATAAAAACATTTTTTATAAGAATAGATCTGCGTAGTCAATGAATTATTAATCAATGATGATAATAAACTTGAAATCTTAAACAACATGATTGGCTCAGCGGATAGTTGTCAACCTTACCAACCAGAAAGTCCTGGTTCAAATCCCAGGTTCCAGGTCCAAGTTTGTTAAAGTTATTCATCATTTAACACAAAACTCTAGATCAAACCTGTTGAAAACGCTCGTCATCTCAGCAGACTCAGTGGCTCAGGAGAGAAAGAGTTGAGTTTCAATCACAGCGTCCTGAGTTCAAGTCCCACTATTGCTGACTTTCAATAGTTCTTACTAGACAAGGAGCCCCAAAAACCAGCTGTCAATGTGAAATCCATGATGGGTGAGTGGATAAACACACACTCTCTGAGAACAAGACTGAGGAAAACACAGGTTCGAATCTCACTTTAACTGCTTTATTGGAAACTCTCAGGATAACACTGAAATTTAATTCTAGCACACATTTCAGCAAGAGATCTGTGGCTCACAGGTAAGAGCGCCGCCTCAAGGGTTCAGAGGTTGCTGGTTCGATCCCAGCCGGGTCTCTGCAATAGAAGTGAGTGATTAAGTACACACAAAGGCTTTCCTTTAGTAAATGAGATTTGAGTGGTAAATTGATGTGATTATATCAAACAAAGTGGCCAAAACACCAGCTCTCAGTGTGAAAGCCACAGTGGTGCAGTGGCTAAACACACGTTCTCGGCTGATGGGTTGCACTGGAGTCGTGGGTTCGATCCCCACCTTGGCATGATTTATTGTAAAATCACAGGGCTTGAAGAGTGAAATATAAGTTCCAGCACTTGTCTCAGCAAGAGATCTGTGGCTCACAGGTAAGAGCGCTGCCTCACGGGTTCAGAGGTTGCTGGTTCGATCCCAGCCAGATCTCTACGATATGAGTGAATGCTGTATGTGTGAAGGGGTGGGGATGATTCGGGTCCCCCCCCGAGCCCCGCCACAATGTCCAGCAGCGGTTATGCTTTTTCATACATTCAAAATTCAGCTGTCTAAAAATTTTGCCCCGCCGTCCCTTCCCCACCTACTTAGGTTCCCATCATTTGCTTTTTAAAGGGGTCACCCTCCAAAAAGAAAATGATGGGAACCTACATGGTTAGCACAGTAAAACAAGCATTTACATTACCTGTCCTTCAGCAGACGTCCATCACTACAGTCAATGTCTGTCCACACGTCCCACAGCTCTGCTTCTGATGACTGGATGTAATGGTCCAAACATTCCTTCTGTAAGGAAAGACATGAAAAAAAAATAGTTTTAGAAATACTCAATATTCTACATCTATAAATGACAATGTGAAAGTTAGTCTAAAGACTAGTTAATAGAAGGAAATTAAATAAATTAAAAGCCTAAAGTTGTACAGTGTGAAAATATATAACTATTATAATAATATAGTATAGTTCAGTAAGGCTGTATCAATAATAATCTATGATTTGAATTAGTTTTACAGGCTACAAATGGACACAAACACTGAATAGAAATAAAGCCTTCAGTGTGAGTGCTGACGCTTGATGCTTAAACATGTACACTGTAAAGAACTGCCCAAGTGGAGTTATAACTTTAAGATGAAACCTTCCTTCACACAACAGTAACCCTAAAAGACATGTTCCTGCACAAGGATTGATCCTGACAGTTTTCATTACAAGAAAAGCACTGCATCTCTACAATACAATGAAGCAGCAGACACACACACACACATCAACTGATTCTATTAACAAGCATCAATCCTCTAGATTATTACATACAGTAAGACAACTAATAACAAAAGAGACTAGAAACAATTGCTCATTGTTCTACTTCACTACACATAAATCAGAGGACGATTCATTTGAAGCTTATACATGTAACAATAACTAGCGATTCAACTTAATCACTGTCTTACAGGCCACACAATTATAAAAACACTGAACACACAGAACTAAAAACTAACTCCCCATTCACAGAAAGCCAAACCTACAAAACATCAGAGCAATATTAGAAATGCAATGCAAAGAAAACCAATTGAAAAGTGTCTAGTCACTGCTCTTTACTTGTATTGTTTCATGCTTGAATGACATTTTAATTAAATACCATTTTAAAGGCAGTTTTCACTCTCAGATCCCAGTCATAACAGGAAGTAGAATAGAAGAAGGAAGCAACAGGAGAACATCAGAGCTTCACACAAGACACAACTCCTGCTGACTCTCACATACACCCAGAAAACACTGCAATATCAACCGAGTCCTTCTTATTACACTTTACAGTGTGAATATCAGAGGGCGATTCATTCAGAGATTAAAAAGGTAACGCTACAACAGCGACTGACAAGAGAACTTGACTTCATGCTAAAGTAAAAGTTACTTACAGGTGAGTCTTGTGCCGTACTCGGTTCCCTCATTTATGTGTCGTTTGATTGCGTCTGTGTGTCGGTTTTATTTGCTGTTGAGCTGTAATATGTGCTGTTAAAGTGACATTAAGAGCTGTCATCTTCTCATCTGCAGGATCTGCTCGTGTTGTTGTGATTGTCATCAAGCGTCATGTTGTCAAGCAGCAGAAGCGTGAGACTGAAGGAGAACCCGCTTCTGCCGCCTTGAGGAGCGGAGGAAAACTGCACTTTACTCTCGTCGGGTTATAGTGGCGAGATCACATGTGAGACTTTGGATTAAAGTTCCTGTAAAATTGCAGCAACAACACGTTTGACAAGCTCTTTTGTGCAGAAAATAATGATTTGCCTCTGAATGAGAAAGCCTAGTGTTTTTTTGTGTGTTTGTGTTTGTGTGTGTGTGTGTGTGTGTGTGTGTGTGTGTGTGTGTGTGTGTGTGTGTGTGTGTGTGTGTGTGTGTGTGTGTGTAACGTACTGACTCGATCGGACTCAGTTTGCAACGGTGTGATTCACACAAATCATCACTTTTCTTTTACTCTCTTTTTGTAATTCACACAAATCACCACAGGAGGGCGCAGTTTTTAGACTTTATTTGCAACGGTGTGATTCACACAAATCATCACTTTTCTTTTACTCTCTTTTTGTAATTCACACAAATCACCACAGGAGGGCGCAGTTTTTAGACTTTATTTGCAATGGTGTGATTCACACAAATCATCACTTTTCTTTTACTCTTTTTGTAATTCACACAAATCACCACAGGAGGGCGCAGTTTTTAGACTTTATTTGCAACGGTGTGATTCACACAAATCATCACTTTTCTTTTACTCTTTTTATAATTCACACAAATCACCACAGGAGGGCGCAGTTTTTAGACTTTATTTGCAACGGTGTGATTCATACAAATCACCACAGGAGGGCGACACATTTATGTTTTTTAGACTTTATTTGAAACGGTGTAATTCACACAAATCACCAAAGGAGGGCAAAAATAATTTTAGATCTGACTTTTTTTGCATATACATTTATATAGACAGACGATAGGACACAACACAATTCACAACACACACTGAGATACAGTTGATACAAAGAATAACTTAAAAATAAAAACATGTTTTATAAGAATAGATCTGAGTAGTCAATGAATTATTAATCAATGATGATAATAAACTTGAAATCTTAAACAACATGATTGGCTCAGCGGATAGTTGTCAACCTTACCAACCAGAAAGTCCTGGTACAAATCCCAGGTTCCAGGTCCAAGTTTGTTAAAGTTATTCATCATTTAACACAAAACTCTGGATCAAACCTGTTGAAAACGCTCATCATCTCAGCAGACTCAGTGGCTCAGGAGAGAAAGAGTTGAGTTTCAATCACAGCGTCCTGAGTTCAAGTCCCACTATTGCTGACTTTCAATAGTTCTTACTAAACAAGGAGCCCCAAAAACCAGCCGTCAATGTGAAATCCATGATGGGTGAGTGGATAAACACACACTCTCTGAGGACAAGACTGAGGAAAACACAGGTTCGAATCTCACTTTAACTGCTTTATTGGAAACTCTCAGGATAACACTGAAATTTAATTCTAGCACAAATTTCAGCAAGAGATCTGTGGCTCACAGGTAAGAGCGCCGCATCAATGGTTCAGAGGTTGCTGGTTCGATCCCAGCCGGGTCTCTGTAATAGAAGTGTGTGATTAAGTACACACAAAGGCTTTCCTTTAGTAAATGAGATTTGAGTGTTAAATTGATGTGATTATATCAAACAAAGTGGCCAAAACACCAGCTCTCAGTGTGAAAGCCGCAGTGGTTAAACACACGTTCTCGGCTGATGGGTTGCACTGGAGTCGTGGGTTCGATCCCCACCTTGGCATGATTTATTGTAAAATCACAGGGCTTGAAGAGTGAAATATAAGTTCCAGCACTTGTCTCAGCAAGAGATCTGTGGCTCACAGGTAAGAGCGCTGCCTCACGGGTTCAGAGGTTGCTGGTTCGATCCCAGCCAGATCTCTACGATATGAGTGAATGCTGTATGTGTGAAGGGGTGGGGATGATTCGGGTCCCCCCCCGAGCCCCGCCACAATGTCCAGCAGCGGTTATGCTTTTTCATACATTCAAAATTCAGCTGTCTAAAAATTTTGCCGCGCCGTCCCTTCCCCACCTACTTAGGTTCCCATCATTTGCTTTTTAAAGGGGTCACCCTCCAAAAGAAAATGATGGGAACCTACATGGTTAGCACAGTAAAACAAGCATTTACATTACCTGTCCATCAGCAGACGTCCATCACTACAGTCAATGTCTGTCCACACGTCCCACAGCTCTGCTTCTGATGACTGGATGTAATGGTCCAAACACATTCCTTCTGTAAGGAAAGACATGAATTTTTTTAGAAATACTCAATATTCTACATCTATAAATGACAATGTGAAAGGTAGTCTAAAGACTAGTTAATAGAAGGAAATTAAATAAATTAAAAGCCTAAAGTTGTACAGTGTGAAAATATATAACTATTATAATAATATAGTATAGTTCAGTAAGGCTGTATCAATAATAATCTATGATTTGAATTAGTTTTACAGGCTACAAATGGACACAAACACTGAATAGAAATAAAGCCTTCAGTGTGAGTGCTGACGCTTGATGCTTAAACATGTACACTGTAAAGAACTGCCCAAGTGGAGTTATAACTTTAAGATGAAACCTTCCTTCACACAACAGTAACCCTAAAAGACATGTTCCTGCACAAGGATTGATCCTGACAGTTTTCATTACAAGAAAAGCACTGCATCTCTACAATACAATGAAGCAGCAGACACACACACACACATCAACTGATTCTATTAACAAGCATCAATCCTCTAGATTATTACATACAGTAAGACAACTAATAACAAAAGAGACTAGAAACAATTGCTTATTGTTCTACTTCACTACACATAAATCAGAGGACGATTCATTTGAAGCTTATACATGTAACAACAACTAGAGATTCAACTTAATCACTGTCTTACAGGCCACACAATTATAAAAACACTGAACACACAGAACTAAAAACTAACTCCCCATTCACAGAAAGCCAAACCTACAAAACATCAGAGCAATATTAGAAATGCAATGCAAAGAAAACCAATTGAAAAGTGTCTAGTCACTGCTCTTTACTTGTATTGTTTCATGCTTGAATGACATTTTAATTAAATACCATTTTAAAGGCAGTTTTCACTCTCAGATCCCAGTCATAACAGGAAGTAGAATAGAAGAAGGAAGCAACAGGAGAACATCAGAGCTTCACACAAGACACAACTCCTGCTGACTCTCACATACACCCAGAAAACACTGCAATATCAACCGAGTCCTTCTTATTACACTTTACAGTGTGAATATCAGAGGGCGATTCATTCAGAGATTAAAAAGGTAACGCTACAACAGCGACTGACAAGAGAACTTGACTTCATGCTAAAGTAATAGTTACTTACAGGTGAGTCTTGTGCCGTACTCGGTTCCCTCATTTATGTGTCGTTTGATTGCGTCTGTGTGTCGGTTTTATTTGCTGTTGAGCTGTAATATGTGCTGTTAAAGTGACATTAAGAGCTGTCATCTTCTCATCTGCAGGATCTGCTCGTGTTGTTGTGATTGTCATCAAGCGTCATGTTGTCAAGCAGCAGAAGCGTGAGACTGAAGGAGAACCCGCTTCTGCCGCCTTGAGGAGCGGAGGAAAACTGCACTTTACTCCCGTCGGGTTATAGTGGCGAGATCACATCTGAGACTTTGGATTTAAGTTCCTGTAAAATTGCAGCAACAACATGTTTGACAAGCTCTGTGGTGCATATATATATATATGTATAATGATTTGCCTTTGAATGAGAAAGTCTAGTTTTTTGTATTTATATATGTGTGTGTGTGTGTGTGTGTGTGTGTGTGTGTGTGTGTGTGTGTGTGTGTGTGTGTGTGTGTGTGTGTGCGCGCGAAGGAACAGAAGGACAGAACAGAGAGGACAGAAGAAATTTGCAGCGGTGTAATTCACACAAATCACCACAGGAGGGCGAAACACTTATGTTTATTAGACTCGATCAGACTCAGTTTGCTACGGTGTGATTCACACAAATCATCCCTTTTCTTTTACTCTCTATATGTAATTCACACAAATCACCACAGGAGGGCACACCACTTGTTTTTTTAGACTCGATTTGCAACGGTGTAATTCACACATATCACCACAGGAGGGCGACACTCTTTCATGTTTATTAGAAAAGGTTTGTTGAAAAGAAAAAAAAGACATTCCCCCCCCCAAAAAAAGGAGTGTGAGGGTTGATTGTCCAGTGGCTCAGTGGTTGAGTGTCGCTCTCTCGTGTGGAGAATCCTGGTTTGAGGCTCTTGATGGTAAAAATCTTTAGTTTCACTGGTTTGGTCCAAATAAAAGACCAATCTTCAAAAAGCATACCCAACTGTAAGTGGTTCAGTGGTAAAAGCGTTGCTGTTCTGTGTTGAAAATCCTGGTTCAAATCTCACTTTTTTGGTGGAAAATACTTTAGTTTGATTGTTTGAGACAAACAGAAACAGCGAAATGAAGAAGCTCCTGTGGCTCAGTGGTCTGAGTGTTGTGATTCCATGTGCAACTCCCAGGTTCCAGCCTCACTCTTATCATGCTTTAGTTTCACTGGCTTTGTCCAAGAAAGACATGTTCCCAAAAAAGGAAGTGTGAGTGTGTATGGTCCAGTGGCTCAGTGGTCTGAGTGTTGTGATTCCATGTGGGAAACCCGGGTTTGAATCGCACTCTTGTGATGCTTTAGTTTCACTGGATTGTCGAAGTAAGACATGCTCCCAAAAAAATAAGAGTTAGTGTGTCAACTCCAGTGGCTCAGTGGTCTTAGTGTTATGGTTCCATGTGGGAAACCAGGGTTCAAGTCTCACTCTTATGATGCTTTAGTTTCAACGGGTTTGTCCAAGAGAGAAAAAGACATGCTCCCAAAAAATTAAGAATAAGTGTGGATGGTCCAGTGGCTCAGTGGTGTGAGTGTTGCACTCTCGTGTGGAGAATCCTGGTTTGAGTCTCTTGTTGGTAAAACTCTTCTTTCACCGGTTTGGTCCAAATAAAGAAGACATGCTCTCAAAAAAAGAAGTTTGAGTGTGGATGGTCCAGTGGCTCAGTGGGTGAGCTTACACTCCCTGGTTGGGAGGTTCATGGTTCAAGACTGGGCTGGACACTGAAGCAAGTGATGGTTGCAGGTTGGAGGAGGATGAGGAGGAGGAGGATGAGGAGGAGGATGAGGATGAGGAGGAGGAGGATGAGGAGGAGGATGAGGAGGAGGATGAGGAGGAGGATGAGGAGGAGGATGAGGAGGAGGATGAGGAGGAGGATGAGGAGGAGGATGAGGAGGAGGATGAGGAGGATGAGGAGGATGAGGAGGATCTAGGATGAGAACTGAATATAAAAGTATGCAGGAGGTTAAATGTATTTTTTTTTTTCCAAAATGCATAGCAACGTAGGTACATTTCATGTATTCCAAAATTAAAATTTTGGTTAAGTTCCTCAAAAAAATCCCTCTCTCTGCAGCAACACCGCTGCTGGATATCGTCCCAGAAATCCCCAGGGGGAGGAGTTAGGTTATTTCCTCCCCCCTTCGTGTCCTGACCGTCTCTCGTCCCCCAGCTGCAGTTCTGGAGGATGTTTGTCAACGCAACCATGCTTCATGGTCCAGCCCGGTCTTGAACCAGGAACCTCCCGACCGGGGAGTGTAAGCTCACCCACTGAGCCACTGGACCATCCGCACACAAACTTCTGATTTTTTGAGAGCATGTCTTCTTTATTTGGACCAAACCGGTGAAAGAAGAGTTTTACCAACAAGAGACTCGAACCAGGATTCTCCACACGAGAGTGCAACGCTCACACCATTGAGCCACTGGACCATCCACACTCATTCTTAATTTTTTGGGAGCATGTCTTTTTCTCCCAGCTTCACCACCAGAGAACATGTGTTTAACCAGTAGCTCCACCGTGGATTTCATATTGAGGTTTGGGACTCTTTGCTGGATTTATGAGCAACAATTTAACATAAACAACAGTGGGATTTGAACTAAGGACTTTACATATGCAGCTGATCATCTGAGCCACAAAACCTGGAGAGATTGTGGAAGGATTTTCTTAGATTTAGTTTTAACACTTGTTTCTAATCTGTATAGCAGTCTTTAACTTGCTTGAGAACATTAATAACGAAGTAATTTCTTGCACATTATCTGTGCTCTTTTGAAATTCATTGTTTCTGCTGTGAGTAATTTTTAGCTGATTTAAAAATTCTGTAATGTTTCTTCTCATATGTACCACAAATTATTAAAAATTAGTCAATTACATTACTGAAATAATACAAATACATTTTAATAAATAGGTCAATGAGGTCAAATCCCCATTGCGAGAATAATGTGTGACAGTAAAAAAGCAGGGGACTCAAGGATTCGTTGAAAGATTATAGGCTGTGTCAAATAAAATAAAATTCACCTCAATTTTATCATTTTGTTAATTTATTTTTTTTTTTCTGAAGACAGACAAACATAAATAGTGACGAAACCCAAAATATAAAATGGAATCGATTTAATAATCCACTATTTTGTAACTTAAAGGGTCGAAATAACCTGAGATTCGGAGCAAAACTACAGGGAGTTAAAAAAATTAAAACTTTAGAAAGATGGAAGCATAATTATTTTATTTTTACACAGTTGGTAGGTCTATTAGTGAAATCTGTTGACGTAGCTATCTTTATAGAATCATATGCCAATAGTGACTGTTCCAAAATGGCAACAACAAAAAAAAGAAACACCTTTCCCAAGATATCAATGAGCAAAATTGGTTACTCGTACACATTTTCCGTGGTCAAAAACAAACATGAGTCACTTTACAAGCAGCTAATACTTTTAAAGCATGTGGAGAAATTGGCACTGGACGGATAAGTTACATCCAACCATCTCTGGTGCATCTATCCTGCTTTTAAAGCGAACAGATGAATGTATCTCATCTCAGGACATCTCAGGAGCGAAGCTAATATTGGATTAGGACGTGCCTTGATGCTTTTCTACCCTTGTATGCATCCTCTGACGGCACCATTTATCGGCATTTATAAGCTTTCGGATGCAGCCCTATGATGCAGCCACGAAGATATGAGCGAGGACGAACGTCACACTCAGGCGACGGAAGTTGCGTCATTGAATCGCAGCAGAGGAAGAAATGGCTGGTTTGATCAAAAAGGTACGCGGGGAGGTCATATAAATATATTAATAAAAAAACTGGTGAAATGTATTCGTAAACGAAGCTTGTGTCTATACTAAAGCGTTTAAATATTCTGTATAGTTTATATTTAGTCTTTAAATGCATCAGTCGTGCTTTGTTTTGGAGGCTTGTGATGGCTGCAAAGTCTGAATAATCGTTATGTATACAGTAAATACATACATACAGTTGTGGAGCTGTACATGTCCTGGCTGCATGGGAAATCAAGTTGTGTATTTGACATTTCAGAGTGAGATTTTTACGAATATGCATATGATATGTGCAGTAATTTCTTAATATCTTATTTTTTGTCTTATTTTCAGACCACAGGCTTGGTTGGCCTTGCAGTCTCCCACAATCCACATGAGGTAAATGCCTTTCTTGATTTCGTTTTATTATTCATCGCCATTCTGTACAACAGTATTTTTTCTTTCATATACACATAAAATATTTTGTTTGTCATTGTGTGTTTTGAGTTCGAGGAATTTTACTTATTTGTCTAATGCAATCTATTGAAGAGTTGTTCTCTTTCCTAAAGCGTCTTCGGATTCTGTACACTAAGATCCTGGGCTCTCTTCAGACTATGCCTCAGGACGCTGCTTACAGGAAATACACTGAGCAACTGATCAACGAGAGGTTCAATCACGTCAAAGCCGTAAGACATTTCAAATGTACTTCCGCTGCAGTAAAAGAATGAGATTTAGATTGGCTTTAACTGTTGAATAAGTGAGTAAGAGATTGTGTTGATTTGTACATGTCATTTTTGTTGTATGAAGGAGCCAGATGTGGAAAAGCTTGAAAAGAAAATCAACTGTGGACAGATTGAGGAGGTTATTGCACAGGTGAGAAGATCCCAAAGCCTTCTGGTCATTAACTGAGTTTATAGAAAATGAATGCTCTGAAGCAACATTGGAACTATTTGTTGTACCTCAGCGGTTATTGTATCCGTCCTGTGTCTCCGCAGGCTGAGTCTGAACTGGCACTGTCCAGGAAGATGACGGAATGGAAACCATGGGAACCACTCGTAGAGGAAGCACCGACCAGCCAGTGGAAATGGCCCATCTGAAGTCCTCATGATGTTTATGTACATGTATATACTATATCATATTAAATAATAAAGAAAAACTCTCTAAGTTGGTTGTTTGTTTTACTGTTGTTATAGATTCTGGAAAGTCATTGTTATTATTTCTTCATTTTCTAATACATTTCATTAATTTCAACACAAAAGTTATAAAGAGGTGGATAAAGAACACAACATCCTTACATGAGTGAAAGTACGGATACTACTGGGCAAATATTACTCCTGTACAAGTAAAAGTTGTAAAGATTTTTTTTTTTTTACTCAAGTAAAAGTACTAATTTTTTCAAAGTACTTAAGTATTAAAAGTAAATGTCAATGAATTGTTTTATAATTGTTGTAAGTAATACTTACAGTACCTTATGCCCTTTGATGCAACCAAGTGAATACACCTACCAGTTTGTAGTATCTGTGGAATTAAATACTTTTAGGATGTTATAAAACCTACAGAAATTAAACAACTGAATTGATTCCCTGCACTACCACTCCTACCACCCCAACAAAAGTACACATCTATGTAGTGGAGTAAAAAGTAAGATATGTCATTCAAATGTAGTAAAGTTTCCAAAAAATAAAAAATACTCAAGTAAAGTACAGATACTCAAAAAATGTACTTAGTACAGTGCTCAAGTATATGTACTTTGTTACTCCACCTGTGAATTTATGTAAAAATTTAATATTATAGAAAAGATTATATCAGAAATATGAGAAGTCTATTGAAGAATCGGTCATTTTAAAACGTGTCTTTCAAATTGGCAACTCGAACAGGCAATGAGAGATGATACTTACCTCAATGAGGGACCATTCAACTTAGAAAAAGTCTACAGATTATTAAATGAAATTAATTTAAATTTGTAGCCTTTTGACTACGTTGTGCAGCAGCACTTGGAATGAACTCAAGGTCCAATAAAAGCTGAAAATGAATGTCAGAAGTCAATAAATAAATGCAAATCTGAATAAAAAAAAAGTCATATAAAGAGGGAAAAGGGTTTTCTAAACAACATATCATCAATAGCATAAATAATTTATATATATATAAAAAATACTATTATATATATATATATATATATATATATGTATATGAAGAGTTCAGATGTAAAAGCCTCTAAGTGCCTTTTGAAATTTTCTTCTAGAATGATCATTTTTATCAAGCTTGTATATTTAAGTTCAGTAATTTCACTAAAATTGCAATGAAGATTACCTATTAATTGTCATTCAAGTGAAATTACTGAACTTGAATATATAAGCTTGATAAAAATGATCATTTTAGAAGAAAATTTCAAATGGCACTTAGAGGCTTTTGCATCTGAACTCTTCATATATATATATATATATATATATATATATATATATATATATATATATATATATATATACATATACATATATATATATATATATATATATATATATTGTAATTCACATTTTCAATTCACATTACTATTTTTAAGTTAAACATGTAGTCTTGTAATGTTGGACTTTTGCACTTACCGAAAATATTTCATGTCAACAACCCCCCCTACATTTTGTGGTTAAGCAGTCTGGATGCTCACTGGAAAAATGAAGAATTGCCTTTGAGAATGTAGAAGAAATTGTTTTGTTTATTTTTATTGAGCTTTCTTTATTTTATCTAAGTGCGTCTTGTGTTAGCTTTTGACCAAACCCCTATACGATTACAGTTGAAATAAAGGTTGATAAATATGGAGATAAATAAATGAATGGTGAGATTTGCTGCTGATTAAGATATAAAAGGATGCATTAACAGAAATGAGCAAATGTATGAAAAAGTCTGTTACAACACAAATCAACTAGTTCATTTGAAATATCATTCAATTTCTATGATAAAAAAATGAAGCCTTCAGTTGCTACAATAACAAAAGCAAACGTAGTAAAAAAGAAACTAGTCATATAAATGTATTTTGGTCTGTCGGTGTGACCGATGTTTTATATATTAGAATCACGTGTCTCTCTTCTGTTCTAGGAGGCTACATTCAAGAACGCTTTTTTTCTATCTAAAGATTTTTTTTTACCCCCAAAATAGATACCGTATGAAATCTTTTGCCCTGCTACTTATAAATATTTCGTCAACAGTTATGTCCAACTAAACCTAACACACCACCAGCAACACAGAAGTCACTGTTTTTCCAAAGAGTAGAAATTTTGGCATTAGTTACAACAATAATATTATATCAAAGTACAAAGGTAACAAAAAGGCACAATAAAAGACCAAATTACAGTATATCCTGTACCCATATAGTCCATGTAGAGACTTTGGGAGGGTTTCAAGCAAAACTACTTTCTCATGATTCACTGTACAATTCCTTGTGTGAAGGGCCTGTATCGCTACATGAGAGACTCCAGGCTCTCCGATGGGTTGGGGGGGACCGTTCCGTTGTTTTCCGAGTAGTGAAGAGCTCTCTCATCCTCCTTAGTGCTCACCAAACTCAGGATCGCTTTATAGAGGAACTGATACTGTTCCTGCACACACAGGAAGATGTCAAGCATGCACATTTTATCATTCATTTCTAATCAACGTATAAATTGCAAAAATGATTTTGTCACTTAGTATTTTTTTTTCTTGTTTTATGGAATCTTGTTAACCCAATCACACTAAATGAGTCTCTACAGCACGCAGTGTGTTTATCGTGTTATAAATGAGCTTTTACGTGCATAGGATTGGTTGGTTGGTTAGGGTTGGTTTAGTAGTGGTGTGGGGTGCGTGTGTATTACACGTAAATGAACTGCGTATCAAATGCACGCAAAAATTGCGTATCATATCCACGTAAAAACCCATTTTCATACATAAATTGCTCACACCTCTGACTTATCTTTTGAAATTCTGGGTTTATATCTCACAATTCTAACTTAATTTCTCACAATTCTGACTTTTTTTCTCACAATTCTGACATTTTTCCTTGTAATTCCAAGATTATATTTCACAATTATGACTTTTGTAATGTAAACTATTTGTAATATAAAATATTTAAAAATATTATAAAATATTTGCCAATGGGGTCAGAAAAAAATAAATCTTTCATAGGGAAAACAAGATTATTCTACTACCCTCATTGTCAGATATTTTTTTCTTGTTTTATGCAAAATCTCACTTTTGATCATTTTGCTTGTCAAGTAAATGTATCCTGATTTAAGAATGTGTAGATACTGTATGTGTACTTGCAAACAAAACAATAAAAAAAATCATTTTACTAATATTACGGTTCTCTTACAATATCATCGAAGACCCCCGGCCTCATGAGGTTCATCATCCTGGCGGTCAGATAGACGTCCACACTGTTCTCCTCCTCCAGCTGGTTGACCAAGGTGGTCAGGGCACAAAACAAACCAGCACTTGACCCTCCAGACCTGCACAGCAGACGCCCGTGAGAAATGACATACCCCTGACTGATATAGCCCCTGCATTTTTGTAAATAAAATCACACTCTACCCATCATGGATGATGATGGGTCCCTCTCGCCGTGAGCTTTCTTCTCTGATGATGTTGATGAGCTCAAAGGAGTTGCTGATGGGACTGTCGGGGTTCGGCCAGCGGGGCGTCTGGTACTGACGCACCTCCAGCACGTAATCGTCCTGTCACAGACGGCCACACAAAAACAGTTGTTAAACCATAGTCTTAAATGCAACTTTCTTGGAATTACTGAAATATTAAATGTTTTTGTTTGAGTTGAATAATCTCACAAATACATCGAAATCAACAGAGAGATAATACATTTTGCATAAAGCCTTTTTTAGTTCCACTAAGACCTTTTTTACTGATTATTAATTTACATTATAATATTCCTGTTTTACTGTAATGTAATATGTAATTTTAAATTAATTATATACAATATTATCATTTATTATTACTGCACTGTGTCGAGATTTTCTAAACCTGAGTTTCTCCTTACATTTCACACCATGACTCTCATTAGATTCTCATTACTATAATACAGTAGATATTACTAAAATAAAAACTTTTTATTTAAAATTGCATTTAAAAGGCAGTACAACAAATAAAACCATTTACTTATTTATTTACATTTCGGTAATGATAATCGGACTGTACAATGAGTTTAATTGTCATGAAAACAAATGATTTTTTTTTATAAAATGTGCCAATAAATTCATTTTCTTTAATTCATTATACACTGTCATTATTGTAATTTTTTTAGATGTTTTGAGTTTCTTACATTTCAAATCATTCTCATTACTGATATATATTTTACATAAAATGTTTGATTTTTTAAGTTAAAAGGCAGGGTAACACTTTATTTTAAGATGATGTACATTAACTTAATATAGTAATATTAAAATTTAATAATACTCAGTACTTTTTTGACTAAGTACAATGTAATTACATCACCTTAAAATAAAGTGTAATCAAAGGCAGCACAACAAATACCACCATATACATATTCATTGATTTATTTGCATTTTGGTAATGATAATTGGGATGTGTCACGGAAATAATAGATCACACTAAAATATGCAATTAAATGAATTTTCTTTATGCAAAATATAAATATTTTTGTGTTGATTTTGGGGTGAAATACATTCACCCATTCCAATATGTTCTTGACTGCTTTAGTGAGATTCACCCTGAGTTCTGGCCACATAAATGAAATAAGTTTCTCACCTTTAGGGCCTCCAAAATGAAATCCTGCACCACTAGCGAATCTTCGTTGGACAGGCACACGCTGTCCTCACCTCTGAAGGTCACAGTGAAGGTCTCACAGCTGATTGGTTGTTCTTTAGTGGGCCAGTACACACACTCTCCCTCTCTGGTCTGTGACGGTCAGGAAATGAGATGCCTTATAATAAATACTGATGTGTGAGGAACTACAAATGTGTATAAATGTGTGTGTAAATCACCAAGCTCAGTGTATCAGGCAGGGAAACTATGATCTGTGCATTGTGGTCCCAAATCATCCTCCAGAAGTCCTGTATGGTGTTTGGCAGAGGATTCTGGGTAACGATGAACTCACGGCTCTCATGGTACCCCTGTAAACGGTACAGACTCATTCAATCAAACCATAGAATCTCACCAAGGAATTATGGAAAGGAGCCACCGAACCAGAATCTTACCAATAAATAAGATGCATTGATGTAGTCTGTTGATTCTCCAGGTCCTGTGGACAGACTGACCCTTGACCTCTCCACTGAGGCACAGATGGGAGCACATGAGAAGATAAAGATGAACCATTACACTTCACAAATCTAAAGTCACTGAATGAGTTCACTGATAATAGACATCCTCAAAAACACATTTAAAAAAAGGGGTCTTGAACAAATTCTGGAAAAAAAAGAAAGAATAGGGAGTGGAAATCATAAGGAATTTAGGATTAGGTTACTAATGAAATGTTTGCAAATAAATTCTTATTGCATTGCTAAATTAGGAGATTACTTTAGATTTCAGAATAACAGTGATAATATTTTTTTTTAAGAATTAATCTGAATATAATTATTGGCAAAAAAAAACAGGTTACCCTTTCACATTTTAATAAATAAATAAATAAACTATTTAATTAAAATACCATATAAATAAAAACTATATACTGTGTATATATATATATATATATATATATATATATATATATATATATATATATATATATAATATAAATAATAATTAATTAAAATTAATATTTAATAAAACATATTATTATAATACATTATAATTAAAATTAATAATACATAAATGATATAATGAATATTTATTTTTTATAAATGAGTATTTAAATAAGTAAATAAATAAATGTATAAATAATATATGTATATATATATATATATATATATATATATATATATATATATGATTAAATATTTTTTAACAATAACAATGTTTATTTATTTATTTAAAAAACAATCAATATTAAAAGGAATGAATACATGAATAAATGACTAAATAAATTAAATAACTACCTATAACATATACATAAATATGATACATTCATAAATAAAGTACATAATAACAATAAATAAAAAATACGTAATTATAATAAATAATTTTGTTATAATAAATATACAGATTTTTAAAAAATCACTTTCATTTTCATAGATAATATTTATACATGTATATAAATAAATATGATATATTAATGATATATTCATAAATATTTAATGATAAATAAAAATATTTATTTGAATAAATAATGTAATACATTAAATATTTTAAATGAATATTCAGTATTTAAATACATAAACAAATATATGAATGACTGTTTATATTGCACACACTCACCAGGCATAAGACAAGACGTCCTGTTTTTAGATGCATTGCACTCCTTCAAAGCCACTGTGTAGTCACTCTGTTTTGCACAACTCTGACTGACCAGCTACAGGAACAATAGGGAAGACTGATCAATTGTTCAGAGTAATAATGATTAAGAGGGGGTTAATAAACCAAGGGTCTCACCTTTAACTGTTTCTCCAGGCGGGTCTTTCCTGTAGGTCCCGGTATGAGGAGATCCGACACATATGTGTGAATGTGACTCGATGAGACCAGTGTCTCTTTACCCCTGATGGCCTCCACTAAAACATCATGGATGAAGACATACTGCTCCTGCTCACACACACAAATATGATGGATGTGTCGTGTTGCATGTGACGTGACATAACCTGAAGTGTGAAATATGGTAGGATGTCATACCTCTGTCTGTACCAGGTAGTTCCTCTGGGTGCGAATGTGTTTGAGGAATCCCATTATGTTCACTGTACTTTCCTCCTTTATCTGCTTCAACATGCTGTCGATCACAATGTATGTTCCTGTTCGTCCCACACCGGCACTGCCGATCACAAGCGCACACATAAATTTCAACTATAAAGCAGTTCTACAGAAGACAATAAAGTTCAATAGTCAGTTCCAGAAGTAAAAACCCCTCTCAATTTCTCCATAGGGAAATTGATTTTTAACCATAACTTATGGTATTTGCTTCTGTTGAAGCCGTCAGCCCAAATTATTTCAACTTAGTTTTAAAAATAACCATGTTAAAGAGTGGAATTCATGGTAAAAAACTACATTACCCATGATCTTGTACAAAAATTTCACCAATCACATTCTAAACAAGCTTGTTAGTCCCGCCCACTCCAATGAACACAGCAAATGACATGACAAAGTCTACCTACACTCTCAGAATACTTATATAATTGAATATATGTGCATATTTTGCAATAAATTAAATATATTGTTTATATATACTCTATAGTGTCATTATTTAGCTCAAGTGTTGATTCAATTCAGTTCGATACCAGTGTGAATTTTTATGAAATGAATTCGATTCATCAATAAAGTAGTGCTATAGATAGAAGACCATACTGTCATTATATAGCTCAGTTCAGTTCAGCTTTTATTCTCATCCAATACTGTCTGTGATCCATAGTAACTTCACACCACAATAACATTATGCTTAATAACTACTGGTGTCTACCTGCAATGCACCACTACAGGCCCCATATCAGCTGTCCTGGCCAGTGAGGACGCCCGCACAAAAGACAGCAGGGGAAGAGTGTATTCTGGGACGCCCATGTCGGGCCACTGGGTGTAATGAAAGTGAAGCACAGTCCTCTCCTGACTGCGGCCCTTCTGTGAGCCCTAATGGTGGAAAAAGACAACGAAAAGTGTTGAGAACGGAGAAGGTTTTCTGGTGGCGGTGATGTAAGGCGTAGCTATTGACCTTCTTGACGTTAACGTTCCTCAAGGCGAATGTCCTCTGCGTGTAATAGGCAAGAGTTTTGGTGCTCTTCAGCGTGACTAGGAAGCATCCATAGTCTTCCTGATTCTCAAGAGGCCAATACTGATCACACTTTCTCTGTTTGACAAACACACACACACCAGCCTCATGAGATTTAAATAACATTGGTTTAGTTATCTCATATTATATCTCATATATATTTTGTCACCCAAAACCATCCAAATCAAGTGATGAAAAGCATTACCCGGCCCTTCTCCACCAGATTAGTGATCATGACAATCACACCAACGTTTTGCTCCCATATCATCCTCCAGAAGTCCTCCAGACTGCCTTTCAGTGGCCCCTGGGCAGCTATATATGCTTTCGGCTGATTGTAGCCCTAAAGAGAATCATTCACAAACAGACCGTGATCATTTCTACCAACACTAGTAGTGAAAGGCCAATTAATATGCCAAATATTTGCCTATTTTGGGATATATATGGAAGCTTGTTTCCCCCACAGAGTAAAAAATTAAATACGATAATCATGAGTTTTTCATCTCACAATTGGACTTATTTTTTATAAAGTTCATATAGGCAACACACACCCTGTAAACGTTCAGCACATTAACATGTGGGAGTGAATCCCCTAAATCATCATTCTGTGAGATTGTTGTCAAATATAATGGATATAAAAATATATATCAAATATAGTGTACACTTACATCCACGTAGTTGGCATTAATGTAGTCCCCTGTCTTTCCATCTTTGTCGGAGTTTTGAGAGAGTTTAACTCGACTGTGATCATCTGAGAGTACAAAAGTAGAAGATTGTTAGTCATGTTTTTTTGGGGTTTTTTTTATATAAATGCATGTACATATCTTTAATTGGTATGGATGAGTGATATACAGGCCAGGATATTAATGTATCTGTTCTTGCTCTTGTTGTCTGGGTGGATGGAGCTGTCCGCAGTGATGCTGATGTCCGCCGTACAGCCCTGAATCTCCTGGAAGAAAAGTTTCAAGCATAACTCAGATCATAACCATTACCTAACTATTTGACTTTATCATGCACACTAACCATGCAAAGAGCAACACTGACACGCCAATACAATGAACAGAAGAATTACAACAATGCAAAAGAATAATAACACTAAACAAGGGAGATGTGTCTTACCTCGTAAGACTCTTTCAAGATCTAATAAGGGAGGGGGTGAGAATGCAGAAAAGCACAATGAAAGTCCAGGACAAACAGAGAGGCAGGTACAGGTACATGAGGCACGTTTGCATGTGTTTTCATGCTACAGACGGGTTTAGACAGGGCTTTCGCTCTGTGTGGGTGTCCATGCAGTCAGTGGAGCCACAGTGAACAGTGTTCCCACATCACCTGTTTACATGCCGCCCCATAACACTCATATACATCTACTGTTTTATATTTTTACATGGCATTATAGGATGCATTTAAGGTTACGTATTTTGAAACGTCAAGAAAACTGTGCTAAGGAGTGATAAAAATCCCAAGTACCTCAAATTTTTTGGAGAACATGTGATTTGCGTGAAGATCAGCAACATGTTTCACGAAATCCTTAACAGGGAGAGCTTCATTATCCTCTGGCATCAAAAAGAAAACGATTATTTAGAAATACAAACATACATATCAAATTATTAATAATAAATACAATTATTTATTAAAGAAAGAAAAAATTCCTTAAATACATTTTCTTTTCTAATAAACTAATATAAGTAATTGTATTTATTTATTTTTTTTTCTTTCATTTATTTGTATTTTTCAATAAATAACTTTAGGAAATAATAAATAACTGTTTGTTTGTGTTTAATAAATGCAATTAAATAAATGCATAAATGTTAATAACAAATAAAATTCTTTATTTAAAAAAATGAAATTACTTTAATTGTTTACTTACTATAAAAGTAATTGTAAGTAATTGTATTTTTAAATAAATCAATCATTTCACTTATTTAGTTATTTGTATTTATTCAATAAATAACTTCAATAAATAAAATGTTTAAAAATGACAATTACTGAAATAAGTTAGTTTATTTTAAAAATGATTGTAAGTAATTGTGCTTTTTGATAACAAATGTATTTTATTATTTATTAGTTATTCATTGAAAAATAAATAATTTATTTAATTAAAGTAAATACTATGAAATATAAATAAAAATAAATATGAATAATAAATAAATAGAATTATTTAGTAAAAGCACAATGAATTTTATATTTATTAAATTTGTTTAAATTTGTAAATTTGTTTATTTATTATAAAAGTAATTGTATTTAATAAGTATATCATTATTTTTTTTTAGTTTTAAATAAATAACTTAAACAATATAAATAACGGTTTGTTTAAATATATAAATAAATAGTTGCATGAACATGAAAGAAAAAATATAATAACATAATAATAATAATTTGTCTGAATGGGAGTGTGAGTTTGTTACCTGTAGGTAGTAGAAGAGGTGTTGATGGGGCTGATATTGCACGGGCTGAATTGTTGTCCTCTACATAAAAATGTGCCGTTTGAAAGCATCTCCTATAAGATACAGATGCAGTTACTTTATTACAGTTAAAATGAAGAGAATTTATCTTCGCTTGTTTTTTTGCAAATAATTATTTTGCTTCGCTTCAGCTATGATAAAGAGGAATCCACTCTTGTATTGCATGTTTGTGTATTTTAGGGGTGGAGCAATGAAGGGAGGGGTATGTTTGTTTGAGTTGATTTCAAATATCAACACTGTTTAACAGAAATCTCTTACTGCACCTTTAAAATGGATGAAATGTCACCTGGACATGTTTTTGTGAGTTTGTGAGATTTTAGAGCGAGTGAATCTAGTCTGTGCAATCTCAAAGCAAATGTTCAAACACTGATGTGTGTTTGAAGATTTAATACCTCCAGTAGATGAGAATGCCCACCAGCACTAGCAAACACAGGGTAGTGAGTGTGGATATCACAGCTAGAGGAACAACGGTCCTTTTCTCTTTCTCTGTTCCTTCCACCATCCCGACACGAGACTCCGGACTGCTGTTACTCGCCTCTGATGATGGAAACAGGAGCAAAACAGTCCTTAATAAATCCAGTAATGAGCAATCTCATGGTCATGATCCTACTCATAAAACCATTTAATGTGCTTCACCTCAATAAAAAACACATTCACTGCAATATCTTAAAGGGTACCTATTATTTGACCTTCCCTTTAGAGTCTAATATAGCCATTTGTGCATGTAAACAATCTCCTGAGTTACCAAGCACAAAGTCAATGCCAAAAGGAGTTCATCTCTCCAACAGAAAACACTTGCCTGATCCTGCCATTATTTCTGTGACTTAGTTACATCATCATGTTACATATTATTTGCATAATGCCCGCCTACTGGTTGCTTTGGCCAGTCATGTTTTTCGTTCTCCAAATGTCATGTACGAGTTTTACCTGTATTCTGGTCTTCCTCTGACTTTTGGATAGTGAGTTCAGGAATTATGAGTTGTATGGGAATATCATCGATTCGAGAGGTCACTGACCCTCCTTGACCTGAGCCAGTGTCAGATTCAGCTGACCAGGTCACCCACGAGAGTAAAGCCTGGTTTTCTGGTTGTTCGGTGGTGCCATCCTCTCGCTCGCTCTCAAAGTAGAAAGTAGAGGACAATCCTTCATTAATTTCATCTCCAGTTTTGCTCAGATCTGAGTGTTTGGGAGCCGATCGGGTTTGTCCGAGCTCCCATTCCCGGTCGAGCTCCTCCAGGAAGATCGCGGACCCTGATCCGCTGAACTCTGCCTGCCCGTGTGAAGAAGGTACTTGGGCAGATCCCTCATCCAAAAAGACGGTTGGGTAGCGGGTGGAGAATACATCGAGATTTGCGGCATCTCGAGTCGTCGATAGCCTTTGATTATTGAGCGATGTGGCTGTAACAAACACGTCTAAAGAGTTAAGACTTCAACTCTCCGCTAAAAACAACATTTCAGATGGAGGAAAGAAGTGCTTTGAAGAAACAAAACCAATCAAATTGGTCTAGCATATCCTGAAATACCTAAAGCCACCGCAAAGGGGGCGCCATCACCATGCGCAAGAGAAAGAAGGCAAAGGTTGAATGCACAAGAGCAAGAGAGGAACCTCCACCGCGTTCAACATTTGAAGAGCGAGCCAACCAGCCGAGAAGAGAGAGTCCAGCAGGTGCAGTTAAGCTTTTCGAGAGTATTTGTGGCACAAAATGGCAGTAACAATTGCACCACCATCATGTTGAGCACAGTGTGTTTCTGGAAGTTTTACTACTTATTAACAGTGATTCCCAACCAGGAGTGACATATTTAGAAAGATAGGTTTGGTTTATTAAATCTGTATGTTTTTGTTACCTGTAAGTCGTAACTTTTCATTAACATTTGTACAAATGACAGTGTATTCATTTGTGGGTGATATTTCTAAAGTGTCTCATCTGGGCTTTATTTTGGAAACAAATTTAGCATTAGATCTTAAAGAAAGTTTCTCTGGAACTGTCAAAACTTGTGAACAGTACTTGCAACTATATATTAATGATATAAAAGGCCACTTAAGTGCTCTTAAAAGCGAATTTAATGCGAATTTAAGTATATATATTGAAAGCATATTATTTCTCTAATAAGTTGTCTTGTTTAAAGTATGCAAACATCTACTTCTTTTTCACAAGGGTGTGGTTTATGAAGGAGTACTTAAAGGTATAGATCACCCAAAAAATGTACCAGAACCTGTATTCATTTATTCCTTGTGCTGAACACAAAAGCATACATTTTGAAGAATGTTGGTAACCAAACAGTTTCTGGTCCCATTGATTGCCGTAGTATTATTATTTTTTCAATACTATGGCAGTCAATGGGGAAAACATAAACCAAAATATCTACCTTTATGTTTAAAAGAAGAAAGAACATCAAGCAGGTTCTGAACAACTTGAGGGTAAGTAAATGATTTGGTAGGTGAACTAACCCTTTAAGATGAAAACTGTTGGGAAACACTGCTCTATAATGATGCAAACATCGAATTACTCAGCTACTATTGTTTGATTTCCCATAACCAGCGTTTCCATCACTTTCCTGCAAGCAAGATAGCATTTAGCGAAAGGTTTTGTCTAGGCAAACACCCAGATCAAGATAGTCTTACCGTTAAACAGGGGCTGAGTGGTCTGAGAAATGATCTTCATTGATGATCCAGTAGTCGCAGTGCTTGCATTAGCGGTTGAAGTTGCATTTACTGATGGGTTGATGGTGGTCGTCTTCACTGGCTGTTTTGGCATCAGTTGTCCAAATGCAGAAGTTGATGAAGATTTGGTTGTCCTGACTGAGGTGTCTTGGTCCTGAGCATCTGGCGGTGTAGTGAGAAAGTTGTTGTTCAGATCTGGTGAGGCTTTTGTGGTGCTGGTGTTGATAATGTCCTCATAGTAGACGTCTGTGACCACCATGTTGCTGTGAGGAAGGGGGCCACCCTCCTCTGGGATGAGTTTGCTCAGTGGCCGCTTGGTTTCATTTCCGGTCTTATTTTGCTCAGGTGACCATGACAGTGAGGACTCCTCTGTGATTTTTCCTCTGACTGTAATGGGGGTTGTCCTGACGATGGGAAAAAGGAAGCCTGGTTGGTCTGTCGCTGTGATGGAGATGGAACTTCCGGAATCACGGATGAGGGTCCGGCTGGGCGGAGACTTGGAAGGAGGGGGAGATGTTCCCTGAAAACAAAATGCATCAAGCTCATAAACACCTTAAGTATTGTCATGATGCAATCATTTATGAATAGTTTTATAATCTACATTCAGAAAAAAAAACAAATGCACCTCATTATATTCCTCTGATTCCGTTATATCACCAAATGGATCAGGCTCATTTACTGTAGGGTCAAAGAAAATATCAGTGAATTCATTCAAAAGGGAAAAAAATAATAATAATAATAATACTGTATAATAGGGTAATAACACAAAGAAATATCTGGGTTATATTTCCCCCCCAAAACAACAAATTTTTATATTTGAATATTTTTTGTATTGAATACCATTTTCCTAGCAATTAAGCACAACCTCCAAATATATATATATATATATATATATATAATTTTTACTTTTGATATTGGTGTGAAATTTGATACAGACATTTTTTTTTAAATTCTCAAATTTTTGGTTTGATTCAGCATTACCAGGGTCTTCAAGAGGCATGTCCACAATAACCTGGTCACTCATTTTTCCAGTCAATCCATTCATGCACAGCGCCACCACTTGGACAACATAGCTACTATTCGCTAGCAGATTATGAATAATGGCCCCCTGGGAAAAAAAAAGAGAATACTATTTCATAACACCTGTTTTTAAGCATCAGGACTGTCTAACCATGAACTATCAGCTATCATGTAACAATGTTGACTGAAATATCCGTGCTTCAGTCAACGCAGTCATATCAAACGTGGATGGGCTAAAAGTACTCACCACATCCTGGTCTCCATCTGTCAGATACTGTTGTTTGGGTGGGTCTTTTCCCTGGAGTCTTTGGTAGGTGACGGAGTAGCGCTCAATAGTGGTGTCATAGACGGCCCGTGGTCTCTCCCACGTCACCACGATGCCGGTGTAGTTCTCGGAGTCTGCCTGCACGTTCTGCGGTTCCGAGCTGCACACTAAACACAGAAGAGCTTGAAGTTACATTGAACTGACTTGAGCTGAATAATTAAAGCTGTCTGACAACTTTTCACAGTTATTGTTGAACTGAACTCAAACACTGAACTGAACTGAGATGATTTAAGGGTTCATGCAAAAATGAAAATTCTGTCATTAATTACTCACCCTCATCATGTCGTTCCAAACTTGTAAGACTTTTGTTCATCTTATGAAAACAAATGAAGATCTTTTTGATTAAATATGAGAGCTTTCCTTCGCTCTGTTGACAGCAATGCAACTGACACTTTGACGCTTCAAAAAGTTTATAAAGCGATCGTAAAACGAACTCATATGAATTAAGTGGTTAATTCCAATTTTTCTGAAGAGACATGATCGTTTTATATAATGAACAGATTGAATTTAGGCTTTTACACACATATTCTGAAGATGAACAAAAGTCTTATGGGTTTGGAACGACATGAGGATGAGTAACTAATGACAGAATTTTCATTTTTGGGTGAATTATCCCTTTAAGCAATAAGATGATAGATAATGGGCTGCATTGTGGCCAGAGAGAATATTATGTAATTGGATCATGCTTTCGTTCTAATAAGGAGCCGTAACTTCAGTCAAATATCAGTAACTTACAAAATTGCTTCTCTTTGAAACTCTGTTTGAAATAGATTTGGTGCATTTTTGTTTTCTTGGAAAAGCTTCAAAGTGTGGTTTCCAGGCAACACACATTCCCTGCAGGGTTTTTAAAAAGCATGTGTGTCCACGGTCAGAGGAAGAGGAGATGCATGCAAACACTCGATTTGACCTTGAGAGATGACCTCTCACTCCTCTCTGATCTATATTTTATTTGTGCACAGGCACATACAGAACTTGTTTCTGAGTGTCTTTGTTAGGCTGCGCTGTGTACATACTGAGTGTGTAGTATACATACTGGGTGCAGGGACTTCCTCTGTGCCTGTGTAGGATGAAAACACTTGGCCCATAAACTGCTGTTGTTGTTCTCTGAAGTTATTTTGCAGGTAGTCGGTCAGCATGACATATCCGGCCTGCTGTATGGTCATCACCTCACAGAAGACCTCCAGCTGCAAATATACAAAAATGCATGAATAATGAGACGATAGTAAGAGAAATGATATAGGCAAGGCAAGGCAAGGCGTTTCATGACAGAACTTTGTATTAATAATAATAAACATAATGTAAAATGTAGTATTTTGTAAAATACTTTTGAAATAACATTAAATAAAAAATATCAAATACATAAATAAGATATTGGAAAATATATACAATTAACAAACTTTTAAATAAATTAAGAAGACAATTAAATACATACGAAACTGGCTGAATATACAGTAATCTCACAAGTTAGTCATGTCTGGAAACTAACAAACTTATTAAATAAAACTAACTAAAACGAATTAAATAACTAAATAAAACTATAGCTAAAACTAACTAATTAAAACAAAGTACAAAGTAACTAACTAAAACTAACACTAAATAACTTACTTAAACTAACTAAAACTAACTAAACTGTGCAAGAAGAGCATTAAACAACAAATAGAGAGATGGAACAGACCAATCAGAATTAAGTCATTCAGAGCAAGTATCCAAATTAACTTGCACAACCAAGTTTTACCAACTTGTTATATTGACAATATTTAAATTGGAATTGAACAAGAGTGAATGGCTTTATAAATACGTGAGTGAATTTATGCAAATGCTGAACCAGAGCTAAAGAGTCATCAGCCATACTTCAGCGTGCCTGTGTTTCGCCCCATCAAATTTTCATGCCCAAGAAACAGGCTGTGTTTAAAGTGGATCAGGCATGAGCGCTAAGGAAAAAAAAATACACAACCGCAAGACAAAAAAAAACTCCTCGCATCTTAAAACTGAGCTTTAAAAGTGCATCTGGATAAGAGGGGCGAAGTTGCGTCCCTGCCACCGAGGGCTTATCTCTGATCCACACGGCAGGCGGCGGCCAGCTGAAATATTAATGCACACGCCTCCGTTTGCTCAAGAATAGCTTAAAGGGGCTGTCAGGGATGTATTCACCACAATCCATTTTTAGGTGAGGGGTTTCTCTCTCACTCTCTCTCTTTTTCACACACATACACAAAAGAGCAATTGGCTGCAATAGTGACCCCAAACTTCCACACTAGGCTGATCTTCAAGACTCTTCTGACTTTATTTAGCCAAATTATGTGTTGCAATTGCACAGAAAATAATCTGAGACGTCCTGACCTGGGTTTCTGAGATGGCCACTGTGTTTTTAAACACGATCCACTCCACGTTCTCCGAGCAGGGTGGCGTGGTGAGTGAGCCATTGTACATGAAGTATTTTTCGGGGGACTGTGGAAGCAGAGGCAGCAGAGAAAACGCTTCCAGAGGGCTGCTTTTACCTTAATGTCAGATAGAGGTGTGTTATTGTAGATGATTGCAGATGAATTTGAAATAATGAAAATGATATTGTGGAAAAACAAGGATGTACCAAATCGGCTCACGCTGTTCACCCCATCAATGATGGCCACATAATCCGGGTTGTCTTCAATGCTGGCCTAAGGAACAGATCAAACTTTAAAGGCATCATTATAATAAAAAGGTTACAGGTTAATATATATATATATAGGATGAAAATATCACCTCAAATAAGACGGCTACAGCAGCTATCTTTCCTCCGCTACTTATCGCCTCGTCTATGGATTCAAACTCCTCTTCATCAAAACAATATATCTGCATCTGAGAGAGAGAATATATTTCATTTATAGTCCACATGACTTTTAATGTATCATGGTATGATTAGTGGGAAATGAGATTAATGCAGTTCCATGTTATCCTCGATCTTGCCGAGAACCTGATTCACTGTGATTTATGTGGTGAACTTTACCTCCAGAGGGAATCTGTTGCCGTCGAGGCTGTGTTCAGAGCCGTCTGCAGTGGCGTTACATCGGCCCCAATGGAACGTGATCCTGGCCACTTTAAACCTGGATCTGAGCCCACCTCCACTTATGAAGTACTGACCGTTCAGACTGATTACCACTGAGAAACATGATACACACACACAAACCCAATGACCGCTAGTCCATACGCAAGCCATGTGCAAACGCATTCTTCATTCGCCAATCCTAATTGCTCATACTTCAGCTTTCATCTATTCGCCTTGATAAAAGATTCATTTTAAGCTAAGCCTTTTGTGCCGGAATAATCTGTCATTCTCACAGTGTCAAATCAGAACAAAAGGTTCAGTGCAAGCTTTTCTTCCAAAGCCACCCAGCTACCATTTACAGGTAAGAAAAAGACATACGATTGTCATTTCAGGAGGTTTTATTCTTCAGCAGATCCATTAGTCTGCCAGCGATTAATCTCAGGTGGTAATTGCATTCATCGGAGGACATCGCTCAGGGGAGTTAACCTGTCAGTATAATTTCACTGAGAGCTGTTTAAAAAGTGGTTTTATCCCCAATTCATCACAAATGAAAATTGTAAACAACACAAACCCAGTGAGGGTATGCAGACCTGTTTTGCCATCATTGGTGATGGTGGTGGAATCGTCGGTGGGCTGTTCCCAGTTCTCCATTTGCAGGTTCTGGTACTGGATCCTAACCTGAGTGAACTCCTCACTGATGTCAATGGGAGACTGTCTGGCATTGCCACAGACTGGATATTTCTTTGTCCAATGCTTCTGGTTTAGGGCCCCTGTAAAGAGTAAGGGTGTGACAAATGAACAAGGGAATAATCTTGCAACAACTCAGATAAAGACTTGTGTTGTCTTAATTAATGCAACAAAGCGTTTAGATTCATTTTTAGGTACATTTATATGAATCTATAAGGCAAACGTGTTTTAACCAGCCAGCATTTCTGTCTTTGACCATTTTAAATCACCTTTTTTCATTTAAATAGTCATGAAAATGTGCCAATATTCATTTTATTATTTCAAAGAAAAATATTCCATAAAGTCTCAATTAATGAGATCATAACTACTTGTATAACCCAAGAACTCCTCAAATGCTAAATGAATAGAAAGAGCAGCAGCTTTCAAAAAAAAAAAAAAATACACACATTGGGGCAGATTTACAAAACAGGGAAAATTAGCGTGAGAACAAAATTCCCTAAAAGCGCAGATGGGAGTGGAAAGTTCTGCGCAATATCTACTGATGAAGAACAAATTAAAAAACACAGATTCTGCCGGATCATTTATGGAAAATTTATACCTGCCGGATCATTTATACCAGTTAGCGTCTGGTTTAAGATGTGCTTTTTGGGGGGCGTTAAATATTGATGAAAATACAAGTAAATTGGTGAGTGCAGATCTTGGTGAGTTTCATTTAAATGCTCTCCTCCCATAAATTTTGCGTCCGAAAGGAAAACTCTTTCAAATGCATTTGCAATAATATCAGCTGCAAAATAACCCTGTCCACGCCTTCATTTTTCACTGTGTCTTTAGTAAATCCTGACAGTAGTTTAACGCCAAAAGAGGATTTGCGCTGGCACAAGCGGTTAGTAAATCTGGCCTCTTGTGTGCTGGTGAATGCTCAAATAATACAACATTAAAAAAAAAATCAATAAGAAATAGTTTATTAAAGCAAATCCCAAAGCTTTGGCCTGGTGGTCACATAAACACGTTATGTGTCAAATTTTTTGTTTCAGCATTTTCCAGATCCTCTTCTGAATATGTTTTCCTGTTCTTTCTATCGTAAACTATAAATAAAAGGCCAAAAATTGTAAAATAACGACATATGGCTCTATACTGAGGCACATGGTATGGCATATGAAGAGTCAGTGCTGATCTGAGCAAAATAATGCACTTGCAGTGGTGTTGAACACATATACTGAACAACACTGTGACATATCACACTGACTACACCAGATGATAAACTCACGGAGCAGATGGCAATGGGTCACACATCACTGAACAAGCACGAGCAATAAACCGCACACACACACCCACAAACATAAACACATCTGATTAAAATTGTCCCCGAGGACCCCTCTTTAACTACAAGATGAAACATAAGATCTGAATTAGCAGCTTTAATGTTCCCTGGCAGGACAATTACAGTGTATATTTTCACAGTGATTTCACTTTCACCTCCCGAGCTGGCCGTTAATTCTTCACCCTTTAAAGCTACGACATAATTAATATGGCTCTAAAAGGCTATAAAGGATTAGGCTGAGAGGACAGAACCACATCCTCGAGGTGCTTAATATCGACATGCGAGACAAACGTCTTCTATTAGCCTGATTGATGGCAGGAAAACAGCGTCTGCTGGCAAGGTGAACTATGAGTCTGTCAGGTTACAGCGGTGCAGCATCTGGCCCGGCAGACACACACATACGCGGCGACGTGGATACACTGTAATCAAAGAGAACGGCTGCTGCTATGGTAACCGGCAGAGATGTGGCATAAATGCAAAGCCTGAAGTCATTTAAAGGATTCTGAGACCTCTGGGCTGCTCTGACATTTTGAATATTTGTGTTGTAATAACAGGTAGGATGCGCTTTGGCCTTTGAAGCAATCTGCCGTATTATGACGCATGGGAATGAACAATCGCATATGGGAGCAGTTATCGTGGAATCCTCCCCCTCCATAATGACACCCTGATCCATCCCGACATTCAGTCTGATTACACCAGACAATTATCCACAACAGTTTCCTCTCAATTTCCACTAAGGAAGGTCAGCAAAGGGCAGAAGTAGAACACACACCCGTTGTGAATCTCTGGATCCACTACAAATTAAAAAAGGAGCATCTGTTCACAAAAACACCTTGTCTGATGGTTAGTTATATTTATGGATAATTGGATAATTATAATTATATATCATATCCTACAGATATGTCATATAGATATTTTTAACATTATCTCATAATTTGGCAGCAGGTATATTAGGCTGCTGTCACTTTAAGACCTGATGCACGGATATGTTTTCTTTCTAAACTGTTTACGTTCACCTAAAATAAAAATGACTAGCTAAGACTGGCTTTTTTGACATAATTTTGTGTGTATTTGACTGTTTAAACACAAACAGCATAAAAAAACCTCAATTTAATACAGAGAGGTGGCTTTATGTGCGCGCACTTTGGGTGTGGGAAATAAATCTGTCAAATTATGCGCAATACGTGCAATCCCACGCTGAAATTCAAGCCCTTTAACACCAACAATATTCATCCACAGCAAATGAAACGAGTGAGTGTGGAGAGGTGTGTTTGTGTGCAAACTTGCTGTCGGAGAGATGAGAGGGCGAGAAAATGCAGCTGGTTTTGTTTATCTATTCTATGGGAAAAGAGTATTGGAAGCGTCAGATATTTAAGTATCGATATGTATAGAAAAATCTGTGTTTTTGACAACACTACAATGTAATTACTTTATTATTTCCAATGCATTTTTAAAAGACTATAAATGAATGTAACCCACCAAAGGGGCTAGTAGGAGTATAAATCTATATATATACACACATTAACATATTACATATTAATATACACATATATAAATCTTTATGTTATATTAAAGGGGTCATTACATGAGAAATTAAATGCCTTGATCCTGCCAGTTTCACAGCTTAAAACATCCCTCCTCATTACAAACAAAGCGTTTATTTAATCAAGATACAAAAATGGCTCGTTTTGATTTTGCGAGATCTGTGATGTCACACAAGCAGATATATTTGCATATGACCGCCTCCAGAGCCCACTGGTGTTCAGTCACTTAACGGCTGACATTTGCCTACACTGGATATGAGCGTTGTGTTGTTTCACGTCAAAAGCAACTAGAACCCATTATAATCACTGATGCTGTCTACACTGGATACAGTACACGGATGCACTTCAGAGGGTTCTCAGTGTCAGGAACAAGTGGATGATTTAAAAATGAATGTAGCTTGGATGTGAGTAACTTGTAGAGTTGTTTCCATGACAACTTGTGTTGCAGCTTGTGTACACCATAAAGCAATGTCTCTTTTGCGATCGATCAATAATTTACAAGTCAACATTAGCTGTAGGGAAAACATATGTATTTGTATACATTACATCCTCCCTGTGCTTCACGAATAAAACCGAGATCATGAGCTATAATAGCAGAGGTGCTTCTGAGGACGTAGGCGTGCGTCTCTAAACGCTCTATCCGCAGGTTATCAGAGCATGTAGATTAGAGGAAAAAGCTGCAGCCCCCGCAGCAGATGGAGACGGGAGAGGGACCGATGCCAGAGGCAGGAATCACACGCACCCCTGGGGTTCGGAAAACAGGATCAACAGGGGACGGGCATGCTACAATAACCAACGATCATGAGCAGATTCAAGAACAGTCCCCAAACCAAGTCAACAGTACTGCCTACATACACAGCTGCATCCTGACTGAAATGAAACCTAATAAGCGACTAATTTGGGGACGCTCTACATACAGTAAGCACACTATTATATGATATACTGAATATTCAGTATTCGGCTGTTGGTTTCCATCACAAAGCATTACAAGATTTGCTTTCCCATGATTTAAAGACACTGAAAGCTAATTCAGAATGCTTTCTGTCATTTTCACAATAAAAGGTATCTGGTCAATTGCATTTGCCTAAATGTTCCCACAGTAAAAGATGCAAATACGGATTAGAAGTGAAGAAAAGGTGTTAATGTGTTAAAGCACCCCTGTGAAAATAGACATGGGATATCGCTCATTTAATTGTGTGACCAGATCGCGAGTCCACGATATCCGTTCACAAAAATTCACAAATAGTGCATAATATAAAAAAAGACATTTCCCACACAACAGGGGGAAATCTGAAGAGTTAGAGAATCACTGTGTGACTGTCAGCTGAAGTTCCAAGGGTCTATGAACAAATTAGCATTCAAGCTTGACAACTTTTGTTTGAGGAGAGAGGGTTTTACGTGAAACAATTAGAGTTAAACAGAGAAACGTGTATCTTTCTATTTCTTCACAGGTTTGTGCTGGGCCTCACAATCAAGCGTGTTCTTTCACATGTTAATTCATTTAGTTTCGACTCAGTGAACACACACACACACACACACACACACTCAGTATCCTACTCTACTTCAGTCATTCAAACAATATTTGTTTAATGTGACTCAGTGACACAGTTTTGGCCCTTATGGAAGCTTGTTTACCACACTGAATAAAAAATTAAATAGGTCATTGTGACTTGATCTCACAATTCATCCTTTTTTTTGAGTTTACATCTCGCAATTCTGACTTTTTTTCTCAGAATTGCAGGATATAATGTTGCAATTGCGTAATATAATGTTACAAATGCATGTTATAAAATCAGAATTGCAAGATCTAAAGTCACATTTGCGTGTTGTAAAGCCAGAATTACATGATATAAACACAATTGTGTGTTATAAAGTCAGAATTGTGTGATTGTCGCAATTACGTGTTATAGTCAGAATTGCGTGAGATAAAGTTGCAATTGCATTGTTTTAACACCAGAATTGCATGATAAAATGTCGCAATTGTGTGTTATAATGCCAGAATTGTGTAATATAGAGGCAATTGTGATATAAACTCATAATTCAAACCTATTTTCCTCGAGTTAATTGCATATCTCGACTTTTTTGGACTTTGTAACTCGCAATTGTGAGTTTATATCTCACAATTCTGTGAAAAGAAGTCAGAATTGCCAGATTTAAACTCACAATTGCAAAGTCCAATTCTGAGAAAACCCTTTTTTTCCTCATAATTTTAAGTTCATATTTCACAATTCTGACTTTATAACTCGCAATTATGAGTTTATTTGCAATTACTGTAAACACCTTCCATAGTTTTCTTAAAGCGTCCTCCGGCTTGCTTTAAAAGCCACAAGTCAAGGGCCTCACACAATCCTGAAAGTCACTGACTCTTTTTTTCAAGACTTTAGTCTCTTAAAGTGCCTAAGACTTTCAGCTAATCTCCTGCACAGACGGGTCAGTGGCGGTGTTTGCTGGTAACTCTCATTCAGAAAGTCGACTGACTCACTGCCGTCTTTCTAATGGAGAACGGACATTGATCCATCATTATTCACTTCCATCTACTGCTACCTTATCCCTATCTCTCGCTCAAAGGAGAAAAGGTTTTTAAGGCTTTAAGCCAGTGGCATGCCACACTGAATTCTGGTAAAAACCACACAATAAGGGCATTTGTTCGTTGTCTACCTACCTGTGTAAGACCAGTCAACGTCCTCTGTGAATTTGCGCTGCCCTCTTAGGTACGGCGTGGCCAGATCTGGAATGGGAAAGATGAGGAGAGTTGGAGTCAATGCACCAGTAATTCAGAGGAGAACAAATGCATGAGGCGTAAAGCCTGTGTCCTGTACACTTACAGTCTTTCATTTCATAGAAACCACAAAAATAAAACAACAATCTTTGGAATCAATGATGTTGTAATCTATTATACAAATGCAAATTATTATTTTTTTTTTTTCATTTTGGGGGGTTTCGCCAATTCAAAAGTTGCCACAATGAGGCTAGGTTGCATGATTTGGATGCTAGGGTTTTGCCATCGCTATATAGTGTATTACTTTGTAATTTCTAGGACATTGTGGATGTTTACTAAGCCATTGTTATGCAAACACTAAGGAGTTCTAGTGTATATATAGTGCATTGCTATATTGCTGCTAAGGTGTGTACATAGAGAATTGCTTTGTGATTTCTAAGGTTTTGTAGATGTTTAATAGGTGGTTGTTTTGTAGTCGCTAAGGTGTTCTAGTGCATTTTTATGTGGTTGCTAGGGTGTTGCTATGTTGTTGGTAAGGTGTTCTAGGTGGTTTATGTTGTTGGTAAGGTGGTTTATAGTGAAAACTTGGAACACTGTGATGTTTTGGGTGTTGTGGATGTTTGCCAGGATGCTGCTATGTAACTAAGGTGTTCTAAGTGGTATATACTGTATAGTGCATTGCTATGTGGTTGTTAGGGTGTTGCTATGTTGCTGCTAAGGTGTTCTAAATGGCATTGCATTGCTATGTGGTTGCAAGAGTGTTCTAGGCAGTTGTTAGGGTATTACTGTAAGTTATGCTTTTAAAACAAGGTCATTCCCATTTCACCCCCTTTCATTACTCTCTCCATTGACTGTGGTGTGAATATCTCTAAATGAAAGTGTGATGAGGGAAAGGTCATTATTTTAGACTGGGTGTTTTTCACCATGACTGAGTGACATTACTGTGTGATGTGTGTGCTAGTGTATGGTGTCAAATGTATATGTGTGCTAGAACACATGAGGCTGTGAGGACACCTGCCCAGACACATCAAAAGACAAATGTCAGTGTGTACAACAAGGGAAAGTGGAGATGAAGGGACACATGACCTCATACACACACAGTTGTGTCTAGTTTGTAACCCTAAACTCTAAGAAACACCATCTTCACATACTTTGACAGTACATAAAGGAATAGTTTATCCAACATTTATATTAAAACTGGCACTACACAAATCAAACTTTAGTGTAAACTTCCAAGGGATTTGGAGATGAAAACTGATGAAGCATGTAAAAAAACATTTAAAGAACATTTTAGCGTAGTCGTACCCCCTGACCTGACAGCTCTAACATGTAATATGCCGGCCCTGCCGCAGCCATCCCTGCCCAGAGCCCATTACTCAGTGAATGGTGACTGAGAACCGTGACTACAATAGATCCTTTGAAGATTTTTGCCACAGAACAGGCCATTATTACAAAGAATACTCAGACACAAGTGATGTTCATAAACATTAGTGCCTCTGCTGTCCATATAAGTATCTTTCTTAGGAAACAGTATAACTTTTTCAATATATTTTAGTGAGGTCAAATAAACATAACATAAAGGTAGATGTGATAAATATATACTCTATGCTTTATATATACTGTATATGTGTCTGTGTGTATATAAAAAATATTTTCATGATTACTAATCACATTTTTTCTTTTGTCAAATCAACTTAAGTAATTTATTTAGTTCAGATAACATATAATTTTGAGTTTCTGATGTTTAAATCAATCTCCTTCATTGTATTAACTCACTTTTTCCATTTCAATGAACTTAAAATTAAGGCAACCAGGTTACTTACTTTTTTAAGTTAAACCAACAATATTTTTTTACAGTGTGTACTGACTGTGCACACATATATATTTGCAAACTTTTATTTACTAATATTTTTATATATAGTATTATATTTAAAATGATAATAATGATATCCACAATTATTTGTTTAAAAAAATGATTTTATTAAATAAAACAATAATTTTAATATGTATTATTTATTAATTTATTTGGAATTGTTTATACACACTCATGCACACAGTGAGTGTTTACATTTAAAAATATTATACTATATTATTTGTTATCATATTTTATATAATACAAATATTTGGTTTGTGCCATTTAAAAATGTAAGTTGAAGAAGATCAGTGTCAAGAGCAAATGTGAATGACTGTTAGTTAGCAAACATCATTGCATCACACCACATTATTTAGTATTTACATTCAGTATTCTTGTGGTAAAACATGGTAAAATACACATTTGTTTAGGGCATTTCGTTCTTTAAAATAGGCTTTGTGTTTGACGGGTCTGTGGAGTAAATCCCAGTTGGCAGGGCGATGAAACTGCGAGTGGAAAAGACTCTTTTGCTCAGGAGCACAGTATCATACTCTGAGGAAGAGCAGCAACCTGCGCCTCAATAAAGCCCCGGAGATTCTCTGGCTCGGGTCCATTTCACAGGCACCGAAAGAAAAGCCTAGGGCAAATTAGATTAAAATTGCCCACAGTTTAATGTTAATGAATCTAACGACAATAAAACAAGCCCTTCGCTGGACCCCTACTAAATTTCACATCCTGCATGCATTCTCACTGCTCTCTCACAGGACAAAATGAAAAGAAAAGAAATGGGGATTTTCTTGGATTTTACAGAAAATCCACACAAAATTATTCGATATTTTAAAACAAGCAGCAAGAGTTTAAGCCTGTGTTCATGTCATCTGAATGATAAGAGTCACCTTGTGTCAGTCAGCCGATTGGTTACCAACATACTTCGAAATATCTACTTTTGTGTTCAGCACAAGACAGAACATCAAGCAGGTTTAGAACAACTTGAGGGTGAGGTAAGGTAAATGATTCATTTTCAGCACGGAAACGATCCAATTCTGGCGTGAGCACACTAAGTGCAAAGTTTCACATTCAAGTGCAAAGTTTCTTGAATGAAAACTATCTGGCAGGCAGAAGTTGTTTACTACAGTCACACGGTCAAAGCCGTCGCACTCGGATGGTGGCTTTGACTGGGAAAGGCTCTCAGTATGCAGACGGTATCCATGTGTCCAGTACGGCATAGGAAACGGATGGGGGATGGGGATCGTAACCATCCTCTGCAAACCTCTGATTCAAATAAATAAGAGGATTAGAAAAATCTCGGGGAAGCCGGCCAACACGTCATGTTTCTAACTCATGAACAAAACACGGGGCCTTAAATCTGAGTCCCCCCTCCTCACCGTGTTACTAAATAACTTCCGACGCAGAGTTCCCTCCCCTCGTCTTGATGAAACGCAGCCTGTGAACTGTTTTGTGTCCGTCGCTGAGCTCACATGATGGAGAACACCTGTTTGACATTAAGAGGGCGCACAGGGGAACGAAACTGTTCGAATGGACAGCTAATTGAATTATGACATGTGTTTCCAAGGGCATGGATTATATTCCGATCCCTAAGGTCAAGGATTGGAAAACACCCAAAGAAAGTTTAAAACTTCGCTCTAATAGCAGCAACTTTAGGGCTGGAAATATGACATCCTGAAATATAATCCATCTATACTTAGATGAGAGTTCAAAGGGCTAGTTCACCCAAAAATGTTAATTCTGTCATCATTTGCACACTCTGACATCTAAACCTGTATGACTTTGTTTCTTCAGTGGAAAAGACGATTTTTTTTTTCATGCAACGAAAGTCAATGGGGTCCAAAACCTACTGAGCCCCTAAAGGGACATGAGATAAATGAGATGCGAGGAGGAAGGCTTTTGTGTTTTGTTTAACAGTTTCTTTCTTTGGGATTAGAGTGAATATTGTTTCAAAGACAATTTTCAGTTTATGTTTTTGATGCTTTAGAGATAGAGGGAATCCTCATACGTGGAGACGAGTGCAGCAGCCTGTGCCAGCTGTTACTGCAGGGGTCAGAGGGAAAGTGTCATGTGGTCTGCGTGAGAACGCACTGACTGTGGCTGAAGGTAGTAATGCCAGTGAACAGCTGAGGGTTTATACCTTCCCCGACACCCCGGCCCAGTTCTCTTACGCTGCACAGAAACTCACTAATCCAACTTTTAGCAAATGCCTTTATCACTGCACAGTTCTCTATTAGATAAACTGAGGTCTGAGATGTTTTTGAAGGACACCGGAGGGGAAAAAAAATCAAGGCTGTGCTGCTCATCCTTTTTTTAATATATATATTTGTAAACAAGTAACACTCGGCTCGTACATCTTTGCATAAACATAGCCATTATGTTAAGACAGTGTCTTAAGAACTAGTATGATCAACGCAGTTAGTTAGGGGTAATCAGTCTTACTGTTTAGTATCAAATTAGTCCAATGTACATTTCTATGCAAATAACTTGAAAAAAACAGTCTTTGGATGAAAAAAAAAATGTGTCTGATAATACATAATTTCCATAATGCTTTTATCTGGGCTGGTCACGGCACATCCGAGCAGGAGACGCTCTCCATTCAGCCTTAGGACATGCCAGAGGAAACTCCTTGACAACAGACAGAACCTCCGGTGGCGTTCAGCCACTAGGACTTCCTCCCTATCAGCACAGACACCAGGTCAGACACAATTTGGAAAGGTAACCAAATACTCCATCTTTCTTTAACCGGGGAAAAGCTTTCCTTCCTCGCCTCACTGTCCGTCCGCTGGACCGAGCCAAAGCCAGAATACTGGCATTTATGAGTTCAGCACACTGCCGGTGCTTTACTGGAGCTCCAGCTCCACATCCTGAGGTCAAGAGGAAGACCGCTTTTCTGTTTCTTCAGCATTCACCCTAATTTTCACGCTTTCTCCAGCTCTATGCCTCCTCTCTAAATATTTACACCACAGACAAGAAGAAAATCTGTGAGTGTTGACAGAGAGAATCAAGAAACAGGCTTTAAAAACGAATCTTCTCTCAGAATTTCAACACTACTATGGAGGGAAAATAAAGAAAGAAATCTGCTTAAGTTAAGCATGTAGCCTGTGACATTTTTGTCACATTCACATCAGAAGATGGTCTCATACACTGTAAAATTGTAAATAAAACAGATTATTACAGTGCTTCTTTCTACTTCAAAAATTCAAGTTTAATTTATTGTTTCTTTGGAATCATTTGTGAAATTTACTAGCAATTTCTTAGTGAAAATTACACCATAAACACACACACACACACACACACACAAAGACATGTTCAATTCAATGTGTTTCATGCCGATTCTTTGAAACTGCTAGAGAGGTTCACAAATAATTAAAGAGTGAAAAATATTTTTTCAGGGTATGTCCATTTTTTTTGTCAGTGCCGCATGAGACGAGCAGGCAATTAATTTTACATCTAAAGCTCTTTAACTCCACTTCCACATGCACAAACAACAACCTCAGTCGGTGGAAAACGATACTCCGCGATCGTGTAAATATCCAGACGACTCTAATCTCATCGCACACATTGGAAAGCAATACGACCACTGGAAAATACGACGGAAATGAAGTGAAATTAAGACGGCTGGTCCCGAATGTGAGGAGATTGTATTTCCCCAACACTGAATAGCTTTCCTCTGGGGAATGTTTTAGGCCAAAAACAAACAGCTAGCATGTTGTTTAAATGCAGGTTTAATTGAGATACGGCATTGATACGACTATCAACAAACCACTTGAGCTACAAAACTGTCCTTTCCAAGTGGCTGGCATCAGGTTCAGCACAAAACATTTCAGGTTGATTAAAATCAATGTGCAGTTAATATCTAGCTCGCCTCTGTTGATTATGTAAGTCTCCGTTTTTAGGATGACATAACGGTACAAGCAATATTGCCCCAGGCTGTGTTAGACACAGACGGGCGCTGAAAGTGAGCTGCTTCTAGTGCAGCAGAGCTGTTGACACCCACAGACACAAGCCTGCGCTGGGACACTCATTATCCCACTGGACAGTGTCGGTAAAAAATCGGTATTGCTATCCCAATAGAGCTAATAGGATTACTGTGGAGTATAGTTCAACTTAGTAGTTATTATTTCATTTGTTAACTCTTACTCACTCCTATTCACTTGTACATATTCAAGGGCGTGCAAAGTTTGGTTGTGTTTTGTTCAGTCTAGCCCTGCTGGACACTGATGGACAGCTTGCTCTTTGAGTTTAAGGTTGATTCACAGAAGTTGCAGGAATCAAAAGGACACGATTTTAGCATCACACACTCCTGGCAATCCCTTCATGTCCCAATAAACAAAACTCAGTGGAGTTGTTTTTTTTATGCTTAAATAGGGTAACGACTTCTGAGTTCTAAATAGGCCATATCGTCAATAATTAATGTGGATTTGACATGGATTTATTTAACATGACATAGGCTGGAAATGAACATTAGTTTCTAAATGTCTCCTAAATTTATCCTTCATTTTCTAAACGTTTCATGCTCTAGTCATCACCAGTAATTCATAAAAAAACATTGTGGTTGGCAAACCATATTTATGTCCATTGTGAGTGAACCTGTGGGTTGTATTTTCTTTTATGTTACTTTTATGCATGTCATTCAACATGTCCATGATAGCATCTGTCCAATTTGACGAGCTTCAACCAAATGAAAGACAGATTTCTCTAAAATACCATTGGATTGGATGTGACATTAACACCAAAAATGTTTTTAGCTTCTTTTAAACAATTTATTTTGCAATTAGCTATTTCATAAGTTGTTGCATTTTACGATTCAAATTTGGGTTACTCTTTATTTTAAGGAGTCCGTAATATTAGTGAACCACATGTATTTACTACATGATTAGGGTTAGTTGCTTGTAATTATGCATTTACTGTATTTACTATAGTGCATGTGTGACAGAGACACTATAAAATAAAGTGATTACAAATTTTGCATATATGTTATGGTCATGACCCACAAGTTGAGAACCAATTGATTGAGACAATATCCTCTATTGTAACAGAATTTAAAAAAATCATGTACAAATGTGTACTGTGCAGGTATTAAATTTGTCCTTTTTGAACCTTTTTTTTTTGGTATCATGTAACCTTGGAAAAGTTCAGGCTTCTGGTGCCAAATACCACCAAAGCAAAGTCCATGAAGGTCTAAGGAGCAGCTTTTTATGAGCACCTCAAATAACTCTTTGTACATATAAAAGAAAACGGAGATGGGTTCAAAGTGTGCAAAATAACAATGAGATATTACCTACAGACCACACATTTTATGATTGATAACGAATGCGAACAAAATCAAATATAAAATGTTATTTTAAATATAACAGTTTGTGTTGTCAGAAAGTGTGGCAATAGATTGGTAATGCCTGTCAACATCAGATAATGTCTAGTAATGAAATGCCTTTGGGTTGTGGAGGTGAATCAATGAAAATCAATCGTTCACTGTCAGTCATTTGATCAAGAGAAGCTAAACTGCATTTTTCCGACCAGTGCGCATGCTGTGGTTATTTTGTTTGGACATGGCAGGGTGACCCTGGTGCGAATCGATCAATCATGTGTTTGGTGGGCAGAATCTCCCTCTCTCTCTCTCTATTTCTCTCTCTCTTCCTGCTGCTGGCATTAATGGTGAATAAGCGTCACTGACACAAAAGCTGCACAAAACGGGCTTCCCCTGCCATCACATCCAACAACAGGGTGTAACATGCGCCAGCACTCTGTAAATCTCTGACACACATAAAGTGACAGCACAGCTGCCTGTGTTACTCCTGAATAACTAATGCTTCTCAGCAAAATCAGCAGTTACATCATTTACACTGAAATAGCAGGACAATTGTGTACTGTCACACTCACAGCACTGAGATCCACTCTGAGGAAAAGAGACCAGCATAAATGAGTAAGTGAGTGAGTGTGTGTGTGAGGGCATCAAAGATGCAGATGGCCCAAGACACATGCTGTCAAAAGCACATTGCTTTATATTTCTCCACCATGTCAAATTACATTTAATTCAGCAGGGTGAACAGAGACAGAGAGATTAAAAGACCATCATATTGGTGATCGTGTGCCAAGAGGACCGAGCCAAAGTCTGTCCTGCAGCTGAAAAGTCCTTGAAACTGTTCAACTAAATATTAAGCACAGCATCCATAAACAAATCTAATTTGACTGCAAGAAAATACAAATAAAAACAATTAGGCAATTCACATCCTGCATAATAAGCCTACACACTCTTACACACTCTGGCATCTTCGAAAATCTGTTATTGGATTGTTCTGTACAAAACCTTGTTATAGCACACACACGTAGCCTAAACATTTGAAATGATTCATATTAATTCAGCTCATCTGATGCATAAACCTTTGATTCATTCACTCAACAACACATCGTAATGTTTTCAGAACACAGTTATTGCTATACTTTTTATATTACAAATAATCCATTAATCAATCATACAATAATGCACCAACAACCTGTGGAATTAAAGCTCTTGCTTGGATACATGCAACTTTACGCATCAATGCATTCATGTCCAAACACACATCTATGAGGACCCATCCATCACTCCTGACTGTATTGACGCGTTACCTGTGTGACAGATGAGCCACAGCTGTGCGATGAACAGATGTGATTTGGCTGTGATCAGACGCATCATCTTCGGACTCGAGTTAAATGAAGAGTGAACGCTGGTCTATTGATAACGCAATAACAGCTATTGCAGTGATATTACACTGGATCCATGTTAGCGTTTCTCGTATCCCGTTCGTCTTTCCCACGCTAGAGCTTCATTCACTGTATGATCATAGCGCGCGAGAGGAGAGACGCTGCGCTGCGTTCACGCGCCGCCCACAGCCTCGCGCATAATCAATCGGTTTACGCGGTCAGTCTAACTGGCCGTGCATGGTCAAGAAACAGTGCAAGTGACACGCAAGATTGTATTGAATGTAAAGTTCACGGACCTTTTATAATAGAGCTTTATGAGATTTAAACAGCATGCAATGCGTGTGTTTGTTGGTCTATGTATGAGCATGCATTGCATTATAAATTATTAGAAAGGATTTTTATGCTGAAACCTGCCTGTTGATATATTTGGACTGTTTTGAACAAAAGAAAATCAAGAAGGGATGGGTTATTCATGTTATGCCGTAGGGCTACTTTTTAATGTCTTGTAAATTAAATATAGGCTACACTTTTAAAGTCAATCAATTTTCTTTTAAAGTAAAAATTGTTATGCATTCTTTTTAAGTCATTGCACTTAGGTTTAAGTAGATGCTGCTATTTTTACAATGTCCAACCAGATGAAGCACTAACCTAAAACTGGTAATTTATCCAAAAATGATGCTCCAGTCAAATGGTTTTTATAGAAAACATAATACATTTGTGATAACTTGGTGACCAATTCATTGTGGTTTCCAGTGTTCTCAATTTCGAAATTATCAAATGCATTTATTTATTTTAAGGTAAATTTTAAACATAAATGTAACAAGAATGCATACATAAATACATATATTAACATTTTATACTCAATTCACATAATTGCTCGATTCATGTTACTGATTCTTAATGATTGATTCTTACACTCTGAAAAGCACGTGGTTACATCTTGTGCCTGTTCTAAATCTCACAGAATCACACTGTTTCTGCACTCCCTGTTGTTATCCTTTCTGCTAAATTTGCATAATTTATTCAGGGCACCTACTTCACTTGCTGGACGGCTTTTATAAGGGCGAGCTTGATACAGCTCCTTCAGCTTTCAGAGAAGCGCATTGTACACGTCTACACCACCCAGTTTAGACTCAACAAAACCTGTTGATGATGTGCTTGAAACACGGTTCCCGTGGGTTCAGTGGTCGAAATATGCACCGATGCACCTTTGCAATCATTTCAATCACAAAGAGATTGTGTTCGATTATGTCAACAATGTTCCGTTGTTTTTGACTGGTAAACAGTGCACCTCCTTTATTCTTCAGTTCACTGCCATTCAGGGGTCTTAAAGGGGTAGTTCACTTTAAAAAAAAAACTTTTGTTGATAATTTACTCACCCCCATGTCATCCAAGATGTCCATGTCTTTCTTTCTTCAGTCGAAAAGAAATTAAGGTTTTCTGATGAAAACATTCCAGGATTTTTCTCCATATAATGGACTTCAATGGGAACCAAACGGTTCAAGGTCCAAAGTTTCAGTGCAAACTGTAAACTGTTCAAAGGGCTTTAAATGATTTTAGGCGATGAATGGTCGCTTTGCTCTGTTCTGTGATGCGCGTTCGTGACTCTCATGTTTGACCTCGTTCATCAAACTAAACTAATCTTTTTCCGAATCAGTTTGTTAACTTCCTTCGTTGAATGAACCAAATGACACGAAAAAAGGTTTGTTCATTTTGATAAACGAGTTTGAACAGGAGACTCACGATTCATCACAAAACAAGCAAGGCGACCATTTGAGCTTATAAAACTTAAACTTTGTTATTTTTTTTAAATGAGCGATCGTTTCGCTTGATAAGACTCTCGTTCATCGTCTGGAATCATTTAAAGCCATTTGAACAATTTACAGTTTGCACTGAAAGTGTCTTTTGGACCTTGAACCGTTACCAGTAAAGTGTATTATATGGAGAAAAATCCTGGAATGTTTTCATCAAAAAGCTTAATTTCTTTTCGACATAAGAAAGAATGACATGGACATCTTGGATGACATGGGGGTGAGTAAATTATCAGCAAAAGTTTTTTTTTTAAAAGTGAACTACTCCTTTAAGAAAAAAAGTGACCCTGATGGAGATCCAGGTCTCAACTTTTCAGAAAAAGGAGCTTCATTGTTAATTGGGAACGTTTGGATGACAATAATACACTGGGAGGTGGACAAAAGCCACCAAAAGAGAGACTGTGTGAAAGAGGGAGAGAGTTAGGGGTCACACTGAGGCAAACACGGCACTGGGGATTGTATCGGTCAGTCGTAAAAGTGAAGAGGAAGAAGGCGTGTTGAGATTTCAGCCAATCACGACGTCCAGATTAGTTCCACTGACTCGAAACGCCCAGACAACTTTGAATCAATGGCATCTTTAGTTTCTGTCAGATGCGTCTTGAATCCATGATCTGCTTTAGTGAAAGAGGCAGATCGGTTTACAACTGAAGGTGCCGTAAATGGCATAACAACAACCTCACAGGGTCCTCCCTTCACACATGAGGATTGAGTTACTCCAGATAAGCATCTCCACTATGAGAGAAAGAGCCGCTCATTCGCATCACATGACCTCGGGCTTCTGCCTTGGTTGGGTTTTTGCGTTTCTCTGTGCGGTTGCACTGGCTGGATCGAACTGATGATTTGTCCACGGTTGGATGTGGAGACTGATATCAACAATATCGACAACCAGCTGTGCTGCTCTATTCCTGGCACCCTGCCACGCGCTGCAAATCAATGCAGATCTCACTACAGGGGCCGTTCGAAATCCCCCTGCTCATTTATCTGCAGGGGGTTCACTATCTACATATTATGAACAGACTTCTCAGTTTTGCATTTTACAATAAAAATCACATAAAAATGGCATACTACTAGATTTAGAATGAACTCTGCCCATGTACAACTTGTTGCATTTCCAGTTTATTAGCAGGGTTTTGTGGTTGCTATGACATTTTTTGGTGGTTACTAGGGTGCTTTTGGTGGTTGCCAAGTGGTTACTAGGGTGTATTTTGTGGTTTCTAAATATTGCTTGGTGGTTATCAGGGTGGTTGCTAGGGGGTTACTTGGGTGCTTTCTGATTACTAGGTTTTATTTGCGTTTGCAATGTTATCAGGGTAGTTATAAGGGCAATTTTGTGGTTGCTAGGGCGTTTATAAGTGGTTACAAGGGTGCTTTGTGTTTAGTTGCCGTGTGCTTAATAGGATGCTATGGTGGTTGCTAAGGCATTGCTATGTGGTCACTAGGGTGCTTTGTGATTGCTGTGTGTTTACTGAAGAGCTTTAGTGGTTGCTAAGGCATCACAAACTGACTACCAGGATGCTTTAGTAGGTTGCTATGTGGTCACCAGCGTGCTTTGTCATTACTAAGGTGTTTTGGCTGATGCTAAGGCACTACTAAATGGTTGCGAGGATGCTTTTTAGGGAGTTGCTAGGTGGATCCTAGGGTGTATCGGTGATTGATATGCATTACTAAGTGGTCAGTAGTGGTTGCTGTGTGTTCATTGGGGTGTTTTGGTGGTTGCTAAGGCATTTCTAAGTGGTTACTATGGTGATTGCTATAGGGTGTTGTGGTCTATGGGATTTTTCAAAAGTTTCAACATCCACAAGGCAAGAATCATAAAGTCTGATTGCTCAGACAGGAATAGCACATTTCTCCTTAATAAAATGAATGGTTTTGTGCACTTTTTCGAACCAATGCACAAACATAAAACCAGTAAACACTGGACAAATAACACCATTCCTGCACCCTATATACACAAGCGAGTCCTGTGAAGGTTTATTCTCCAGGAACAGTGTGTTGATGAGCATCCCTGGGGTGTGATGGAAGCCATTCATACAGCTCACTCCATCCCTTCACAATACAACATGGCATTGAAGTAAGTCTCTGAAATGTGACATCAGGGCTCCTTGAGCCCAAAAGAGAGAGAGAAAGAGAGAGGGGCCCAAAGGAAGAGCGCTGAGGGCTTTTCATCTGAACACAGACCACTGTCTCTCTATCCCCTTCAGAGAGATGAAAAATCACACATGCACATATGCTGAAAAGAGGACAACGGTGTGCGACTTCTAATCGCACAAGAAAAGAAACACACACACAAAAAGGCTCCAACATCAGTGGAATAACTCGTAATCCCTTTGCCTACGAAATCCAGAGAACAGTTCTTAAGGTGAAGGTAACATTGGAAATACAAAAAAATATACACAACAAGCAGTGTATTTTTAATGTTCTTTCTATATAATTATTGGCTTAAAATCTATCAAATCTCAAAACCACTCAGAACTTCCAAAGTATTTAAACTACATACTTTTAACTTTCAGACTGTTCCATGTAAACATTTGAAAGTTTGCGGTTTTAGTTTGCTTTGGATCACAAATGATGCACTTATGTTAATGGATTAATCTGTTATTAATGAATGTTTTGACATGTAATACAGTAAGTAATGAGATCTACAGCTGTGATCCTCGCAAGCTGCGGCGTTTTTCATTGCAAGCTGCAAGTCATTTATCATGCTTTTACGCTGTCCTGACTTGAGTCTTTATTGAATGCTAATTACACGATTTGGTTCGCCGGTCCCCATGGTGTGCTTATTAAACTATTAAAACACTGCAGATTACTGAAATCACTTTGATCGCTAATAGGTGCTGAAACTCAGAAGTATGACAGCAACTTATGCCACATCTCAGTTCCTTAGCAACTGAGAGAGAAAAGAGAGAGAGAAGAAATCTAACAGCCCAGCGCTGACCCATAATCACACACGACTAACAATCGAGAACACAGACCGAGATGAAAGAATCAGCACTTCAAAGTTAACAAAAAGTGGAACACGAAAACATGACTGCCCTTGTAAAAAAACTATAAGCCAATTTCTGACACTAAAGAAGAAGAAAAAAGCTTTGGTAAATCTTCATTTAGAATATTAAGTTGGAAATATGAGATAAAAAGTTGAAAATATGACATACTAAATTATGGGCGACTGGCCTGGTTTCACAGACAGGGCTTAGATTAAGCCAGAATAAATTCAATTAGGACATAGTAGCTTTAATAAACATGCCTTATCAAAGAAAAAAAAACATTACTGGTGCATTTTGAGACATCTTACATATTTTAAGATATATCAGTGCAGGTTGTTTGTCTGGGACTAGATTTAGACTTGTCAATTATGATTTTTTTTTTTTTTTTTTTGAAAGCATGATTTGTTTTCTTATGTGGTTGAAATGGGTTTTCACACAAATCAGATCAGATCACATTTCATTTTCATCTTTCTGAATGGGATCTCAAGGTCTGTTGTTAATTAGAAATTATGGAGGGGGGGGGACTATCTTTTTAAATCGTTCAGAGTTTATCTAAGGCCTCAAATGTTTGTGCTCTTCTTTCTCTTTAACATTCAGTACTGAACAATGGACACTCTCTGTCCCTACAAAGGAGCTCACTTTCAATAGCATTCCCACACACAATTAATTCCTGTTTGTTAATGGCCACGATGAGTCACTGGGATCAGGAGGAACACGAGGACTTCAAAACATGCATGGGGAGAAACTTCTGAATAAAGCAGCAAAAAGGATTTTCTTTCTTAGTGCTGACTTATGAACGCATGGGATGGGATCGAATTGAAGACATGAAAAACTGAAAAGCCTCAGAAGATTTGGATAAAATTCTGTTTGAAAGTTCCTGAGTTTTAACTGCTTCAAAACATATTGTTGCATCACCTTTTGGAGCCAGTAATGAGGGCCAACATTACAGATATCAATGGGCAAATGTCTGTTGTTAAAAGGAAATGCATTTATACATTAGAAGTGGGATTAAAATGTTTTAAGTGCACCATCTAGCTGTCATTGGCAGAACTACATTTTACGCAATGGCTTGGCTTATGTCATCAAAATGCGACATGTTTAGTGTTGTTGTTGAGTCGCATTACTTCCTCAACGCGTCCTTGGGACTCTCTACACTTCAGAATATGACAAATTAACACTTTTATTAGGTTAATAATAATTACTGAAAGCTTTTGAGGTGATGAATCGTATTTGGTAAGCGGGTTTTTCTTTCTTTACCGAACTGTCAGCCACAATTATCTCTCATTTGTGCTGTTCTGGTAAAACATACTCTCTGTATGACAGTTCACTTGATGGTTAAACATGTCCTTAATGTTAATGACATTTGTTTGTAATGTTTATACACAATAAGAGTGTTAAAAGTTGTTGACAAACCTGCAGAATGACTGAGGAGAGATGAGCGCTCCTAACGCCAGTGAACGCAAGGCCTGCTGGAGCGCGAGAGACGAGCTCTGGAAGTGTCTAGATGTCCACCGAGACAGCGCATCTGCCTGCGAGAAACACCAGCTGGAGTTTGAAGACAAGTGTCCTGCCCAGTGGGTCTGTCCATAGTACTGATTCAATAGTTCTGAGTGCAGAAACATACCAATCTCAATGACACCTGCGTTTAATTTGAATTGCAGCAGCTGTCACGAATGTTGAGATTTTTTTTTTTAAATGAAACGTAAACATTTTATTTTTACATTACATTTATATGTATACATGACAGCCTATTTCATTGTTATGACATAAAACATTTAGCAATAAGTATACTAATATTTCCCTCTCAATGTAGCCACGCTTGTGAAAAAGTTGAAGTGCACACTGTAGCATACCTTTTCGGAAACATTATACTTGATTATATTCTTTATTGAAAACGTATAAATGTAATACTTTTGAAGTATAGTCTACCCATAAATGAAAATTCTGTCATTAATTACTCACCTTCATTCCTAACCCGTTAGACTTTTCGTTCAACTTTCGTTTCACGTTTGAATGCAGTCAGAGATTTCTTTACGTCATTTGACAGCTGCAACTGCCACTTTCACGCTTCAAAAAGTTAATAAAGATAACGTAAGACTAATCCATATATTAATTTAGCGGTTTGTCCAAGTTTTCTGAAGAGACTCGATTGTTTTACATGATGAATAGGTTTAATTTAGGCTTTTATTCACATGTAAACTTTGATAAGCAAACACAAACTGACGCTCAACCGAACGTGCTTGTGTACGAGAACAAAGCTCATTGGTTCTTGCTGAAGCTCAAACGTGCTGCGTAACTTGATTGGTTCTTGAACATCAAGCGAACATGCTTGAGCTTGTTTACCACAACTGATGTGTGCATTGATGAATGTTTATATGTAAATAAAAGCCTAAATTCAATCTGTTCATCATACAAAGCAGTCGAGGCTCTTCAATAAATTTGGACTAAACAGCTTAATTCAAATGGATTAATTTTATGACTTCTTTATGAAGTTTCTGATGTGTCTAAGTGGTAGTTGTGTAGCTAGCTGTCTATGGAGGGACAGAAAGCTCTAATATGGTGGTCTTGTGTCCTTTAGTATGTTAGTTAACACATTAAAGTAAGTGTACTTTGAAACATTACAAAAAAAAATATTAAAACAATGATTTAAAGTGAAACTTTTCATTTGATATTATTACAAATACTTTTAAAACACTTAATATACTCTTTAAGTACACTTGAGTAACCTTTTATTTCATTAATATTGTTACAGTTTTTAGAAATATCTACTTTTAGGATTTGAAGTAGGCTACAATTCAATACAATTAAGCACACTTCTTTTTCACAAGGGCAAGCGTCTTCTGTTGAATTTCACAATGTATGTACATGAACTGATTGTTGTTCTTCAACGGCAGGTGAAGTATTTCATCAAACGGAGGGACTTCTTGAAGTATAAGGAGAAAATACAAAATGAGGGCTATGAACCAACTGAAGGAGCATCGAAATTATAACCAGCAATGGTGTGCATTGGAGGGAATGATAACACTGGACTCTTGACAACTAAAAGTTTTCCTAGCCTGTTTAAAACATTGTGTTTTTGTCTTATTTATCATTTATCTCAATGAGTCTGTGCTGGATGGAGCTTCAATGTAATGCCTGAAATGCAAAGTAAATAAATGAACCAAAAATACAGTGTTTTATTATGTTTCAGAGATCACAGAACATATTACAACGATTTGCTGTTGACTATGCAAACAATGGGTGGCCGAGAATAACAAAATGTTTCCTGTATGTACAACGATTAAATGGATAGTTCACCCAAAAATGAAAATTCTTTCATCATATACTCATCCTCAAGTTATTCTAAACCTGTATGAATTTCTTTGTTCTGTTGAACACAAAAGATATTTTGAAGAATGTTGGTAAGCAGACAGTTGTTGGTCCCCGTTGACTTCCATAGAAAAAAATACTATGGAAGTCAATGGGGACCAGAAGCTGTTTGGTTACAAAATTTCTTCAAAATATCTTTTTTTTAATTTTGACATAAGAAAGAAATTTGTACAGGTTGAGACCAGCTTGAGGGTGAGTAAATGTTGACAGAATTTTCATTTTTGGGTGAACTATACCTTTAATGGCCAGAGATTTATTGAATAACAAAGGATTTGAAATAATCTTCTATAACCTGACCACATATAAGCTATGTAACATTTTGGCAAGAGCATTTTAGAGACTATGTTTGATTTCAGCAGTGACTTCAACTGCAAATAGGCCTGATGCAAAATCTCCCTCAAACCTCTCAAGTAAATAATGCAAATGTAACACATTTGTTAGACATCAGAAAATAAAGCATACAGACATGTTACATTCAGTGGCACACACAAGCATTGCTGATTGTGTTTTGTAGGCACATAAACTTGTGCATTCAGCTGTAAAGATGTTAATCTATGCATAATACTTTAAGGCAACATTGATATAGAAGTGTAAGAGTATTTTCCCCCGTTTGTGCCGTTCATTCAGTCACAGTGAGCAGTTCCGCATCCTCCGACGGAGGTGTCACGGCTACTCTCTTACTCCATGGATGGGGAAAAAAATAAGGCCTTAATCACATTTATATGCCTCCTTCAGTGTATATCCAGTGTCCTCAGTCCCTAAGTGTCAAACACTCACGCACGCCTGTGCCGCCCACCTCCGGCTACAAGCTGCCCGTGACGTTACGCATCACCGCCCAGGTGGGGAACTCGCTCAGATGGAAGAGAGGCTCTCCCCACGTCATTATGGCCAACATGACCACAAAAACTCCAATCAGATTCACTCCGAACCCGGCCTTGACCTGCGAATCACAGGGAGAAAACAACTTTTGTCAGTATATGAGCTTCCATTAGGGGAACATGCCCATTATCCCATTTATTTAGGTAAAAACAAATAGTCAATAATATTTAATACTGAGTTGTTTGTTGTCCCTCCCACACCGAATTGATTTATATCTCCATAGTATTAGTAAGTGGTGTTATAAGAGTCTTTCTACAAATTTGTTTCTATTTGTGTGCTGTGGTTCAGTGGCCAAAAGCATCGCCCGGCTTAGGAAAATTGAGATCATCCTTTATTCAAATATTATTACATATGTGTTAAAGATTTTGTGAGCAAATTGCATAGTTGTACTTGCAGTCAACTGTTTATTTGTGATAACCGCAATGAAACACATGCAAAAAAAAACTAGAGAGTAATATTAATACAAAATAATATAATATAATAATAAAATATTATATCTGACTATGAAGCTGTAGTTGTTTTTTCTTATATAACATATAAATGATTCATTGATATATTTTAGTTAAAATAATTTTAAAATTTTAAAATATTTTCCCTTTTTATCTGATGCTGATGCCTTTAAAATGGAAACATTTTCAAAACACCACCAATTTTTTTAAAATTGATTATTAATTTTATTTTTTAATTTTCTTTAATCATGAACATGCATCAATATAAGTAACAGAATATGTAAAATAACAGTATTAATAAAATAATAGTTTAGATTATTTAGTAGATTTTAAAATAATGTTTAATTAAAATTTTTAATGGAAATATTTCCAACCTTTTAAAGCTCTTAAAACTTACAAGTAAAAAAAAAATGTTTAAAGCTATTATCTCCTCTTTTTAATCCTTCTTATTTAGATTTCCTATGTTAATCATCAGGGGACCATCTTAAAATGTCATGTTAACATTGCAAACCTGTTTACCATCAGCCTTGTTATTTTTCTGAAGCCATCATCTTATCCTAAAACATCTTGAAATGTTAAATAACTTTTCTTCAGATGGATCAGTTCAATTTATCAACACTTAACCCAGTATTTGTCAGACAGACTGTTTAAAATGCCCTCTTTAAAAGCGGCACCTGTTCCACCGAATGGCCCTCAGTTTGTGGGCACTTTATAGACGTGCTTATGAAAAACAAATGATTAGTGGCCTTTGCGTTCCTGGCACAGCTGTGAGACGTAACAGAGGTGATATAACAGGATAATGTTGTTTCATACCATGTCGCTGATCTGCACGTGTCCATAACTGAACACAATGGCGTTCGGCGGGTTTCCAACAGGCAGCATGACTCCGAAGGACACGCACATGGTGGCAGGGATGAGTGTGTGTAGCGGGTTGATATGCAGCGTCTCTGACTGTGAGGGGACAGGAGACAGGGTCATTCATTAGGGTTATTCGAGACAGAACACCACTGTGAAACAATACGCTTTCATGCAGATTGATTTGTTTGTGTGAGACTGGTCTTTCAGGCGTGTTCTGACCAAGGCGGAGAGGATGGGCAGAAACACTGTGAGCGTGGCGGGGTTGCTGGCGAACTCAGTGACGGCGGACACGAGAAGACACGCTAGCAGCGTAACTGCCCAGGGAGGAAGACCGCTCATTGGCTCCAGCTGCCGACCAATCCACATGGAGAGCCCAGACACCTGCCCGAGATAAGTCACATGGTTCATTTACACACAAGTCGAGTTAATGTATAAGGCATGTTTGATTCTAGAAAAGATTCTGTCTATCGTCACAAAGCACTTCTCTAAAATTATGCTTTAATACGATATGCTTCATTTTTAGGTGTGATTTTAAGGGAAATAATACTTCTTAATATTTTTACTCTTGGGAGACTCTTTTATCCAAATCAACATGGAATCTTAAATATTAAACATTTTTAAAAATAAATTATATAAAATATTATATTATATATTATTGATTAAAATATATTAATATAAGACTATTTTGGCTTTTGGTTGACAATTTTAACTTTGTTAGTTACACTGTTCATATTACAATGTAATTTAACGTAATGTAATAAAATAAAATATTTTTTGGGGTCACATTATACTGTAATATTACAATAAAATAACAGAAATATTCCTTAATGAAACATTCGTTTTTTAAAGTTTTTAAATGTACTTTAATATTACATTACAGTAATAAAACAGTGATGTAAAATTAAATGATAAAAATGATAAAATAAAATACTGATGATTATAATTAAATAATAATTATATAAAACAAAATTAACATTGCATTGTCACGTTCTTTCATAATTATACTTATATTATTTATATTTAGTATTTATATTTGATCATATTCTCATAAACTCAACCTGAAACACAGGCTTTCACACACGCTCACCTTGCACCCGGCAGCCAGTGCATATCCTCCTCCAACCAGAATAACAATTTCCCACGGCATCAGTCTCTGGAAGTCTTTCCATGTGATCATCGGGGCCAGAGGGTCCTTTTCCTCCTCATCGTCATCATCATCATCATCATCATCATCATCATCATCTGCATAGATAACAGAGACAAGAACACTTAGCAAACCCGACCAACAGGGTGCGCCGTCGAGAACATTCACCTTTGCTCTGATGTCCTCAACCTGAATGAACTGGTTGTACAACTAGACCCTGGTGGTGTGTATTACGGCACCAGCCTGCTGAGCGAGTACTAGCGGCTACATTCAAGTGAGGAGCGCTCCTGCTGAGGACAGCGTGGGATCTGACCTTTGCTCTCGCTGGAGAATGCAGATGGCCAAGGCTTTCGAGCAGGGATGAGGAAGAGGAGGAAGCCGAGCAACACAGACACCGTGGCATCAGTCCTGTAGCCCTTCCTGCGAATTACAGGACGTTTAGTGAATCTAGAGGCTTTAGTGAGCATCAAAGCAACAAAATGGCTCTTCTAGAAAAAGAAATGGAAATCAATTTCTTGACTATACAAGGGTTAAGATAAGATGTCCTCATACTTCTCAAAAAGTGATGTCCAGCCGGGGACAAATCCTGGCTCCCTGGTGAACCAAAGAATGGTCATCAGAATAAAAAAGATGCCTGTCACGACTTCGGGATAGCTGTGCATCAGGAGAAAAAAATGTTTATTAGTCACATCAATATCAATTTTTTTTAAAATCAGAAGTTTAGATTATCTATCTATCTATCTATCTATCTATCTATCTATCTATCTATCTATCTATCTATCTATCTATCTATCTATCTATCTATCTATCTATCTATCTATCTATCTATCTATCTTACACAAAAAAATTGGTGTAGGATTTACTTTGAAACCATTTTCACTCAGAAATTGCTAGTAAATTTGACAAATAATTACAACAAAATGCAAATAATTTAGAATTTGAAAGTCTGAAAATAGTATTTTCTTGTGAAAAATAGCGAAAAAATATTTTTTTGTGTACCTAATGGGGCCGAGTTTCTGGTACTCCTCATGAATGCGTTTCTCAGAGAGGATCTCTCGCCTGGTTTTGCGTTTCTTGCTGAGAGAGCAAGTCTCTCTGAAACTGTGAAGAGATAACAGCTTCTGAGTTCAGCAAGTTTCACAAAAATCATTTCAAAATAATAATAAAACAAGTCTCTCTTTTATTCTTACTTGCATCCCAGGAATAAAAAGTGCAGCCAGATCCAGGTGAGTATCAGCATGATCAAAGCGATCGGCAAACTGAAGATGAACCAGGTGCCAAAGTTGATCACCTTTGCTTCTGGGTAACGACTGAAAAAGACATTTTATAACAAGGATTAGTGTTGCAAATCGTAGGTTAGACAAAATGTTCGAGCTAAGTTTAGTCAACTTTCAATGTGAAGTTGTATTACAGTAAACGACAACTTTTTTTAAGTTGTGACAAAATTTGAAGTTGTGATAGGTAATTGCAACACACATGTTTTATAGTGTTGGTATAATTCAAATGATCATTGCATGCATTATATTGTCACTACATATATCTAATGTAAGTCTTATTGAGATCAGAGTGCACATTTTTCCAAAGAAATTTCCCCTGCGTAAGGGGGTCAAATGTCTTCATTCCAATGTGGAAGAAAAGGACAAGGTTCTGTTTACACAGCATTTGAAATCCTCAAGAAGATACTGAAAGCCAATCAATGTGGTGCAAGATTTTTAGCTGCCCCACTTTAGGAAAATTAGCACTTTACATTGATTATTTCTGACAAAATGTCAAGTCAGCGATAACAATTCTCCGGTGAACGCAGATTATATCAGAACTTGTGATAGTTACTGTCAATATGGCAGTTTGCCTGAAAAGAGCGTCGATACAAAACCCACTGACCCGCCAAAGGCCCTCTTTTCACTGTCATTTACAGTAGTGGCTGGCCAAAAGTGATGTCCAGCCTAGGAAAATCAATATCTTTACCTTTAGTCGTGCTTGGAGTCAATTGTTTTATTTGTGATAATGCAATGAAACATGACAGATTCATTTTTGGCCAGCCAGTCATACAAAGAAATTGTATGAACCAATAAAATATTACAGTAAAAACTGATTATGTTGTATTCAATGTATACTTATCCCTGTAATCTTTTCGTTTTGCATAGTTAAATAAAACATGTAGCTGTAGTTTGCCTTTTTTGCCAAATAATTTGGTCACACACCTTAACAAATATACGTTAATAAAGTGTTCTGTTCCTCATATCTGAAAATTTTTTCTCATATTTTGATGGTTTAATCAAGTTTATAGGGTCATTAAAAACAAATATCCTCTCCGAACATCATTACTGTATGCTATTTACATCAGCAACAGACTTCCTGGTGGAAAAAAAACAGGTTAGAATATAGTCACCTTTGCCCAAGAAATGTTGCACAAGGAAAGGGTTATTTTTCTCCGCTTAGCGTCTTTACAATGTGCAGGAAATGAGATTGAGCGGATTGAATTAGGTGCTTAAACAAATCCCAGCAGTGCCCAACGTTTTGTGAATGTGCCTTTTTTCGAATGGATCTGGCACAGCGATAACATACTTGTTGAATTGTTCGGCAAAGATGAGGTTGGTGGACGTGCCGGTAATGGTGATGAGACCGCCGATGGTGGCGGCGTACGTGATGCTCAGAGTCAGGCACTTGCAGATCATGTGGTCTCTCTTGGTGGGGTACAGCGAATCCCTTCGGATTTTGGGTTTCTTTGGCACGGGAATGCTAATTGGAGCCTGTTTGGGAACAATTAGAATCATTTTAGAAATGTAAGAAGCAGATTCTGCCATTATTGTGAGCTAGGCGAAGGTCTCACCTCTGGCAGATATCCATTTGATTCATTAGAATAGCCGTAACCAGGCCTAAATGTTAGACCGTTCATCTCCTACAGTACGAAAAAACACATTTCAAAAATCTATTCTTAATCAATAACTTAATTGTAGGTTCACAAAAATAATGCTAGATATATTTACCTGTATTTACTTTGAATATAAAATAATTTTTGAGTGATTGAGCATTTATTTATTTTTTTATTTAGTACTTTAAAGCTTATTTAACATTGAAATTAAAAAAAAATGTCAAATGTGATTTAGAAATAAAACATTTTAGAAAAAATAGCTTAAATACATTAAATTTAATTACATTAAATTTAATGGCATGTTCACATTCACATGAATCAATAATTACAAAAAAAAATGAAATTAATACTGTATTTATTTACTAATTTAACAGGTTTTCCTCAGTAAAAAAACACTAAATTAACACTTTTATTTCCTGTTTTCTTTTTACTTTCTGAAAGCCATATTTTCCAAATTTGATGATCATTTTAATGGGTGTTTTGGGAAATGACAAATTTAATCTTACCTCATTTAGCATACAGACTTCATGTTTTTCACTGCAATCAAAAAGAAAATACAAATAATAAGCTTAAGTTTAATACAGGTGAAGTTTAAAACAGTTTAGAGATATTGTCTTACTTGTCTTTGCATTCCAGCATTTGAAGTTGATTATTGCTTGATTTTTCGTTTTCCTCTTTGTCTGTGATAAAACAGAAGAATTACATTTAGAATATATGACAAAAGTTATAAAAAAACCACCATGCACGTATTCTCAGATGGCCTCTTAGTCTCACCGCTCTCCTCGTCCTGTGTATCTCCAGTCGCTGAGTCATCGATGTTGTCGGCGATCCCTGTGCAGATCAGTTGCTGTAGAACAGCTTCAGCGATCGGCATCACCATGGCCGTGGTGGACGTGTTGCTCAGCCACATGGAGAGAAAAACCGTGCAGCACATGAACCCCAACACCAACCTACAACACAAAAAGCGTAAGTAGGTCACAGAGTCAGTTTCTAACATGTTAAAGGTGCTCAAACACATACATGCCAGGTTTGGCCCCAGCGATCATGACCATCCGGAGGGCGATGCGTTTATGCAGGTTCCACTTCTCGATGGATGCGGCCAGGCATATGACCCCCATAAGCAACAGGGTGGTGTCCTTAAAATATTCAGAGGCCACCTGCACACACAAGATGACAGATTCAGTGTCGATGCTGTTTATGGCAATTGAGCTTTTACTGTCATCCCTTCTGACTTATTTTTGACCTAAAAGCCTTTACAAGAAAGTCTGGATATTTAGCATCATTACGCCAGTCTTCAATGTCACATGATCCATCAGAAATCATTGTAATATGCTGATTTGCTGCTCAATAGACATTTCTTGAAAGTGTTAAATATATGAATTATGTGTAAACTTTTCAAGGGTAGTAGTCCAACATCTGTCAACCCGAATCTCTGCAGTCAGCAGACGAGAGCAAAAAAAGATTGCGTAAAAAAGGGGAATATTAACAAACATGATTACAAGTATTTAAGATAACAGGTTGCTTTGTCAAGTTTGCCAATGGGATTTAGTCACATGATTCAGCATTTTGTTTTACATAATCTCTTGGCAGTTTATTGTGGACACAAAAACAGGAACACAAATGAATGATCAGCAACTCCGAGAGCCGTCATACTCTTGTGCTCGATGAAACGAAAACACTATGACATTTTTCACTCATAAAACACCACGTATGGAAGCCTTGTACCCTGCACTCTTGGAAGATAAGATTCTATATAGAACCTTCAAGAGTTCTGTCAGGCGCTTCATTTATAGGGCTATTTAAAGTGTTCCATCATGGGATCCTTTTATGTATTTCATTTCAATTACTTACTTTTGTTTTCATTTCTAATTAGAATTTCGATTACATTTTATGAATTAAACAGCTCGTAAACATACTTTGTCACCGAGAAAATGTATATAACCCATTAAACATGAAAGTATTACCCAATTATTTAAGACATTTCATTTGTGGCATAAAGAGTTGAGTCATGAACCCTAGAGATCTATAAAGAACCCCATTGAACCTTTTTTTTTTCTAAGAATGTGACAAAGAGGCTAAAATGGTTATAAGAGATGTGATGAATATAACCAGGTCAGGCATTTCCCAAAGAAAATGGGTTGTATACTACTGTACATCAACTAGCTCTGCAAGAAATGCAAAGTCCTGCTATTTAAGTTTGTTAAATATTTACAGTATTCCAGTTAGAGAATGTTGCACCAAACATCCTATACTGAATATGAGAGAGGGCCCAGTAAAAACATCCTACCTCACTGGATTTTAGGACCCCAAACAGTGGGTACAGGAAGGCTGGCACCAGTGCAGCGGCTCCCAGCGGCACAGCTTCAGATACCCAATATACCGCCGTCACAATCAGGACATAAGCGCATGATGATTCCTGCAAAAGAGACCAAACAGGGAACACATCATCATTAAGAAAATGTAATGTGATCTAAACACTGATTTCCTTCTGGATGGAATTTTGGAATCATGTCAATGTATTTGGTCTTGACGGACTAGATCTGTAGAGCAAGTATATGGACATGCTAATGCTAATAGATACACCGACATGCTGCTGTCAGTATGTAAGATATGCTGCTGTTGCATAAATATCCATAAATCCCAGAGCAGATCTAGGCAGGTGGAGGGTTTCTGAGGAGCTTACAGCAAACACTCAACCAGACTATTTAATATAACAAATATGAACTATAGCAAGATCTATTTTGTGGAAATCAATCCTATTTATGCAGTTGATACGTGATTTTAAATATGATGAAGAGCTGATTACATGGACATCTACATATATATAAACAGGAGAGAGGGTTTGCATGCCCCTAAAATGCACGAATAAACCAAATTATGACTTCAATTACAAGCAAAACAACAGGAAAGTATGTGTGTAAGTATGCAAATCAGACCAAAAATCCAAATCTGGTTTTCTCTGCCAAATATTTGGACCTGGGTGCAAAGCATTTCACGTGGCTCCACCAAATAACAAATAATTAGTCAAATACAGAGTCTGTGTAAAGTCTGCATGCAGAGCTTAAGCTGACAGAGCACTTGTCAGGTGACTCATATTTCATAATTAATCAGTTTCATAACAGCCAAGCAAAGTTAATACACGCTCATACATTCCATCCCGCTAATGATGAGGACTTAGAAAATCACTCATATGTGGCCATTTTGTGATGATCAGCCGATGATCATGTCTACTGGCTTTGTTTTTTTAGCAAGATTTTATTTTGTTTATCAGAAATATCAGCAATTTTCTGTGCATCTGATTTGCCTATTTAGTGTTGTTTCATTATATGTCATCTGTAACACTTCACAAGAAGGTTCCAACAATGAACATACTTCAAAATCACATCATTGCCGCATGGCACAAGCTGATCCTGCAGCCAATGAGGATTTTTTACTCAACAATTAAATAGTCTGGTTCAGTGTTTGCTGTGGCGCGCTATCAGAGCTCCTCTGAAATCCCCCACCTCCCTCAGCTCCACCTGCCTAGATCTGGGATCTTATTATGTTTCCATTTCATCCATCATCTGACATTACTCTATGGTTCACATTTTTGTAAGTATTAATTTAGCACATGCACAATGGTTCATGGCTTGTCCCTTATGGGACTCGGACCAGCAAACTTCTGGTTTCCATTAGCCACTAAACACCACACCATCACATTTTTGACCCTTCTACTGTCCCTCAGCATTTCTGCCAAAGCCGATTATCACTCAGCGTGTGCCTTTGTTCATAAATTCCCAACTTTCTGCTTTCTGATTAGCTCCCAACACTGCAGTAGGACTTCCAGTTATGTGCCACACTAGCAGATTAAGCGTACATTGGCACATTGTTTTTGTTCTGCTCTAATCTCATCATTGCTCAAGAAATCAGTCCATTCCGACTGAATTGATTTCTGGTAAAAGGTCTAATGGGGCACTGATGTGTCAGATGATAAAAAAAAACCTGATCACTTCCTCTAATTAGCATGAATAGTGTATTCACAGGATTACACACAAAGTCCATCTTTCAACTTTTGTTGTTTTGTGGCAGAACACATTACATTCATTGCACAATTGCTTTGTGTGAATAATTGCTTTCAGTCAGCGGGTGAGATGGGATTAGTGGCCTATTGTGAACTGATCAAGCCATTATTTCTGACTCTTGATGAAAAGTGCTATCGGACAGAGATAAGCACACGATCTAATCTTATAAAATGTTTTCTAAAAAAAAGCTGTCAAGGCAACAGATAATGATATTTCCTGATCTATGCGCTGTTTCCCTGTTTGTCTATTGACTTTGTGTCTGATTAGAATCGACTACTTCAACATCAAGATTTTAGGTTAGGCTACATCTAATTACATCTAGCCAATGTATAACACGAAGTGTATTTCTAAGATCCTGTCACCGTTATAACCTAATTTATTTTAAATGCCCATGAATTGTGATAAATGATTTTAAGCATAGGCCTTTAAATTTTAATTTCTGAAATCTAAAAGTTAAAATGATAAATCTGAAAGTGGTTTATGCTCATAATCTCTAAAACCATTTTGCAAAAGAACGACAATACAAATGCAGGACATATGAAATGCGCTAAAACGATAATAATACTAATAGCAAGCTAATATTGACTCAATGTGACATAGATTAGCAAAAAAACACTCTCTGCAGGCTTTGATGATTTTGGACTGAATCAAAGATTCCACATGGTACATAAACAAACAACATCTGTAAAAACGGCCTATGTTTCAAACAAACAATTATACCAAAAGAACAGCACACGACTTGAACCATCACAAAAAAAAAAAAAAAAAGACTTGAACCATCACGGCACTGAACGGGATTGCGCACCTGGAAAACTACCAACCAGGTGAGAGGTCGCCGCGCCACCTCGAGAAACCCTAAGGACCCCACATGAGATCATAATCAGTGGTTTAATGCCTTATTTGATTTAGACTGTCTGTCTGCCTTTAAAACAGAATTATTTTTTGGTCTGACAAAATTTTCCATGCGTCTGCAATTATATGAACAGGGTTCCGCGGAACAATGTGATCTAAATTAACTAAATATCGCGTAAACGTTTTAATGCTTAAACAAAATGCATGTTAAATGTATAATTTAGTGCAAATACCCAACGCGCATTAGCGCGTAAAAGCGCACGGACACCGCGCACTACGCACGAGCTCATGTGATTGTTGAACTGGATGAAGATCTACTTACACTGCACGGATGGATGAGAGGCAGAGGCAGCAGGGATAACGGAATCATGACCACGAGAATGAGTTTCCGAGCCGTCCATATTTTTTTGATTAAGTCCATTCTGGCGCCTTCCAGCCTCATGGGAGAAAGCTTTGCTAAATTCAGCTCGCAGAAGTTCAGGGATCTTCAAGAAACACGTCACAAGTCACTTTACTCCTCTTTCAGTTTACACATAAATTATAATTGTGAAGAAGCAGTTGTCCGCGCAAATTGCTGTTCCACTTTTTTTCTTGCGTTTTACGCGCTCCGTGCCTTCTTAGAAAAGTTGGTCTAGTTGCATAGATTGTTTCCTGTTTGAATATGCCTGGTCATGTTGTCCTTCTAATCCATCTAAGAGTGATGTGCAGACCCTCTTATTCAGCTTTCAGGGTGTTTTGATGAAAAGCACACCGACAGCTTATTTGTGTCTCCACCTGTAAACGCGTCTATCTGCGAATCCCCATATGCTTCCTTACTTTTAACACAGAAAATTGCGTACAAGTATCCTGAACTGTCCTCTTAATAAACGCATTCCCTGTGTGCGTTATAAAAACCTTTCCAATGATAAATACGAAATGTAAGACTGCACGGTAAAGATAATTTTACTTTAATCTAACCCTATCTCCTCCCAGTTTGAAGCTGGACCAATCAGAGTTAAATGAGTGGAGTTTATGAATGGCTGTGGGGTCGTGGGGTTGCGAAGCTCTGGGCCAAATTGAACAGTTTACATGCAACACCGTCAGTTTCTTAGAATAAACCCAACAGGGATCAGAGAACATGGCGTTAAAACAGTCAGAAAATAAAGGCCACTGGACAATCAGCAGAAGCACAAAAGCTCGTGACAGCAGCCAGTGTCCACTGATTCAACATATCCTGTATTTCATGATTAGTAGCGCACAGTTCATGTATGCAGGATAATGCATAGACTGGATGCGCACTGCTGCTAGTCTACTTATTATTAATTCTGACCGTTTTCCACATTTTAGCATAATAATACAACAAATCTTCGTGATGTGCATCATGAGAGGCTTTTTAAAGTTGCTGGACACTTAATGGCTGCCTTCCTTATTAAAAGATTCCTTATAATCTATTTAAAACAAAATAATTAAAAAGAAGATAAATACATTTTGTAAAGGCACAATTTAGGGAAATGCAACAAATTCATTCAAAAAGTGAAACAAATTCATATTATTTTGTGTATTAATATTTCATTGCTATTGCACTAGCCCTTACTGTAATTTTATTAGAAAATGTAGGCCTATTTACATTAATTTCATTATATACATTATATTATTTAATATATACTGTATTTTAATCATTAATTTTGACTGTACAATTTTTTTATTACCTTTATTGTTCGGAATTTATATTGTTATATACTGTAATAATTATACAAATGCCTACCAGTGTTTCTGCCCGTTTTCGTATGAAAAAGCCCTAACAGAATCCTCCATAAGTCAAATACATTTTAAAATGACCATTATGTGCATCACATGCCACCTAGTGGAAAACTGTGAAGTGTTGTTACAAGAGAATATCTGCAATGTAACATGGCCAACAACAAATAAAAATCTGCTGCTTTTCTGTTGCGTAATGTGGTCTAAGTCTTTGTAATTTCTTTCTGAACACGAACTTAATCTGAGAAAATGCTGTGCTAAACCAAAGCTTTGTTTGATAAAAACGAATGAGCCGGGCAGGAGGGCAGAGTTGTTTGTGTGCTTTTGTTTGATTCACTTTTATTCTCTTATTTTATTCAGGGTTCTCGAGTCGAATGTTCTGTAATAGACGTTACAGGTTCTGCGTTTCTCTACATTTAAATAAACGCCTGCTCTCCATACAGTCAGTGGGGAGGAAACGCAGAACAGAGAGTTGCATAACCTAATCAATGTTGCCTAAGTTACCTGTAAACCTCTTTAGGGTTTTAGCAGGGGATGAATGTCAGAAACGCTTAAATCTTCAAACGCTGTGAACAAGCAGTCAGGAGAAGCGCTGCTCCTGCATGAGGCTGTGAAAAGACCATGTTCTTCAAGACACAATGCTGAAGATTAAGTGCTGTCCTCCTCTTGGACTGAGTTATAAGGGCTTGATGGGGTGAGAGGAGCCATTAAGATCAGGGTTGTATTATATGGCATGATGTGGGTGAGGATCTTTAGCATTACAGAGACTTAAAAGACCGCCAGAGGTGTTTGATTAATCAAGGGGCTCGTTGAACATCTGTTATTCATGTTGAAGTAGTCTAACGTTGAGAGCAAAAACTCACAGAGAGAAGGGGATATTAGGACATGAGTTGAGAGTCTGATTGTTTCTCTCTCTGGGAAAACACACACAGTACAGAAGGGTCACAGCTAGAGAAAGAGGAGTCTGTCACCAACATCACTGTCAGCTCTGAAGGGGATATTAGTACAGCTGTGAGTGAGTGACATCCTGCACTAACAGTGTTTATAACCTTTACAATAAAATGGACAACAGCAAGAAGGAATGATTGAATGAGGTAAGACACTTTTTGACAGACTCAATATTTCACATGAAATGACTGCACTCTACAGACAGAGAGAGCATTGTCATGTGTGAGGTGGATTCAGAGGTCGAAGGCTTTGCTATTTGGTTAGAAACTAAGAGATTAAGGCATATATAAAAATTATGAAGTCCAAAAATGCCATCATTATCAGATCAGATATCATATGGGAGGTAGCGGGATGTATATATGTATTAGATTATTTATATATATATATATATATATGAGTTGACAACATAAGGTTTTACATTGCTTTAGCACTTCAAAATAAATTAAGGAATTAAAAAAAGATTATATTATACAAGATTCAGCTTATTTTTAAGTCAGTTTAATGTAATTTAAGTTGAAATGACTTAAACATCCAAGTTGATTATACTTAAAAATGTGAGGCAGCAATTTTTAAGCAAAATATTTCTATTTCAAATAAAAACAGAACTTTATATTCATCAACAGTTTTTGATAATACGAAACGTATCTTGAGCAGCCAATCCGAATATTAGAATGATTTCTGAAAGATCATGTGACACTGAAGACTAAAGTAATGATGGTGAAAATTCAGCTTTGATCACAAAAAATAAATTACATTTTAAAATATATTACAATAGAAAAGAGTTCATTTAAATTGTAATAATATTTCACAATATTGCTGTTTTTATTGTATTTTTGATCAAATAAATGCAGCCTTGGTGATCAAGAGGCTTCTTTCAAAAACATTTGAAACTCAATCTGAACAGATATATATATATATATATATATATATATATATATATATTAAAAGCACCATCATATGTGCAGCTCCTTCAATCAAAACATGCCATGTATTAAATTAATTTCCATTGCTTTATACTAGAATTACAAAAATGTAGAAAATGTGGAAAACATTTGTGTTTTTGAAAAATATGATATAATTGGAATTTTAGTTTGGAGGATTCAATTCAGTTCATTGAACTAAAACAATCTAGTAAATTTGCTACCAATTTAAAGCCATTGTCTTGTAATCATGTGAGAGAGAGTGTGTGAGAGAGAGAGAGAGCGATGCATTCGGTATGTACATGAGGATGTGTGAGCACATAAACGACTGCAGCTCTGCCGTGTGTTGCATTACGCAAGCGGATCATATTCAGCAGCCGAGCTGCAGTGACAAGCGGCTTACGGAGGAGAAACACACAGCTGCGCTGCATGGAGTCAGCGTAACTCCCTCCCACCCTCCCTCTCTGTCCCTGATCCTCTGGAGGAGCGAGCAGCCTCTGCTGTTGGAAGCGCAAGAGAGCCTCTGGAGTCACCAAGGACCGGCGGATATGACCGACTGACATTCACACTCTCTTTCTCATTTTTAACCCCAGACTTCAATGGCTTTGAAAGAGAGCCTCCTCACCTGGGGTTTCCTGCTGTGGTCTCTGACGTGGAGCATGGCTCGGACTTTTACGCCACATGAAGGGTCTTCGGTCAGTCCCGTTTTTCATCAAACCACTCCACCTGCCACTGAGACGGAGATGAACAGCACTGAGGCTCTCACCAACAATTACACAGGTGCGTACAACTACAATGTGCTTTCATAGTGATCATATGGAAAAATGAGCAAATGCACTGAGCAGTTTTGTGCAAAAAAGTTGCAAGTGTGAGTATTTTCGTTTCGCATAACTTTTTCATTGAGAGCATACTCACCGTGCAGCATTACAGTACACATCTGCTTAAAAACACACAAATATATAACACGTACAATACACTTCCTCCTGAAATTCATGTGTATGGTTTTAAAAAAGCAAAATCTTCTTAAGGGTTTACATACAAACAGAGCTTTCATAATGGCTCCAGGATCAACTGAGCAAATCACACCAGCCTGAGCTGTATATAACTCGGATTTTTAATATGATTGGAGAACATATAAAGAATGTCGGCAAGCTCTCCAGGCATGCACACTTTGCAAATAGTTTATTGATGTCTTCTGACCTGAAGTCAATATGTGTGACGGATTTGTGGGGCTATGAGCTGGAGAGAAAACGGACATTATCAAGCTGTAATGTGTAATGTATATGTTTGATTGCAGAGGGTGATTCTTTCATTTATCTGTGGGGGAAAAGACACCAACATACTTGAACCATCCAGAGGTGGTCAGTTACCTTGAGGTTTATTCCACAGGTGAAACAAAGGACGCTTTTTGCCACGTGGCAATGGCGAGCTGTGGGATAGTCCTTGGCACTTTGTCAGTTCCGTTACAGGGTTGCCAGCTTTGAAAGTGAAATGGAGGGGGTTTATCACCACCGTGGCCATGACAGAATTTGCCCTGCTTTCAGCTTTCAGTGCAGGAGTCTTGAGTAGATCTCTCTAGGAGAAAAACATGCATGGTCATATTTCATCCTATAGAAATGATATTCTGCATGCAGAAAAAAGATATAGTTTGTATAAAGGCAAATTATATTTTAAGGACATTTTGCATTGTGGCATTATTTCTAAGACAATTTAGCACATTTACCCCCCAAAAATTTTTATTGACATAATGCAAGAAAAAAAATATTATTCTCATTACTGTAAAGTGAAAAAATAATGATCTGTAATTTGATTTGTCTTTTTTTTTGCATATGGTAGTGTGTGTGCATGTTTTCAGAAAATAGAATTACAGTAGTATTTTATGTATTGTAATGTGTATTACAGTAAAAATACTTCATTAGTATTACAATAATGAGAATTTCAATTGTCATATGACAATAAATGTCACAGTGTGAAACAATCTTAATGGTCCTCAAACAGGCAGTTTAAAAAACTAACACATTAACATAATGCAAAAATAACCTTATTCTCACTTGAAAAGATAATTGGGAGAAAAAAAAATGCAATGATAATAATGAAATGAAAAATAGCAAAAGGAAACCGGTAAAGTTGTTCCATTCACTCCGTCACCCATGCAACACAAATACAGAGGCTTCCACGTCACTTCTTTAAAGGGATTACTTAATGTGTTAAAGAGAGAAAGCCAGTTCACACAGAAATAGCATGCCGTGAGGGCGGCAGAGTTAGAACTACACGTTAAAAAAGCACAGCGGGAAAAGTTGTTCCACACTGTTCTTGAAGTTACATGATCAACTGATCCTCCCAAACTATCCCACTGGAGAATGTCTGTGGTATTACGGCAGTGCGGTTTCAGGAGCGTGTGGTCAGGCTGCCACTTCCCTCGGCTGCAGGGACTTGTGGGTCATCAATTTTTAATGCACGGCCCTATGCTTTATTTAATCATGTTCTATTCTAAGAGAACCTCTCTGAGAGTGAGACGGGAGGGAGGGGAGAAAAAAAAGTGACAGTTGAGTTATTTATTTATTTTGCCATGGAGTCGGATTGCTTAATGCTAGCAATGGGCTCTGGCGTGAGCAGCATTGCCATGCCAGCTAAGCCGGGCTTAATGAGACCAGCGCAGGACTCTGTGGAGTCGAACTGGTGTGAACAATAAACACTATCAAGTGTACCCTGCCAGCTTAATCACACTGACTCCAGCACAGTCAATATAAGCTCAATTTTACTGTATATTGACAATGGAGATGGACAGTGCACTGATGAAGACTCAGTAGGAGAAGACAGAAGACGCTGAGTCTTCTGTGGGAATGCAGAGAGACTGGAGGAGAGGTGGATTATGGGATAGAGTGAGGGCATGGGGACTGATAGAAAGAGAGAAGAAAAAATGCTTTCATCTTAACACTTGAGGATAATTAAGTACTGTTAACTATAAAAGTAAAAGTCCCTGGGAAAATACACTCACAGACAGACTTAAAGCAGATGGAAAACATGAGCGCTGATATTGTGATAATTGATATTTATTATTTATACTTTTTATTTATTGAATAAAAAAATCATATTTATTATTTGTAGGATAAATATATATGAATATATATAAACAAACTTCCTGTATTTATTCTGTAATTATAACAGAGCTACTTGTTTTCTAACTTTTTATTAACAGAAATTCACAATATTGTTATGTTAAAATAATTAACCATGATTCAGTTTATGAACTGTATGTACTTAAAAAAAACAAGATATTGATTTTTGAGTATTAGTTTTAGAATTTATAGTAATTCATAGTTTTTAATTAGCATTTTAATTTAGATTAAATTTGCATTTGAATATATTGATAAAACTTTTATTTTATATATTGATAAAAACAATTTTTTATTTAAATACATTAATGTCATCCAGCAAACACTGGTTGAGATCCACTGTATTAATTAATTCATTAATGAGGTTAAAGTGAGTGTTTCTTCTTTTATCATACCTGGTGAAAATCTTAAAGCCCAATCATAAAAAATGAGCAACAAGTTACATTCTATTCTATTCTATTCTATTCTATTCTATTCTATTCTATTCTATTCTATTCTATTCTATTCTATTCTATTCTAATTAGTCCAAGCATGAAAAATGATAGCAACATATTGCATTCTATTCTATTCTGTGTTTGATTTAGTCCAATCACAAAAAAGTCACAGCAACAAGTTCTATTCGTTTCTGTTTGAATTAGTCCAATCGTAAAGAGACAGCAACAAGTTTCATTTTATTCTATTCTATTTGATGTAGTCCAGGCATGAAACATTGCAACAAGTTGCTTTCGATTCTGTTTGATTTAGTCCAATCATGAAAAAGTGACAGCAACAAGTTGCATTATATTTTATTCTATTCAGTGCTTGATTTTTTCCAAACGTGAAAAAGTGATATTCTACTCTGTGCTTGATTTAGTCCAATCATGCAAAAGAGAAACCAACAAGTTGCATTCTATTATATTCTATTTAGTCCAATATGAAAAAGCAAAACCAATAAGTTGCATTTTTATTCTATTCTATTTATTCCAATCATGATAGAAACCAGATGCATTCTATTCTATTCTATTCTATTCTATTCTATTCTATTCTATTCTATTCTATTCTATTCTATTCTATTCTGTGTTGGATTTAAGTGCATATTGAAGTCTAAACACATTAAAAAGTGAGTTCTAACCATCTGTTTGCTTGGGGTTTTTTTTCAGACCTGAGCTGCGTGTCGCTGCTGCCCCCTCGGCGAGGTTCTTTCTATGTAGAGAAGGGCACAGGGATGTCTGTGGGGACGGTGTTGGCGTACTGGTGCCTCGAGGGGTACCAGCTGGTGGGCAGCGAGAAAATCACCTGTGTCCTGCGTAGCAACACCGCTCAGTGGAGCAACTACCCGCCAGACTGCGAGGGTCTGTGTTCACTGCCATCATTTCTGTTTTAAAGAGATAAAAAAGAGTTAAGAAATGCACTCTTGCTAAATTCAATCCCAGATATTCAATGTGGACTATTGTGTAAATGTGGTAGCCATTCCCAAACCAGAGGACCGCGGGCTGAGAGTGGCCGTGCTGGCATCGATAGTGAGCAGCATCGTCATCTTTGCCATGTCCGTGTCCTTCATTATCTGCTGCCTGCAGGAGCGCATGAGCAAAGAGAGGGCAGGACGGACAGATGGACGGGGCAGGTATGACCGTTCATACACACTGGGGAAAAAGAGACAACGCAACCTAAAATAGAATGCTAATGGTTTTTCTGATTTTTTTTTTTCTAGGATGAGAGACAAGCGCAAATCACCCTGGAGGAGTGAGTGCTGGCTGGAAAGAGATGAAGGAGACTGGGAAGCTTTTCCTCCACCTAAAATTTACAATCTTTCCCAGCAACTAGACCCCTGTCTGACCACTGAGACCCCAGTCTATATGGGGGGACTGGCTGGTTATGATAACCGCGGGTATCAAAGGTGAGAAACAGTGAATTGTTATATTAACTTGATTGTGTTTCTATGTGAGATCAGTAGAATAAATCACCCAAAAATGAATAGTCTTACCATGTAACTTTTTACTTACTAAGTAAAAATTTACATGGGTTTGGAACTCTGAGTTTGATTTAGTCCTAATAATGAAAAAGTAGCAGCAACAAGTTGTATTCTATTCTATTCTATTCTATTCTATTCTATTCTATTCTATTCTATTCTATTCTATTCTATTATGTAATCCAGTCATGATAAAAGGGGTAGCAAATCCAATTACAAAAAGGGACAGCAAAAAGGAAAAAAAAAATCTGACCCCAAACTGTGTTTGTTTTGCAGGAGTCAGGAAAACCTCATGAAAGCTCCTCTTCCTGGGCTTTACCGGACAGAAAGTCAATTGTATCCTCATGTGGTCCTGCAGAGGGTGCCCACACCCACTGTCCCGACTGCACCCAGCGCGCCCATCTACCTCCGCCTCTCCACCCCTCCGCCCACAGAAAGCCCCAGCGAACAGCCCTCTCTGCCGCCGTACCCCAGTGCCACTCCACAGCGCCAGTGGCCATAGCAGCACATTTCTGACTATTCACAACTTTTACAACTGTCACCATGGCCACGGATTACGGCCTCTACATGCAAACGTCTCCTGTAGGGTGACTGGGGTTCAGAAGAGCAAGAGAAATGATGGACTCAAACAAGAGCCACCTAGATCTCTACACAACACTAGATCTCTAGACATTGTGTGGGTCTCTGCATAGTAGTTACATTTAGTATGTTGCATATGTCCGAACATTTTTGAATGACTATATAGTTTCTTGGACAGGAAAGTTCCATACTGGTGCTGTGATCCACTCCAGGTTTTATTTTCAGCTAGTTCTTTTTCTTTTTTGTGTCAAAGGTTCAGACTATTTGCACTCACTAACTAAAATGTAAATATCCAGCCGTGTCAGGTCACATTATTATGTTTATGTTTATTATGGAGGTGTATAAGAGTTGCATTGACGTCCTGATTACGGACAGACGTTGGGATCTCATAAACCTATTACTTAAAATTTGATTTTGTTTAAAACTAAAAAACTAATAATATTAAAAAGATTCAAATTATTATCTATGTCTTGTCTTTTTTCATTGCCTACAATGTCTCACCACAGAGTCATAAAAAATCTATATTTTTATAGAGTGTTTCATGTTTTACTATGGTAATAACTACACATTTTGCCTTGTTAAAATGGAGTATTGACAATAGAATTTTTAAACATGTCAAGATTTTAATACATGAAGGTTTATTACATACTTTAAATAATGAAAAGCTATCTTTTCAGTGCAACAGTATCCATGGAAAAGCCCAATCATACAGTCACTGTTGAATTTACTGTAACTCATCTTTGTCTTCAGTGTTGCATCCTATACAACCTAACCTGCAATAGGACATGCCAGTGGTGGAAAAGATGAGCTAAATAATTTGACAGTCAGCTTATTGAAAAGCTTCAGCACAAGTAGGCCAGTTTGACTGGACCCAGAAAGTTAGATCCTAAGAATAAACATACAGTAAATGTGAATTATAAGTGAAACCAACAAAAAAGAAATCGGTGTATTACAGTGTAATTATACATTAAAGTAATGACTGAGTAATTATAATAAACTACATATACTTACTATATGGTTAGGGTAGGATTGTAGGGTCAGTTAGTTGCATCATGTATTTATGATCATTGCATCATGTTATCCACTGGGTGGGGTTGTTACACCAATTTAAGGCTGGGAGAATGAAGGGACATGTTCTTAAATTGACCAAATTAAGTTTGTGGATGTATCTGTCACGATCTAAGGCAGGCAGGGTGGACATATAATTAACGTTACTTGATATGTTTAGTAGCTAATTTCTTAAGTTATCCACGCCGTGTAACGTTGTTTTGTGACACTATTTTGGATTGAAGTCTATGGGAAGCCTAATTTATTTTCCCCTAAAAGTAGGTGTGAATCTGTTAAGAGACATTCTAGACGGTGCGCAGGTTGTGCATGTAACGTTACATACATAACAATGAGCCAAACCATGTTGCATGCACTATAAGGGTATCTGCGCATGCGCAATGAGTGCGCCGCTCCAAAGGCGCAGATATCGAGAATACACCTTACAGACAACACGGCAGGGAATGGATAGATGGATGTATAAATGACTTATACACTACATTTAATATGAAAGCATGCGCGGGATATGGTACGTGGAGTGAGTGAGCGTGGTGTTAAAGGTGACATTCCCATGGCCAGAACCAGCGCGGACGGGCTGATCTGCAAGAACAACAGCAAACTGGACTCTTTCCTAAAGAGAAACACCAACCGGGATGTGTACGAGCGGATCCGGTTCTATGAGCCGTGTGTGGTGGTCTCAGGGTCGGTGAAGAAGGTTTTCATGCATGTGATCTTGACCGATGAGCGCGTGTATCTGAGCGAGTATCCTCCGCGCGCGCTGCGAGAGGCGTTCAGCTTCAGACACGTCAGGAGGATGGAGCTGGTGAGAGCAAGATATACTGTATTTAGACATATCCATGTTGTTATTTCATCTATTGATATTGCATATAGATTGATTAATCTATTTAATGGATTAATGCAATTTAGTGCAATAAAACAATATAATACATTAACAATAAAATAAAGTATACAGACACTATTTAAGTAACCACCTTAGTGTATTTGCACAATTAGAGAAAAGTTGCGTAGGTATATTCAAAGGATATTTTGCTGACTTCTTTGAATGTGCACAAATACAAAAATCTTCATAGCAAAATTCATTGTCATAATTTAACTTGGTTATATACTCGTCAGAACAGAGTTCACACGGTTCTGAACATTCTGGAAATATCAGGTACATTTAAACAGTGTGATTTCCAGTCCTAGAAGTCATTAAAATGAATAAAATCTTAAAAGGTCAAGGATGGAAATATACATTTGTGTAGTTAAGCAACATTTTTAAAGCTAGAAAATACTCTTTGTGAGAGCGATCTCCTTATCCAGTCATTACAAATCATTGGAAAATCATGAAAATGAATCAGCCTAGACATGTGGGAACCCTGTTTGAAGCATTTCACATGGCAGTAGGCTTATTTTTTAATCATTATCAAACTTAAATGATCTCACTTTGCCATTTAATATAACATTGTTTTTTTGATTAGTTTTAAATCATACATCACTCACTGTTGTGTGAATGTCAGATAAAGCATGACTGTCTACCAAGCAGGGGTGACAAGACAATGCTAATAATAGTGAGGACGTTTACTTATCCTGTCATGTTAAACTGCTTAAAGAAGGTTTGTTTGGTAAGCTTATGCACTTACACAGATCAAAGCTTCAGTCATGGAATGTTTCAGCACTGGGAGACTGTAGGAGACAGACGGAAGAAGCTTGTAAATGTCACTCTGGCAGAATTAACAAGGAAAGGCAATTGATCTCTTAGGAATAACAGAATTATCCCCAGCTTTCTTCTGGCTGGGAATACAATAAATGAACAAATTCATGTACAAATATACATACTAATGATGCTAATTGATTATTGATGATTAGGCGTAGGCTAATTAAAAAATCATTCACTCCCACTTCAAGCGGCTTACAGTAAAGGCCTGTTCCCCTGATCCCCTGATTTTAAAGCGGCAGACAACAAAATTGCAGTGCGCTCAATGTCAATGCACATCTCTATCTTTCCTCGCAGATCAACGATTTGCCTGATTTCCTCAGCGGAGAGGAGCGTGAGCGTTCACTGCATATTCGTGTTGTTCACACTGCAAAGAATGCTGGGAAAAAGAGCAAAGGATCCAGCAAGAATAAGCCAGAATGCCCACCATCTCCATCGCAAGGACGCAACTCGAGTGCCCGACATTCTCTGGAGGGTAAAAACAATTTAATTAAATCAATGATTAATAATTAATCAGGAATTCATTAACTGATCACAAGCATGACTGCATGGTTATTATTAGAAGCCCAGGATCTATTTTCTCCTTGACCGTGTAATAAACTCGAATCGCATTAGTCAAGTCCCTGACCTCGCATGGATGTGTGTTAATCCACGAGCTCTTTCACCTGTCCAGATGAAGCAGCAGTACTGACACATTGAGTTGTGTGTATGCGTCTGCTGAGTTTTGCGCCTGACACTTCGACATTGAGATTTACTCTACCTGCACATAGGCAGTGCAGGAAAACTGCTTAACCAGTTCTGAATGAGGTTATCTGAGAGAAACAGCACTGTGGACAAGACGCACAAGGACACTCAGCAGTTTTACATCATTTGAGTTCATCTGTGAATGAAGAGGAGTCTCTCATTGTGAAATTTGTTCTATTATTTTAACAGGTTAATACATTTTTTAATTATTGGTTTACTGAGTTTTGTTATTTGTAAAGAAGCGACAAAATTAAGCATACATAACCTTAGTTTAAACAAACAACACTGACAAAGTCACATTTAAAGGAACACTCCAACTTTTTGTGACTTTAGCTTATTCACCGTACCCCCCAGAGTTAGGTAAGCCCACATACCCTTTTCATCCCCATGCGTTCTGTAACTCCTGCTACGTTCTATTATAGCCAACGAACCGACTCGGACCTCAGATATGACGTCACGTCCACACTTCAAGCGTTCTATTATGTTTTGCACATCCGAGTCAGAGAAAAAAATGAAATACCGTTATGTCCGGAATACCAAAAATGTCATTTAGCACTTACATTATAAAAAAATATCATGACTACACCTTATCAAAACACCGTTCACTTTATATAATATTTTTCATGTTAATGACTCACAGCAACCGATTCCCATACCTACAGGGGACGCAGTAATACGAGTGATTCTAATAGTCATTTAAAATACCAAAGCGGTTCAAAAACAATGAAAACAAGTCATACTTACAAGTCACAAGTTGTTCGACATCCGAGAGGAGAAATCCCCCGTGTTGCTAGGCAACGTCTGTCTTCCGATTCGGATCTCCGAGACGGATAAATAATAGAACCCCAGCAAACAAATTCAGGTTCTAGTTTTTGGTTTCCAGAACGTTCCTGGAACTTTCTCTTAAGGTTAAGGGAACGTTCCCGGAACATTCTCCTTACGTTATAAAAATAGAACTTAAAAATAACCTACATGGAACGTTCCTATAACGTTCTTGTTTGGTTCCCAAAAAAATAACCTCATGGGACCATTCGTGAACGTTAGGGGAACGTTCTGTGTTTGCTGGGACGCACCAACCGCTAGCCTAGCTTAGCACAAACACTGGAAGTAAATGGCTCCAGTTAGCATGATACTCCCAATAAATGAAAAAATAACGGCAACATTTTCCTATTTATATGTTGTGATTTGTATAGTCATAGTGTGTGCAACTACAAATAACATGATCCTATGAGACACAGGCATCTTTTAACCGTATAGATACTAGAACTATATTCTCAGAAGGCGAAGCACTGCTACTTGGGTGAGTGATTAGAGCAACACTCTGAGCGAACTCTCTGCTCCTCACCACGGGCTCAAGTGTTTTCGTGTTTTGAGTGCTTAATCAAACTTGTACAGTCATTAAAAACAAATAGCCCCTGTGGACAACACTTTTGGCCACTTCTTCATATTCAAGTAATTGCTTGTTAGGGGGGAAAAAAATCAATAGATCCGGACTGAAAAAAAATGAATGTGACGTTTGTTGTTTTAAAATTAAACGCCATTTTGAATCTTTTTAAGTAGATAATTTCATTAAGATTTCAGTTTGTCATCTTAGATGAACTTCAAGTGTCAAAATGAAAACAAATAAGTGTTTTCCTGTGATCCTGCAGGAATGAGTCATGTTCTCCTGTCGACACGCTCAGCTCCATCTGAGTCCTCCAGCTGGAGAATCTCTCCCACCTCAATGAGGTAAAGTCCTCTCAGTGTTAACGGCCTCACTTTCAACCAACACGACTGCTGTGTATTTGTGACCGTCACAATGACCCATTCAAAGTGCTTTATCTCCACCACACAGCTTTTTACTGCTTCCGACTCTACAATGCACAGGACGAACAGACTCCGTTTTCAAGAGGAATTTGCTTAGCAACTCGAGCCACAGCGATCTTATTAAACAAACCGGTGTGATAGTAAATGTGGAGATCACTTTTTATATCTCACGGGGCGCACAAGAACGGTCTGTGTTGTGTGTTGTTGCTTAGAACCTAGATTGGTTAAGTTTTAGTCTGTGCTAAACTATCAATGACGCTGCATAGGCGATATACTGATTTAAAGGTTCATAGGTCATAAAGCTGAATGGTTGAACATGAGAAAAAATGACTTGGTGTTTTATCCAGTGACATGCAACGAAAAGCATTAATTAAAGTAATTTAATGGAGAAAATGAATGAATAATAAGCTGACACATTTGCATAATGCAAGTCTATGGTCTTGATTGGTCAACTCTGCTGTGATTGAGACGGCATAACAGGGGAACTTCAAGACGTACTATAAAAACCCTTTTACTGTCTATGATGAAAACATACTGTAACTTCTGGAACTATTTTCTGTAGCTTTAAAGGCTGCAATTTGCAGAGCATGTTGCTCTCTGTTGCAATGTGAGCCTCTGAAGAGGAAACGGGGCAAGAAGAGAGGTTGCGTTACCTATGCATGTTTAATGAATGCAGAAAAAGGAAAGAAAGATCTTGTAAATTAGAAACCACGAGCAGCACATTAAGTTTTTTGTTTGCAGTTTCATGTTGTAGAAGTGAAAATGTAAATGAAAATTGAATATATTCATCAGTGTTATAGTATTATAGCGTTAATTAATACTTTGAATTAGCTTTTTTTTTTTTAATTTTTCTACTGATTAACAGTTTTCAGTATTTTTAGCACTCAAAGTCATATCAGTTAGTTGCAAAGCCAATGCTATTTTAATTTCTATTTATTTTTAAGTTTTTCATTAGCACTCAAAGTCATATCAGTTAGTTGCAAAGCCAATGCTATTTTAATTTCTATTTATTTTTAAGTTTTTCATTGAATATTTGATTTGAATTCAGCCTTCTCAATATCAAAAATGCTTTTAAACAGGTTTAGTTTTAGTTGACGATAACAATGCTGTTCACAACGAAAGCTCCCACAATTTGAAAACCCATTTAATGTGGTTTCCAAAACTGACATCAGTTGCAGTGATCATGTGTAGTCATGCATTTTTCACTGTTGACAGTCCATGACTTGACAGCATTGAGCAGGGGACGCAGAGGGGGAGGCCACTGGCGTCATTCACACTGTTGCCAGGGCACAAGATGAGACCAAGCAATAAATATCCAATTAAAAGACCTTGTTTGTCTCAGCAAAACATGCCAGCATAACATTCTTAACGGCGCTCTGACGAAAAACGGGAGATGTCAGCCCTCGCTACTGTGTTTGTGTTCATCAAACCTCTCTGAGACTGTTCTGAGAACAGTGTGAATGTGTGATATCTCTCAGTGGCACTGTAATGTGACTCTCAGCTCAAGTCGAATCCTACCCAAGGGAGACCATTAGCTCACGTTCAGCACAAATTTGTGAGCGCTTGCCATTGTCTGAAGAGACACGCGCAACCACATGGGAAGTGCTATAAATGTTATTTAAAGCCAGCTTTTCTCTGTGAGCATTTTTCAGACATTAGCATGAGAACGAAAAGTAGGTCAGTGCACCTAAAAAAAAGTTTGTTGGCATTTTCCACTAAGGAAATTGTGAGAATGTCGAGGAGTATGGAAAGATTTTTTTCTTAATCCTGCATCCTATTAGAGGATATTGAATTGGGAGGATGATGATGGGATGTGAAGGACTTTGTCTGGGATCCTGTGCCACTGAACATGTCACTCGCCAGCGCCTCCTCATGGATATGGTCTGTCAGTGCAGCTAGTTTGCTTTTATGGTTTATCAAAGGCCCTGTTAAAATTATACGGTTCCAAGGACCTCTTTGAAGATCTGTTTTGATTATATAAAGAGATCCATCTTAAATCAGCTTTTTTGTTATTAGACAAATCCGTGTGACAAAAAGATGATTAAAAAAATGTCTAGGTTAAATTTTGAACGCAAGGCCATGAACATGTTTCAACACCTTAGGCCATGTTAATCTTAACTAAATATATATAAAATAAATATTTTTTTAAACTGGTCAAAACTGTTGGTAAAAACCATTGTTATTTTAGTATCACAGAGATACAATTTTGTTTTTATTAATAGTTTTGAATTAGTTTTTATATTTTATTTTTCATTTTAGTTAATGTTTTTGTCACTTTTTTTAGATTTTAAAATATGAATAATGTTATTTATTTAATACTAATTATAAAATAAACCTGCTTCCCTGCCATTTAATCTTATACAAACAATATTAATATATAATAAACTTTTATTCTAGTCTGTTGACCACATTTTTTTAAAGACAATCTTCAGATCTTAAACCTTTAAAAAAAAATGACTGGCCGTAACAAAACAAAAGATCTCTGTCTGTTATTATAGTGATGGTGCACTGGAGGAAGAAGAGGGCAGCGCCGTTCCGAAAAGACGATCAGCTTCCTGTCCAAACCCGGATGTATTGGGTCTGAGTGTGTTTAATACCTCCCCCAGTGCAGCTCTTCTCCCCAGCATCACTAATGACCAGCGAAGGACCTCTACTCAACACCCTGTAGCCTTCCATCACAGAGGGTCAGTCCTGACAAGAGTGATGAGGAGAACGATAACAGAGAAGCAGGAGGAAGAGGAAGATGAGAGAGAGGAAGAGTTGCACCTTTATGCTGTATCTCCATCGTCCCGAATATTCCCTCGCCTACAGAGCTCCTGGAGCAGCTATATCATAGTATGTGTGTGTGTGTGTGTGTGTCCATTTCTATGTCATAGCTTCTAGGCTTTTGTATTTACTGGTCAATATGCAAGTCAGTCTCGTACCATGGCCATTTTCCACCGAATCTAATTACATTTGTTGGGCAATGTAAGTAATGCACTTAAAATAATGTTTAATGTTGTTTTTGTTTTTTTGTAGAGATCCACTTTTATGCTGGACCCAGTGTACAGGAGGAGATGTGGCATATCCGCCTCTTCTCCTCAGAAACAGAAATATCTCAAGATCAGGTACAGTATATCTGCTATATATCTGCATCTATCTGAGTGAACCAATCATATTTATGCATGCCGGCAGGCTAAGAAAGCGTCTGCTAATGTGTTTCCAGCTGGGAGCGGACGTGCCACTTGTTCGGTCAGTTGAGTGGAGAGCTGTTACAGGAGAACATCGGTCTGGAGAGTCAGTATTTACTACTGCAGGAGCTGCACACGGCCACATACCGCAACCCCACCATCAAAAAACTCTTCTGGAGGGTAAGATGCTTCTCTATGCATAAGATTAGTGTTTACATGCACTTTAAATGAACGGTTTATCCAAAAATGAAAATTCCTCTCTTATTTGCTTCTCAGTCACCTGATCTTTATCCTTTCCTGGTGAAAACTCTGGCTGAAAGCTCTCAGGGTGACCAGGAAGGAGTTCACACAGCTGACAGACTTCTGTAAGCCTCGTAATACGAAAACCAGACATGCAACTTGTCATGTAACACATGCACATGCCAGTCAGTCTCATAAAAAGCTAAACTATCCATGTTTATAATTTAAACAACTGACGGCATTTTACAACCTGCACCCTATAGCACCAAGCACGATGATGATGTTGTGTCTATGTTCTGCAGGCTTTGCACTTTAGTGGTTCAGATATTAAGCCTAATGTTCAGGGAAACAGAGATTGAACCGACGAGACTCAGCATGTTGATGGCCAAACAGTAAGTGATTCTATCATGGCAATAATATCAGTCTACTCTGCTCATCAAATCTTATTTAAATGAGATGTGGGTGTTGTTTGATGCAGAGGGGCTCTTACAGCGGACATGCTGCAAGCTTTAGTGTGTGATCCGGATCTTCAGCTGCCAGACTCTACGAAGGACTCCAAATCTTCAATAACTAAGGTATAAAAGCCTGCCCGGTGTAAGGAACACACATTTTTTTGATTGTTTATGATTAAATAATTTATGATAAGTAAATTGAATTTATGATAATGAAATGTCTTTGTGTGTCACAGATGCAGCATCTGCAGGCGGACTATCTGGACGCGGCGTCTGCGTTGCTGTTTGAGGTTGTTGTCCTCTGTCAGGAGGTGAGAAGATCTATATACACGCTACCAGTCAAAAGCGGAGGGGATGTTTGTTTTTAATGACCCTACAAGTTTGAATAAACTATCATTTTTTTGTAAATATTTCACATGTAAGGGAAGAACAGGTATTTATCTGACAAAATTATTTGATAAAAAAAGCCAAACTTCAGGTTTTATTTTAATATGCAAAAAAATACTTTTTCCGCTCACAGGAAAAAGCATATATTGACTATAACATAATCAGGTATTAATATTTAGTTGATTCTCTCTTGTTTTTGCGTGTGTCCATAAGTTCTTTGTATGACAGCCTGGCCAAAAAATTATGTCATCGCAATTTAAAACAATTAACTCCAAGCACAACTGTTGCACAACAATATTATAATTTTTAGTAATATTTAAATAAGGGTGAAGATGTCATTTTTCCTAGGGTCGATATCACTACACATATATATATATATATATATATATATATATATATATATATATATAAACATAATACTGATCAGCTTTACTTGTCTTAATTGTTTCAAAGGCTAGTCGCACACCTTCTCTAGGACATTTCCTTACCATTGGCTGGGTGTTTCGATTGCTTAAACCTCATCCATTCTTAGTAAGTACATAACCATTTCATTTTCATGCACATTTGCATAAATCCACATGATTAGCACATCTATATCAGAACGAATGTTTGAACGTACCTCCCTCTAGTCCACGCTTCTGCTAATATGATCGTCCTGTTTGGTTTTCTCTATCACAGCTCCCGTTTGTTGGATATCAGGCCCAGCAGGTGGTTCTGGTCCTCTCAGGCCCGCAGTTTCCGGTTAGCCCGTCTCAGGCGGTTCTTCTGTACCAGCGATTCCATGTTCTGTTAGCCTGTCTGCAGCACAGCACCTGTTTGAGCAAATACATCAGGACAGGATTCAAGGAGGAGTTCAGGTTCTTCATGAGTTTCATCAGGTCCAATTGTTTTCAAGGCTAAGACAGCGCTGTCATATTTTAAAAATCCTCTGTTTTTATAGGTACTACGTGAAGATGTCAGGGCTGGAGGACAAACTGCCCCCTCACTACCCCATCAGTCAGCCTGCCCAGAGCCTTCTTTCCCAGCTCCTCAGTCTGGTTCTCCAGAAACCCTGAGCTCTGCTGCTAATGTGCATCTGTCTCTCTCAGATTGAATTTCTTGTTTCTGTTTCTTGTTTCTTGTTTCTCAAAATCAGAGTTTATATTTCACAATTCTGACTTTATTTCTCGCAATTCCGAGTTGATATTGTGAAATTTCGAATTTATATCTTGCAATTCTGACTTTTTCTTGCAGTTCCGAGTTTATTTTTCACAATTCTGAGTTTATTTTTCACAATTTTTCCCGCAATTGTGGCTTTATTTATCATATTCTAAGTTTATAACTTGCAATTCTATTTTTTTCCTTCAGAACTGTAAAATATAAACTTACAGTTAAGAGAAAAAAAGTCAAAAATGAGAGAAAAAGTTGCAATTACCTTTTTTTTTTCATGGCCAAAACAAGATTCCATAAAAAACAGATGCACAGGTGTTCTGATATGCGAATATGCCTTTGAATGAATATTCTGCACTTTTAAGATTGAATTCAAGTCTTGTATTGTGTCTTACTGTGTGTTGAACAGAGACTGCAGGATTCCACTCTGTTTAGCATATCGCCTTTGTCTACACTCAGGATTATAATCACTGTAATATGTGTAAAATATCAAAGATTGAATGGGAAGTCAACACAAAGTACATAAACATCACAGAACATTTAATATATGAAACTATTTATTATAAATATAAAAAGATGGATGTCTAATGGCACTTTTGGCACTGGCAGAGTGATCACAGTATTATCACCTAAATGTGAATCTTCTTCACACACTTACTGGAAGTAAAGCATCTGGTATGAATGCTCTTGTTCATTTTTATTTACTTTTCTGTTTTGTTGTTTGGATGCACTCTCTATAAGACTGTACTAATCTTCAGGAACTCTATGTACCTCAAGGCCTCAAAATAAAAATAAAAAATATTTTAAATAAACATTTGTGTCTCTGTCTCATTTTTATAAACCCAACTTTTTGAATGAAGATGTGTGTTTCTGCAACTATGAGCACTTTGAGCCCTGTAGACTTGTTAAATGAAATGAATGTAGCCTATATAAATGCATCACATGAATGTAATTTTTTAATTGTCGAACATTTTCACATTTCTATCTTTTTTCTAATTATTTATTGTATTTAAATGGATTATTTAATATATTTTGGTAAAATAAAAATGGCTAAGTAATTTCATTGCTAGCATTTTTAACGGGAACGGGCGTTTTTCGTTTATTGCTACTGGGGAATGTTTTCCAAGACGCACAGGAAACAGCGTGGGGTTATAGAAGCATCATCAAGATCTTTTGAACTTGGCTCTGTCCACTTTTTATACTGTCTGTTTGAACTTGTAAGTCGAAGTTTGTCTTTCATATAAACTGCGAAAACGACATAGATTATACATCGTAGGTATAAAGCGTACGATCACCATTACATGTCTTCTAAACGTGACTATTTGGTGCAAGTGAATCATGGCGGGAGATGTACATGTGTTTCTTGATTGGATTTGCTGAAAGAAGAATACAGAACAAATCTTATATAATTAAAGTATAAAATTAATAATGAAAAATTATATTATAGAGGATATTGTAAAGAATGTTTACCTTGAACTACATCATGATATTGCTGTATTTATAGGTGGAATGCAAATAAGGCTAATAATCTATTTTTCAACATTATTTTTACGTAGTTCATTTTACGTACATTATTTCTTTATGACACTGATAACATCATTTTTCCTTAACAGGGTGTATGACCTATCAGCAAACATCAGCATCATCTACCAAGGAGAGAAGATGTTGAGAAATGCTTCCGCACAGGTAACGTTAATGAAACAAGATGTAGATGGGTTCATGTTGGCTTATACGGATTACTATAGGCTGACTATTTTTACTCTTTCCTGACAGATACTTAAACAGTTTGTCCGACACAGGACCACAGATACAAGTCTGATCTTGGAGAGATGTGAGTATCTGTCAATCATTGTATACAGTCTACTACAGCAGGGGTACAGAAAAAGTGCATAAATAATAATTAGATTTAACTAACTATATAATATTGAAAATGAACTGATTTGTGTATACATTGCAGCTACACACAAAAAATATAAACATTTAAATTGTGGCTGTCATAAAATTGACAGGTTAATTCAAACACAATACAAATTAAAGAACAGTAAAATATATAAGTAAAATATGTACTTCAGTGCGTAGAATATTTATCAAAAAATCTCCTAGAGTTAGTTTTATACTGACTACTTTTATACAAACTTAATTCTAACGGACTAGTAAGTTAATGGTCATTGAATGGCTTTTCTGAGGTAAATTTAACATTATACTGTTTTTTGATGTCTTTCCTGCGTTTGAAACACTGATTGAGCGAATACATGAGACATGACACGGATTTCGGTATTTTAGTTCTCTTTGCTGAAAGTCTTTCGTCTTTGCTTTGTCTTTTGCCAGCTATTAACAAAGTGCAGCTTCTCGGGCGGGTGGGTCAAGACCCCGTCATGAGACAGGTGGAGGGCAGAAACCCCGTCACCATCTTCTCCATGGCAACGAACGAGATGTGGCGGTCCGGGGAGGGAGAACCCACAGATACAGGTGATAGTTTAAAGATGACACGTTGTTAGAGAAGAGATGTCGCAGGAAGAGGGAGGGGAAGTTATTTTGACTAAAGATTACAAGGAATATGATCTAAAAAAAAATATATATTATTATAACGATGTGGACTGATAAATCATTTATAATAAATTCTAAAAGATTCCATCAAAAAATATTAATTGTCCATTTTTTATTTAATGTTGACTTGATTAAACTAATAGGAAAGGTTTATTGTTCTAATTATTATTATTATTTTTTTTTTTTTTTGCAGGAGATGTCAGCCAGAAAACAACATGGCACAGAGTTTCAGTATTCAAACCAGGCCTGAGAGATGTGGCGTATCAGTATGTAAAGAAAGGGTGCGCTTCCTATTTGTTTATGAGGCATTTATGAATATAAAAATAAAACGTACTGCTATTAACCTGTGGTCAAACTTTTTTTCAGGTCTCGAATTCTTGTGGAAGGAAAGCTCGATTATGGAGAGTACGTGGATAAAAACAACGTCAGGCGACAGGCAACAACTATTATCGCAGGTCAGACTTTGGTGCTTTACCACGGTCTCTTTTCTTGTGTTTTTTCTTTAATTCAAAAATTAACCAAGCATCATTTCTCTTTTTTTCCACAGATAATATTGTGTTTTTAAGTGAGAATCTGCGAGACCAGTAGTGAAGATGCCTTCCCAGACTTTAGGAACCAAAAGAAGATATTTTCTATAGCGTTATTCTGCTCTTACATAAACTCTTTGATTATCTTAGTGCCTGCCCTTAACAGTCATACATAGGCAAATTAAGTATTGTTGTTGGTATGATTGTGTTATGCTGTCCCATTCCCGACAGAGGGCGATAGCAGGATGCACTTTCACATGTAAACACAAACAGAAACACACGTTCCAGCCCCATGAACTGGATTTGACTCTTTGTAAAATAAATTAAATTGTTCAATTTTCCTTTTTGACTTTTGAATCATAACATATGTTAAAAGCGTTATATCTGAAATTATGTTTAGCAAAATCACTTCCAATTTGTTATACTGTACTGTCATGCTAACGTTCATAAATAAATGTACTAGTTTGTCAATAATTTGTTGTGAATACTCTCTTCCTCCACGTACAGCACATGTAAAACACCACCTGGTTTCAGAAACTTTTCATAAGTTAGCTGTATGAAACTGAGAGAACATTCGTTTCATTTCTTCCTTGTGTTTTTCAGTCCGTTTGTTGGGGCTAATTTTACCCATTGACTTAATGCAGTCATTTAATTCTATTTTTTTGTTGCCTCCAGGATATTGTGATATTTTTAGTGCATTTTAAAATAAGAGAGAGTTCACATTTCAAAATATTTACCCGCAGTACGAATCCATTGACAGCAATAGGAGTTGAGGCGGCGCATACAGTTTGGTACTCTTGGCTTTACAGGGTTTGTCAATAGGGAATGCGGAGTCATCCTTAATGGGAGCAATTTCACGTCAATCATTCAGTAGCGCTCTCCTATTGGTCAGGCGGTTTGTTCGTCTTCCGTGATGGGAGTGAGGTGAGCTTTAAACGTAACAGCTCATCTTATTGGTTGACGGATGGATTCCAAGGGCGGGACCTCAGATAGTAAAGTTGAGTATTTTAAGGCAAATTTATGCGTAGTTTTTTCAAACAGCATAACAAAATACAAACCCCTTTAAAGGTCCATATTTTATCATTTGTTTGGAAACATCTGAAACATTCACTGAAAGAAGTACAGTCCACAAACGGTCTTTTGTAAACAAATTTTGCCATTCCCATCATTTCCCCGCCCCAAATTCCTACTCGCCTGTGAAGGGGCGACACTTCTCAAGGAAGCTGAAAGGAAAGTTCCGTGAACAGTAGCGACAAACTTATAATCAACTTTCCTTTGACAGTAAAACATTCACTTTGAATCACGGTAGGACGAGCTATTTGACGGATACACTATCGCTAACGCTGACAAATAGTCGTTTGTGGAGGCGTTGAAGCGACTGCGCCTCAGTGACGGTTTAGTACAGACGCAGATCGAGGCATGGAAATAATGGATATCGGGGAACCGTTTTTACAATGGGACAAAAATCTCAGCGAATTGTCCGAACCCGGGGAAAACGACATATTATACAGCACTGTAAGTTAAGTGGGGATCTCCTTATGATTCCGTTGCATGATTGCCATCTTTCACTTCGCTTGTTTTGATTGCAACTAGTGTCAGATCATCCAGAGTGCATTGAAATCGCTCTAAACCTTATAAATTACAACATTTAGGCATAAAAATAGTGTTTATTTGACTTGATCGGTCACTGAGAAACTTTAAATGAGATTTGTACGATTACTAATGTGCCATGGGTTCCACTTGGCTCCAAGGGATAAAGTTCAGATGGTGGAGTTGACTGTATCATAGTACAGTGCTACATAAAGTAATGGGTTTAACCCATTTGGATAAACTCAGAAAATAGGCCTCGAATCTTTGAAGTGTTGTTGCAGGTTATGTAATAACAGGTTTGTGTTCCAACTTCTGCTCAAAGTGGCCTCTACTTGATGGGTAGACTACTGACTAATTAGGGGGTTCAAAGTGGGTAGTTGCATAGGGAATTTGGTAGTAAATGCATGTACTTTTTTTATTCAACATTCAACAAAGTCTTTCATTTAAAATGTATCTGAATTCATACGGGAAAGTGAATTTTAAAATACTTAAAAAATATGTTTATAAATTAAAAAAATATTTTTTATAAATGTATCTATAAATGTATACATATTCCATGTAGTCTTTTAACCATTATGAACTCACAATCAGTTTAAAATGCAAGCAAGTCACACTGCGGGATGTCAACTTTCTGAAAGTAGCCTATTTCACGCCGACTACTCAAATTTATGACATGAACAACGCATCGAAGGAGGTTAATTGCACAAATGTGGTAAGTTACAAGCATTTTCTAAGCAGAGATCCCATTACTAGACGAGGCACGTAACTATTTTCCAGACAGCATCAAAGCAGGCATTGGAGGTGCAGCAGTCTGGTTTGTCTGGGATTCAGAAACTGACAGGATCAGGGTGGTAACATACACTTCCATGAGAACTGTATATGCTTTGTGAAGGCTGAGGAATGGTTTACATTCTCCTTCACCTTTAGAACAGAACGGGGTCTTTGTTTCAGGCTCCCTTTAGACCCTCCCCAACACATTACATGCTCCCCCACCTCATTGGTCTCTATGTACCAGTTCTCCTCACTTTCACTCTTGCTCCCCAGGTTTTGTTGACATGGCATTCCACACAACAACTCAAACTGTTCTCAGTTGGAGCTGTAGGCTTCCCTGAAGCTTGCTTTGTGGAATCGGTCTGTTGCATATCTTTTTATGCATGTTGCATCTCCTGCATTATGAGTCAGCTGCATTGCCATGGTGTGCCGGTCGACTTTCAGATTTGAATTTATGCATATCTGAAGCCAATCATAATACTTGAGGAATGCAAACATGCCCTTTTTATGACTTAGTAGGCCGAGTTATTGTCCTCTGTTACTGATAGTTGCAATTATGTCTTCTTTGTTAAATGGGAAGACCTTATATAGAGGATGTGTGCTTGTACCTTCGTGTCATTTAAAGACTCAGTCGCCGTATCTCTTATGATTTAAAATAGTAAAAATAATACCCAAGGCTTATTCTTCCCTTTAAGACAGGGGTTAAAGAGATGCTGAGGGGAGCAGTTCAGACATCACAATCAGCATTTCTTAGTGCTGATAATCACACTGACACGATTAGCCTGGAAAGCACATTATCTCCTGCAGAGTGGGGCCTTGTGGCAACCTCCTGAGCCACTCGAAAGCCATTCTTGGTTTATGGCAAATATGAGGAAAGGCATGCTTTTGCAAGAGTATGTGCAATAACCTGTTTATTAGTCCTAAATACAATCGTTATCACCCAGTTCTTGGTTATTTACATAGTTTCTTCTGTATCAGATGATCTCATTTGATAATTTGACTTGATGATCAGTTCAGTAGAACTTTCATAGAAAGAATTTTCATCTGCATTCAGATCTATTTCTTCTATACTGATTTTTAATTAACTCTTTTCTATTAGTTATGATAGCAGTATCTGAATAAAGGCAAGATGGTTAATATAATATCTGTGCACAGCATAATTCCAGTGAACTAACTAGGACTGGGTAATTATGTTACACAATAGACGTGTCAACTGTTAGTGATTTTGTTATACCGGTTATACCACCTCATCCTATTAGAATCAGTTTGATAAATTTTAGCAGTTTTTGTGTGTGTGTGTTTCATAACATGAAGCCGTTTTTGCATTGATACCAGACTTATCTTTCTTTTGTTATGAATGAAAGGAAGTACCTTTATATATTGCATTAAGATTAACATAAAAAATAGTAGGGGTGTAACAATAGATTGTGGCACAATATATTCGCAATACAAAAATACAACAATACGTATCGTGGATAGTTCCCCAAAATAAAAATGACCGTGTGAGGAAAAATTTTCACAAAAGTTTTAGTGTTAGTACTACATTAAACTACTGTATACTGTTGATTATAATGTATAATAATTCAATGGGGGAATATTTGTGGGCCCTGATTATGCCAAATGACTTATCAGTGATAAAAGTGTCCAACATGATTTTAAATATAAATAGTCAGAAAAAGCGCAAGAATATTTGTCTAAAATATTTCTGTATTTTCAGCTTCAGAATCATGTATAGGCTATTGTTATTATTTATAAAACCACAATGTAATATCAAAGTTAGCATTTTAATCAACAGTACATTTTTTGTTATCATATGTTTTGGAGTATCGCAATAATATCGTATCGTGATATGTATCGAATTGTGACATGAGGGTATCGTTACACCCATAAAAAATAGTTTTCATTGGATTTTCTGCATGAATAACATGATGATATAAAATGACTCACACTGAAACACACACAAACACAGGCCAACATTCCCTCTCTGTGGTCACACACAATCAGTGATGTTAAACACTGGGCTGACGAAGATATCTTAAGAAAATAAGTTGTCTGTCGCGACCGTAGAGGTCGTGTCTTAATGTAAACACCAGCACAAGAGTCTGGCCTCATATCTGGTTTGTGCTGCTGATATTATGTTTTTAATATCTCGTGTGACTGGAACAAAACTGAGAGGCTTCAGTGGTCAACTTGTGTCTAACATCACAAGAGTTATTTCCATCCATTTTTGCTCAAATTTTGCCCATTTTTGTTCCTCCAGCACATCCCAAAGACTTTCAATGATTTTAAGGTCTGAACTCAGTGGTGCCAATTCATGTGAAAATGATTCCCCATGCTCCCTCCCAACCATTCGTTCACAGTTTGAGCCTGATGAATCTTGACATTGTCATCCTGGAATATGGCCATGATGTGTACATGGTTGTTTCAGAAATGAAAAGCTAAACTCTCCATCTATTAGGGTTAGAAGAACTGTTGCCAAAAATATAACGTGCAAGAAACATAATCATTGCAATAATGATCCAATCATAGACTCTTAAATCCAAACAGCGACTTGTATATAATACATTCAAGACACTTTAGTAATGGTGAGATTTGAATGTGTAATTTTTATACACATATATAGACTGTATGATTCTTTAGTGCCTGGCAGTTTATTGACCGCATCCCGGTGCTTAAAATGTGTGTGTGGACATTGGATAGCGTGTCAGGGCAGACTGATCTTGCAGCCCTGAGCTCTCTGACATTTTGTTAACATTTGTCACTCAGGAGTCACGTGGTATTCTTTACAGCGCCGTGCTCCTGATGACTCAAGCTTTCGTGGAGCGGTCTTGTGGGACGGGAGGGGTACGAGTCTGCTGGCAGGCGGTCTTTAGTGAGAAACCCTCTGTCTCTGCTCTCTGTGGGCCGGGTGGACACAGGCCCGGACTGTTCTCTGGGAGGGCAGGGTTTCTGTGAGGCCCGTTGCCCGTCTTTCTTGCAAGCTGCGTCATTCTGCGATGCACATTCTTGCTCTTTTGCTCTGAATGGATGGTTTGTGGAAGCTGCAACTTGAGCCTGAACCTTCTCGGAGCGCACACATATTCATTACACGTCCATTTTCTTCATCATGATCTTGTGGTTTCACTTGGTCTTGTTTAAGTGCCCCTCGGAGGCCGATCTTTCTTTTTGATTCAAACAATGTATTTTTGGTGGTGGTGAATGTGTAATGGAGGTGTTGGGATGCGTGAAAGGTTATTAGCTTTGGGAGTATAATGTTGCATGAGAACCTCTATTTTGTAGGAACAAAGCCACTGATTTTGTTAGTGAGCTGCAAGTTTGGCATTTTAGGCCGTGTTTTTTCCCCCGAATTATTTTATAATTTGTTTTCTAAAATAAAAGGGGAATTGAAATTGAGTATGCAACTCTTAGTAGAGCATTCATGGTCTGTTCGTTTATATTTTGTAATACATTATTTTTATATATAGTGTGTGTGATATATATATATATATATATATATATATATATTTATTATATAATGTAGATTATAATTTGTATTATTTTATTATCATTTTATGTTTAAATCTTATAAAATATAAAAAAGTATATATTTGAGATTTTAATTTAATTAACCATCCATATATATATATATATAATTAATTTTTAAATCTCTAATGTGATAAAAAACAAACCAAATAATTAAAATAAAATAAATGGTAAGTCTGACATGAGTACTCAAAAAACTGACTTACTGTAAATTAAATGAAACCACAATGTTTCAGTCTGTATTTACTGACTTGATATTATATTTTAAACCTAAAATTTGAATGTTAAAAAAATTATATATATATAATATATATATATATTACACCACTCATTTACGTCATTGCTACTTGTGTATTGGACAAGGGTGTCTTTCACTCCATTCAGTTTTACTGTTCCTCTGAAAGAGCAAAGAGTGGTCTTTTCAATCAATTCAGATTGGATTTTTGTTATCCGCTGTCATTGCTTGTTTACATCCAGTGCGCTTTAAGGTCACTGTTGACCAGATGTTGATTACAGTGGAGCCGTTTCCTGGACCCCTGGAGGTACAGAAGTTGCAGACACCGCTGCAGTTTCAGTGCATCTCTCTGTTTGGGGAAGGGAGAATGGGACGTCCCTGAATATGCAGGATGTTTTCGGTCTAGTTTTGAATTTACAGCACAGTCGCCATCCCTCTTTCCTCATATAAACTGAAGCCGCAGCTGCGATGGCACACATTTCACACTCGGCCCCAAGAGTTGCGGACATGCAGCTTGAACAAGAGCCAAGCGAATTCAAAACACTCTCAGAGAGGGTGGAGTGAATCATGGAAAAAGTGATGGACTTCTGGTGGGATTTGTCTTATGCACAAACAAGATTTGCAATGTGAACTTTAGGATAAGATACACAACTTTTCCCACAAAAGTCACATTTAACAGTCAAAAGCAACAGTCAAAAGTCCTGGAGTGTTTTGTTTTTAAGAGGACAAACATGTTGGATGTCCTCAAGCCTGTGATAAGTCTGAAGCACTTCAGTCCAAAGTAAATCGATTTTTAGTGGCTAATATCAGTGAGTCAACTGTTAAGGACAAGGTCCAGCCTCGCTACCGCTGATCTTTGTCTCCTGCAGGTTCAGCTTTCCTCACATCTGTTTTGCTGCTTAAAGAGTTGCGTCATCTGCGTTCAGATTTGGCTTGTAAACTTCCTCTTCCTGCACACACATTCACGACCCCCTTAAGGGGAAAGAAATTACAGACCACTGTCGCCACCCCCAACGTCTCGGTCATCACCGGAGGAGCAGTTTTCAACAACTATTCGACTCTCCAGCTGGGCAACAACTCCGAAACCCTGCCCCCAACTGAAACCACATGTACTTGGACAAAGAAGCCTTCACTCCCAGAATCCACCCAACTGGATGCAGGCATTCATAAGTCTTACTCAAAAAGCATACTAATCATACTGCTCAACAGGCACGGCGTTAGGTGGGCCTGACGGGCCTAGGACCACCCCCTTTTCAACAGACCCACCCAAAATTTGTGATGCTTGAACCGTTAAATGAATTTGCGTTAAAGGGCTGTTAATCTTTGTGGATGACCGTGAATTGGCGGTAGCCTATTAGTTTTCTCGTAGTAGCCTATAGGCTGCATTTGAATGCATCTTCTCTGTATCATAAACCAAGCTCAGTCTGTTGTTAATGAAATCGAATCTATTGCCACTTTTGACCGGATTTAGGCCCTAATGGGTGTGATTGATCTTTATGAGTTCTATTGGAGCATGTTTTACATGTCAGATGACATTGTAAATGAACAAATTCTGTGCCCGAGTATTGATTGAAACTGTCGGGCAGTGTTGTTGATCTGTATTGTTGAAAACTTAAAACAGTTAAACAGAATTGTGAAATATTCGGCCTCATGTTATGTTATACAAGCAGAACTAAACTATGTTTTGGGGAAATATTAGATTCCTGACCACTTTTACAGTTTATAGGCCAAGGAGAGCGATCGCGGATGGGTCTGTATGCACCGAAACTAAATATTTAAAGAGTATCAAGCTATTAAAATCTCTATTATGTAATAACAGATAATACAGAAGTATACTAGTCCGTCATTTAGGTTAAACAGTGATTTGGTAAAGTTTTTAATGTAAGGCCCAACCACAATTGGTCTGGCCTATCCAAAACTGCCAATCTGGTGCCATGCCTGGTACTCAAATATACTTTATGCACAAAATTTGAGACGTGATTGAAATTTATTGCGGTTATCTCAAATAATTGTGATTAGATTGAATAACCATGCACGATCACATGATTAATTAATAATAGCGACAGGCCTAATGAAAATGGACAATCATTTTTATTTCTGAGATTATGGTATTTAAATGAAGTATAGACTGCCAATGCAGTGCAATTCTATTCCAATGCCATCTGGTGAAGGAACTGATCCCAAACAGGCACTTTCGAAGTGATTATTTCTATCCTTGAACCTTAGGAAACCTCACGTCTGTCCTCCTCCAAGTGAGCGGTCTCTTATATTCCTCTTAAAGAGCAGTCGACACCCAGCAATTTTCAGCAATCATCATAATCATCTTATCACACACTCAAGAGTGTCTTGTAATTGCATATAACCCATGACTGATGCAGGAATGGCATAATAATATGGTGACTCTGTCTGTACAGTCATACCCCCACCATGTGAGAATTCATTAATTTTGCAATGAAATGGACATGACTGCTACAAATGCACCTAGAGGATGAAAACCATGTTATGTCACCTCTTGATAACTTCACTCCTGACTGCTTGCCGTATAGAAGTTTTTTGCTATGGTTTTTGGTCGAAGAAGACATTCCAGAAAAGCACTTCTTTGCCAAATATGGAGTTCAAGCAAGGTCAGAGACATTTTTAGAGAACTGCTTATATGAACACATACTTAAAATGTGTTTGGGGTAGGCAGCAGGCGCTGTTGGAACACCCGCATGCATTTCTCATACACGTCCAGACGTTTTCTCACCGAGGTCGGCTGTCCAGACAGAGCATGCCTTTGAGTAACAAAAGTGGAAAATGTAGGACAAGGCATTCCAGAGCGGCTTTGTCAGTCCTTACGCCCATGCTTTCTCCTGTTCTCTCTTTAATTTTTCATGTTGCTTTGAGTATTCATTTAGCTGTTTTCTTTTCTCTCTGTGTCTGTTTTTTGACTTGGCTAACCTCTAGATCTGAGTCAGTTTGTATTGTAATTGATCCCATATGCTGGATTCTCTCCATTTTGATTCCCAACTGCACCGCTTTCCTTCCTAGTTTCCTCTGTTTAACTCCTTTCTCTAACGTGTTTCCTGGAGGCTCTTTTCCAAAACCTTGTGAGCTGCCTACCTAGACAGCATTATCAGGCATCAATTCTGGAAGATTCCGGAAAATACACGGATAATGTGAGCTTGCATTTGTCCCGGGATTGTTTGATTTCGGTTCATTCACACTGCCAGTGATTTGCCGGGATCCGTGAGTGCGTTCACACACAACCCGTAAAGATCCCGGAAAGACACATGACGTCAAGATGAGACCTGCAACATACGCGTCAAAAACACGTACACGCGCATACCGTACGACAAAGCTGGTGAACGTTCTCAAGTTATAGTGGATAGTGAGGAGCTCCTGGTCTCTGCTTCGTTCCAGTTTGCAGACATTTGTTCGTCCTTTCTTTGTTGATGACGAGCACAAACTTTCTTCTAAGAGCAACAGAGTTGCGCGATGGCACAAGCGTCGTCACTGTGACACACCCCTTACGGCATTACCCAAACCCATAAGACTTTCGTTCAACTTCGGAATAAAAGACTTAATTAAATCTATTCTTCATTGATTGAGTTTCCTCTGAAAATTTGGACTGAACCGCTCAATTCACATGGGTTAGTTTTACAATCTCTTTATGAACTTTTTGAAGCGTCAAAGTGGTAGTTGCATGGCTCTCAATGGAGGGACTGAAATATCTCAGATTTAATAAAATATCTTGATTTGTGCTCCGAAGATGAACAAAATTCTTGCGGGTTTGAAACGACAAGAAGCAGTAAATGATAATTTTCGTTTTTGGGTGAACTATCCCTTTAAATAGGACTGCACTTTATAACAGCATCACAAGCTAATCCCACAAAACATTGCAAAAGTGAGCAAGGTTTTAAATGGGGTTTTCAAAATGTTTGTGTGTGCTATATTTTTATGCTTATTAGAGTAATGCCAACAATTTGTGTGGGTAACTTGATATGCAAAGTTACTGCACATTACTATGAGGAGCAAATAATCAGTTTGGGTTTAATCTTAAATAATCTTAGGGTTAGAAAGATGCATATGTAGACATCAGACGAGGTATGAAAATAAGTTTTTTTTTTTCTGGAATAGAGCCTCAGTTTTGTTTTCTCACACTGTTAACATGACCCCTCAAATGACATAATGTTGATAGACCGTTCTGTTTATAGTGAGTGTTAGCCAATCTGATATCTGCTAGGTGGCCTTGACAAGTACACTGTGCACTATGCACCGCAATAAGTGAGCACTTCAACATACTGTATGCATTTCAGCTTCTACATACTGCCAAAAACGGAATAATTCGCTAATACAAGTATGTGAAAAACAGCATGGCATAGTACATAGTAAGCGAAAAACAGTAAGCCAAAAGTACCCGGATGACCTACTACTTGCCGCTAGATTCTGAAGTGCACATTAGATGCACTTTACTATCCCATTTGGCCACGGGAGAGGTTTTGTGAATGGTGGTGAAGCGACGCAACTAAAATGGTGGATGTAGTAATTTCAAATTTCATTCATACTATATAGATCATCATTTTTTTTAATAGACACTGAGCAAGTTTCAAACCGAATGCATCATCCCTACTATATAGTATGCAATTTCAACACGGTGTAGGTCTGTTGTGTGCTTTATCACTGTCAGTCAGCAGCACCAAGCATCATATCCTGCTGTATCAGATTGTGCTAGTCAAAGCATCATTGTTTGATCTTATAATCTGCCTTTGTTGGCTGAACCCAAAGACCTGCGTATTGCACCATGCGTGACGGATCCGGCTGGTTGTTCACATGAACAGATGCACATAGAGGAGACAGCAGTTGTTTGAATGTGTGCGTCTCCGAGCTGCATTGACCCTCTCTCTGTGGATGAGCTGCCTGGACTCTGACTCATCTGTGCAGATGGAGACCGGTCTGTTGTGATGGAGCTGTTTCAAAGTCAACTTTGCACAGGCACCATTTGTAAGCAATTCCATCACGCTTGTACTTTTGAAGTGTTGTGCTTATCCCCTTATTTCATTGTAAGTGCTCTAAACATGTTTTTTTTGTTTGTTGTGGTTATCCACAGCGAGTCAAAAATGCTGAACGTGTTGAATTCAGACCATTCCTTCAAACAGCCCCTGAGGAGAAAATCTGAGAGGTTATGCTGCTGTTAGCACGAGTTAGCACAAGTGCTGCATGATAAAATTAAATGAATGTCTGGAAGGTTTTCAGCCTGTCCAAACCTGTTTGAGGAGTACGGTACCATGTTGAGGTGCGGTAAGAAGGGCTGGAATGCACCGATAGGAATGCCAAGGAGAAGAGAGGGGGATGTCTGTCTTTTTTGGACCCGAATCAAACCACCTCACCGGGATCAGAACGAGTCGTCAGATTGGACGGGATAAGCGCAATCCACTCTGATAGGTGGAGAGGGTTACCCTGTGGGCACTTGCTCTCATGTTTAGTCTGTTTCCGCACAAAAAAGGATGAAATATTACATGTGACATTAAATGTGACATTAAAAGGATTTAGTGAGCAATCAGCTTGGTGAAATTAAACTTTAGGTACATCTTTGTGTCTTAACTTAATGACTGATGATTCAAAAATAAGTTGACTAAATAGAACAGCTGAACATCAGTTTAAAAATAATTATAATTAAAATAAAATATCGTTTAAATTGTCCCTGCCTTGTTTTAGTATACTTATACTTATATAATATACTATTGTTTTAGTATATTTAGTAACTTAATGAGATTCATACCTGGTTTTAATAAATATAACATTAATTACATTGACATTTTTTTGTATAATGTAAAAAGTAATGTTTATTTAAGCAGGAAAATGTGACATTACATGTAACTGGGACATACACATGATTTGATTGTAGGACTTTGCCTCCTCATTTTCTGAACGCCTTCTTTTATCTTCAAAGAAACTTGCTGATGTTTTATGATTTGCAATTAAGGTCTATTTAATAAGCTGTGGTTTAATGAGCACTTAATTTGAACTCCGATATTCCTGTTCTTCCTGTGCAGCACTTCACCGAGCTCCTTGATGATCTTTCCCAAGAAGCTTTGCTGGGGCAGTTGTTAAGCGACCCGTTCCTGTCCGGGCGTGGAGATGCCATGGACACAGAGGAGGAACTGACCCCCGCATCTCCAGTGCCACCACACATTCAAGCTGAACACAGTTACTCGCTGTGTGGAGACTCGCGCCCACAGTCGCCCCTTTCCCATCTGCCCGGGGAACCTGGCAGTGATGCTGGTAAGATTTGGCTTGTGAAACTATTATAGTTTAGTCTTAAAGTGCCCATATTATGCTCATTTACAAGTTAATTAAAAAAAAAATTAAAATTAGATAATATATTTAATTTATACAAATTTGTTTATTTAAATTGAAATTATTAAATTGTGAATTATTAAACAATTTTTTAAGATAAATATTTCAATTAATTTTTTTTTAAAATTTGATTATTGTTTAAATTAAATTATTTTAATCCATATTCCATCTCCATTTATTTAATTTTGGTTTAAGCACACATGTAATAAGTAACATAATAAAATAAAATCAGTGTATAACAAATATGTATGGATAAAGAAACTGCACATTTATACATGTGCTGATGTAACCACATGATAAAGTCTTAAATGTAAAGAAATAATGTCACGACTGACTCTCTTTGGGGTGGACTTTTGTGCTTTGTAAATTTGTAAGTTTGCAATTAAGTTTGTTTACATGCACAAACAGCTAAATAACTCACTAAAGAAAAGGTCAAATCAAATAAAAGCATTTAAAATGCAAATAAGTTCACATGTATGTGTCATGTCTTGCATCTGTAATTGAACTCCTGTTTTATTAGGTGATTCAGACAATGACGAGTGGCCCATGGAGCAGGAAGATAAAGGGCTGAAGATGGAACCCCTCCTGTGTGACCCACCCGTCCTGCTGCCCACCCTGACCCTCACTCTGACCCCCGAGGGTCCCGCGGCTGAGCCTGCGACTGACACCAGTGACCCCGCCCTGTCTCAGACCCTCCCTCAGGCCGCACAGGTTAAACCGCTCAATATGAGCATGATGATATCCATATAGTCCGTGCTTGAATGAGTGTGATTGGCCTGAATTATGTGTGTCGTTACAGGTGAAAGAGGACAGTGAGAGTTTCAATCCTCAGATTAAGCTGGAGCCACACGAGGTCGATCAGTTCTTAAACCTCTCATCCAAAGGTAGGACACTTTTTCAGATATTTTCATGTTGTTGCACTGAAAATAAAGATCACTAATAATAGTATCAAGTCCATTATTAAAACAAGATATAATGTACACTCTAAAAAAATTAATTTAGAAAAATTGTGGAAACTGTCAATTCCATATTGGCTCAATAAAAGTCCTACTCACGTAATCACGTAATGATTTAAATAGTTTATCTTATTATTTGAATACAAAAGAATGTATCGCACATGTGAAACAAGATGTCAGAGTGAGACATAGATACAGACAACTCGTATATTACAAATGTTTGCCCACAGAGTGCTATGATTGACCAATCAGAATGGATCTGTAATGTTTTTCTCCAGGCCTGGAGTCTCTGCACATGCCGCCCACTCCTCCCAGCTCTCACGGTAGCGACTCTGAGGGAAGCCAGAGCCCTATACACCCCTGCACCCCCACCAGCCCCACACAGACCCCCGCTGTCCTCAAGGTGGCGCCAAGAGCCCCTTCTTCCCTCTCCAACTCTCCTCTGCTGACGGCACCCCATGTGAGTACCACCAAATCTTGTTCGTTGTTCGATTTTATTAAAGAAGATGGTCAAGCGACCTCCTCTGGTGTCTCCTGACAGAAACTGCAGGGCTCAGGTCCTCTCCTGCTCACGGAGGAGGAGAAACGCACGCTCATTGCTGAAGGATACCCGGTGCCCACCAAGCTGCCGCTGTCCAAGGCCGAGGAGAAAGCGCTGAAGAAGATTCGCAGAAAGATCAAGAACAAGGTTGGTGTCAGACTTCAGACAATGCATACTTCAAATCTAAGTACTACATTTACTAACAAAAAGAATTTCTCCTTGTCAGATTTCAGCACAAGAGAGCCGCAGGAAAAAGAAAGAGTACATGGATGCTTTAGAAAAGAAGTAAGTCTGATTTGATCACGATCACAATCACATTATATATTATATATAAGTTTAAACGTCAAGTTGAACAATTGTAAAAGGCTGTTGTCACTTAAAGTCTATGTGAAATCTTACTTCTTGAATGCATAATGAATGTACATATTGTTGTGAATGATCACATCATTCCAGTTTCTATTCATTCAAGTATAAAGTATATCTTGCTCCAATTCTGAAACCATTTTTTTTTCTTCTCATCAATAAAAGTAAAATGGGTTGCAAATCCAGTTTCACTTTGCAAGGATTGGCAGGTAAAATATTTTGGTAGCTACATGAAACCAAACACTTAAGATATAAAAGAAGATGGCGCACTCTTTATTAAGAAATGCTGATATGAAATGTTATTTAATTGTGAGTTTGGCAAGCAGTTTTTGAGATTTCACGATTCCCTTATTTAAGTAGATAGGACTTGGTCTTTGAGGCCTGAAATAGATGCCCAAAGGCGTTGCAAATAGTGAACAGACTTTCCTTGAAAGGGACTTTGATGAAACTCATGTGACATTGCAATACCCTCTCCCTCCACAGGGTGGAGACATGCTCCAGCGAGAACAATGAGTTACGTAGGAAAGTTGAAACACTCGAGAGCACCAACAAGTAAGCCCCTCAAACCTTTCCATTAATATACAGTACACTACTACACCTTAAGGTGATCATATCATTTTCCAGTAATTTATTTTCGCACTTTGTTTCCTTTGCGGGTTGATTTTTCAATGATTAATTATACATTATGCAAACTGATTTGTATTGATTATGTAAATGTGTGTGTCTCAGGTCTCTGCTGCAGCAGCTGCACTCGCTGCAGGCGGTGGTGGCAGGAAAGGTCCCGCGGTCCTGCCGGGTGACGGGCACCCAGACCTCCACATGCCTCATGGTGAGAGCTTCCTGGTGTGTTTGTGTGTGTGTGAGAGAGTGAAAGAGAATGAGGGAACACAAATAGGAGTATCGCTATATTTGGATAAAGCCTGTGTGTGTTTTTGTTCTCGTGCAGGTGGTGGTTCTGTGTTTCTCGGTGTTCTTGGGGAGTTTCTACCAAGGCCTGAGCCCCTGCTCCTCTATCACCAAAACAGGCCTGACCAGAGAGATCTCCATACAGGAGTCGTACACTGCTACAGGTGCGCTTGCTACGGTTGTGCTAGGGCACACGAAACATGGAAATATTAAATTTAGTTTTAAATCAATTCAAATCTATTTCTATAGCACTTTTTACAATACATATTGTTTCAAAGCAGCTTTACAGAAAGTGCATTCCAGAAATGTACATGGAAAAATACATTTAGGTAATCATGTAATAATTTAGGTAATAACATTGCCAGCATTGAGTCGTCTCATCGCAGGTGTTGGAGCATCTGAAGTCTCTGTGAGAGGCTGGATACAAACTAGAGCTGACGAACGGCATTTTCCTTGGGACTTGCGTCCTGAGATAACAGCAGAAAAGCAAATGGGAAATAATTAGCATAGCTGCTGTTCATTACGATTTCCATTACACGAGAGCAGATGTTAAAAACTTGTGTATATATATATATACAAATAATAGATTAAAAAAATATATTAAATTGTAATTTAATTTAAAAAAATCTTTAAAAATGTGATTTATGTTTGAAAATTTCAAGTCTTTTAAATGTATAATGATATGCAAGTCTTTTATGCATATCAGTTGTCCGAGGCTGTTTATTTTGTGTGTCAAATTTCGATTTAATGAGCCGCTTGTGTCTATTGCAATCCCTCCTGTAATTTGCTCATTATTCTCTGTCTCTCGCTGACTAATGAGTAGAGGAATGGCTGTATTTGCATCCATATTAGGAGGCTGTAGTCGGCTGCGCCTCACTCTTGAGCTTCTGAGAGTCATTATCAGTGGTTGAGTGGGGCAGTAATTATCATGCTTTTAAAAGCAGAGCGATCAGTTCATCATCGCTGATCTCCGATCTCCGTCCTTCACGTTTCTCCCACGCATGTTATTCAGTTAATGCTCCGCTCCAACAAAACGCCACTGACTAAAACTAGAACTAATAAAAGAGATGCTCTCTTGATTTCAGGCCTTGATATTAACATCCATCTCAGGTGATCCAATCACAAATGCTCAGCCGAGACACGATAGCAGGGCAACTCTCGCACATCCATTTTCCTCACGCAGAGAAACATCGCGAAGGACACTGACACCGACAGACAAGACAGAGCTGGTTACTTTTGATGTGAAAAAAATTCTCAGCTCAACCCATTTTATTACGAAATTCAAACAATATAGTTTTTGGCATGTCTAAATGTGACAAATCAAACCTCAGTTCAAGCGGCGAGGGAACTCATTTCTTATGCTATTTACTAGTTAATAGTATATACACACCTGTATGTTAAAAGTAGGGCTGTCAAACGATTAATCGCATCCAAAATAAAAGTTTGTGTTTACGTAATATGTGGGTGCACTGTGTATAATTATTTTATATATAGAAATACACACACATGCTTGTATATATTTAAGAAATATTTTCAATTATATACTGTATATAGATTTATATATAAATGTAAATATTTTATATATAAATAATATTTTTTTCTTAAATATCCATGCATGTTTGTGTATTTATATTTATATATATATATACAAAATAATTATACACAAAATAATTGTGCACCCACATATATTATGTAAACACAAACTCGTTCGTTCTTTCAAACTCGTTCGTTTTTTCCACAGTGAAGTCCCGGAACTTGCTGAGCATTCAGGAGCACGGGGGTCTGGATGACCCCCATCTTGTCGGGTTGGGCGGGGAATATCCTGAACAGGCTGATGTCATGGCGGCTTGGCGCTTAGAACAGCAGCACAAACAGGAACAGATGGAGCTGCGTGAAACAGAGCCCCGCCCACTTTTACTCAGCACCAATGAAACGCATACGCAAAAGGCGATTCTCATAGACCTGCATTCTCACAGGTAATGCACCTCCTTTAACGCCTGCTTGATTTGATGTGCTAGAAAGTGTGGAGCAAAGTCCCTTTAAGGCTAATTCATTTTACTCTCAGGCCATCTTTGAAACGCCTCTCAGGCAGCTAGTGTAGTTCAGTCGCTTGTATCTCTTCGAATGGGGAAACATCGAATTCTCCAAAGCTGGTTAAATTAAAATTTTTGAAATAAGTATTTTTTCATTTCATTTATCCCATACGGATTACAATATCCCATTTAGTCTTAATTAAAGAGTTACAAGCCATGAACAAAGTCAACAAGCTACGAGGTAAATCATAAAATTACAAACTTAGATTTTAAGCAAAAAATAAAGTACAACTCGAACAAAAAGACAAAGGCACAAGGCTGTGCACTTAATGGATTTAGTGATTGAAAGAACTACAATCCCATGATGCATTGCAAAACAATGAGGAAATATAAAACTACTCATTATATACATATAAAACAATATATTTGAAGTTTATTGCAAAATATGCATAAATATACGAACATTTAAGTATTTTGTGAATGACTCGATTACATCATTCACAGTGCTACATGGGAGTGGGTGGAGCTAAAGAGTTGTTTTGGTGTGTTGCTTTTTTCGACTCTCTGATTGGTTTAATTTTCTGTCAGCATCATGGGTAATGGAGTTTTTCACAGAAGCAAATACCGTCGATTATCAACCTCATAGTTCTGTCTTTGAATGTTTACAAGTTATTGTTCAATGTATTGAAAATGAATGGGAACCCGACTGTTGCACTCTATTGCATGCCATTCATAGTTATACTAGTGCACCGTCTTTGTTTATTTTCGGTGTGGATGTAAAACTATCTGTTTTCTTTTGGCAGGTCCGATAAGTGGTCAAACGAGACCGCTAAAGTCATACAGTTGGAGAGGACCGTCAACGAGACATCGTGAGATCCGGCTGGTCCTCCTCCACGTCTCCTCTTCCTCTCTCCTGCAGCGGCGGGCCGATAGGCTCTGTATTTATAGATATACTATATACTTTAAGTATTGTTTTACTTAGAAGTCCTTTTTTTAAAAATAAACACGAAAATCCCAAAAATGTTTTTTTATTCCATTACAGCAGTATATCAAATTTTGATACTTCAAGTACACTGTTTTTTTTTTTTCAATATTTTCATCCATTTTTTTAATATGCTTTGAATTTTTGTTTGAATATTTTTTTTTCCTTTTTATTTTTGCCTATTTGCCCCATGCTACTGAGAATATGTGTAGTAATATATTGAACACCATGTAGCATGTCAATTTTCAAAACTACGTTCTCTTCAGGCATCCAAAGATTCATTAAGAAAAAAGTATAATCGGCCTGTATTAATAAATAGAATAAAAGCTAATAGGCTGTGTTTACAGTATGAAGATGGCAATTTTCCAAAGCATTTAAAAACGTCTGAATATGTAAATATTTGCAGTATCCTCTATTGTAATATGGAGGAAGTATGTTGGGAGAGATATGAATTAATGTGATTGATATCAGTGGAGATGTTTGTCATTGAGGGCTATAAAAGAGGGACATTATGGACATGACATGAAAAGGACGGATGCTCTCCGGCCCATAGTCCCTCGAATGACGTTGGCCTCTTTTATTTGGTTTAAGGTCTTTAAAGGACAGATGGCCCTTTTTGTCTCTGGCTGGCCACCATCCAAACCCACGTCTGCGCTCTTCTGTGAGTAAAGGATGCTCGCTGGCAATTCTAGCGTTCTCTTTCGCAGATATGAACGGTTGTGACAACTTGAGTCCTGAGCGATCTGCATCCGGGCATGTGATGGTCTCCCTTGCACTGTGTCCCCGTAGAATCCATCTCTTATTTATTCTTTTTAGCATGCCTGCGATCCTTTTATCCCGTAAACGAGAGCATTTTGAAGGAGGTGGTTTTGTCCTGATGTGATCAATGAGTTCAGATGCAGTGTCCATGCTTGGTGTGTTTCTCTGTATTTGGTGTAATGAGTGATTTATGACTGCAGTCTTAATTATGTTACACATTCTTTGCATCACAATACAATTTCAGGCTCTTAAAAATGATCTTCCTGAAATCACTCTGCCTTGTTTTTGTCCTGTTTTCTGCACAGCAAATAAATATTTTCCTTAGTAAAAGCATCATAAATCGTGTGTCTGAGCTGTCATTTTGCAGCTTTTATTCATTTCTAGATTAAAATATTATATTTGCCAGATTTATGTGTGTCTCACTTGGACGTTGAGTGGAATTAAGTATGTCTAGAGAGAGCTGTTTTTATGTTATCATATGACTACTCTGATGCCTGACTATTAATTATTTTCATTGAGACTGGATCTGCATTACAATTTTCCTGTTCTTGAGGGTTTTATGCGAAAGAAAGGTGTTTTCTCGTCATCAGAGAGCTCAGATGATCTTCGTGCCTTAAATCACATTAGACAAATTGAATTAGAAGAAAAATGCATGTTCTCTTCAGACTCTCGTGACTTCTTGTTTCATATCTTGCCGTTAAACTCACGTTGCTCAATTTACAGAGCAGTGAAGGTATGTAGTGTTTGGGTCTTTTTATTAGCTTGTGTTAACCTTTGCATAGATTCACTGTGTAGCCTACTAGATCGAGACAAACGTTGAAAAAATATTAATGATTTAGGTAGGCTATAATATGATAATATAACAATAATATTATCATACAGTATTTTTCTGTCAACTAAGATGCCTGGTCAAAATAGAAATAATAATAATAGGCCTATACGATTCAATGAGATAATACTATCATAACAAATGTTAGGGGGCGTGGTCAAAGCTATAGACTATGATTTAATCTGATAACATAATAACAGTAACATCCAGTGCTTTTGGAATTAAATCAAATATGACCGTGAGGCCTAGATATATTATTAAAACGTTAATTAATAAATTCGAATAGCTTTGCCTTCGTAACAAATGTTAGTGGGCGTGGCGAACATTATAATTTTAATGAAAATGTTAATATTATGATCATGTTAATATATTAATAGTAATAATAGTAGTAATAATAATGGTTAATTGTAGTTTTAAGTGCCATAAATCTAAAAGATCTATATTTATTTTTATTTTCGCGTACTTCCTGCCTGAACAAAGAAGTTTGTATACACAATCAGGTCCGGTTTAAACCCTCGTGTAAATACCATAGCATAGACAGTAGGGTATATACAGCTTCTGCGTATCGTCTCGTCTCGTCATAGTGGACACGACACGTCAGAGATCACCACGCATTTACACTCGTGCGCGCGCCTGAGTGTGTCCAGTCGGAGACCCTCTGCCCTACTTTTAATGCCCGATGGTGCTGCGCGAGGAGGATGAGGAGGCAAATACCAGAATGTCCTCGAGGATGGATGCAGCTGTTGTTGTAGTTCCGCTGGATAGAGTTGCGAGGATTGTGCAAATCGAATAGATAGATAGATAGATAGATAGATAGATAGATAGATAGATAGATAGATAGATAGATAGATAGATAGATAGATAGATAGATAGATAGATAGATAGATAGATAGATAGATAGATAGATAGATTTAATTATTAATCTCATAGATAGATATATTTTATTCACCCCATGAGGGACATCGGAGGACACATTTGGAAGGAATTTTAAGCACCGGAGGAGAGAGAGGGGGTCCACTCAGTGCCGACCGGAGCATGATGGACCCCCTGGCCGACAGACGCGCACCTCAGGCGGAGCGCAGCAGCAGAGGAGCTGTCGGTGGGGAATCAGCGGACGATCAGGCACGAGGCTGCCGGAGAAACGCGGCGATGAGCGGCAGCGAGAGCCTGGGCAGCTTCGCCGACATGGAAGACTCGCTGGAGGATAAACTCAAAGGTCTAGCGTTCAGGAAACAGATATCGTATAGGTAAATATGCAGTTTAATTCATGCCTTCGCGTTTGTGCACAGCACTGCATATTTGTGCACGTATTTCACCACCATATGGAGCGGTAAAACATGTCAGATGGTTTGTTTGTGTTATGCGTTACTCCTTGTGTTTAACAATGCAGACCATTTGTTGTGCAAAACAACACTCACCCACCAAATAACAAAATGATAAATATAGATCGTGGTTTGTGCCAGGATATTTTGTTTATTAATACAAGAACGAGTGCATTAGGGGTAGAGGTCGTAAATGAATTCCATTAGCCTATGTATGAAACGTTTTGATGCACTTCATCATGTTCATCATAATGTATATTGTCGTTTGGCCTGCTATTGATTTGCCAGCAGGATTCAATTGTGTTTTCCTCTTGCAAATGAAACCCTTGGGCAATCAGACAGGCACTTGTATTGAATTGTTTAATTGACATTTGATGTATCAAAAATGACACGACAGAGCAATGCATAGCTCTGTCTGGTGATGCATTTGACATCCGCAGAGGTAGAAAGACAGATTCCCCAAAGTCAGGGGCAGACACGGCATGCTTTGACATATTAAAGGGTTAGTTCACCCAAACATTTAAATTCTGTCAAAATTACTCACCCTCTCATGGCTTTCCAAACCTGCAGTGCACAACAATAATTATCTAGTGCATTCCTTATTGGAATTGATCAGTTAATTTTGGCTTTTGCAATGGTGCTTCTCTTGTAAAGCCATTGAAAACATCTTAATCTAATCTTATTTTGGATGCATTGATCATGTTGGACATGATTGGTCCTTCCAGAACAGTGTAATGATCGAGACGTATCGACAGCACTGGTTTCTTGCTGACACATCAGCTCATCATCATCATTTTGCAATGTACCCGATACCTTTTGATACCCGAAGGGCTGTAACTGATTTGAATCATCCAGAGACATGAGAACTTGCCCGTTCTTCTCTTCTGATTTGACCTCCCCCTCCGTTTTCCACCTGTCAGTGGAGGAGGGTCACCGCCACCATCACTTCTCCTTCAGAGCCTTAAGGTCAACCTCCTCTGTGCAGATCAATCCTCATCACAATTAAGCCCAGTCTCTGAAGAAATGATCAAAGCTGTCCTTTCTTTCTTAGGAGCGATCTATATCCATCTAATTCAGATAAGACCTCAACTAGTCCCATGAAACCCAACCACACCATCAGTAAAACAAACAAACACAAGCTAGCATGGCCTAAAATGCGATGTCTTGGATGAATGTGTCTTGTTCAGCTTTTTAAGCAAAGGCTCTAAAAATGGAAGCTTTGAAGTTGCCAAAGACTCAAACAGGCACTGTTCCAAAAACTAGTGAGCTGCCTTGGGGTTTACTAACTCTATTAGAACCTTATAGGGGATTTATTTGAAGTGCTCTATATGGACAGCAGCTTTGTGCTTCACACAAATAGGGTTCTTCACATGAAATGCACACACTGTTAGACTTTGCTGTAATTTTAGTTACTTACCGCAAAAAAGTACTTTAAAATACCGTTTATATTATTTACGGGTAACTACTGTAATATGCACTGCATTGTGGGTATTTTTAATGAAATTTACAGGAAGTTACTGGCAATAGTGCTGCCAGTAAGTTACCGCAAAAATACAATAAAATGTCTCTAGCAGTGCAGGAAACTCAACTCGCAATTGATTGATAATATCTGCTTGATTATTTCTTCACAAAATGCAATATCTCCCAACTGTTGTTATATAAATTTGGATATGTATTAAAAACTTAAGGGTAATGGAACAACAGTTTTAAAAAGTGTTTTTTCCCCACTATTATTTACAATAGTAATCTAGTAGTAATCTATAGTAGTAGTAGTAATCAATAGCAGTAGTAATCTAGTAGTAGTCTAGTAGTAATCAATAGCAGTAGTAATCTATAGTAGTAGTCTAGTAGTAATCAATAGTAATCTAGTAATAGTAGATCTGCATTTTCATGGGTTTAAATAAAAGGTTTTTTTTTGTTGTAGCAGACAATAAAAACTATTTTCTAAATTAAAACCTTCACCGTGAAAGTGAACATTGTTCAAAATGTTTTGTACATTATATTCTGAGTCGGACGGACATTTTACATTGTAAAAACTACGCGTTCTGCTTCCGACATTCCTGATTTGAATATTTTCAATCATTTTCTATTCTTGACTGAGCTCTTTTTCATAATTTTGGCAATGGGCTCTATGCACAACTGCACTACTTCCTGAACTTCAGCCAGCTCCTTGTTTCCTATCTGCCATTATTGGACAATTTGATTAATTCAGGTGTGCTTGACCTCAGTAGTCACGGCAACAATAATCAGACACACCTGAATTAATCAATGTGTCCAATAATGACAGACAGGAAACAAGAAGCTGGCTGAAGTTCAGGAAGTAGTGGAGCTGTGCATAGAGCCCATTGGTGAACAGTTGAACAAGTCCCTGATGTCTTAAAATGCTGCCTATGTAGGCAGCTCACTAGGTTTCAGAACGGAGCCTCAGTGTTCTTCTTCATGCTTTCCTCAAATATAGCACTTATATCTGTGTGTTGTTATCTATCGAATCATATTCGGTTTATAAAGAGGCTCTTGTGTGCGCTCTCTCTCGCAGTGTAAATGAGAAACGGTGGAACATAAAAAAGAACTCATGCATTTTTAAGTGTCCTATCACAGCCCCGATTGTAGATTTATTCATGCTTGACACATTTTCACTTCAGCAGGCTGTTGAAAAGTTAAACATGCATATTTATTGCGGTCTGCTCATCATCAGAGAGTGCAAAAAACTTGTTGCGGTGTTTGTCGAGCTTCCTCCAATGTTAGACGTTACTCCATTAATTTACAATGCTAAACCGAATGAACTAGTGCGTACAGACATAATAGTCGTCTATAATGTCAGAAGTATATTCATTAAGTGAGGACAAAAATGTGATTTTAATTGGATTGTGAGATGGCAGGTGTCTGGAGGGATGGGTCTGTAAAGTAAGAGGGATTGATGATGTCATCAGAACAGGAAAGTTGTTTTAGGATCAGAACAAATTACATTTTGATGGAGGATTAGAAACATTTTACTTTGTAATAATCTACAATTACATTATTACACTAGGGGTCAGTTTGTTCATTTGAACGTTACATTTTAAATCCAGAACATTCAGTCATCACAATGATGAAGCGTATTACCAGGAAGATTGTGCCGCCAGCAACGCTGCTAAATAAATGGGAATGGGTTTAATATTTGATCGCTTACAAGTGTTGTGTTTTATCAGTGAAACTTTAATAAGAGCCCTTGTGCATTTAGTCATCTGTCAAGTTGTGCCAGTCCTCCTCCTCTTTGGCACTTTGCTTTATGCATTTGGATGCATTTGCACCCAATTAGGACGTAACCTTCACAGTAAGTTTACTGTGCTGTGTTATTTTCTCATTTCTAGTTGGCATTGAATCAGAGTGCGAAATGGCCGGCACACCTACTGTAAATGTTGATGTGTAGCCTAAGTGAAATTGTGTGTAAATACTGAACGTAGGCTGAAATCGAGAACGAGTTTTTCCAATGCGTGACTATTTCTCATGTGAATGCACCTTTTTTGGACCTGCTGTCCTTTTGTAAATTGCGCTTCGTTGGTTGACGACCAGCTGACGTGTTTAATCTTGTAAAGGTATGCTATGTGCGTAAAAGAGGGCAGTGTCTGTCTGGTGGTGTAGGGACTTGTCTCATTTCGCTGAACGCACAACCCGGGAGCCCGCATTCAAACTCAATGGCGGGCACAAATAAGGATTTTACATAAATGGTCATAATCTCTCCTGAAGATGGCTGTGCACAGCGGCTTAACGCTGATAAAGCCAGTCATTTTTAATGCTGTATAGGGGTTTGTATTGCAGTCTGAAGAGATGTATTAAAGGATTGGACTTTTGAAGCTTTTCCTTATTAGGTGTATGAGTGTAAGAGGCTTTTTCCTCGGCTGTTCTGTTTGGTGAAGCAACACGCCTCATAAGGGGTCAAAGCAGAAATTTAGTCCCAGGCTTTTGTCTTGTAGTAGGCCCGGGCTGCGTTTCCACTTGTTGTTGTTGAATTTAAAGCACATTTTACACCCTTTTTCAAAGAATTGATTTTGTAATAGATTAGGTTTGCTTGATTTTACAGTGATGCAGCCCCTCTTTTCCCAATCTGGCAGTAACACTCTGTTTAGTCTCCCTCCTTCCAAATAGCTGCAATGTGCTGCAATTGGTCAGCTGCACCAGAGTGTTGTGATTGGTTAACCGCTTTGAAATATAGTTTCAACACTCTACTAACTAACTGTTCTTTCTTGTTCATTCGTGACTTGTTCATTCCCAGAAGAAAAATCAAGACTGCGATGGAGGCGTTTGCGCACTGATATGAAGAATAACTCCTTTTGGAGTTACTTTGTGCTTAGTAATTTTACAGACCTTTTTTAACAGCAACACTAAATAAAGTTGAAAATGTAAAAAAAGCATATAGGACCCCTTTAAGAGCCTAATAATGAAATAAGTGGCTGCGTTACTATATCCAGCCCACAAAATAATGTTGTAGATCATAGTGTCATGACTTTATAACTCTGGAGACATCTGAAGTAATACAAGCAATTTCTTCCATTCATTTTGCTTCAAGTGGTCCGTCTCTGCTGTCCTCTGTCCTGCACCTGTAGTTCTGGCAGAGGAGCACCTGCAGACAGCCACCACATGGGAGGTGTGAGAGACTTCATCTCCACCTCCGTCTCTTCAGCCATCTCCCCCGCATCAACAGGGAGTTAACACTGTCTCTCAGCATGTGTCATTCACCCGCTCTAATTCTCTCTGACAGCTCTGGTCTTTCATAAAACCTGCTATGGACACCGGGTTGTGTCTGCTGTCGGTGGTCGGGCTGTAGCATTTTTGTCTCAAAGGTTTTTTTAAAAAAAATATTAACTTACAGTATTGTTTCATTGCGCAAAATAGCAGAGAAATCATTATAAGACCAGGAATCTTCAGATTTGTTTATGTACATTTATGTGCTGATTTTGGTGGAAAATCCATAATTATGAATTGTGAATTTAAATGAGTAGGTAGTGTCTCCATACGCATGCTGCTGCTTATATAGAGGCTGTACTGGGATTACTGGGTGCCTTTTTTATCATGATGTGACAGAGTTTTATTCATGATCTGAATCCTGACGCTGAGTAATTTCACTGATTGCTGGAACAGTAATATTGGTGTGTAATCCTACCTGATAAAGTGAAGTACGGCTTTGTGCCCAACTGTTTTTATTCATTCATGTTAATGGCATATTAGAGGATTTCATGCACTTGTGTTTGCTACTGTTAGTTACCTCAGAAATGGGAATATCCACTGCGTACTAGCCAACATGCTTTAGTCTTTAGTTTCTGATATAAAGTAGGCGAGAAGAATCCTGAAAAGAAATCACGGTTTCCACATTTTTTTTTTTCAAATAGAAAACAGGCATTTTAATTTGTAATAATATTTGATAATATTACTGTGAATGTGGCCTAGGTGAACATAAGAGACTAATTTTTTTAAACTGTTGAACGGTAGTGTATATATCAAGATATAGTTGCTTTTGCAATATGATGTTTAACAAAAAATAATGTGGTAAAGCCCATTTTTTATGTGTATTTATCACAAAATAGTTGCTTTTGCATGATATTTAAAAAAAAAATAATGTTTTTTAATAATAATTTTTTATTTTATTTTTTTTTTTTAAATGAAAGCCTATTTATGATAGCCTATGAAGGAAAAAGAATAAAATAATTTTTAAAAGCTTTAAATCTCATAACTTTGAACTTTGTTTCTCACTATTCCATCCATCCATCATTAATTCACTCGATTCATATGGATCAGGGTTTTTTTTTTACAATCTCTTTATGAACTTTTTGAAGCATCAAAGTGGTAGTCAATGGACGGACAGTAATCTCTCAGATTTAAATTAAGATTTAAATCTAAGATTTAAATCTTAATAAGACAACATGAGACATTGCTGGCTTCTATGGCAACATGCAATGTTTTTCGCCAACTGGCAACCAAGGGTGTTGAAATACTATTGGGTAAATTGGCAGTGGGCGGTATCACACAGACCAAAAGAAGAACAGAACAAACATATTATGCTATTTTTGTGCTTTAGTACAGTGAAAAACAATGAATACATACAGCACCTTTAAGTATCTCGGGATCTTGTTCACGAGTGAGAGTATGTCGGAGAATCAGACTATTGCAACTTCATTTCTCATAATTGCAACTTTATTCCATACAATTTAGACTTTTTATCTCACAATCACAACTTAATTTCATATTTTAAACTCTATCTCACAATTACCTGTCTTATCCAATGCTCTCAAGTGAAAATATCGCAGTCCTGCCACTAATGGAAACAATAAATGAAAAGACGCAGAGGTCAGTGATAGAGACCTCGTGCCCGGGAAAGGTTGTAAATATTGTGGCTGCACGTGCAGCTCATTTGCATTCGCTCTCTGCACACATTATCTTTTCACCACAATTAGCTCATTCTGCCTCTCTTGTGCTCTTTTTCTGTGTAATGCACTCTGCTCGCTAATAATAACTCGCCATATATCTCTCTCCAGCTGTGGTCTGGGAGGTTGTGTGTGTGTGTGTGGGTTCAGCCCTTTATGCACTGATAGCACAGGGTTACGGCAGCCCAGGCCTCATTTAGCAAATGATTAATTCAATTAGGCAGCAAGGACCTCAGGTGGAAAAGAAAAACCAGGAGGCCCCTCATGTCCCCGAAGCCCTCAATACACTGCTCTCCAAGAGGTGGAACAGAGGAGATCCGGCCCCGCTTTTACTGCACTAATGGAAGATCCAGGGTCCTGACACACATTAGCGTTGCATTCAGACCGCTGTTTTCAGCACACAACACAACGTTTACCTGATCATTAGCAGGAGAGCCATCTGCCACCGTTGCTCTGTGTTCAGAGACTGGCTTTTTGGGACATGTGGGGATTGGCGTATTTAAATGGCACAGGTCACAGATAACAACTATTGTCTGAAAGAAAACTCAGTGAGCTGCAGGTCATGGATGGTTTTTTGACATAAATGAGAGCTGTTTATTTACATTTCACATGTTTTTTAGAATGTTGAAGGGTTAATTTTCAATTCAAAATTGTGGTTTAGGACATCCATCATCCAACCATAGTAACATGATATCATGACTTTTGCGTAAACATACACGCCACTTTCAAGTCAAGTGAAACTTTATGTGAAATATCAAGCTGGGTCTTTCCGTGTAAAATCAACCAAATTTCAAAAACTTCCCTGCCTCAAACTAGACTCAGAGATGAGTTGATTATAATTAGTGAAGAACAGCAAAATATTAAATGTCATGGATGATTTTTTTTAGTAATCCACTACTTTGTAGAGTGGGGTCAAAATGACAATTTTCAGCTGAGATTTGGAGCCAAATTACAAAAATGGCTTTAGAAAGATGGTAGCATCATTGTTTTATTTTTACACAGCGAATGGTAGGTCTATTAGTAAAATCGGTTGACTTTAGCACTCTTTGTTGCATTATATGCCAATATTTTAAATAATTTCAAATCATTTTTCACCCAAAAATTTGCATACCTGTAACTCAAGATGTATTATAGATATCTTACTATCCTTTTAGATTTTGGTTCTTAACAAACTTTTCTTTTGGTATCTCAATTTTGAAGGCACTTTATGGTTTAATTCCAAAGTTATCGGGATCTCGATATGGCTCCAAGAATAAATAGTTAAATTGTACACAGGAGTTGACACAGAATGACCCAGCTGTGATTGATCATTTTACCTGTTAGTCAATGTTCGCTTGCTTTCTAACTGCGTTCTTGTCCAGAATAATCTGAAAAGTACATCAGACTTTATTGGATAGTGAAAACGATACTGAATATTCCTGTTCTTCTGGAGACGCTAGTATAAAGTGGACTTTTGGGACTCAACTCAAGCAGTTTCTGTAGGTGTGTGGTCCACCAGAGTTCATCTCAGCCCTGAGCTTTGCTCTTTATGGCGGGGCTATTTTCAGAGATGGATGGGTCAGATAGGGGAGAGATGCGTGCTTCCGATGCCTCCCCCGCACCCTGCGCCAAACGCCGAGGTTAATTATGGAGGTGTCAGCAGCCAGAGGAGGAGAACAGAGAGAAGATAAAGCTAGAGGAGGTTTATGTACAGGCAGGAGTGGGTTTCAACACTCCCACATACTCTGCCAGTGATGCTCTTAATCTCTCACACTCACACAAGAGCATCACCGTCACAGTTATATGTAATTATACAGTCCGATCCCACACGCTCCCACTCGCCGGGCCACAGAGCGCGCACGACGCGGTATTGTTACGTTAGCATATATCTATAACATGAGAGAACATTGCATTCAGTAGAGAGCTCACCCACCTCCTGTAAATCTTGATAGGTTTGATTCATTTCCGTGAAACTCTCTTGGTCAATTATATGATTTGTTTGCACGGTTATTTGCACGGAAGTACTGTGTGGCATTTTTCATATATATATATATATATATATATATATATATATATATATATATATAGTAAATAACAAATGTAATTAAAAATCACTGAAATGCAAATAGTGAATTTTGTTAATTTGGTGATGAAAATTTGAAAAAAAAAATTTAACAGATTTTTCTTCTATTTTTGTTCTTGCATTAAACGTAATTGGCATCTCATTGGCTACAATGGCTTTTTGGTTGAAATTATTTTTCCTCTAATATATCTTAAGTCATTATGCAAATGCATAATTATTAAAAAGATACTTTTTTTTGCATTTTCTGACGCTTTATCCAAAGTGACTTTACCGTTTATGTGCATGCATTCCAGGAGAATTGAGTCCTTGACCTAGGTGTGTTGATAGCACCAAATACTGTATATATACAGTATATATATATATATATATATATATATATATATATATATGAAGAGTTCAGATGCAAAAGCCTCTAAGTGCCATTTGAAAATTTCTTCTAAAATGATCATTTTTATCAAACTTGTATATTTAAGTTCAGTAATTTCACTTAAATGGCAATGAAGATTACCTATTAATTGTCATTTAAGTGAAATTACTGAACTTAAATATACAAGCTTGATAAAAATGGTCATTTTAGAAGAAAATTTCAAATGGCATTTAGAGGCTTTTGCATCTGAACTCTTCATATATATAGAATATCATCCAATTATCGAGAAATAGCTAAAATGCTTAGCCATACTGTAGGTCTATGTGGTGTTGTTGTTACTAAACTCTGAGGGGACCGAAACTGCCTTGGTTTCCTGTGATTGTTGTTGGCCAAAAGGCAGACTTAAATGTGTGTGTATGTGTGTGTGTGTGTTTGTGAGGTCACAGACAGTCAAGGGAAGGACACAGAAACTGCAGGGGGTCTGGACCTCTCCCTCAAAACACCGGGAAATGTGTCACAGCTGTTTCTGTTGTGCCGCAAAGCAATTCGAACAACACATTTTACATGCTGGAGCAAACTGTGCCCATCACACAGTATTATTTAGTCTGCAATGAATGTCAGCATCAGATATAAATATCCCTGTTATTTACAGCTTTAATAAAGAGCTGCTGTGCGTTCGGTTTACCCGTAAGGTTTTTCTTTGATGTTGAAGTATAATGAATCCATTCATCTGCAGAAATGATTTGCACTGTCTGCACTAAGACAAGCATCGCTATTACTATTGTTCATATGTGATTTGAACAAGCTTCTAACCATAAGTATAGGCATTTGAGCGTGCTGTAACTTTTCTACCTGATCATGCTTACAACATTTATCTGGTGAATGATAACCTGGTGAAAAAGCCCCATAGAGTTACACTGAAGAAGGGACCTGAGCCATATCAAGACAAGAGAATATAGTGACTTGTGTGACTGAACCAAGATAAAAAACACTCTGCACTATAGCAATGCAATACAATTGGAAAGCGAGTTTTGCACGATGAAGCGCCACTTTATATTTTCTTTAGATGCACAATCTATTTGACTTTTATATCTTCAGTCAATTGAGTGACTGAATTCATTTCTTTTTTAAAGAATCACCCTTTTTCTTTTCCCCTCTCGAGTCTTTCAGTGAGTTGAAGCGATACAAAATATGTGGCAGGAAGCTGGTGTCGCTACGCATGAGGATCTTTAACAGGAGAAAGTGTCAGAAAGCAGGAGAGACTGAAGCGAATAGAGCGAGAGGCGATTGCCCAGGAGCACTTGGATCCGCGTGAACGGCACTCGCCAAAGCCAAACCACCCACGGAACCCTGCACCCGCTGCACTGCAAAAAATACGTCTCTTAATCAGTATTTCTGTCCTGTTTTCCAGTAGAAATATCCAAACATTTCTGCAAAAATACTTTTTTAAGCAAAAATTGTGAGCTAATCAGACTGTGAAAGAGACGAGAGGAGAAACGATGTGGGGGAGGGAGATGAATGTAGGACAGAGGGATGGAGGGATGAAGGGATGGAGGGGGAGAGTGTGTGTGTGTGCTCCTTCATGTGGTGAAGGACGGGGTGCATGTGGCCCACAGCAGCTGGTCTGCCGGGAGAAACTGAAGTTTGACCCTGACGAGAAGGGTAGGGAGAGAGAATGATGAGACATAGATAAAGTGTGAGTTAAGGCCGACGGTCAGCCGTCTGGGTAGTGTCGGGACGCTTTTGAGCGTCGTTTTGTCCGACACACAGTCGACGAGAGGCACTTTGTAGAGTAAGGAAAGAGGGACCGAGAGAAAGACTGAGGAACAGACTGCCACATGGCTATGAGACAAGGACATCCAAACACTCTGCCCTCCCTCATGTGTGAGAGGAATACATGAGGGAAGGCAGAGCGGAGACAGGACGGACAGAATGACATGGGATGACGGTTATTAGTGGACTGTGGAGGGAATGTGTGTGTCGCAGTTTGAGGCTAGGAGGTGATGGATATAAATATCTGAGCGCTGTTGTTTGGGGAGTTCAAGCGGGAAAAGCCCAGGCTTCCTGTCTGACCGCTGTACCAGCAGGATGGGAGTGCTTTTACACATTTTATACACAATACTCTCAATGCATGTTAATGCTGTTTTAACATTTATTGAAACGTTATAAACGAATACGGTACGAAACAATGAATGCTTTGGAAAACAAATGCATGATTTAAACACTAGAAAGCTACTCGTTCCATGAGTGGCACTTGTGCACACATGCATAAACATTCTGTTTATCAGCTATACATGCGCAGATACAAACACTCGATGCTGTCAGTGAACAGTTAGTCTGAATTTTGCATGGATTTTTTATCATGCATTTCTTCACTGTTATCAGAAAGCGCAAAGGCGTAATTTAGCTGAAATCACTGAAAATGATTTATCTCAGTGAATCAGGCTTGCTGAGCTTTTCTATCACCAGCTCCACCACAGATGTTATCTGGGATTCCAAGAGCGAGCGAACGCGACTTCCCGAGAACAAGGAGTAAAGTTTGTTCTGTATGTGAGAAAATGTCATCATGTGAACTGAAGAACCCGGTGCAGATTCCAGTGCCATCTGATCTTACGATTATTCTAGGAGACCGTATCGGTGAAGAGCTTGAGAGGAGATGTAAAACCTGTAAAGAAAAAAGATAGATTTTTTATGTTATTCCCAAACAAACTTTCACTTCACATTATTTAAAAAGTCTGAAAAATATTTGATTGTGTGTATTTAGAATACATGAAACGCTAGCTGTGAAATTGTCATTAACAAGAAAAAATTGCCCATTTTATAAATAAAAAACTCTTATCTCACCAGAGATTATTTATATAATATTATGATTTTAAATGTGATGTATGTATATGCACTTTTTGGGCATTTTTAAGTAATTAAACTAGTGAGAGTGTAAAAAGTATTGAGAAGAATCTTTTATTTACACTTTTGGTCCACCAAGAAACCTCCATGTATGATTGGATCTGGAATATGTCCACCTACCACTTCTATTTCTTCCCCGGTCCGACCCGGTCACAAGTGTGATGTATGTGCTGAGTTTGCGTGTGTGTTTGTGTGTAGTTTTCCTGCCATTGTCAGTAGGTGTGTGTCAGGCTGCAGTGACAGAGCTCAGGGGCAAATGAGAGAAATGTGTCTCCATCCGGCACACACATGCACACAGAGTCACAATAACAACGTCACGGACACACACATACAAAAAGACCTTGACCTTAGGGAATTCAGACCCAACACATTCAAACTGAATGACTAATACCCTGACCACACATTTTATTAAAGTAAATGCAGTAGTTTAGAAACTGCATCCATGCCTTAGGACAGAGTAAGCAGCCAAAGCATTCATAGTGGCATGAAGAGTCTGAAAATGTTTATTTCTCTCTTGAATTGCAGCAGGTATGATGCTGAAATCAGCATGTTTCTCTGAGAAAATTTGAGGAACATTCAAATATAGTGTACAGCAGCAATGAATGACTCTGGAAGCATTTACCATTGGTTCTAGGAACCTTTGGGGTCATTGTAGATTGAATTAGTAGATGCTTTTATGACCCAAAGTGTCTAGCAGTACAATATTGCAAGGACAAAGTCCTTAGTTGCTGCTTTGAACACAACAAGAAAGAAGTTATCCCCGGTGGGATTCCTAATGTTTTTATGGATATGGAATGTATGGATATGGAATGTCCCAAATCTGTCACATATATATAAGAAGACTTGTGGGATACCTGCGCACTGGTAATTTGATCAACTGATTGTGTCCTAAAAATGAAGTGCTGTTAATGTGTTGTGTGATGTTCTTATCTGGAACACTCTGTATTGCCTCTTGATACATTCTTGTGTTGTTCTGTTCATCACGTTCTTATCAGGACGCTGCTGGCTTCAGATAAAAGCATGAAGATTGAATTAGCGCTAATCACCGATCTGCCCAAGATTCCTCAGTCTTGGGGTCTCACGGGAGCTCTGCCTACTCGTCGATTTTGTTATACTTATTACCTTTGGCACATCTTTCTCTCGCTTGCGCTTCAGCCCCCAGTGCAGAGTCTCAGATCTTAATCTCTGGAGCGAGAGGGAGGCATGAGAAAAGGGTCCGTGGCAAGGACATCCTGCTCCGATGAAAATGAGGAGAGGAAGAAGGATTGTGTTGTGGAGCGCCAGTAGCCTTGAGGAAGTTGGTAATCGTAAGGCTCAGAGAAGCTGTCCTTCAAGTGCATGTTCGCCAGGGCCCCGCGGGCAGGTAGAATCGCAGAGAGCACACTGACCCAGTTATAGAGTTTCAAGCAGAGACTAAGCAAAGCAGAAGGAGAGAGTAAAATGAAAGTGAAAAGATCAGAGACACTTCCTGCAAGCTACTCCAAAAGATCACTTCCAGATTATTCATTGCTTTCACGTTACTTGGTTGACATCATTGGTGACAAGATGTAGACAAGGATCATTCCTTTTCACTCTTTCACAATCACTAGTCACAACTTGCTGATGCACGTCACTCACCAGGCACTAACTGAACAACATAGATCCATTTGCATCATCAAAGTGTGAGGTCACCAACTGAAGTCACATCCTGTAGAGTCACTCAATCAGTCTGTGCAGAGCAGAGTCTCCTGAGACTGACGGATCCATGGATAAAGTGTCCCATTGTAACAGATTGCCCATAGATTGTCTTGCAGAAGGTCACCTTGGCTTACATAACAGACCTTAAAATAGCTCAAAGTGCTAGACGTGGGGCTGACCTTGTGGTTTGGTTCTCCGGGGGTAACGATGGCAATGATGATTGTGAGAGATTCTTGTCTGTCTCTGGTGACAGGACAGGATCTGACACCCATACACACCCCCCGGTTCTCAGGTGTCCTCCGTCAGGTCTCAGCTATCTGACGGCCTGATGATCTCAGCGCTACACTGGCAGCGGGAGGCTGCGCGATTGGGTGTGCTTGGGCGCTAGCAGGCAGCCATGTGTAACAGTGATGTTAGCCTACCTTGCACCGGTGGAAGTGAGCCTTCTACTTGCCCAACATCGGATGCTGCTGGAGAAGAGGTAGAAAGCACGCCGGTTGTTCGGAAAGGGGGACACAGATTGAAAAGGCAAAATGGAAGGATGATCAGGTCCCAGAGGAAAGTAGAGGAGAACCGAGTATGTGGGAAAGGGCGGAAGCGGAAGGTGACCTGGTATCACAGGCTTCTGGGCTACAGGTTAGTGACATTAAAGGGATACTCCACCTTTTTTTGGGGAAATTTGCTCATTTTACAACTCCCCCAGAGTTAAACAGTTGGGTTTTACCGTTTTCGAATTCACTCAGCCGATTTTCTGATATTTAGAAGAATATCAGTAACCAGACAGTTTCTGGTCTCATTGACTTCTATAGTAGGAAAAAACTCATATTTCCACAGTATCCCTTTAACAGTACTATCTTCTCCATCTATTTCGACCAGGTGTTGCTACATATCATTTCGACTCCACACTTTTTACTTCTTTACTGAGTGAGATCGAGAGTGGGCGGCGCGGAGAGATGATATCATAGCTGTGTACAGTACGTGGGTTGACACCTGACTTAAAGCGTGGAGGGAGTTTTCAACCCACACACAACTACAAAACCTAATTGGCCGAGACAATGGGAATGGAGAAAGAGATTATGATGCTGACAACAAGATTTTAGACTTAAATACACCAACGGTGGCGTGTGTTGGACTGTTGCCATGACTACACAGGAGGGATGATATTACCGCAGGGTGTCGTGGGAGGGAGGGAGAGTCAGCGGCCACTAAATTGAACACGCATCCCCTGCGTTTGCACACGTGAACCCCTCTGTCCATCCCTTCATGTCTGCCTCTCTGATAAACAGGAGCTCGCATGGCAAATTAATTCAGGCCGATGATAAATGTCACACACATGCACGGCATCCATCTGAAATCTCTCGGTGAAGCCAGACCTCTGTCAGAGCCTGTTTTAGTAGAACTAATTCCATTATAGCAGTCTCACTGATTGCTCTTCCTGTCTGTTTCCACCGGCTCTGGTCGGCATGTGGCGTATCCTTTATCTCAAATTGTGTTCCTTTCTGCCTGCGTTCCATGCACTCAGTTGATTACTTTCTGGTGATATGTTCTGCTGTTGGCGAAATGACACTGTGTTTACCCAGAACTGATTATACACCCTAATGTAAGGTGTCTTTAAACAGTGGACATCGATGATTGATTTGCTTAATGCCATGGAATAATATTAAACAGAAATGCGTTACTCATTTACCTGACTGCAATGGGAAAGAGGATTAGGAGGAGGTCTCAACCTCTTCCTCTAGTGCAATCTCTTGACCATTCAACATTTAACTTGTTCGCAGGCACAAGACATGTTTGCTTGCTGCACGTGAAGCATGACAATAATAATTCAGCAGTCACATTGTTTTCTAATGCAAGCCTTTCCCCTTACAATAGCCTTTTTTTTTCAAATGCATGTGTTATCTTATCCCAGAAGAACATTTGGTTGCTCATAAGTCGCTCTGGAGGAAGTGTCAGTTTTGAAAGACCTTGAAATTTCTTCTGAAAACCTATAATTATTTTTTTGTCTCTTTGAACTTAAGTCTCCATTGTAGCACATTAAGCACTTTAGCATTTTTGTTTTTGTCTTACATTTGTTTATATCTATGTGTTCCTTGCCTTCACCACGATTCATTACAGTGTCATGTTTTCAACGCACATGTCGCCCGACAGTGTCTCTATTTTTAGCTTGGAGGGTAAAGGTGTGTGATCCTGTGGCCCCAGCTCGCTTTACAAAAGAGCTCGTAACTGGACTCTCGCTTGTGTTCTTTCTGAACGGGATAATTTTAGATGAGGACTTGAAACTTTCAGCAGGGTGTCAGGTGTACGTCCCACCTTTTCCTCGTCCGTTGTTCTCTTCACCCCCTGCCTCCATTGCTTGTGTCGTGAGCGTGTGTAAAATTATACACAGAGTGTGGGGTCACTTTCAACCTTCGCTTCAAAGGGACAGCCATATGGCACTGTGTTTACTATGTTAAATACTGAGCCTTTTGGAGGAAGATCAGGTTGCATGAGTTTTTGAGGAAGGAGCCTTGAGTTTTAGCAAGTTCAGTTACAGGCTTTAATATGCACAACAGGTGGACTTGCAAATAACAGCTGGGGATATGAAACACATGTTCACTTTTATACAGTATATTAGTAGCCATAGCTTTTTGTCTGGTATGCTAATTAACTTGATTTTGCTAATATCTACTGTCTATGTTAAATTTGAATGTTTTGGCCATGGTACACTATAAGCTATATACTATATTTGAAGAGTTCAGATGCAAAAGCCTCTAAATGCCATTTGAAATTTTCTTCTAAAATGACAATTTTTATCAAGCTTGTATATTTAAGTTCAGTAATTTCACTTAAATGGCAATGAAGATTACCTATTAATTGTCATTTAAGTGAAATTACTGAACTTAAATATACAAGCTTGATAAAAATGGTCATTTTAGAAGAAAATTTCAAATGGCATTTAGAGGTTTTTGCATCTGAACTCTTCATTTGTTCTGTTTTTGATCACTGACAATTTGTGATATTGACCAATTTCCTCATAGAGTCACATTGAAATCCTCATATCTCTGGAAATAAACTGTATTGTGCTGTAAAATTAAAAGATGCCAAAAGAAAAGTTTGTTAACCAAAATATAAAAGAACATTAAGAGTTCTTTAATACTTCTGGATTTACAGGCATGCAAACTTTTTTTTGTGTTGAAAGTGCTTTTTCACATTTTTGACAGATGATGCAACAAATTTCAAATCTCAGGTAAAAATTGTCATTTTGACAATTCAGAAAAAAATATGAACAAAATAAAAAATTTAAGCTGGGGAAGTTTCAGAAATTTGGTTGGGAAGGAATTTCCCAAGTATCTTTTATTTTATATTTGTTGTCTTTTGTTTTTAATAAGCATTTTTGGGTCTTTTTTAGGGGGGCATCCTGCTATAGACACTAGATATGAGTTTTATTTGATGAATCTGTGATACTAGCATGTGAGGCCAGTTCTGTGGAAGAATGACAGACAGAGGATGTGATTGCACATTACTGACTCATTCAAGCCCCTTACTGAGACACACACACACACACACACACATCGTGTCTAAAAACAGTCTTTTCTGCCTATTTCATACCATATGAGGCAGAGGCTGTCTTTGCATGCAGGGAATTATGGGAACTTCCTGGCCAAGCAGACTGGTTAACAGATTGGTCTGGATCATTTTGATACTGGCACAAGGTAGACGGCCGTCTCCTGTTGTGTGTGTGTGTTTTGTAGCGTGTCCCCACTTTAAATCCACAATGACTAGCCCTTTTATGTGCAACAGCAAGAAGCTTATCCCAGATGTCAAAACCTTCAGCTCAGCAAGGTCTCATTAGTTTCTCTTGAATGCGTTTACTCAGTCTTGTGCTGAAGCTATTTGTGGTCATTCTGTTACGCAGGAAAGCCATCTCGCGGTCGGGCCTTCAGCATTTGGGTCCAGCACAGAATCCCTTCACTGCCCTAAGCAATGGACCAGCCAAGGAACTCCGCAACACCGTGGACTGGAGCGTAAGTGTCCTTCATCTGTCTTTCACTATGTCTATCCGGTGCAAAAGTCCCTATTGATATGAGTTTTGGTACAGGCAAGTGGCACTAGTTTAGAATGTTGCATAGTTTCCCCCCTCAAAATACAAGCCTGATATATAGTGAGTTTATATATACATGACATTCTAAGACTAAAGCCCTAATGTTTGTGTCGAGGAGAAGATTGTGCTATGGTTTTGACAATATCAGCATATTTGGACTGGTGGGTGCTGTTTGACGTGGGTAGGTCCCACAAAGACGGTTGGCATGGCAAAAGAGAGACTCGTTAATCCAGGTGCTGTGTGTACAGATGGAGACCGCTGAGGGGGCGGAGCCCAGCGGGACGCTTCCTGTGCGTCTTTGCTGGCTTTTCCTTCCCCTCTAGTTCCCGACGTGACCAGCGCCGCAGCCATCAAACATTAATGCGCCTTCCTAAAACTGCTTAGTATGTACACAAGGCATCGCTAATCGAAGCCTCACAATGTGTGTGATTTGAATGCAGGAACATGCATTGAATGTTTTTGTATTTTAATGCTCATATTGTTTGCATACGTCATGTCAAGTTAAGTCACAGTTATTTATGTAGTGCTTTATAGATATGTACTTGGATCAGGTTTGGTTAAGGGTTATTTGCACGTAATTATGGATAATTACAGTTATGAAACAAATACAGTTTCAGTTGTAAAGACAGTGTCATTATTAAGCTCAATTTAGTTATGTAGCGAACTATAAAGCAGCTCCACAGAAGATAATAGTGTCAAAATAGTGCCGAGTTCATCATAAAACATGCTAAATTCCGATATATTATAGCTATGTATAACTGCATCCTTGGAAGTTGTTATAATAGCCATAAATAAACCGAGATTTTAATTCTAGAGAGCATTTGATCAATGTTTTTGGTTTGTTTTCCTGGAAATGCGTATGCTAATTAGCATTAGCATGCAGATGTAAGCTTCAAAGCTTATAGACACGGACTGACAGCTGCAAAACTTGATTTTATCTGCACAGGAGAACGCAGTGAACGGTGATCATCTGTGGCTGGAGACGAACTGCTCCGGGGATCTCTGCTACCTGGGCGAAGAGACGTGCTTGGTGAAGATTGCAGTGAGTATTAAATGGTTTAACAGGTTACAAACATGATGAAAAGAACTAAAGAGAAGCCAGACAGTTGCTGTATTTGAAGGGCTAGCTGAAGGCATGGAAGAGAGTGTCATTAGAGCATTTTAGCAGTCTTTCATGAGATAATGTGAGGCTGGTGTGTATTGAAAGGAAGAGGCAGCTATTAGTCTGAGAATGTTCAGCAGGTAAAAGGATTTTGTTAGGCTTTTGTTAAAGCACGACGCTGCGCTCTGATGTTTTCAAGAGCCGTAGCAACTCCATTATTGCCACTTCAAGTGGTTGGCAAAATCCTTCGTTGCCTCAGAGGAAACAAGCCTTTTACAGCTGAAGATAGATGAGAGTGCAGTGAGAGCATATTCCTTATACAATTGAATCATAAGATGCATCGTAGATGTGTGCGTTTGCTCAGGCTATTGCTCTATGACAAGCTGTTGTGTGTTTTGTGCTGTTCGGTTCTCTTTAAGAAGTCGGCTCCCCGGAGGAAGTGTGCAGCCTGTAAGATCGTGGTCCACACGGCGTGTATTGAGGAGCTGGACAAGGTGAGCAGAGGCAGAAATATCCGTTTCATTCTCACGCACGTCATAAACACGCCCTCCACAGATGAACGCTGACGTTTGTCTCTTCAAACAGACATCAGGAGGATAATGAAATGGGATGAAATGGTATAATCTAGATATTGCGGTTATGGTTTTTAGGATCAGGAGATGTGGCTCCCTGCTGTTGCGATGTTCAAATATAGTTATCCATGCAATTGAGTGAATAGATGTGAAAGAATGTCAAGGTCACAACATACATCACAATCTATTTAAGGAAAAGGTTTATATTTTACTATGTGGTAATGTCTATTTTTGGTTCAGCTACACTGTGTAACTCTTTTAGTTTATTCTTAGCTAAAAACACTCAGTTCTTTCAAAAATATATGTGCTCATTAATGTATATTTACTTCGTTCAAGTAATAAAGTATTCTCGTGAGTGTATAATATGCCATTGAAAATAGCCTACATACGGGTAAGGGGTTCTAATGTCGGCCGCCATGTTGACCCTCCATCTTGAAAGTACATTAGCCAAAGAGGGACATACCAGTTAATTAAAGCTTCGCCTTTCACGTTTACGTTTGAGTTAACACTCATGGACGAGGTCTAACTGGAAGCTATGTTAATCTTGGACAACATTGGCCACCGTAGGTTAAAATGAAATTGGAATTGAGAGGAACAGAAACTAATATTCACTGGATGGTCATATATCTTTTCACCGCTAGATGGGGGGTAAAAATCACACAGTGCTTTAAATTAAATATTTTAGAAATTCTTTAGAATTAATCAGTAGTTCAGAGATGGACTAATAGTTCAGACTTTTGTATTTATTTAAAATATATATCTATAAATCTGTCTTTCATTGTCTCTCCCTCACAGATCAACTTCCGTTGCAAACCCACCTTCAGAGAGGGCGGCTCTCGATGCCTTAGAGATGTGAGTCCACTTTTAGAACACATGACTTCAAATCGTTCATCACTGAAGTTCCTTTGACACATACTTGTACTTATTGTACTTATGGCAGAATGAACCCTTGTTGGCACGTTTACATGTGACCCGTTGTGTCTGTTTGCGACAGCAGAACGCTTTGAGACATCACTGGGTTCACCGCCGACGGCAAGAGGGGAAGTGTCGTCAGTGCGGCAAAGTATGTCACAGCGTCAGGTTATAGTGAAGGAGGGCGGTGGATTTTTTCTTTGCAAAAGTCAAGTATGTTTATGCTATCCTTCACTTTGATTGTAGAGTTTCCCGCAGAAGTTCTTCCACAGTAAGGAGATCGTGGCCATCAGCTGCTCCTGGTGCAAGCTGGCAGTGAGTGTCGTGTCTGTGTTTTACTCATAAAACCTCACTCGTTTATGCGATCCAGACTTGTTCCATCTCTTTCCCTGTTTGTCTATTACAGTACCACAATAAGGTCACATGCTTCATGCTCCATCAGATCGAGGAGCCCTGCTCACTGGGAGCTCACGCCGGGGTCATCGTACCGCCTTCCTGGATCATCAAAGTCAGGAAACCGCAGGTTTGTTTTTATCAGCACTTCATAGAGTGAGGTTTATGTAGGAGACGCTAATGCAAAGTGACACTAGACTGTTTAGAAGCTGGGCTGTATGCTCTTGTCTACTTCTGCTGATCATCTTCAGCTTAAATATGCTTTGATACTGCGAGATTTTATATCAGAAACTAATATACATATTTTATATGGAGCTTCTTTCATTGTTTCCTACACTTTCAACCTCACAGTTTATCTGTTGCATTAAAAGCTAGAATTGAATTGATCAAAAACTGAACCATCATGTCAACAGTCATAGCAGACATTTAGACCACACCCACTCTGATGACACGGTCAGCTATGATTGGTGGATTTACTGTATGCTTTGATGGGGAAGGTTTTTGAAGTGTGGCATCATGTTACTGCCACTTTCAATTCAGGAGTTGCTAAAAGGGAAGTTGCTTGCTTGTACACAAACTGTTGTTGAAATAGTTCAACCAAGGACAGTCTTACACTTCGACACTTTACACTTCAAATTTTCTAATAAAATACATTTTTAAAAGTCATACTTGTTAACATTTGTTAATCTACTGGAAACTAACATGAACAACTAATGCTAACGAAGATTAGTAAATGCTTAAAAATATATTTGTCTCATTGTTAGTTCATGTTAGCTAATGCTAACTGATGTTAGCATATGAGACCTTACTGTAACGTTACCCCTCTCATCCTCGTGTTGTTCTGAACCCATATGACATTTTATTCTGTTAAATAAACTAAACGATGTTTTCATGAATGTTCACACTGCTCTTTTATTGTTTCTGTTTTAAAAAAAGTCTTAAATGTTGGTATTTATGTCATCATATGACTTTGAATATAGTGAACAAGACCTCTGGTGCTTTTTTGCCCTTTTTGGAGTTGGACAGCTGTCACTCTTTGCATTTGTTGGTAGAAAAAAGCAGTGAGAACTTTCTTCTCATATCAACATGGTTGGGGCGTCACGAGGGTGAATAAGTGATGAATAAGTTTAACATTTTGGGCCTGTAATTTGAAATGAACACTTCTATCAGTAATGGTAGAACAACAACTCTGTCCTACTGGAGTTGGTTTTGGTTTGTTTTGGCTCAGTCGGCGTCTCTCTCCTGTGTCCCAGAGCTCATTTAAAAACTCCACTCGAAGGAAAAAACGGACGTCGTTCAAAAGAAGAGCCAGCAAAAAGGGCACGGATGTGAGTAGATCTGATTCCTGTCCTGCTTTTAAACGTTTTCTTCCCTTAACTCCTGCTCAGTGACCATCTGTCCCCACTGCTTACTGCAGCGATATGTGTGTGTATTTGTGTGCTAATGTGTGCATTTATTTGAAGTATAATGGAGTGACTTTGAAATGACAGGAATCAAAATGGCGTCCGTTCATGCTGAAGCCGCTGCCCTCACCGCTGATGAAACCAGTGCTGGTATTTGTCAATCCCAAGAGCGGCGGAAACCAGGTGAGACACACGGAAGAAAGAGACGAATAGAGTTATCTACCTGTCTGTCTGCCGTTCAATATATCACTATTGACCATTTCACAAGATGTAAACAACACTGGTCCAGAAGCACTTCCTGTTTCAGTTTTTTAACACTACATAAAAGCTGGGATAAAATACAACCAACAGAACATATAAAACTGAATCGAAAAGTTAAACAAACATCTTTAAGATGTTTTCTTTACATGTGAAAAAAGAAAACAGTTACAAACTGAAACAGGAAGTGTTTCTGGACCAGTGTTGTTTACATCTTGTGAAATGGTCTATCAATAGTTCTGTCAGTTGTCCTATCTATCATTCTGTCTGTCATGTCTGTCTGTCTTTCTATCTATCTTTCGATCATTCTATCTATCATTCTGTCTGTCTTTCAATGTATCTTCGGTTACTTCGTTCTGTTATTATGTTGTCCCATTTATCTTTCTGTCTGTTGTTCTATCTATCTTTCTGTTATTCTGTTTATCATTCTGTCTCTGTCATTCTTTCTATCTTTCTGTCTGTCGTTCTATCAATCTCTTTCTGTTCTATTATTCTGTCTGTCGTTCTGTCTTTCTGTCTGTCTACCGTTCCAAATATCACTCTGTTGTTCTATCTATCTGCCATTCTATTAAGTTATGTCATTCTGTCAGTTGTCATATCTATCATTTTGTTTGTCTACCGTTCTATCTATCTTTCGGTCATTATATCTATCATTCTGTCTGTCGTTCTATGTATCTTCTGTCATTATATCGTTTTGTTTTTCAGTTGTCCCATTTATCGTTCTGTCTGTTCTGTCTTTCTGTTATTCTGTTTATCATTCTGTCTCTGTCATTCTTTCTATCTTTCTGTCTGTCGTTCTATCATTCTCTTTCTGTTCTATTATTCTGTCTGTCGTTCTGTCTTTCTGTCTGTCTACCGTTCCAAATATCACTCTGTTGTTCTATCTATCTGCCATTCTATTAAGTTATGTCATTCTGTCAGTTGTCATATCTATCATTTTGTTTGTCTACCGTTCTATCTATCTTTCGGTCATTATATCTATCATTCTGTCTGTCGTTCTATGTATCTTCTGTCATTATATCGTTTTGTTTTTCAGTTGTCCCATTTATCGTTCTGTCTGTTCTGTCTTTCTGTTATTCTGTTTATCATTCTGTCTCTGTCATTCTTTCTATCTTTCTGTCTGTCGTTCTATCAATCTCTTTCTGTTCTATTATTCTGTCTGTCGTTCTGTCTTTCTGTCTGTCTACCGTTTCATATATCACTCTGTTGTTCTATCTCTCTGCCATTCTATTAAGTTATGTCATTCTATCGGTTGTCATATCTGTCATTTTGTTTGTCTACCGTTCTATCTATCTTTCTGTCTGGCTGTTTTTCGATCCCTCTATCAATATCTATCATTATATCATTAAAATTTTTGTCATTGCATCTATCGTTCTTTCATTTTATCTATCGTTCTCTGTTCTGTTTCTCATTCTGTTTGTCTGTTTTATGTCATTCTTTTTTCGTTCTGTCTATCATTCTATCCTGTAGATGTCACTCCATCTATTGTTGTTGTGTGTTTCTCTCAGTCCGTCGTGTTGTCTGTCTCTCTGCCCGTCTGATCTGTCTGTGGTTCTCAGGGGACTAAGCTGCTGCAGATGTTCATGTGGATCCTGAACCCTCGGCAGGTGTTTGATTTGTCTCAGGGAGGGCCCAGAGAAGCGTGAGTCTCTCAGTTTCAGCGATCTCTTTCATTCCGTTTCAGATCATCTCTCCCTCCCTTAATGCACTTTAACCCACCATTTCTTTGTCCTGACCACATTAATTATGTAGTCGCTGGATCTCAGCAGTGCTGTGTTCTATGAGGGAGTTCTAGAAGCTTCTCTCCCCGCTGCCCACTGCCTCAGTTCACCTCAGTAATTGAGCGGTGAGACAGCACTGCACATGCGCTCTGATCTGATCTGCTCTAGCGATGAGAGAGAGAGTATTAAGATGGGAGCAGACACAGCTGGGCGGCTGGGGGCTTTTCTTTTTTTCTTTTTTTTTTTTGAGCTGTCTGACAGAGCTGTGATTAAACCCCTATTAAAACAGAAAACCAACACACACACACACACACACACATGCAACGGCCCACAAAACATTTAATCCACACTTAAAAGTGTCTGAATGTAAAAATGTATCACACCATGTGATATTTATTTAAAAGAAAAACTCATGTCAAACGTTTCACTTTTTTTTTTTTTTTGATTAGGTTTTACATGATGATAGATAACATTCAAAATGAAGACAGAATATATTTAGTTCATAGCTAATGTGTTGAACTACATGTTGTTACTCTGATAGGAGACTTGCTATAAATCACCTTCTGGATAAAAGTCACGGTGTTAACATTATTGCATTAGGTCCTATCAATGAACAACGCTTATTGCATTTATTAATCTTGGTTAATGTTAATTTATAAAAATAGTAGTGGTCATCGTTTAAATGTTCAAAATTGATTCGGGTAACATTAATAAATACTGTAAAACTATTGTTCATAGTTAGTTCATGATTCCCAATAAATGATAACAAATTAAACTTCATGGTAAAGTGTTACCAATGTCATTAAAAAATGTCTCAGAAAAGTTAAATTCTTAATTTTTATCTAATGCAGTGAAATTCACCCATTTTTAAATGTGCCTTAAGCATCCAAATACTGTTTTGGGGTCACTTTTTAATGCTAATTGATTGCAAATGCAAAACAGTAACAAAAATCACTATTTGTTTCCCTCTCTCCATCAGGCTGGAACTATACAGGAAAGTGCCAAATCTTCGCATCCTTGCCTGTGGAGGAGATGGAACGGTAAGGGTGCAATGCATGTTGGGATGAACAGATATGTCCAACCCGCTAGAAGTTTAAACATTTTGGACGCACCTACCTCTGGTGACATATGATATGTGGACCGACAATGAACTAAAAAGTAACAAGCAGTGGCGAAACACTGTTATTAGCTAATAGTCTGTGGTTTGTACTGTCATGCTTTCTTACGGGTAATTTCTAGATCCATGACCCATGCAAGATGAGACATGGATTTCCTGAGCGCCTTTGGCATTTCTGCCCCGGAATGAGTAGTTTGTCCTCTTTTGTCTAGGTGGGCTGGATTCTCTCGGCCTTAGATGAACTTCAGATGAACCCACAACCTCCTGTTGCTGTGCTTCCTCTTGGTACAGGAAATGACCTTGCCAGGACTCTGAACTGGGGAGGGGTGAGTCAACTCATCTTTAAAGTGATTAATAAATAGTTTTATTCCCCATGCATCCAGTCTGCCTGTGTGTATGCTTTCTCCTTTCTTAGTTAGGGGCACGTGTTTCTATTGCTAGAGGAAATCACCAAACATGCTGCTATCACAGACAGCTAGCATACATCACACATTTCACCCTCACCTTACTCATGAAATGCTGAATAACAGCACCTTTGAATTTGAATTTGGTTTGTTTTACACAACACAAGAGCGTGTGAAAGCAAACAGTATTAGTTGGATATGATCGGACTGCTCTGATTGGCTGAGAGGCTGTAATTGTGCGGTTGGCCAACTAAGTGGTTGTCACTGATAAATGCCACTCATTATTTTCCATTATACTCTGACCTCGTGCCTGGAGAAACACTGGCCTTGGGATCTGGAGTGTCTCTTCCCCGTGCTTTAATCGAAAGTCTGTTATTAGCAATGAAGCGGGTATAATGATCCTCGCTGTCCACTCTGAACATTCGAATTGATGGTGTAATCATTGCAATTTATGTCAAGTACTGTGTTTATGCCAGGAGTAAATAGCCCTTTACATGCAGTAGCTGTGTTGTGTAAGGTAAGCCCTCTCGACTCAACATGATCTCTTCATGTTTCAGGGTTACACCGACGAGCCGGTGTCTAAGGTGTTGTGTCACGTGGAGGACGGTACGGTGGTGCAGTTGGACCGCTGGAATCTGCAGGTGGAGCGTTCGGCTTCTCAGCCGGAGGAGGGCACGCAGAAGGTGATCGCTGGAGATATACACCAGGATGTGTGCTACGCTTATACGCTGCTGATTTTACAATGTGTCTCTTTGTTGTGTTTTATTAGCTTCCTCTAAACGTGTTCAATAACTACTTCAGCCTCGGCTTTGATGCCCACGTCACCCTGGAGTTCCACGAGTCTAGAGGTTTGTGACGCATATGTGCATATTCACGTATTGCTGAACTTTTAAACTTATAAATATCAATGACCTTTTATATGTAAATGGTATGTTTGTCAGAGTCAAGCTGCTGAATACTGAATAGGCTTTGATGTGTATAGTAAATAGTAATTTACTCACCCCCATGTCATCCAAGATGTCCATGTCTTTCTTTCTTCAGTCGAAAAGAAATTCATGTTTTTGATGAAAACATTCCAGGATTTTTCTCCATATAATGGACTTCAATGGGAACCAAACGGTTCAAGGTCCAAAAGACAGTTTCAGTGCAAACTGCAAACTGTTCAAAGGGCTTTAAACGATTTCAGACGATGAATAAGGGTCTTATCGAGCGAAACGATCGCTCATTTAAAAATATAACAAAGTTTAAGTTTTATAAGCTCAAAAGCTCGCCTTGCTCTGTTCTGTGATGCACGTTCGTGACTCTCCTGTTCGAACTCGTTTATCAAAATGAACGAATCTTTTTTTTGTGTCATTTGGTTCATTCAACGAACGAAGTTAACGAATTGACTCGGGATAAGTTTCTCTCGGCCTTAGATGCACTTAAACTGTCTTTTGGACCTTGAACCGTTTGGTTCCCATTGAAGTCCATTATATGGAGAAAAATACTGGAATGTTTTCATCAAAAACCTTAATTTCTTTTCGACTGAAGAAAGAATGACGTGGACATCTTGGATGACATGGGGGTGAGTAAATTATCTGCAAAAGTTTTTTTTAAAAGTGAACTACTCCTTTAATATGATGACCTCATAGCCGTGATGATTCTGAATTATTTCAAAAAATCCTATTTTCTATGATATGACCCTTTTAAAATGAACTCTTGACTCACTTTATTGGCTGCGCATGTGTGTGGCATTTAATAAAATGTCCTTGTTGGCCAAAGATCTTTATATTATGAAGAGAATGAGAAAGAAGAGATACGTTAAGTCATCATTTGTGTCGTCGTGTTCCTTCACAGAAGCCAACCCCGAGAAATTCAACAGTCGCTTCCGAAACAAGATGTTCTATGCAGGGGTAGGCAGAGTTCCCTTTCTGACAGAATAAGTGGTGTGTGTGTGTGTGTAAGAGACTGACTCTTAGTTTTGTCCCCTCAGGCGGCTTTCTCTGACTTTCTCCAGCGGAGCTCCAGGGATCTGTCTAAGCATGTCAGAGTGGTGGTGAGTATGAAACTGTTCCTGTCTGCTCATGCTAACTTTCTCATTGTCCACCTGATATTTAACATGTTGTTCTGCATACTGACAGTGTGACGGTACGGATCTCACACCCAAGATCCAGGAGCTGAAGTTTCAGTGCATCGTCTTCTTGAATATTCCCAGGTGGGGTGCACCTCAGGAAAAGCCATTTGTGTCATCCTCTTTTTGCAAAATCAGGAATACTGGTAGTAACAGTCTGGTAGTTTGTAATAAATCAGAAATTAAATATAAAACAACGTTCAAAACATGTTTTTCTGCCAAGCCTGGTACATTAGAAATGCGTCTGGGTTGAAGGTCAGTACAAAACATCTAATAATGGCCTCGGCTAACACATAGTTTTTGTACTTGTGCCAAGAAAAAACTATTCCAAACAATATATGCCACTGCGATGTTTTTCACACAACAGAGTTTAAATGTTGAGCTTGAAAAGGTCAGTTATAATAAGCGTGGCTTTAATGAAGAACTGTTAATCTTCTGACTTCTGTGAGGTCACTTCCTCAGTCTGCGTGGGGAAAATGTTACAGAATAATAGTGTGTGAAGTTCAGCGAACTGCATGAACGGCGTTCGTGGTTCGAGTTATCGAGCCTGATTCAATGACTCAAGTCACTTGTCGCCACCTACTGGTGTAATGATGTAACTGATCAGCGCCAATGCAGATTTGAGTGTTCTGCTGTGATTTAATAGACATGGCCGAATCGTTGTCATTTACTTATAAGATCACGTGGATGAATCGAGATTGTGATCTTTTAATGATTAATTGTGCAGCTTAATCGTAAACATGTACCTCATTAAACGCTATACTCTCTCTCTCTAGGTACTGTGCTGGGACCATGCCATGGGGAAACACAGGCGACCACAGAGATTTTGAGGCTCAGAGGCATGACGACGGCTGCATCGAGGTGATCGGTTTCACCATGGCCTCTCTGGTGAGCAATTGGCTCTTTTATTTAGAGCGGGACTTATTCTGCCACGGTTTTTCACTGTCCCGTAGTAATATATGCAGTTTTAAGGCTTAAGGCTTGCATGCGTTTCCCTGTCTTCACACAAGGCGGCGCTGCAGGTGGGCGGCCACGGCGAACGGCTGCACCAGTGCAGAGAGGTCATCCTCACCACCTTCAAGACGCTGCCCGTGCAGGTGGACGGAGAACCGTGTCGCCTCACGCCCTCGACCCTGCACATATCGCTGAGGAACCAGGCCAACATGGTGCAGAAGAGCAAGAGACGCACATCTGTGCCGCTGCTCAACGAGTGAGTCACTGAATAATCTGCACTCAAATGCACTACTTAATCCACTCATGCGTCAGTGCAAAATACATATGCATCTGTGACAAATGCGGATGTGCATTTTTAAAAGACGTTTTGATCTCAGATTCATGCATGCTATGAAACTTTCTTGGTGCTTTACTGCATGATGTTGGACAACCTGAACCAATCTAGTCCTGTTATTACAAGGTCAAATATTTGGAGACTGACTTATGCTTATGGTTTTCTTAATGCAAAATAACAGTGACAAGAGGAAGATTACGTGTACTGACGAGCCAATAGAAATGCAACATGTACAGTGGTGTGAATAAGTGTTTGCCCCCATGCTAAAGTTGCCTAAAAAGAGGAATAAAAAATCATCTTTTGGATATTGATCTTAATGCCTTAATTAGAAAAATGAGGAAAACTCCAACCTTTAAGGACACAAATTTTCTTTGTGAATGAATAATGTATCATAAATAAATAAATGTTTTTCCTTAAAATACAGGGTGCATAAGTCATTGCCCCCCTATGTTAAATTCCCATAGAGTCAGGCAGATTTTTATTTTTAAAAGCCAGTTATTTCATGGATCCAGGATAATATGCATCCTGATAAAGTTCCCTTGGCCTTTGGAATTAAAATATCCCCACATCACACACCATTCACCATGCCTAGAGATTGGCATGGGGTACTTTCCATAAGATCAGCTTTCAATGCAAATCAAACCAGCTATTAGGCTAACTGAAGTAAAACCATGCTAATCTCTAGGCATGGTGAATGGTGTGTGATGATGTGGGGATATTTTAATTCCAAAGGCCAAGGGAACTTTATCAGGATGCATATTATCCTGGATCCATGAAATAACTGGCTTTTAAAAATAAAAATCTGCCTGACTCTATGGGAATTTAACATAGGGGGGCAATGACTTATGCACCCTGTATTTTAAGGAAAAACATTTATTTATTTATGATACATTATTCATTCACAAAGAAAATTTGTGTCCTTAAAGGTTGGAGTTTTCCTCATTTTTCTAATTAAGATCAATATCCAAAAGATGATTTTTTATTCCTCTTTTTAGGCAACTTTAGCATGGGGGCAAACACTTATTCACACCACTGTAATTAATCAACGTGACATGGCGTCAAAAACTTACTTACCTCAAGCTCCATTTGCAAAATTCCCATGCAAATTTGGGCTGTGTTCCCCTAGCCATGACCACATCCATATTCTCCTCTTTCGATTCTTCCTCTTTTTTTCAGCGCACATAAAAAACGCCAAAAAGTGTGATTCATCTTACTCTGTTTGTTTAGCACTAGCGCATGCTGATGACGTTTTATTCTTCTATACTAACTTGCGTCGTAGCCTACGATTCAAAAGGTGTCATAATCGTAGTCTTGTCGAACTCAAGTTTAATAGATCCATGTGTGCTTGACTGATGAATGTTCTAGTAACGGCACTAATGCGCTGCTCTTCTAGAACCTCTCTCATGGTGTGTGTGCTGCTCTGCAGTGCCTCAGTGTGTTTTTCTTTCTTTTTCTTTCCTTGTCTCCATCTTTCTCTCTTAATTACTGGTCGCCCTTCATGCGTTTGTCCCTCTCCGCCTCCATCTCTCTCTCTCTCTCTCTCTCTCTCTCTCTCTGTCTCTTGTGCTGACTGGCTTGGCTGTGCTGCCTGTGTTCCTGTGTGGCTGCGCTGACTCAGCATTCAGAAAGTGTGCGCAGCCGACCTGCGCCGCCTCTCTGCTCCCCCCGACTCCTTCTCTGTGTAAGTATGGTATACACAGCCGTGTCGCACACCTCGGCCTGCTGACAGAGCGTGTGTGTGTGTGTTTTGTGTTTTCCAGTCAGCCGACAGAGTCTTGAGGTGTTGTTCTGTTGCTGTGCATCTTAAAGTCAACATGAAACTATCAAATCCACCCTGTTTACTGTCTTAATACATGTCCAAAAAAAAGAAACAAACCCAAAAAAGGGTTTCTTTATTAACCTCTCATCATAATTTCATAAATTGCTTTGCTGTTTTAATTGGAATTTTTCTAGGCCACTCGATATGGATTGTGCAGTTGTAAAAATGATGCATTTTAAGCATTCTAGCTAAGCTAAGCTAAGTTAAGCTATTGCAGATTGTTTGTAAAATCATTTACTGCTTGCAGGAATGAAAAAATAAAATTTTGTGACAAACTTGTGACAATAATTATGCATAATTATTCCTATATATATAAGTTCAGTACTGTCGAAACAATTAATTCAGCCATCAAAATAGATTTTAATGTTGCCATACTTCACCACAAAATGTCCTAATAAATAAAAAATAATTCAAATGACTAGTCATACTAGAAAGCAATACTAAAAATAAATAATAAAAATATTCACATGATAATTTAAATCTATTTACTTTGTAATGATAACATAATAAAATAAATAATTATTTATAATTTTTATATATTTTTTAAATTTTTATTATTTTTATTTTATATATATAATTTATATAATATATTATATATAATATATTTTTTATGTTATACCACTGACTATATGCACTGCACAAGTGGACAAATAATTATTACAAATTATTATTATTCAAATAGCTAAATACTTTATAAAATATTTTATAGAATGTTGCATAAATGATAGTAAATAATGATTCATTTGTATATGTCAAGGGTCAATCATGTTGACTTGTGTAAGGATGACAGAATTGGCCTAAACAGAGCAAACGGCCCCAGAAAGGATTTTTATTAATGTCTACAGTCCTTTCTGATCTTCAACTGTCCTTTTGTGAAACTCATTTTCACTTTTCCTTTAAGCTCCTCATCATCTGGGTTTAATACTTTATGTTCATTGTTTTCCATTACGATTATAAAGTCCTTTGCTTTCATTATCAGCAAGCAGAAGATAAAACCAAGAAAATGTCTGTTCCACCTCCACCTCTGTTGGTTCATATCTCACATGAATGCTTCTGTGTGGGATCAGTTCTTATTTCTCGCCGTTTGCACATCGCAGCCCTCATGCAGTCCCTGACCGTCTGCGACTGCGCGTGAACCGCATCATCCTGCAGGATTACGAGAGCATGCAGTTCGACAAGGAGCGTCTGCGTGACATCTGTAAGTTAGCCGCAACCTTTCCCACAATTCAGTTCATATTTCTTAATATAGTGCTGTTGTAGGAAGGGTGGATATGTGACTGGATGCCAACTCAGTGTGTGTGTGTGTGCTTGTTCAGCTACTCCTGTTGGCATCGTGGTGGTGAGAGGAGACTGTGACCTGGAAACCTGTCGACTGTACATTGACAGGCTTCAGGAGGTGAGCACTTCCCATGCTGCGCCTTTCAGTCTAAATTCACTAAATTCGCTTTTCAGCCGCATTCACTGAGGAATGACCATTTCACAAGATGTAAACAAAGCTGGCCCAGAAGCACTTCCTGTTTCAGTTTTTTAACACTACATAAAAGCTGGGATAAAATACAACCAACAGAACATTTAAAACTGAATCAAAAAGTTAAACAAACATCTTTGAGATGTTTTCTTTACATGTGAAATAAAGAAAACAGTTACAAACTGAAACAGGAAGTGTTTCTGGACCAGTGTTGTTTACATCTTTTGAAATGGTCTATACAATTACTGCCTGAAAACTTACATAAACAAGACAGATTCAGTTTTTCTGTTTTGCTGGGAAGTAAAAACTGTTGTTTCTGGTCCTGTGGTTTTTAGTCATTTCATTTGTATCATTTAACCTCAAACCATGCCACCATCATGTTAAACTTTTTTGCAATTACACATTTTTTTTTTTTTGTCTGTTGTTGACAGGATTTGCATCAAGCACCCTCTTCTGGTCACCGAGTGCACTACCAGGTAAACGCCTCCACAGGGTTGGACAAAATTCAGACAAACTCTGTTTTCACGCGGTACACCTTGTGGGATTCTTGTCTGTATTTATTGTCAGTATTTACTGTTATTTTTTTCCTGCATGTTACTGTTGTTTCCTGTGTTTTCTTTTAATCCATTTGCCATGCAATGTGCTAAAAATGACAATAAAGTTGATTTTAACTTCGGATATATAAATTCAATCCTGTCAAGACATTAATCCAGCCATTAAACTTCAACTGTGGTTAGTAAAATAGAAGTTATCTTATTTATACATAAATAAATGATACCTCAAAATACAGCATATTTTGTGTGTATGAGTGAATCATACTGAAATTCATAATGTTATTGAAATGTATAGGTATCAAATTCAGGAATTGAGTTATAAGCAGCATCATGTCAAACTATAAGAACACCTGTGATGTGTTTCTGTCTGTTCTCAGGATGAGAACACAGGTTTGGCTTGGCCGAGTTCAGCACACAGACTTTCATCAAACTGGAGCTTCCTAGACTGTGAGTCTCCACATCCTATTTTGTCTATACTGTCAATAAGAAGAGACATACCTCTGCAAGTAAAGTCAGTTTAAGTGCGTGTTAACACTTCATGTTCGGTTCTCTTGGCTATTTTAGGCTGCTTTCACACTTGGTTTGATTGTCTGGTCCGAACCAAATATACCAGATATACTCCAAAATACCATGTACATACAACAAACGCATTTAGGCCAGAAAACATCGTTTTTGATGTTCAATAAGACCAAATAAACATAATAATAGCTTTTTTCCTTTTTTTTAATCTTTTGGTTTGGTGTTAAAAAGGACTAGAGTAATCGCACCAGAGTTCATTTTAATGGAACTGAACCTGCCAAGTGTGAACACACCCTAACTGTTTAATGCCAGTTGAATAAAAGCACATCTGGCACTGACTTTATCGCCTCCTGCCTGGAGTGTACTGAGTTTTATAACCTCCACAGTAACACAGGAATGTGTTGTGATTTGTGTACTTCAATAAAGTATGTAATAATCATCACTTCACTCTAAATTATGTTTCCAGCTACATCAGCCGACCGCTTTTATCGCATAGACAAGGCTCAGGTATGATGATACTGCGTTATAATATGTATAGAAAATCAAAAAGATATTGGAAGCTGCATAATGTGCGCTTGTAATGTGTGAACCTACAGGAGCATCTTCACTTTGTGACTGAAATATGCCAGGATGAGGTTTTCATCCTGGACCACGAGGCCCCAGCGGTGAGCCAGGTCCGAGCTCCTGGAATGCCGGATGTGGTGGTGGAACCCAGTTCCAGGTGAGAATCATCATTACCTTACCTTTTATACCTCACTGCTCTGTGCCATAATGCCATTGTATGAACAAAGTTTACATTTGTATTTTTTGCTCATGTTTCCTTATTACAGTGTTCCCCTGACCTCAGATGAACAAGGTACAGTACAAACACAAATATTTCTTTGAAGTGGTAGAGAGACAGGAAGGATTTAGAAACTCTGGGAGTTTTTCCTGTCAGAAGTCATGGGTTAAACCCATTGGTGACATTCAGTTATCGCCACCTGAAATGTCTCAAATTCATGTCATAATTGCTAGGTACTTGCTATGCATGATTGTTACTCATACAATATCACGTGTTGACAATCTCAATTGTTTTTTAGCTCTTTTGTCCGCTGCTGTTAAAGGAGACCTGTCTGCGGTGAGTTTATATTTTATTTGAATGATTCTTTTTCTTGAAACTGAAAGTGAAAGAGTTTTCTAGAAGTGTGTTATCCCACATGACTCATCAGGGTGGTGCACAACATGCAGTGTAACTTGCGTAACTAGTAAAGCTTCTGTGGCAAACCAAAGTTTTTTTTGTGTGATTCAAACTCAAATGCTCTTGACTCATGATCTGTCCGCCGTTTAACAGATGCCGGGCTCCTGCGGCAGCGGGGTCAGTCTGTTAGTTCGGGACTCTATGGGCTGCACCGCTCTACACTTGGCCGCCCATCACGGTCACACGGAGGTTGTGAGTTTCATTCTAGAACACGGTGAGTGTTGGAACGAGCCTCTGGACACGCACCCTCCTGTGTTTGCGGACTCAAGGTTCAAAGTTTGTGTGTTACATGCTCAACTGGGAGGGAAGGGAGTTTTGTTTCCCGTTTTAGATACCATCACATGTCTAAGAGAACCAAAACCAAAGCCAGCTTAGAAGTAAATATCCATTTCTAAATAAATAATGGGCACAAAATGCATCTTGAAATGCACTTGTTTTTTTTTTTAAAGAAAGAAAGTACAGGCACACTTTTAAAACAAAAACCTTTCAAATCTCAAGTGACATTTTTAAATATGGCCTAAATGTCAGGATAGTTTGTGGAAAATAAAATAATATTTTAAACATGTATTAAATGTCTAAATAGTTTTTGGGGCATCAAAAAAAAAATACTAATTTATTTTTGGATCATATCCATATATATATATTAGGGATGCACCTAAATGAAAATTCTGGGCCTGAAACTGAAACCTAAAATTACACCACACCAATAATTTTACTATTAGATTTGTAATTAAATTCAGTCATTTTTTACACTTTTATTTAACACAAAATTTGGGCATAAAATAGGGCTATATTAGAATAATATTATATCAACAGATTAATATTAGCGGAACATTGAGCAGTCACTTTTAAGCTGTACAAACTTACAAAACATGGTATTTATATCAAATCTATCCTCACTCACATGCAGTTCTGTTTCTTTCAGGGTCAAAGCTGATGTTGGATTTAACTGAGAAAGACACGTACGTACTTGTGGTTTGATCTATTTATTTGCATCATAGAACCGGTCATTTCCAGTAAACAAGCATTTCATTTTTCAGAGGTGACACTGCACTGCACAAAGCAGCATCCCAGCAGCACCGTGAGGTATGCAGACGTCTGCTGGAGGCTGGGGCTTCCCTTAGCAAAACAAACTTCCTGGTGAGAATCTCCTCTTTTCCTCTTCGTTTCTCTAGATTGTGCAAGAAATAGTAGCGCTAGTGTATAAACACAACTATGCATGCTCTGGTAGTCACATTTTTTGCCATTGTGCTTTTAGGGAAAAACTCCCAAGGATTGTGCCCTGGATACCGGGAACTTGGAGTTGGCGTCCCTCCTGGAGAGCCAGCCGGTAGATGAGCCCGCGGCACACGAGGATCTGGAGACGGCTGTATGAACAGGCTCACACGCTTAGTGTTAGGAAGAATTGTACCCACAGAAAGTGGCTGTCGGCACTCCTCCACGCGCCTGCTCACACTCGAACGAGAGAGCTTGAGGGGGGGAAGAGAAAGAGAGGTGTATCGAGAGCGCCTCGGGCTGAGAAAGTCCTCTGCGAACAGGAAAATGTCTAGCTGTTGTTTTTCCACTGATGTCGCTGTGGGTTTTTTTTTAATTTTAGGCTTTGACCTAGCATTTATTTATTGCTCTTATTTATTACATCTATTTATTCAAAGATGGATTGGGTTTTGCTGCGTCAACAGACACAAAAGACGTTTAAACATGTTGTGTGCCAAAGACACACAGACAGGAAAAACATCATCTGCTCCTGAAGAGGGTCGTCATTGGTTCACTTCAGAGTTTGTTTGCAGGAGGAGTTTTCACAGCGGACAAAATAGCTCCAGAGATGTTAAAGTGGACATCTACAGTACATAACTACAGACTTCACACAATCTGTTTCCTTCTCAGTTGTTTGTGTGCCGTTACAGTGGCGTGATTGTGAAATTATCTTATGAGAAAACATCTGAGCCATTTTCAATGCAATATGAATGGATGACATTTGTGCATTTCTCTATTTATTATTACATTACATTAATGTTTCAAGACAAGCAAAGGAACCGGATGCATTTTTTCCATTGATGGCAGCTGATTTATGGCTCCATTATAAGGTTGTGTTTGACAGCACTGGCCTGCGAGAAGAATGACTAAACCAAATGAACGCGAGAAGGACACTGACGAGAGTTGCGTGGTATTTTGAACACTTCTGTAACATTACCTAGTCCCATGTCAAATCACTCATGACGGGAAATGCATGAAAACGGCTGCCTGTAGGATCACGCTGAGCCTCTGAGATCCATTTACATACGAGTGATCTGCTGTGTCATCTTGTATTATCAGTTGAGATTTGAACACATTATTGTGCATGGAATTTTGTTACCTCTCTGGATGTTTCTACCCCTCAGTGATTATGTAATGAAATGGCATTATTTCTTTTCAATTTTTTAATTTATATAAAAATTGTTCAGTGGTTGTATTTTGCTTTTTTATCTTTTAAAAGATGGGACTACTTGAATGTTTTAGTTTCTTCTAATTTCTGAATATATTTTAGGTGTGTATGAGGTCGCGGGTTGAGTAGAAGTGATGGATATGTGGAGATGTGACATGTTGCACAATCTCAAAATCGGGAATGTTTACTCATTAAAAGGCAGTCGGATGGAAAGCACCAGTGTTTTGTGTGTTTCATGGAAATTCCTAGATGTACCTGATGTTAAAGAAACTACTGTAACAAAAATAAATAACATGCATTGTCTGCACTCTTGACTCAACTGATCCCAAGTATGAACCATTCATTCTCATTTGCCCTTTAAGGTCTCTTTTTAATGGATGGATCACCCCAAAATTAAAGTTTGACAACACACAAAAAAGTGTTTAGCATCACCATGTTCATTCCATGCCAATGAATTAACTGAGAAAGTTAATATAAAGAAATAATATAAAGCATTGAAAACGAATAAAAAGCTTGTCATTTTGCAGTCTAAGCTGTATGATTAATAATTAGAGGGAAATCAATGAATCGTGTGGTTTGAATGAAACTGTTTTTGTTGATTCATTGCGTGTGTGACTCACCGTGCGTCATCACGCAGTGTTTGGCCCCGCCCAATCGCGTAAGTTATATTATGCTGAACTTTTTACAACCCTCTGAAACATCACAGACTGAAAGCAAAGAGTCATGTAAGTGTTTTAACTTTCAATATATTTATTCACATAGATAAAACTTTAATAGAGACTGTCTCAGAATTGTGTCTTGTTTTTCTTAAAGAGGATTAAGTAGCCTACATTTGCCGGTTTACACTTCCGTGACTTCAGTCAGTTTAGATAGAAATATGTCAAGAGAGCTCAAAATATTTTGTCATGCGTGTGATTTGGATCTAAACTTAATGGAAATGTCGGAAGTAAAAGGGAAACAAACAAACAAACGTCTCGTAATGGAGAAGTTTGAGGAACATGTCCAGACACATTCACTCTATTTACAAAGCGACCGCGACTTCATTAACATTATACGATAATGAACCAAATCTAACTTAATGTGTCATTTTCATTAATAAAAATTATAGCTGAAATCATTTCATTGTAAAATGAAATGTAAGCTAAAGAAATATTCATGGTAAATACGCTTAAGCTCTAGACTTCCATTGCAAGTACAGTAATACAGTATATATATTCTTAGTATCATATTAGTATCTTCTCAAAATGAAACTTGGATATATTTTAGATTAACGTTAGTCAATGTGCTGCTTGTGTAGCAGTTTATATTTACTGTCCTCTGAAAATATCTCAACATACAGCCATTATTGTTAAAATAGCTGGCAACAAAAGTGAGTACACCCTAAGTGATAATAGCTGTACATCGTTTATCCATGCATTAATGTTTTAGTTCGTTTTTCCAAACAGTTTTTAAAGTCAAATTAGAATACTAGCTCTTATTTTTACTTTAAAAACTTTAGGATTTCGTCACGGTTGAATTTTAAAACTGTTAAAAGTTAAATTAAGCCCCTGGTTTTTAAGTTATAGGTTTGTTCAGTCATGTTTCCTCATGGAAAGTTTTACAGACAAATAACGTTAAATGAATAGGAATTTGAAAAATGTGTAAAATGATGTATATCCACAAGAGCTGATGACTCCATTCATACCAGAGGCCTTTAGAAATCCGTATTATAGTACGTAATGTGGTGTGTTACACAATTAATAATACTGTTCAGTTAATGAAAGTTATACTGAGTGCACCTCTATAAAGGTGAGGTTTGAACCAAGTGTTTTGATGAAGTTTTGATAACTGACCAGGGCCCAGGAGCAAAGCAGTGGCGAAGTCCAGATTCCTGCGGTGGACAGTCTGGAGTTCAGACTCCTTATGTCGTACGCCCGCAAGAGACGACCCATGGACACCAGTCTGCAGCAGGACATCCCAGAGAAAGAGCCATCTGAAAAAAGAAGTAGCAAAACACACAAAAAGAAGAAATTGAGATTTTCTTTCATTACAAAATGTATTAAACCCAAGACAGATGATACACCTGAACCACAGCAAGCGGCGCTAGGTGAGAGGGAAATATATTATTGACCTTCAAATGCGTGTCAAACATTCTCTATAAAGTGAGATTTTGGAGATTCGAGTCGAGTGTATGATGTGCTATCATCTCTTCTTGCAGATTCAGATGAGGGGAAAGTGGATGAGGTGGAAAACCTGGTCTGTGAATTGACAGAGATATCAGATTCTGTGCACTTCACTTCAAGTGAAATAGAATCAGATTGTGATGGTGAGCTCATTCTTCTCTTGATTTCTGTATCCGATCTAAGTATAAGTGGTCACCGAGTTGCTTCGTTCAGAGACGATTGCAAACTGAACTTCTCATTCCTGAATCGGTTGTCTCTGCAGATGTTGTGCAAAGGCTGGCGGAGATCCTCAGAGTACATGGCGATGAGCTGGATGAAAAGGTCAGTGGAATGATGTCATTTAATGAGATGTTGTACCTGACCACCAGGTGTCTCCGCACACACAGTTACCTGCTGTCGAATTGTGCCTATTTTGTAGTACATCATGTTTTTCTATACATTTATTTAAAAAATAAACTGTCATTTGATTCCAAAAGTCTTCAGACAACATTAATAATATTATAATTCATCTCAATGTTTCAAGTTAATTTTTTACTGTGCTGTTTTGATGTACTTTGTAATGGGGAAAATTGAAGGGAACTGCACAATAGAGGTGTTTAACTATCTGTGAAAGACTTTGACTTTGTAATATCCATAATAGACTTTACATTTGAACAATCAAATATTAAAAAGTCATTTTTAGTATCTGTTAGCTGCAAAGCTTAATTATTAAAAAACATTTTGATACTACAAAAAAAAAAAAAAAAAAAAAAAAAGATGTTAAATGTCAAATCACTATTTGCCTCAATTTCAATGGCAGGCCTATCTGGCTAACCAAATGTTATTTTTCTTGATAAGGTTAACCTCATTTTAATATTTATTTACATTTTTTATTTATTAACAGCTTCAGTTGCTCTGTCCAAATATTTTCAATGTTTGTTTTTCTGAGGTTGCGAATTAGCCTGAGTTTTGTTATTTAATTGTTTTTGTTAATAAATTAGTCCGCTGCACATAGATCCTGCTTATCATCCCTACTGCAACCATAATGTAAAATCTATAGATTGATATAAATAACATACTACATGTAAAAATCTCTTCTGTTTTATCTCTGAACCTCTGCTGCAGATTAAGAAAGACAAGGCCTTGTATGAAACGCTGCAGTCCTCGACTTTCAAGTACAGCTTCTTCAAGAAAGTGATGGATGCTGTCTGTCGAAGTGTCACCTTAGACCAGCCAACAGAAGGCCAGAAAGTTGACGTGGCTCTGATTTGTGAAGCCACCAGTCAGCTCTATGGCGTCAACCACCATCCAATGAACCGTGTGCTGGGCTTCGGTGCCAAGTATCTACAGGAAAATTACTCCAAGTGGATTAGCAGAAACATGCATGCAGGCAATGTAAGTATCTCAATGACATCTGACCTTATAACACTTACAAAAACAGGATGAATCTTTAGTCACAGTGCCATTTTCCCTCTCACAGGGAGAAGTTGAAGATGAATCCAAAGAGGAAGTCCAGTGAGCTTACGCAATGATTACAGACGTCTTTCTCAGGGGCACAGTCACTTTATTCACTAGAAAAAAAAGAGATTTTCTAGTGTATCAGCAGGGATCTAGTACTTTTTCTTCACTAGGTCCTGGAACACCTGAGGCCAAAAAAGAGGAAATCGCTTATTGAGCCAAATATAAATGCATCTACACCAAACCTCATTAAAAGTGCTATGGATACTGTCTCAAAGCATTACATGCTTATGCTTCGATCATGTTTATGCTTTGCATCATTCCTGACTGTATGTACTTTATCATATTTAGCTGAACTAGTAAACTTTTTTTTATTTATACATCCAAATTGTTAATATTAATTGTAATTTTTCTTTTTGTTTAGAAATGAACATATTTCAGGTACTTTAGTGTCTAGAATGAAACTCATTAAGAGGATAGGAAAAAGTTTTGTCTAAATAATGTATTTTTTTCAATGTTATGAAATAAACAACTTTGACAATATAAGTAAATTTGGCTGTTTTCTTTATTACACTATATGACATGGTAAAAATATGTGGAACAACTTTTATATATAATAGACTTACCTTTCAAGGAGTTGAGATGATATCTCCACATGCTGTCTGCACACTTTTAGAGTATTTTATCAGTGAAAGATCATTGATTAACCCTTTGGGTTTGAATTAATTGGGTTTTTTAATTTAAATATAGTCTGTATTCAAGTGTTAGTAATTAAGTTTATCATTTTTATTCACATATTACACATTTCATGTGTAGTTCATCAAGTCAAACTAGCAATGTTTTCTTGGAAACTAGCTGAAGCAAAGTCGTTTTAAATTTTATTAGAGCTAAAGTTTATTTATGTATAGTTTATTATATCATGACGAATTGTATGGTTTTAGTTAATCTTGCTTCTAGTAAACTGATTTGATCTATTAACGGTGGGTGTGTGCGCGAGTGCGCGCAGCTCAGGTGAAACATGAGACGCGCGTGCACCTGTCTTACCTGCTTGAGCACCAATCCTCCGTCTTAGAGAACCAGGCGAAATTCTCTCGAAGCCTGAGAAATGTCTCATCACAAACCTCCAAGAATAGATCTACAGGTGTTTCTGCGTTTCCAATGGCATGATGCATCACAGTAGGAAGTACTCGCCACCGCGCCACTGCGTCCTCGGGACGCCTCTAGTTGTGCCTCAGCTGAACCGATTACCGACCTTTCGGGTGGAAGAAGCCAACCCGATGGAGAAGAATTCACCGAAAGCCAAATCCAGAATGCGCAACGCGAAGGTGAAGGCGGTGAAGAGAGCCCCGTCTCCCCAAAGACCACGCGTCTCTCCAAAACCCGTTCAAAGCGACGCGCTACTACCGAAGGTGGCGGAGAACGGTGGAGCCGGACAGCGCTCTCGAAAGAGGGGCTTCAAACCCCCTGATGTGAGGACGATATTCGACCCACGCGTAAAAGTGGAGAGAGGAGAAGGACACTCGTTTTGTGAGGACGCGACGTACGCTTGGTGCGATGTGTGTTTCTCGTATATCTTTCAAGATGGCTTGACCTGCACAGGTGAGAACTTTATATATTAGATTTCTACAGATTTTATCATTAAATGTATAGCTACAGAGTGGTCAATATCAAACAATGTTTTTGTTGTTGTTGTTGAATTAGTTTAGACAAGGTCAATTCATACTTTGCTGTTGATTCAAGGGGAATGAACTTGTTGAACTGTTACTTTGGAAAAAAAATTGGCAGTTAAATGGAATTATTATAGGAATAATATTTCATAAACAATAAACTCATAACTGCATGTTCTTGATCTTCCTCACACACCACACGCTCATCTACAGGCATGTGGATGGACTGGTTTGGGTTTATAATTCAATGAGTTGCACCTTCAGCACCCACATTTACAGTACATGTCACAAATATGTCTAATCATACTTGGCAATGCGGAAGTCAGGCCTGTACATACTCATCATTCATTTCAAGTTATAGGCACACTGAACATTTTTGCACCTGAAATGGTCACTGACAGTGGATGATTGACATTTTCATCCCTGAATGAAAGCCTTGCATGGATTCAGTAGTGAAAATATTCTTAAAAGTCATATGCAAAGCAGCTTCCCACAACCAAATTTGTATTGCCATCTCATAGGAAAATATGACAGTAGAGATGGCTAGAAGTGAATTGCAAGTGTATTTTTGGTTAAAATGACCCGAATGTCCCTCAATTCATTCTCCTAATATGGCTCTCTGACAAGCTTGTCTGAGCTGCAATTGTGCAAAGGTTGTCCATTCACAAGGGTTAACTCAAATGGAACAACTGGACAAAGGTAAGTTTCACTGATCTTCTTGCTTGAGTTAAATGACCAGGTAATCGAGAAAGAGAGTTAGGTTGAATAGGTTGAAAACCTGTTTTTAGAGCTGACCTTTAATTCACTCTAATAAATAAATAAATATATGTATATATGATTACATAAATGTGAATATGCTCTTTTATTTTAAATTGGAAAATGTGCATGAAACGTGATCCATGACAGATTCCTTCATTTGTAACTTGTGTTTTTGCCACTTTTAGTATCAAGAATGAACTGTAATGGAGTTTTCTAATGGTCAAATGATTTAATGAATCTTGAATGCAGTGAAAGTAAAACGTTATTCAGCCTATTATCTGTTTCTAGTGTAGCATCTGTAGGATTTAATTCACTTCACTGCAAATAATTGTCTGTAGTACGGTATACCTAAGCTAAAGTTCAACAAAGATGACTTTTTTCCACCTTTGTGGGTCTCACAACATTTTTGGCCTTTGTAGCCGGACTGTATTGTGTCCTGCTATTTGACACCCACCTGTTCGCTCCCCTAATGTCCATCTGTCTGTTTGTGTAGTGGCAGTGACAGTGTGTCTTGAGAAGGCACACCGTCCTGTCACAGCAAAACCATGGCTCACAATGGGCTTCCCCTCAACCAGCTGACAGTGGCAGGGGAACCTCGGGGGTCAGTGGGACAACTGCGCACACACTGGAGCAGGGGCTTCATGGTTAGTGATGCAGGTTCAGTGCTGAAGGGAACATCTTTCAGCCAGTCAATGCTCAGGGGTTGAAGTGAGACTCGATGTTGTTCTGGTCGGGCAGTGGACTGTAAGTCATGGGTCTGAGGAAAGGGTTCGGAAGAACTTTAGGAAGACTTATCGGAATCCTTTATCGCCTTCCGAAAGTGATGCGGCGCTCCGGTCGACTGGAAGTTAGTCTGCTGTGGACGTCATCCGGTGGGTCCAGATCTCTTTGGCTTTTTTGTAGTTTTATCCTCAGACAAATGGAAGTTAGATGACACTGTCACACTGAGCAGTGCAAAGTCCCTGATTTATGGAACAATGGGGACAGATATTAATGCAATTTCTAGTACAAACCATGCCGTTTTTGTCTTAAAAATGTAATTACTGTAATAAAAAGCAGTTTTCATTACTAATCTGTGTGTTTAGTCAACTATTGGCGTTAACTCTTTTGCATATGTGCGTGCATTTGCAAAACTCACCGTCATGATGCTTGGTTGATGTGCATGGTTTAGTTCATTGATATGAGGTTGATTACTGGCAAGTGAAAAGAGACATTCTCCAATGGAAATTATTTTAGGCCTAAACTTAACTAAGCTGGTCTTCATTCAACTGAATCTAAACTGTGATGTTCAGCTGTGCCACAGTAGCATAGCAAACTTACTGTGGTCTGAGATTGTTGGTCATAAAGGGGGTGAATGGAATAAGACAGAGTCTATTATTCAGCACATCTGCTAACGTGTTCATCTTCTTCAGCACTGACATGTGTTGCTCTCACTCACCAACTATTGTACTAGACAGTGATTGTTGTGGACTATTGTTGTTGTATTTTGTGTGTGGGATCATTGTGTATACGTTGTGTTTCTATGGGCCGTGGTGTCTCACAGTGACCTCACAGTTTTCCCCACCGAGCAAACACAGACCAGAGCACTAAAAACATCCGCTCGCCGTCCCGCTGTGAAGGACAGAGCCGAGTCTAAACAGTTGAAGAGCTTCACGATAACACGGCAGATAGTTTGTCAGTTTAACATCCGTCGAATGAACGGCTTAAGTAATGAAAACTGATTGCAAGAGCATGGAGTGTTTTCTTGACTTTTTGTCACGGGCAGGTGTTGTCGTGACCTCGGGACGGTGGTGTGTGTTGTTTCAGGGGTCTGATCTAATCCCAGCGTGGAGCCGAGTTGGAATGGAGACGAACAGAAAGCAACATGAGAATCTCTATTCTTATCTTGTTTCTAAAACAGCACAGATACACTGAAACAATAGTTATCTACTGTACGTGATCGACTGCGCAAGGACAGGCTAGGCTACTTGTTCACAGACTTTATTGTTTTGGGAGTCTGATATGAGAGAGACATTTGACAAGGAAATGGCATCATTAAAAATAAGCAACATCATATTGCTCATTATACAAAAAAAGTAAGTTCATTTTATTAAGTATACTGAAGTACATTTTATGTAAGTATAATGTACTAGTAGTATACTTGTACTGTAAGTGTACTATTTCAATAATGGGTCTAAACCCACTTTTTAGTGTATAAAGTACACTTTTAAGGGTGACAGTAGTAGTACACAACTACGTTTTTCGTTTATTACAAGTGAACTGCACTTTAAGTAGATTTGAAGTAAAATTTGAAGTTCCTATGTGCAGTGGACTGCATAAAAAATCACATCAGAATTAAACAAATATGTACTCTCTATAAAGCAATATTTTCAAACAATGTTAGTTAATGAGACAGTATGGTAAACAGTATTTAATAGGGTCAATCAAAAGAGTATACAAGCCAAACATACCTATTTATACTTTTAAGTATGTTTCAATCAATATTTTAAATATACAGTAGGCCAATATACTTTACTGTCAGTATAATACTGAAGTGTAATTTTTCTAATGTTTCTGAAAAGCATAAAAAGCAGATTCAAATCTTATTTTAATTTTAAAAGAGGTATACTTCTTTTTTTTGGAAGGGTGACAAATATAATTTTTTTCAGTTTGTGGAACATTTTATCCAATACAAAAAGGGTTTACAAATGTTTTATGCTTTAACATGCTGCTTCACATTGTATTTTTCTGGCACTCTTTTTTGTGAGGATGGAATAAGGATTATATGGAAAAGTGAAGTAAAAACACATCCACCTGTCCAGAATAAACAGCTGTTAAATGAGGGAGTAAAAAACACCTGGTTCATGCTCACAAACGGCCTGTAGTGACACCAGAAGCTGCGTTTTATCTGGCTTAATACTTAGAATTGACCGTATGTTTATTGGGATGCTGCATATATTTTCTTTTAGAGTGTTAATGAAATCAAATGAACCGTAATAATATTTCATTATGAGGGTGGTAAAAATTTAGAAAGTTAGACTGCTGTGGGAATGACGGTTTTGTCGGAGTGTGTCTGTGTTATATGAGCTGTCTGCTGTCGGTAATGTGTTTGTGTAGGAAACATTTAAGAACTTGAATGACTTGTTCTCTGTCAACATGCAAAGTTTTAGAGACAGAGTCCCAAATATTGCACCGTCACGCCACAGTCTGGATAGAGGACAGTATTCTGTGTGTGTGTTTTGCTCCTCGAGCAGGTCCTGATCGATTGCGCCGTCCCTCATTACGGGGAGTGCAATTAAGGAAGAGGCAGGTCTGCACTTCCCACCCGCCCCAGAGACCAACAGATTGTGTGTGTGTGTGCATACATTAGCTCAGTTATACACAGACAAGACCGCAGCTCTGTGCAAAGAATGGCACTTTAAGCAACCATTACCCATCATGCCCCAGTATTAAAGATCCATTTTCATCACACTCCTGTCATTGCTCATCCTCAGTGTCTTTCTGCTCTCTGCTGATCTTTAGAGCAGCGTTCAATCAGAGATGATAAGATGTAACTTTGTCCTATATGTCTAAAATTCTTAAGGAGAAATAAAAAGACACATGAGATCAACAATGAGCGTTTGACGTATGATATGAATGTGGACCGCTTAGCTCACATACTTTGGGCTTTGAAGACATTGAGAAATGTTTAAGATGCTGGCTTCTGATTACAAACTTTGGGTAATCTGAGCACAGTTTGAGATGTTGGAGATCCCTTCTGAAAGTCATGTGAGTTTGTTGGGGAATATTTTCTCTCCATTTAATCCTGTGGCTGTCTAGAATAAATATTTAAGATATTAACACGATCATATTAGGGATTTTCCTTTACTAGTCTGTTCCAGGGGCTGAGATTAAATCTGTGTATTTAATGGATAATAGCTAGAATGTGTAGGACTTAGATGGCTGTCAGTATGAGAACAGTAAAAGTAATGATCGGTTTAATTGTTTAATAATTCTGAATATTAAGGTGATGTTCATTTACAAAGTGTTTCCCTCATCACCTTTACTGTAAGTGTCCATCACTCTCTGAGAAAAATGTTCATCATTTGACAGTCAAATCAATCGACTCAGCACACACACATACACAGAGAGAGAGAGAGAGAGAGAGAGAGTTGCCTAGGAGATTGCATGGGCGAGAGACAAATAAGTTTGTCTGCCTGTTCTGAGAGTGGACTGCACAGGATGAGCATTTGTGTTTCTGATGGCATGCTGTGAGTTAAGCTTTCGAGACAGAAAGCGTCATCACTCGTATGCTTGAGTGGGATGGGAGCAGCATTCTGCAAACTTTATGGCAAAATTACTCAGCAAGTCAAGTCTCAATCTTCAGGTAGGTCAGCAATGGGAACTGAGATTGGGATTTTGAAAGGCATTGAACAATCCTTTATGATATTAACGTTTGCATGAATAAGCAAGTGTGGTTAGGCGTCATGTTTTCTGCGAACATTGGCTCTAAGTGAGGATTAAAAATCAGGTGATGCTCTTTATTAATTATCCATCCCATGCCGATGAGTTTAGTTTCATTTCAGCATCAGAAAACATTCTTATATAAAATAAAGAATGCAAAATATTCTTATGCATGTGTAAGTATGCATACCTTTAAGTCAGAAGTTTTCACAAGCAATAAATCTGATATAAACATGTGAAACACATCACTGCAAAGATTGACCTTATTTTAACAATGGATTGTTGAATTCTTTTAAATTGTCTTAATGTGTTGGTAATTTCTTACATCTTAAACACGTGATTATACTTTTCTACATTAAAAATTTGCATGTGCGGCACTTTTTTGCAAACCAATATTTCCATTTAGCCCACCAGAAAACCCATCGTATTTCACTAAATCTCCTTTTAAAACAAATGATGCAGGCTTTTGTTTCCCCTAACACCTTCAGTGGTAAAACCACTCAAAACACTTTGCTCTAGCAAATATGAACTTTTTGACTTTTTACAAATGTACTACATTGTTATTAGATTGTGGCAGTTCAGTTTTAGGTATAAAAGTTTTAAAAGAGTATTATTTGAAGCATATTTTAACTGCTGTCTGGTCATGTTTCCTCTCCTCCAGGTTGCAAATACACATGTCATGCTCAGTGCCGTGACCAGGTGGCGCTAGACTGCCATCAGAACGGATCCGTCAACGGCTGCCCACTCAGTGCTCTTGCTCAGGACCATCTGAACAACAACCAGTCCTCACACAGCGTGAGTACAGAGATTATTTGTGCGTGCTTTCACGTTTGCATGCACATTCAGTTCAATCTAAATTGAAATACAGAAGTGAAACTCTTAGAGAATCACAGACATGGTTAGGTGTGACCACAGGGGGGAGAACAATCCCAGATACAGTACATGACCTAAACTAGTCTCTTTTAGTATTGCTGTAAATGTACACTGAGCAATGTTATATTCATTCTTGGTCAACTTGTGTGTTATTTAAATCTTCATTGGGAGATAATAGATTTATGGAGAAGCATATAGTTTTTTAGTACAGACATTAGCTGAGATCAATTATTTCTACTACAAAATTGATTCATTGAGTGGTTTTGATCATAGTTTGGTCATACTAATTATCGCTTTTCTTTAGTCTTCACTTAGACCTGTTTAATTGAATGGTATGAGTTAGCATAAGGATGATACACTGTTATTTAATTTAGCTATGTGAGCACACACACACACTGATTCCCATTGCACTTGGCATGGCACTAACAATAGCAGGATATTACTCTTGGGCAGAATTCCTCTGGTCCCCATAGTGTCCAGTTTTGTTCTCATGTGCCTGCGCTAGTTTAAAACTATCACTCCCAACGCTCTGTAAACTGTGCAGTATGAATGAAAGACGAGCAGTGTGTGTGTGACCTGGCGGGGTCAACACACAAGCTAGTGTGGTATGTGTGCTATACACACTAATCCAGGTCAGTTTAAGCATAATTCATGTAATTTTATAGTATTAAAACAGTTGCATTCCTTGTATTCAGCTGGTTGAGGTTGATATGGGATTTAAAGTAATTAGTAAAAAGTAATTAAATACTTTATCACTAATTAGTAACTAGTAATTAATTACTTTTTTAGAGTAAATTACCCAACTCAACTGGCTGTTATGTCTGTCGTTTTTGTGACATATACCACATATTAAATGTACGTGAATGCACGATGGTGCCATTAATCACATTATGCTGTTAGTTTATTTGTATTATGGATGTTTAGTAGGTAGTGGACTGTTAGAAGGTGCCGTATCGTGTGTGTGAGGTCTGAAGTTGGTTCGTTGGTAATTTGGGATTAAACATGGGTGTGTACATTCTCATAGGAGAGTGAGGAACCAGCTGTCTGTGTCAGTCCAAACATGAACGAGTCTAACATTCATTTTAGTGTGCGAGTGTTTGACTCTTCATATAGACCCAACATTCCAGACCAGAAGCCCCCTCCCCCTGAAGACAGTCGGTTGAGTCAGCCACGTTACACAGGGCCAGACAAGGTCACACACACGCTGACGGTTGAGAGAGGGATGTAGGGAGGACAGGGTGTCTCTGTAACACCCACTCAATAATTCAAAAACAGACAACTGATAAAATACAAGAGAAAAATGACATCAAAACATAACTGTCACGGGTGTGGTTCAGGCAAGGAGCACGAGGAGACCGGAGTATCGGATATAGATTACTTTTTAATCACAAACAGGCAGGAAGACAGGAGTACAGGGCCACACGGGCTAACAACAAACATCGACCGACAATGAAGGACAGAAACTGAGGAGGCTAAATACACAAAGGAATCAAACTAATGAGGTGCAAACAGGTGAAAATGATGAATGGACGAGGAACAGGTGGCTGATGAGGGAGTGAGTTCATTAGGGGAAACAAGAGGATCCTGGGAAGTGTAGTGCTGAAGACGAGACAGACTGGTGCAGACGAGGGCTGTGACAGAACTCCCCCCTCCCGGAAGGCGTGACCTCACGCCGTAGCACAGAGGAAGGAGGGGGGAAGAACTGAGGGCAGAGTAGGGCGTGGCCAGGGCGGAGCAGGTTGAGGGCGTGGCGGAGCAGGCTGAAGGCGTGGCCAGGGCGGAGCAGGTTGAGGGCGTGGCGGAGCAGGCTGAAGGCGTGGCCAGGGCGGAGCAGGCTGAAGGCTTGGCCGAGCAGGTTGAAGGCGTGGCCAGGGCGGAGCAGGCTGAGGGCGTGGTGGAGCAGGCTGAAGGCGTGGCCACGGTGGTGAAGACCCTTCAGGCAGCCACGGTGGAGAAGACCCTTCAGGCGGCCACGGTGGAGAAGACCCCTCAGGCGGCCACGGCGGAGAAGACCCCTCAGGCGGCCACGGCGGAGCAGGCTGACAGCGAGACCAGGGCAGAGCAGGCTGAGAGTGAGACCAGGGCAGAGCAGGTTGAGGATGAGACCAGGGCAGAGCAGGTTGAGGATGCGACCAGGGGAGAGCAGATGGAGGATGAGACCAGGGCGGAGCAGATGGAGGGAGGACCCCTGGTGGCGGCGATGGAAGCTTGGCTAACGCCACCAGGGGGCCGACTGACAGGGGCGGAGCAGATGGGAGAGGAGACCAGGGTGAAGCAGAGGGACTGACGACATCGGGTGCTGAGGAGGGACCGAGGGACCATGGGGACACCGCAGGCTCAGGTGACTGAAGTGACGACAGGGGTACAGAGGGACACGGTGAGGCCAAGGGGAGTGAGGGCTGACGGGTGACTGGAGGGAGTGAGGAGTCCGACTGAACCGGGGGGGTGGAATGACGGGACGAAGGCAGAGGATGGAAGTCCAGAGGTGAAGGGAGGATGGCGAGGGAGCGAAGGGAATCCGGAGGGGCGAGGGAGCCTGGTCGAGCTGGTGGACTGAGGGACCATGGAGGAACTGAGGGAGGTAAGAGCCACGGGGGAGCTGATGGGACGAGGGGCCGAGGAAGTGTCCAGGTGGAGGAGGTGTGAGGCGAGAACCGAGGATCCAGTGACCAGGCTGGGTCAGGGTAGCAGGCAGACGGAAGGGCTGACGGATGACTGATGGGAGGAGGCGGGAGAGGGAGGCTGGGTGGGATCCTGGTCTCAGGTGCAGGCTGGACGGTCTCCGGCGCTGGCTGGACGGTCTCGGGCTCTGGCTGGACGGTCTCCGGCGCTGGCTGGACGGTCTCCGGCGCTGGCTGGACGGTCTCGGGCTCTGGCTGGACGGTCTCCGGCGCTGGCTGGACGGTCTCCGGCTCTGGCTGGACGGTCTCGGGCTCTGGCTGGACGGTCGCGGGCGCTGGCTGGACGGTCTCTGGCGCAGGCTGGACGGTCTCGGGCTCTGGCTGGACGGTCTCGGGCTCAGGCTGGATGGTCTCGGGCTCTGGCTGGACGGTCGCGGGCGCTGGCTGGACGGTCTCTGGCGCAGGCTGGACGGTCTCGGGCTCAGGCTGGACGGTCTCGGGCGCAGGCTGGACGGTCTCGGGCTCTGGCTGGACGGTCTCGGGCACTGGCTGGATGGTCTCGGGCTCTGGCTGGACGGTCTCGGGCTCTGGCTGGACGGTCTCGGGCTCTGGCTGGACGGTCTCGGGCTCTGGCTGGACGGTCTTGGGCTCTGGCTGGACGGTCTCTGGCTCTGGCTGGACGGTCGCGGGCGCTGGCTGGACGGTCTCTGGCGCAGGCTGGACGGTCTCGGGCTCAGGCTGGACGGTCTCGGGCGCAGGCTGGACGGTCTCGGGCTCTGGCTGGACGGTCGCGGGCTCTGGCTGGACGGTCTCGGGCTCTGGCTGGACGGTCTCGGGCTCTGGAGGGCTGGAAGGGACCAGCGATGAGGAGAGGTCGGGCTCAGGAGGGCTGGACGGGACCAGCGATGAGGAGAGTTCGGGCTCAGGAGGGCTGGACGGGACCAGCGATGAGGAGGCTTCGGGCTCAGGAGGGCTGGACGGGACCAGCGATGAGGAAAGTTCGGGCTCAGGAGGGCTGGACGGGACCAGCGATGAGGAAGGTTCAGGCTTTGGAGTGGTGCTGGTGACTTCCTCCACCGTGAATGGAGATTCACAGCACACCAGCACCCACTCCACACAGGCGGCTAAAGTCTCTTCTGGACCGCTCCCTGGGAGGCGTGCCCGGGACCGCTCGCTGAGGCTGGCGATGTAGAAATCACACAGCGAGCGGTCCGAATAGTGTGTGAGGCACGCCAGCTCCAGAAAATCCCTGGTATGGGACTCCAGGGAGCGGTTTTCCTGTTCCAGACAGAGGAGGGCTACTGCTGGAAGGTCCATCTTACTTCTCTTTGCGGTCGGTCGATCTGTCACGGGTGTGGTTCAGGCAAGGAGCACGAGGAGACCGGAGTATCGGATATAGATTACTTTTTAATCACAAACAGGCAGGAAGACAGGAGTACAGGGCCACACGGGCTAACAACAAACATCGACCGACAATGAAGGACAGAAACTGAGGAGGCTAAATACACAAAGGAATCAAACTAATGAGGTGCAAACAGGTGAAAATGATGAATGGACGAGGAACAGGTGGCTGATGAGGGAGTGAGTTCATTAGGGGAAACAAGAGGATCCTGGGAAGTGTAGTGCTGAAGACGAGACAGACTGGTGCAGACGAGGGCTGTGACAATAACATCAGGTTTGTTGAGCAAATGCAATTCCTGAAAATTATATTTTTAGAGTATGCATTATATATATATATATATATATACTGTATATATATAGTTCATTTTAATTTAATTAATTTTAATTTAATTAATTTTAATACTACGTTTATTTTGAATTAGCTTTTATTTTATATTTTAATTTTAGTTAATTTTTATTGTAATATTGTTACGTGCTTTTGTCATTTTATTAGTTTTTTAAATATATGTATTTACATTAGGGATGTCAAATGATTAATCGTGATTAATCACATCCAAAATAAAAGTTTGTGTTTACATAATATATGTGGGTGCACTGTGTATAATTATTTTGTATATATATAAATACACACATGCTTGTATATATTTAAGAAATATTGTCATGTATATACTGTATATAGATTTATATATAAATACAAATACTTTATATATATATATATATATATATATACAAAACAATTATACACAGTGCACCCACATATATTATATAAACACAAACTTTCATTTTGGATGCTATTAATCGTGATTAATCGTTTGAGAGCCCAAATTTGCATTTTCTTAATGTTTAAGTTTTTCCACCAATATTTATATTAATTACCCAAAACAAATATTTACAAAATATGTACAGGTACATTAATATCTGGTTAACAGGTAAATATCTAAACCAAGTAATATAGTTTGCTATTTTCCATTCTTGGCTCATCTAATCCACTTTTAATGTAAAAACAGTCTATTTTATAAATATAGCTTTACAAATCCATGAGTATGTCTGTTCAGAGAGTATAAGGGTGATTCATATCTGAGATTTTACTTGGATTACTGTAAATCTGCTGGTGTAAGTAAGGTTTACCTTGGAGAACACTGCCGTATTATTGCTGTACTATTGGATCAGCAATATTGTGCAGAGCCTGAGAAAGAAACAGAGGTGTAAATATGATCCAAATGAAAAGGAACAAACAGAAAGATGTCGGAAAGAGAGAGTTTCCTGTCAGGAAACAGTCGCAGGATGCCTGCAGCATAACCGAGTACACACACAATAACATCTTGCACACATCACATTAGAGACATACCAAAGATCACTGTAAGCCAGAGGGAGAGACCATCAAAAACATTAAAAATATCTCATTTTTTATTGTAACACAATGTTTTGCAAAACTTGCTTTGTAGAGTGCTCCCAAAAAAAGTTGAGATTCAGCAGGAGAATGTGTCGTTCATTTTTTTTCTGTGAGACAGCAGTTCTTTGGCAGGCGTGAGCTGAATGCTGGGAACTCTTTGGGTGGTGAAGCTGGTCCAAAATGCAAGAGGCAAAGCTTTAACTCCACCGCACTAACCACACACCCATGTGACTCCAAGAAATGGGGATAAATGTCACACAATCTGGTCTCTATTGGTCAAGTTTACTGTGTTTAGAATTGAATTTTATCCATAGAAGCCAATTACTGTCAGTAGAGAAGGACAGATATTTTAGTCAAAGTTCACATCTGCAGCACAGCATCAGGTCCGGACAGTCATGTGATAAGATTATAAGTCAATTGACTGATTCACTTAGACTGATTTGATTTGCCTCTGCGTCTCATTGGGTCAAGAGTTTATGGATACTATTTCTGCCTGCGACTGATGTCAGATGTCACAGATAACATGATGTTTGACTAGATTATTCATGCCATTCTACTGGAGCACATGTTGTTATGTGAAAATGTGTAATGAAGCATCAGTGCTGAACATGCTAAATCGACCCTCAAGTCCAGCTTATCTTTGAGTGCTGAAATGAAGTAAGGCCTGGATTTTAGCATTTACTGACATCTGATTTGAATATCAAACCAAAAGCATTGCATTCTTTTAGACTAACATTTGGTTAGAAAGATTTTGAAAGGAGAATTTGGCGATTGTTGATCCAGTAATGCAGCTTGGGAAAATATGCCATTCTTTGCTGAATTGGAATTCACATGATAATGTTCCTAAAGGAATCTATAAATATCCCCCAAGGTCGGGCCCCCTTGACCTTACTGGTGGACCACAATCTGCGACCATATTTGACATTTGGTTCACTCGACTGTAAAAAAGCCAAACCCTCTTATCCTCAGAGCAGAATAAGCAGGTAGGTCTTCCCTCAGGTCTGGGATTAGACGCTGTCTATTTTAAGAGCTAATCTCGCCTCTTTCTTTAGATCTTCCTTCTGTCAACTAGGTCAAACGATCCAGTAAGCACCTCACATAATGCTCACACACTGATCCAAAAAACCTTCTGGAACTTACTATTGTATTTCTGCTGGTTTCTTAACACTGTAAAAGTTACCACAGTGCAACAATATGAGTTCTCAAGTCCTGAGAGAGTATTTTTTTAATAAAGCTAGCTAAAAGCAAGCCTATATGTTTGTAAATGAAACCATGGAGCCCCTAAAACTGAAGACCCTTTGACAAAACACTAGAGTGGTTGCTGTGGCTACTACTATATTAAATAGTAATAAAGTATCTTTCCATGGAAAAGTGCACCCAGTTTCTCTGCATGTGAATGAGTGTTTGCTAATTACTCCCAGCCGTCACCACATTCAGAAGAACTGGATTAGCTGACAGGCTCAGCTGGATGTAGAAGTAAAAAGCTCAGCAACGGGTCGGATTGCACAATGTATCTGATAACAAACCTGTTCCGTAAAACTGTGTTTGGATTTTTCTGACTCTAAAATGGTAAAATAACCAAATTATTTTTATTATAATTGATAGGATCATGCATACTGTACCCAGAGTGAGGGAATGCTCAAATTTGTTCTCACAACACATCAAGCCTTATCGTCATCCTTCCACTCGCTTTTCATTCAATCATGGACCCATTGTGGTTTCAATATAGAGTTTAAATCAAACTGTTGTTTACAGAGGTAAAGTTTAGATTCAGGTTTAGATCAAACTATTGAAGCAAAGTAGATGCTTTCCTGGGATATAGCCGAATTTAAAAGACTGTAAGATAACATAGATCTTTGTGCCTGTATACTGACATACAAAGAGTCTTTAAAGACTTCAAGAGACCTTCTGAAAACCACCACAAGACAAGACGGAACCTGTACTGGGGTTAGATTTAACTGTGGGTGTCCTTTGTGTGCACTCTAGTACCAAATTACCTTCTATTTAGTCTTCCTTTACTGTCTGGATTTGTGAGGTTTGGCTGGAGAAAAGACTGTGATTTCCATCTAGTGAACACTGATTGTTTGTGTAGAAAACCCTGATCTCGGCTTGGATCTCGCTAACGTTTAGACTGAGAAGCTGAGGTCACTGTCTGTTTCAGCTTCCCTCCGATTCTTGTCTTTTTGAGATCACTATTCATATCAAAATAAAAATATCAATAGTGTCTTTGTCATCACGCTGTGCCTTTGGGTGTTGGCGTTTGCTTTGCAGTATTGGTATCCTGAAATAAAAATAGATTTAAGTCACTGTGTGTAAAGGTGTTTCGCTAATTGTCTAAAATTAATTTTCATAATTACAGTAATCTTTGTCAACAAAGAAATTCTCTAACATTGATTCAGTGGTCTCTTGAAGTACGATTAAAGAGCAATCACTGTACATGTAGCAATTTGTCATGACAGGTTTAGCCTTATAATTTGGGACAATTAAAGGACTGAAACGGGTTTACGCTCTGACCTCTCAAACCACACCCTGCCAGATCATCAGACATTGAGCGTAGTAAGGTGTGTACTTCCTCAGGTCATCCGCACATAAACACTGTGCGTATGTAAATTAAATTGAAGTTGATTTGCGAGACATTCCACATGCCTTCATGCAAATGTCAGCACATAAAAAAATCCCAACTCCTCTGTGCTGGGAAGATGAGCCACTCCTCTTTAGCAAAGGAATGTGGGTAATGTATAATGAAGGCTATGGCCTACAGCCAGAAAATCTACAGGTTGCAGTCACAGGTCACCTCTGTGTTCCTGTTGCCAGACCCTATTGTTCTGTCTCCTAGAGGGGCGAAACATTTTCACACACTCCTTGGCAACACTGATTTATGGAGGGTACTTCCACTTCAATATATTGTGCATTTCAACAAGTTTGTGTTTGATCAGCAATTAAAACATTATAAAAATGTCTTCTCTAGAATATGGGGTGAAAATTTTGTTAATTCAACTTGATCTCATGAGAAACCGTAACTGTTTTTTTGAGATTTCGAATAAATTCATACTATGAGATTTGAATGAAGGAGTAGGTCCTTTAATAAAAAGCACGAAGCTTCAACTCAAACCCAATTGCTAGCAGATTGTATGAAAATATACAAATGGGATTGTACAAATGCATACTGATTAACCACCAATTCATTAAAACGTAAAATAGTTAGGAATGCCCATGACTTGACATCGTACTGACCTACCACGGATGCCTTTGGGTTGCATGATTTGGCCGTTGCTTCTCTGACAGGGTATTTTTAGGTCTTCTCCATGTTCTTGGGTTTAAATTAAGCACAGTTCTTCCACAAACTTCATGAAATCTGCAGTTTGTGGGGTGTGGTTTGCCCTGTCCTTGATGTACTGCAGATGTTGCTTGGATTTCACTCTTTGGAATGAATAATGTTTTTTTTATAGACTGGGTGGGCTGTTATCATGTGTGACGCACTTTTAAATACAAAATATACATGTATAAAGTGGAAAATTATTTGGAAACATAACAAGCTATAACCTCAAAGCAGCTGTTAACGCAGTAAAGATAATGTCTGTGCTCTTTTGGATTGGCGCTCTTGATATAAAAACTGGTTGCAGTAATGAATTTCGCCTGACTGATAATAATGCAAACCAAAGCTGCGGGGCTGTCATGGGTTCAGTGGAAAATTTGCTTGGAATATCATAAATGTTGTGCTCTGTTAAGGATTATTTAGCTTTTCAGAGAAACTTTCCCTCAAGTTACTTGTTTTACAACTTACATGTGTAGCCTAATTTTTGGACAACTTTCTAATACTGCAGATATTTGTGATCTATAGAAAAAGTGGGAGGATCTTTGGATAAATTACAAAGAGCAGCTAACCCCCCAAATAATGGGTTTGCTTGTGGAGTAGATCCAAAACCAGACCTTAGGTCTGACACAGACTCGTAAAAATGAAGCTTGTAATTTGTCAATGGATGAATGGGTTTATTTTAATTTCTATTTTAACTTCCACGAAAGTTTAGTCTTCACAACCGAATTAACAGCTATGTGGACTTCTTTCTGTAGTCTTGATCACATGACCTGAAATAATTTGTAAAAGTGGTGGCGGCCAGTTTCCTCTGTTGGACACACCATGTTTAACACTATAGGCTACAGTGGACACACAGGTTCCTGTCCAAACATGTTAATTAGACTTCACAATGTTTAAGGTGTTGTTCTCACACTTGTGGCAAACCATTGGTCAAAGTGTTAACATTGCCTTGCAATACATTACACACACGCAAATCTCTCACAGAAGTCTCTCATCAAACTGTCTTCCACTTTTACAGTTAGTCCTTGCATTGGTCCACAGCTACTCCCTTTTCTATGGGCGTACTGCCTTGAATTAAATGCCCCAAACCTATATTTTTAGCTCAGATGGTAGGCCTGCACCAACTTCAGAAGTTGTCCGTGCTATGTTTCAAAGAAGGAAAATAAGAAAACTTGCATCTGTATGTTGCATTCTTATAGAGGTAAGTGAACTTACATTTGTATTTGTGATATTTGGACTGAGGACTGTTCATAGCTAAGCTATTACAGTAATAGTGACTGTATGAGCTTCTGTAGTCCTGAATTGCTTGACAACAGCGTGCACACAAAATAATAAGGGAATCTGACTCTATTACTCGGAGGAAGAATTGATTCTCCTGATTATTTTATTTATACTACTTTTAATACAAATTAAGCATTGTTTTATTGAACATTGCTTTATTAGCCTATATATTAACTTACCCATGCCGCCGTTTATGAAAAGAACTTTAGTATTTATACTAAATTATTTATGTTTAGCCTATAAATGTTCATATTTATATTTATAAACATTAATCAGGTGCACAGGTAGGGGACGCAACAGGAGCCAGTGAATGAGGAAATGCTCCTGTGTGTGTGTGTGTGTGTGTGTGTGTGTGTGTGTGTGTGTGTGTGTGTGTGTGTGTGTGTGTGTGTGTGTGTGTGTGTGTGTAAGTGTGAGTGTGTGTATGTGGGTGTGTTCTCTACAGTCGCTCCAGTTTATTGAACTCTGTTTAGTTTGAACGTGTTTTGGGAAGGACTCGACTCGGCTGGACGCGGTTTCCTTTATGGTTTACAACATTTCAAGTATTGTCCATACTTAATAATTTTATTAGATATAGGTATTACATAATTTAAACAGAAACGGTTTTTATTTTAAAAATTTGGCGACTGGTTCGACTTTTAGAGAGAAATACAGTCGATGGTTAGGGAGCGATAGTGACTCGCGCGGTTCACGTTTCGCAGAGCTGACTCTCTCCTCTTTTTGACTTTATGATACAGTTATATGCGCGAATATAAAGCCTATTTTTGGATGTGTCCCGAGTTTCTTTTCAAATGTCGTGGACGAGCACAATGAGTAGTGGATACAGTAGTTTGGAAGAGGATTCAGAGGAATATTTTTTCACTGCCAGAACCTCCCTGTTCAAAAAGCCTTCGGGTAAACCCACGGACCTCAAGGTGATTATTTATATCAGTTTATTTATTTATTTACTTGCTTGTTAATTTGTTTTGGAAGCTTACGTGCCATATTGTGTTTTTGGAAAAAAAAAATATCCACAAAAGCTCATTGATTTACAGTGTTTGAACCTGCGGCTTGTTTCTAGACTTAACAAAATTTTAGTTTAACCATAAGCATGACATAGCTATTGTATTATACTGTTGTTTAACTTGTTGCATGTTCATGATTTTAATGACCCATGAAAATAAAGTCTCTGTGTCAGATTGTATTGAGAAAGAACGTTTAAAACAATGAATGATCATTGAAGAGGATTTTAAAATTAATGTTGTTACATGGTCATCTTTAATAGGCTTAATTATGTGTTTAGCACAGTACTGCACACTTAACACAAGTTTGTTTTGATTTATTATGCATATTATCATTATTGAGGGTGTTATTTGAGTGTGCATGACGTCTGATTTTACTTAAAAGCATTACGTCATGCCATCATGGCACGGAAGTTATGATAAAGTAGGTCACTCTCAGCTCATGAAAGCTGTTTTGTTCAGTATCTTTTTAATGCTCAGTGTGGTTGTCAATTGGCTGACATCAGCATGGCCCGTATCAAAGACAACTGCTCATAATTTCATACTTTTGGCTGTCTGTCTGAGACTGAGTTGCTATTAAAACTGCAGTCAGTGTGACTTGACCCCATGTGATTTGAATATGGCCTCCACGCAGTCATGTGTGACTGCTAGAGGAGCTCAAAGAGAAAAGATTCATAGTATTCACCCCCACACTTCTGTCAATTAGCCGATTGTGAGAAAAATGTCAGCGTTGACAAGTTTTCACGATGTTCATGCTGTCATGTGACTTCAGTTTTCTTGTGGAACTGTTGCAGATTGTTTTATTCATACTTTGCAGTCACGTGACTACCATGGATACCTGGCGGGCAACAATCTTGTCAACAATCCTGTTAGCAATCTGTTAGGCTGTAAAGTGTACAATAGTATGCATGCAAAGTAACTCTAAGTAAGTAATAAGCAGACACAGTAGGCCTACAACAGTAATGTAACATTAATATCAACTATTACTTCCTGAATCTCTAGCCAATAGAAAGGCTACTGTCAGACTTATGAGTCTGTTGATGTATCGAATTCCAGACTTTTATACTGCATACGCTACACATGCAGTGTATGACTATCCATTGTGTAATGTAGCAACTGTAGAAGGAATTGGTCAAAAAGGAATGAGTCAGTTCCTTAAACTGCCTGTCACATTGATTGCTCACTTCCTGTTACTTCATTCTGCCAAACACGCCCAACCCCCCCAACTCCCTAACTATTTCATCATCAGCAAAACTAACAAAAAATTCACACTGCAAAGTATGTGCACGATGCAAATAGATTCTGTTGCATCTACAAAAGTGAAGTGTCATTATCAAGCAGAGCAGACATGTCCTGTATTTCATTTGTTTTGTCACCTCTTGCATGCCCTTGCACAGACCCTGGGAAACAGCTGCTAGGACAGGCCTGCAAAACAGCAGGATCGGCGTTTCTGTGGGCAACAAATGCACAGTTCGTATTGAAACATTGGAACCAATGACCATAATGGCTCAATTTATTGGAGTGTAAATCAGTTTATTTTGTTGAATAAACTTTGACCTTCAGTACAGCAGTACAGGTGCAGTCTACAGTACCTTTAGGCAACGGCTGAATTCATTTTCCATTATAAGCAGCCAATTTTTACAGTGGCTTGGAAGAGAGTGTGAGAATTGTGTTGTTAAAGTTAGAAGTGCTGAAACAGTTTTCCTGCTTTTTAGGACAGTTGTTGTGAAAAAGGTTTTAAAGACAGACAGACGTTATCTACAGTCTGCAGGCTGTTTTTATAACTCAAGGCCTGGAAATTAAATTAGTAATCATACACGGACACAACTCAATCTGCTGTGGATGAATACAGAAGCCCATGTTTATAGACTGCCACTACTCTATCTGTAGACTTTGCATTTGTGTGCTTGTTTACTGTAACTTGCTTTGTTTTTGTGGCAACATTCCTTTTGGTGGCGAATGGTTTGAGCGTGATATGACGTCATTGGCCTTGGATATTCACATGCTTTGCCAACTTAGGCACTGAAAGCACAAAGAATTTTAGCTCTCAACTCTTGTGAAAGTTTCTCATCCATTGTTTCACAAGGTTTTCCAGGTTTATCCTGAGCTTTCCGCTTGCTGTGTTTCAGCCATCAGATACTGTTCAAAGCATTTTGAGTCATTACCGTAATTCCTCATGAGGGGTCAGGTGATCGGTCAAACGGGTTGGACCGTTAATCACATTGATGATGTGAATGCCTCTGGTTCGTGAGCATTAGATGAAGACTTTCATGTCAGCCACACTCAGAAAGATAAAACTAAATCTTGAAGGATGTTAATGCAGACCTGAGCTGACTCCAGTCTGAGTTTACACGAGAGCAGATCCAAGAATCCTGCGTAGAGAGAGGTCAACTTGCTGTAAATCCAGATAGAGCAAGCCAAAAGTATGTGCTGGAGATGCCGCTATTCAGGGACTGAGAGTAAATGTTTATAGCATAATGCCCATATCTTCTCAAACAAACTAGATTATAGATAGTAACTTTTTCCACTGCTATGTGCAATTCATCAACGGACCGACAAAGACGCAATCTTTAGCATTTAAAAGATGGATTAATTGGCCTCACTGTAAATTGTAGAAGGCTGGTTGGGTAAATCTCACAAAACCAGTCAAAAACATGCAATTTCACCCCAAAATAAAGAGATAGACAGAAATTATATTTTTTGCTTAAAAAAAATAATGATAACTTTTTGGGGTCATTAAGTTAACCTCAAAATAGAGAATGCATATTTGTTGTACTGTCTTTCATTAATGCTAATTAAAATAAAAAAAGTAAAAATTCTGTACTCTAAGAATAATCATTAAAGTTTTTGACAATTATAAAACTTAAATTCATATATCTAGTATTTTGCAGTGGTTTGTTTAATAAATAACATAACACTACAAACAACCTTACTGGTTCTGTAAATAGATTTCATTTTATTTATGTAAGATATAAACGTTTACAAATTTTTCTTTATTTTTTGGGGTGAAAAGTGACCTAGACATGTGCTTTTAAAACGGATAGTGGTGTCAGACCTTCACATAAGGGAAACTGTTTAGAGAAGGTAATGATGTTAATAGTCTACTGCACAGTGAAAGGCAAAAATTTTGAGTCATGTGTTGCTCCTTTCATACTAAAAAACTATTTTAGTGCTGCTGTTTTTGTCTGTTTTCTCATCACAGAATGGAAAGAATTTCACTTTGTTTGTTTGTCAGTATGGCTCACTGCTACATGAACGGACAGGGTTGAGTGGTTTCAGATCCTGTATTACACAAAACCAAATTATTAAGAATTCAAAACAAGGTCTGGACTATAGAGCAATATTTTTTCGGTTTAGGAAAGCATCAGATTACAAGGCTCCAGAAGGCCACTGTGTTTGTTTTCATCATCATCATCAAGTCCGGCAAAAGAGAGCATTGCCATTTAATCTGATTAGCCAACAAAGTAGCATTGTGCATCATGGAGCAGTATTTGATTATCATCCAGGTGTGTTTCTCTCCAGTGCCCTATTACAAGCTGCCTTTGATGATAGAAACATTTAACAGCACCTTCTCAAGTATAAACCTATTTTCCGACCATAAATAGTCAATGTACGGATTAACAACAGCTGTCAAATCCTCAAGACCCCTGTCAATCTGATTGCTTTTGTGCACGCCATCAGCATTTTCACAGGTTTGCGTTTTTAAAGCTTATGCAGATATTAAAATATATATATATATATATATATATATATATATATATATATATATATATAAATAGCCTATATATTGTTTCAAAGTGTGTGTTCTCAAGCCACCAGGCACTGTTGTGCGAATGAGAGGGCCGGAGCATGTTAAGGGTTTTCTGTTTGAAGCGGCCCATAAGTTAATAAATACTAATGATCTTTGCAACGGAAGTGAATCGATCAAAACTAACTTTAGCTGGACGATAACTTTATAGTAGAGCCAAAACAGTTTCTGTTACTTTAATTTCGGTTTTACCGCTGTAAATCTGCTTTGAAACAGTCCATATTGTTAAAAGCGCTACATAAATTAAGGTGATTTGACTTGACTTTGAATGTCTGAGAGGCATATGATTGTGTTCAAACTTTGAAAACAGGTCAAAAGTTGACATTTACGGACGTACACATCGCAATCTCTCCCTCTCATTGCTCGTGGTCACGGCTCTGTTAAACTCATGTGGATCCACACATGTAGAGCATCTGGTTGCAGTTTCTCTGAGAAGAGCTGTAATTACAGTTAAGAGGAAGATAAGACTAGATGAAGGCGGTTGTTTCTTGGTCTTGCGATGTTACGGCCCATTGGCTGAATGTCACACAAAACCTCTGCCCAGTCAGCAGATAATCTCTCCAGCTGATATTGGGAGCACATGCCATGGTTTGGGAATTACCTTTTGAAATTTGGAATACGCGAAATAAAATGAAATTTTTTTCAGTAAAAGAAATGTGTTCTGCTTGTGTTTCATAAATAAGGCCCCATAACCATCATGTTAATGAATTGGAACAATAAATCTAGTCTTAAAGTTTCATTTGCATTAACACAATGCATTGTGTGGTATTAGAACTAGAATGGCTCTTTTAGTTAAAGTTTGGCCCATTTGCTGTTGTGATATGGACTAGGTCATGTTTTAATTTCAAAGAAAGCTCTGTGCTGTTAAATATATCTGTGTTTTCAGTTGAAGATATGGATCCATCAGGAAATGGTGCTTAGACTCCAGAGTTTTCCTAGAGTTTTATCGCTTCCTGGATTTCTTTTTATCTAACCGTTGACAGTTTTGTACATACACCTTATTCAGGATAAATATTAGTTGAAGCTTCCATTATCCCTATCGTTTTTAAAACCTGAAATGGCCTTTAGTCCTTTCATCTCCAATCTTCAATTTGTATAACATTTAATGTTAGTCTAGTTGTTTGAATAAAGTCGTTTGCTAAAAAAAAAAAAAAACATACCCACATTTGAGTGAGGAGATAAGGCACAGTTTGGTAAATGTGACTTTCAAACCGGATAAGTTCTTTGAGTGCGTAGGTCACATGGCTTGCACCTGGCATGTGTCACATTTGATCTCAGCCTCTTTCATTTTAGGTCTTTCTTTGAAATCATTCCTAAGCCATCACTTCTCTGGAATGACATCATTGCTGAGCACTGTGCCTTGGTGAATGTATCCTATATCCCCTTGAACAAAGGTCCTTTATATTCTCCTTATCTCCCCAGATATATCATGATTTTTAGCGTTAGATTCATGACATTCTTAGTGCAAAATCGTAATATTTGTTGCAGATCTTCTGCACTCTTTAGTTAAAACTCCCCATCCTGGGTTAATTTTTGTCACGAGTAATTGTGCTCAGAGAGTACATCCTGTTAATGATAAATTTGAAAGACCCTGTTTGTTCTCCAACTGCAAATTAGCTGGACATGATTCTGAAGGTCTTTCTTTGACGTCATGTATCTTCGCCCTTTGGCCTATATTTATTACCAAGTATATCAGATTTGGCATTTTAGCTGGGCATTTTCTGGTTTGTGATTTCATATCAGCTTTGTGTGGCATCTCATCAGTCAAATTCAAAATGAACAACGTTTCGACCAAAAGGGTCTTCGTCAGGCAGGTAACAAATCATAGAAAGGTACAGATTAGAGTACCTTTCTATGATTTATAGAGTGTTTATAGAGTGTTTATAGAGGTTTATATTAGAGTGAACCATCACACCTGACCTCCTTAGTGAATTAATTGCCCAATCATCCAATGCAATAATGACCTAATCAAACACAAATAAATGTAATCACTAAAGCATAAAAAAACAGATGAACACCACCTTCCATTTCTCTGGTAAGTGGTCAGATTTCTTCATAATAATGACTTGGGACGTCATACAGTGAGGTTGTATTTAATTTTATTAAGCACTGTATTCCCCATCTGGCCTGACAGGTTTTGTTATGATCAATCGGGCGGCTGTGACTGTGAGTCAGACAGCTCTACTTCCTCTCTTTTGTGAATCAGCCCAGGATCACATTCAATCCTGCGTTGTGCATGAACGACTAGTCTTTTTAGTTTGTAAAGGCCGGGCTAAAGTTCCCTACTTTCTTAAGAAGTCTTCTCTCAGAAAAGTAAAAGACTTTTACAGTATAGTGTTGCAAGCAAAACAAACCACACCCTGTTTTTATGTTTCAGCTCATATCCTATGTTATCAGTAATCTTTGAAGCTAAGTTTACCCATAAATCCTAAGTCAGTCACAGACACCTTCTTGGGAATATTGTGAAATACCTACAAATATGCTACTTGATCAGTGAAAACTCTGAACCTTGAAAGCAGGCTGTCAGTCACAAGTTACTGTACTATCCCAGCAGAGCTTTATGACGTTGGGATGGAAATTTCTGGGTGGTATCGGTCAAGATTTCCAATGAAAGCAGCTCGTAAGAGTCCTTGAGGGGCTCTTGTGTTATAATTGGCCTGTCTGTTGTGGCGAGCAACAAAGGAGATGAAAGATCTTTTCCAGGTTCTTACCTCACACACGTAGTGTTGTTCAAGCACGCTTAGCTTTCATAATATACATGATGGTATTTTTGTCTTGTTTCCATTCCTTGCAGACACAAACAGAGTAATGAACTGTTTCATTACAGTTATGAAACTGTAATTTGTAGAAGGAAGTTTAGGAGAGCATTGAGGGTTAAAGGACAATGTTTGGTTGGCATATAAAGGTATGTGTATGTTTCCATGTGAGACAATGTCATATAGTAATTAAAATGAAAGACATCCATGAGTCATATACCCGCATGGATAGATAACCTCATGAACTGTGCTGTTTGTGAAAACATTTAGATTTATGGAAGGAGAAAAACCAAAAGACATTATTTTTACATTGATTTTTACTTTATTGAAGATTTGAGGCAACATGGATTGTAGGCAATGCAACTCAACACCCATTTAACTCAAATTTTCATCAAAATCCAGAATTTTATGACACTATAGTTTTGTTTCACAACATGAATTGTGTTGCAACACGTTCCTTGGTGGTTTCCATTCCTCTATTCTTGTTGGTTGTGGTTTCCTGTACTCTGTAAACCTCCATGTCGTTCTGACTATTCTAGAAACACATCATGCAGTCTAATCTGCCTACTGTCCTGCTGAGTAGGAAGCCGCACAGAATGGTCATTTTTATGCCTTCGGTTGTCGAACAATCGCCCAGTGACTGGAGTCCAGCCTTTGGTTTGTATAAGGGGTATTGACCGGTTCTGCTGCTCGCTTCAGAAACTCCATTAGCTGAAGAATGTGTTGGGGAGGAAAGGTGTGGTGACCAGGGACTTCCTGTGGGGTAGGGGAATTAGAAGGGGCTGTTTTATTAGAGCTTGCAGATCAGTGTTGGCAAGCGTGATGAGTTGCGGTCATTATAGGCGTGCCCAAAAATCCCCTAAAGCTAAAAAATATAAAGCAGGTCCGCCAAGCCTTTTGTCGTTTTTCCTGATGGACACGCTAATCTATCTCGTCTGTCAGTAGTACAGATGATATCAAGTGCTTTATCAAGAGTTTGTCAGGTAGGAGTGCCCCTGAAAAACCAGTTTGTGTCCTGTTCCACTTAGTTGATTCTGCCGTGACCACCATGTGTGACAGAAATCAGCAAACACATGACTGAAAACGAGGAACAAAAACCCTAACATTACCACACCCTCCTGTCTTGCTTATCAGCTAAGGAGTGCAGAGGTTACTTTCTCCCTTTAATGTTTTGTCCAATGTTCCTTTTGATCTCTGACAAGTAGAGACGGTCCGGTCGGACCTCAGGGATACCTTTAACCTGTTGTTCTTGTTCTCTGTCCTCTCGGAATGAGTTGCTCCACATGAGAGCGAGGACACAATCCCTCACAACAAGGGAGGTAAAGCTGCTTTTTCTGTCGCATTACCTCATCGGGCTAGTGTTTATTTTGCCTTTGTCACACTCTGCTGTGCAGAGGCATCCGTGTTAACCCTGTCCTTCCTGGCTTAGTTCTGGACAGCCTTCTGTTCACATTGCTGATGGCGTCTACTTTCCCAAACATTACGTCAGCAGTACCTTGACAAACCACTTTTAGCTAGACATATCAACATCCATTCCTAGGACTACATTGTTGAAAGACCATGTTGGGGCACTGAAGTCTCACTTTTACTTTATGGGCACCAATCAGAGTTTACATAACTGACATGCATGGTTCAGCCTGGCTAATGAACAACCCTCAGAGAGCCGACGAGACCACATCACTGAACCCATAGGCGGCACAAGCTGATGTGTTGAGCTGCAATCCCTTGCACGCACTCAACAGCTCAACAGGCCCCACAGAGACGCTCTCACCCCCTCATTTAAAAAGTGCTTACCAGCTTTTGTTGTGGCGATTGGGGAATTAATGGGCTCTTGGCTTGTAGTTGTGACTTCATATAAGAGTGTTTCTTCTGGTTAATTGGTCTGATCTGAACACATGACGGAGTCCTTTTATAAGAAAGTATTGTTTTCTATTCTCATTTCTCATTTGTGCTCGTTAGGATGGAAGCTAATGACCTTCTTGGTGTGACGATTGGTGCGTCCAAAGTAGTGGAAAGACTAAGCTCTGTCATTAAAGATTAGTCCCTTTGGGCACAAAAAAGTGTCTGTTTATCCTAAGAACTCGAGAGACAATGCGTTTGTTGGCGTTTTCTTTAAAGATCAATTTGTTGATCAAGGTTTAAAGGTGCTCTGCTTTAGCATGCTAACATTCGGCATGGGAAAAACCCTATCTGGGAATTCAAATATAAAGGGAACTTAAATTTGAATTCAAACGTATATTAATAGCTATTTATTTACAGATATTTAATTATGTCAGTTATCCAAGCTGCACTAATACACGAATGTAATAGTCGGTTTTGAAAAGTGTAGTCATTTTGCACGGAAACATGTTTATTCCAAGAGCTTTAGGGCTTTATAGTAAACTCTGAAATTTTAAAACGTGTTTAGCCTTTAAGTAGATGTTTTCTTGGTATGAAAACAGTCTGAGTCATGCACTGTAACATTCATTATCAAAGCACGCAACGCAACACAAAACCACCTGTTATTCCAAACCCTCCAGGCAGTCTTGGCCCTCGCAGGAGGGGAATTACGACTGTCTTTAACAGTTCACACACAGTACTCAGCCTCTGGACTCTGTTAGCTGAGAAGGTCTATGTCCATCAATGTGTTGTCACTTCAGCCCAGGACTGTTTCCTTATAAGGGGGTCTATGCTTTTGCTTTGAGCGCTCATGAAACGGATTAGCTTCTCGCTGATATGACCATGTAAGACCAGAGTGCACTGCACGTTTCATACAATAATCTGCTGGTTGTAACTATCAAGTTCTGCGTTGTTTCAGAAAAGTGTTTTTTTAAAAATCCTTTTTTCATATTTTGGGCTCCTGCATCAAGAACAGGCTCATCATGACACAGAAGCCTTTGCTTTGTTTGAATGGATCCATTATTCAGCTGGACTGGAGTTGTACCTCTTCTGCTGTCAAAATAAACTGCGGGTTGACCTGTGCTGACCTTGGTTTGCTAAATGCCTATGTCCACTGTCTGTGTTTCAGGATGTGGAGAAAGAGAAAGAGCTGCGCACTCATCTCACTCATGAGGAGATCAGAAAGAAGGTCGAGCAATACAACGCAGACTCGCGTGACCACTTTAAAATGACACTGGTGAGTTAATGATCTGTTTTTTTTGTTTTGTTTTTTTACAAATATGTCTTTACTGAATGTATTATTAATTAAAAATCGTAAAATTGTCATGTGACTCATTCTCAGGCTTATTTTTGTTACTTTAATAAAAACTTAATCAGTTAAACAATCATGTGACAGCCTGACTTTACCACTGTACCTTTGTCCAGACCACAGCTGCTTATCGCACACTTTTTGTGTTGTTTAGACTTAAGGTTGGGCTGGGCTGGGCTGGGCTGGACTGAACTAGACTAAGCCACCGTGGCACAAACACTATGTATTAGTATTAGTGCTGTCAAACAATTAAAATAATTAATCGCGATTAATCGCATTAATGTCGTAGTTAACTCGCGATTAATCGCACATTTTTATCTATTCTAAATGTCTCTTGATTTCTTTTTATCACATTATTTTTTTACTTATCAACATGGAAAAGTGGATCAACTTGCTATGTCCAAATATTTTTTATTGAAAACAACATTGTCATATACTGTGTTCAAATTCACACTACATTCTCACTTGGAGCAAATATTTCAGACTGGGCATGCTGCGGTGATGATAGCTCAGTCCACAACGACAAAACAAACAGATCACCTTGGTCTTGTCAATTGAACCATTTGGCAACTTTTTAGTAAAGTAAAGTTTCCATTCAGAATATTATTGTCATCCATTTCGGCGTCTCGCGCTAGTCATCCACTCAAAACTTAACGTTAACCAACTATTTGGCCGGGTCACAAGCCCAAACGAGTGTGTGCTGCAGAGTGCCTGTTTTGTTTCCGGTCTAGCTAGATCCGCTTGCACTTTGGTCGACGAAAAAATATATATAAAAAAAAAACTACAAAGTTTGCTAGGCCAAAAAGACTGTTAATCACGCGATAAAAAAAATTGGGTTTGCGTTAACGCCGTTAATAACACGTTTAACTGACATCCCTAATTAGTATGTCTGATATTTTACTCATTAAGCATCCAAATTGTCTCGGATCATTAAGTTCAAGGCCTGTGTTCAGTGGGGTTGTGTGTCAGTGTGGTAGAGAGCAATGCATTGAGTTTTAGAGGTGTGTGAGCTGTAATTACACCCCCCGTGTCTCGCCTGTAGCCTGCAGACACGGCTGCCATTTGGATTAATGTGCTTACAGACAGAAGAGCCTCAAATCTGAGCTCCATCTGGACGCAGTCAGATAACACGGCAAGATGTGCTCAACAGTGTTGAGGAAGCTGCTTTGTAACCAAAGCTTGTCAAGCTACAAGCTACTGCTCGTATTAAGCTGCTCTATAGTTAAGTTGTCCTTTAAAGAAGGTTAAGCCTTCTTGATTTAGTCAAAAAACCAAAGCAGTATTTATTTGGGACAAAAGATGTGAGGATTATCTACTTACACTCATACATTTATTTTTAAATACAACTTTAAAATCGAATTGAAATGTACTGTATGTTTTGAATCAGTTAATTGAAATCGCCTGCCTGAAAGGAAGCTTAAGCTTGACTTTCTCAAATCTAATTAAGAGAGGCATTCTTAGAAAATACATCTATATACATTTGTTCTGACAACAGCAACGTAGCATTTTGTCAACTGCTGCTCATTTGAAAAAAGTTAGTTGTTAGCTTACCCATACACTGGCGCTCATTGATCAGAATAGGCTTTTAGTCATAAAACTGAATGTTTTCTTTGTCCTCCAGAATTCTAGCGGGATGTACACAGGCTTCATCAAGGTGCAGATGGACCTGCGGAGGCCCATCACGGTGAAAGGAGGTGGCGCAGGAGGGGTCAAAGGTCAAGAGGCGTTTTACCTTCCGCGTGGCTCCATAAACACCCTGCACATCAGCAGCACCAACACAGTGCGACAGGTGATCGAAGCCTTGCTGAAAAAGTTCACCGTGGCCGACAACCCCGCCAAGTTCGCCTTGTTCAAACGCTTCAGCAGAGAAGATCAAGGTGAGACGTGGAACATGAATGTGGAAAATGCATCAGCTCATGTGTGCGTATGGTAGACTAGCTCTAGCGTGGTAATGACTCAGGACCCCTTGTGTATGTGTTTTGGCAAGACCAGATGCATTCCTGATATAAGACAATCTCAGAAATGTGTGTGTATTTATGAACGTTCTTGACTTCTGGCACACACAGATACAGGACCGTCCTGTTGCCTGTAAGCATATGTGCACGCATGTGCCAAGAATACACCATGCCAGCGTAGTAAACACACATACACACCAGCTGTTGTCTGTGCCAACCTGTTGAATGGAGATACTAACCAGACTCGTTCCCCACATTTCATTGCCATACTAGGATATTCTGATCTGGGAGGGGTCAGGTTGGTCAACTTTACTAGTGACTACTAGTTAGTTTGTTCAGTGCTGGATCAATCGCAGGCTTGCAGAGCTGTATCAGTTGTTGAATTCCTGAGCATTTCTTTTCTTCCCATAATGTCAAAGTGTTTCCAGTCCATCTCCTTCCTCTGACAGAGCCCCTCGTTGACGTCACACACACAAAAGGGAGCCAGACACACATATGGCTCAGTGATTTGAAGCACCTGCTTTCGTAGTCTACGTCGGGTCGGAATGGGCTCCGGTTTATTTGACAGAAAAGAATCATTCCCAGAATCGGATCATAAGAATCATTCATTCATGAATCAGACTAAACTGCTGTGCATATTTGTTGAGAAAAGATGTTATCTTAATCATTTTATCTTAACTCATTTAATTCAGACTGCACATTTACAGCAAAATGACTTGAAAATCACTGTTTATCATGTCAAAAAATATTAAAAAATAAATATTATCCATTAAATCCTACTGTAAAGTGATACATCTATGTAAATTTTTTTAAACTCCACCTTTAGCAGATCCATATACTATATATATTTATTTTCACCTCTTAATTAATGTATTCTTGTATTCATTCAAGTTGCCTTTTAATAATTATTTTTTAATATATACAGAATTCTTTAGTGGTCTTCCTTTTTTTTAAACCTAATATTCTATAGACAACCATCTTATGTAAATATTTACTATACTACATTTTGTTACTAATCCAATTACAAAAATGAGTCAGCAAATAATTTTGGTTCACTGTGGTACAGTCGATTTAGTCATAGTGAATTAATGACCTGAGCGTCATCATACTTAAGGGAGCTCTTACACTCATCTTCAGTTATTTTGTGTGTGTGTTGGAGCCAATAAGTTCTGCTGCCAATGGGGGATTTTACTGAGGAGGCTGTCTGGAACGGTGATGTTTTTTCCCTCCGCCGTCTGAGACGGAGCATTTTCATGAGGTCTCGCCACCGTGAGAGATCTCAGCACATGCTAGCAGACGTATATGCAAGACTTTGTGTTTGACAGCTGTTTTTAATGCGTGTAACGGGACCGTCAAGCTCATAAAACACCCCGTCTAGACTAGATGACTTTAAGAAATGCTAAAGTTTAGATGCTGATCAACTCCCATCTCAGAGCTCATTATAGAAACAGACAGACCCTCATGTGTGATATCACAGCGGTACGGCCTATAAAAGAGCATGAATCAACCGCATTAGTGTAGACATAATAACAGCCCTGCTTGCTCTGATTAACCCCTGCCGGAGGCATAAGGAAGCCCCCATTAAACAGGAAGTGAGATGAGAGGATACCTCAAGAATGAAGAAATGCAGGTCTGCGCCCTCTTCCACACTCTGGGTGGAGGAAAATCTCCCATAATGCTTAAGTAAACGCGGCAGTTCTAGAGAATTAACTTTTGTTCCTGATATGAGGTGGTGCTCTTCCTTTTTCGTGCTTAACGTTTGTTTTTGCTGTGAAATTTGGCGTGAGATCAACATTCAGCAGTGGTGTAGTTTGCCTACATTTTTATAATACAATTGCAAGTGCTTTAATTGACTTGAATGCAACTTTTCAGAGTGGATCTTAATTACTGTTGGTGCTGAAACCATGTCTGAGAAGCTTTGTTTCTAAATTCATCCTCTTTAAATTAAAGTCGACACCTTTATAGCACTTTATACAGTACAGATTGTTTTAAAGCAGCATGAAGACAAACTATGAAGATACATGAAGTATCTTCATAGTTTTCCAATTGTTATTGATCTCTTCTGGGTCAAATTGGACTAAAAAAAGGGTGAAAAATATCAGCATCCCTAATTCTTGCCTGATGCACTTTTTTCTTTTACAGTGAATGTCTGGTCATGTGAATGAAGTGTCTGTGATGGTAATATCATGTGTTTTGTGCCTGTATGTGTGCAGTGTACACCTGTAAGCTGTCAGAGGAAGAACACCCTCTGTTCCTGCGTCTGGTGGCGGGACCCAACACTGACACGCTCAGCTTTGTCCTGAAGGAGCAGCAAACCGGTGAAGTCTTGGTAAGGTTTCTATATGTTTTATGTCCAGTAAGTAGTTTTAAGATGCAGTGGAATGGTTGACAAAAAACAAAGAAATAAACAAATCAGAGAAATGTTGACTGATAATATTGATTTATTTGGAAGGACTAATGAATTTTTTTAGGCCTCCCTTAAATAGGTCTAGTAACGGGTTGTGTTTAACACACAAAAGATTGATCATCAGTTATGCTCTCGCTCTCTCTCTGTCACACACACACAGTAGATATTATAGATATTCTACGATGATCCAAGAAAAAAAAAAACAGTACTGGTATCTGATCGGTATCAACATATATCCAGAATGTAGGTATCGGATATGGATTATTGTGAAAAAAGCTCGGAATTTGTCCCGACCCATTTGGCCCTGTATTGTATCCATCGTAAATTACTATCATTTGAAAGTTTGGGGTTAGTAAGATTTTAATTTTTTATTTTATTTTTTGTTATTTTTAAGTTCAGCAACAAGGCATTTAAATGAATCAAAAGTGAAAGTAAAGTTCTATGAAATAAATGCTGTTTTGTCTTTTCTACTGTATTCGTCAAAGATTCTTAAATTTGATCACAGTTTCCCTAAAAATATTAAGCTGCACAACCATTAAAAAAAATCATGTTTTCAACAGTGATTTCTAAATGATCATGTGAGGCTGGAGAAAGTTTAGCTTTGCATAACAGGAATAAATTGCATTAAAAAAATATTACTATTGAAAACAGCTATTTTAACAGCTGTTTTGATCAAATAATTGCAGCCTTGGTGAGCATAAGAGACTCCTTTCAAAAACAAACATCCACCCCACATTTTTATACAGTAGTGTGTATAGTTTTTTTGTTAATTGTTTGACTTTTGTTATTCACTTTGTTCTTGCCATGAAGATAGCCTTGATGCTGACATGGCATTACATTTGTTTTATAAATAAAAGATTAAAATGATGGAATCATGACACAAATCTTCCTCTCATTCATCAGTGGGACGCCTTTTCCATCCCTGAACTGCATAACTTCCTGCGCATCCTGGAAAAAGAGGAACAGGACCAGATCTTTTCGATAACCAGACGCTACAACACCTACAGAGAGAAACTGGAGGAGGCCATGAGAGCAACGGGCGGCCCAGGCTAAAGCCAACCTGCGGACAGAAGGAACTGCAGCACTGCTGCCTCTAGTGGTCACTGTCTGTAATGAACACTATGCCAAGTGGACACCCCTCAGAAACTCAGAGGAGAGCACTGACCTCCCAGAATGCACCTCAGGTGCCATATTTACCCTTCCGCCCTCTTGTGATCTCTCACAGTTTCAACCGTCGCAGTTATTTCTCATGTTTTCTGTTCTTTTACCTCGTGAAGTTGTGAATGATGCAAACGTGAAATTGTTTTTTATTTAATTGTTGGATGCTGTGGTTTGTAAATATTTGTTGTTTTAATTTATGTGGGTGAAGTTATATTCTTTTGTTTATTTTACTGAAAGAGTCTTATTTTATTTCAAATATATTATTGACCAGAAGCTGATCGGGTTGGGGATTATTTTTGTTTTATATTAAATACCATTTGACTCATAATGTGCCCTACCAAAGATAGTGTTGGCATTTGATGTGCTGAGGACAAACGTAGCAAAGTGACAAAGACCTGAAAACCACGTGAGACCAAACGGACAGGAAGAGTGTGTTTGTGATGGACAAGTTTGAATGTGATAATTTAGGGGCAGGAAATGAGGAATCATTAGTTTCTGAATGGATGGCTTAAATGCAATTTAAAAATCATATTTTAATTCAGAAAAAGTTTGCATAAGGATTCTTAGGTGATTTGCTGGAATTGTAACCGAACGGATTTTAGGAAGTTGGAAAGAAGAGCTTAGAGGATGTTTGAAAGCATGTGGGAAGTGTCACGCTGAGCAGACTGATGTTGGTCAGGGTCAGACGCTCTTTCTCATGATGGGACGTGATGACCTCGGGTTTGAGCAGGGCATTCCTTGTTCAGTGATCTCATCAACCCTGGAAAACGAGTTAGAGGACGTCTGCGAGACAAATGACTGAATATATAAGTAATGAAGTTGTTTGTTTTGATGCTACAGCCTGAAAATGGTGGATTTAAGCTATGTCTGTCAAGTTCTGCTTGCAGTGTGATCTTCCTTTCTGTGATTCATGAGTACATGTATAATCACACTGATCCGAATTGCTGTAGCAAATTTAGATGTAGCTGAGATGTTACCGTTGTAAAGTACAGTAAAATAAACGCAGACACGTTAATGGTCAGTGCTACTTTGTCACAGCAGCACTCAAGGTCAACACTAATGGCGATGATTTTAAATGATACTTGTGTATCAGTAGGTGGTTTAATATGTATACACATTTATGCTAGTGCTGCATGACGGTTTCCTGAAGGGTACTGCAACATTATATTGTGGCGCATGCATTGCGAGGTAGCGACACCTTGTGACCAAATGGTGTAACTATATCTCTGCAGTCTTGTGTCTCACCTGTGTCAGTTAATTCAAATGTCTTAGACACAGAATGTGTGCTTTTTTTCCTTTATTATTGGTTTTATAACCTCTAACCAAAGATATTATTAAAATGCATAGTTTAATTTAAGTTTGAAACCAATTGCCTGGTGCAATCAGTTTGAACACCTCAATAAACTGAGGTTAAATTACAGTATCTATCTTGTCCAATGGTTTTACCATGGCAACTTTAATTGTAAACACTGGGGTAAATTAGAGTAATTTGTCTAATTTTATTGTGTGAATATAACATCACAACAGTCTCAATATATACAATCGAAGAGGATTCGTCAGGGGAATAAGACCAGTAATTTTATAAATGCTTTTTGGGCACTTTGTTTTAATTCAGGGAGTTATTTTTGTTTTATTAGTCTTCATCAGATGCCTATTGCCTTCCACTGTTTTTAAACGGCATTGCGTCTAGTGGAAGCTCAGTTATGTTGTAAGATTTTTTTTTTTTTGATTTTTTTTTAAAATAAATAAAGCTGTTTCAGTACTTGATTTTTTTTCATAAACAAGCTTCTTGTTTGTAGAGTAAGACTGTGAATGAATGTTAAATTGTATTCATGTAAAGTGGTGTGGATACGAGTGAACTGCTTCAATACTTTTAAGTACACGTGCATGTGTTATATTAATTCATGCATATTTTATGGCTGTTTTAGGACATCACAGGGCAGTGCTGTTGATCTTTCTGTTTAACAACATAGTTTGTTCACAAATCCCATATTCTATATTTGCCAAAAATTCTCATTTTCTTCCACAGTTTTACGTTTCGTGGTTTTGTGGATGTTGATGATGTAAGTTTCATATGTTGGCTGAAGTGGCAATGAATATCGTCCTTGAGAGGTTTAGAAAAGCTTCACTAAATATGCATTTATAGAATCCAAATGAGTCCACATGTCATGCATTTTTTACAATGACGGGGGTTCTTTGAGGGTTTGTATTGTTACCAATCGTGGCCTTTCTTGTTGAAGACATGGTTTCTTTAAATAAAGAGTAAATGTTTCTCAATTCATTGCAGGCGTCATCTGATTGTGTGTGTGAGAGAGAAGAAACTGGCTCCTCATGGATTTAGAGTTGATCTCACTTTTGGCATAATCTCAAAAAGATGGTATTTATAATAATCTCCAACTCATTTGTCATAAACATGTTTTTCCCCCATTTAAAGTAGCCTACCCTATACAAGGGACACTGCGCTTTTCACCAACAGTTATTAGCCCTTTTACTAGATTTCAACATCACGTTTAACGTGACACGTTAAACTGTAAAGATGTGATTGGGGCCAAGGCATGCTGAAGGCAGCCCCACACGTGAATGATGTGCCCTCTGAATGAACCCGTGTTAATGTCCTCATCGATGAACTCACCGCTGACTCACCGAACACTTCTCTCATGGCGTCCGGGAACACACGCTGAACTTTAGACAACTATCAAAAAGGCTCCACGGCACAGCCATGTAAGTTTGCACAATTTTTTTTTTAAATCCATAAAATCCTATTAAACACAAAAGAACTTATTTCGTTTCAAACGCTCACTTTGTATGATAAATAATCGTCGACTTTTCATTGTTGTCCACGGACGCACTTGCAGTGAAGCCTCTAACGTTACTACTTCACATTCTTAACTCACCACGCCTGAAAGCGGTGAGCTGGAGTGAATAATGCGGATTATTTAGCTTATTTAGTAAGAAAATGGGCTTTCTTTTGTTCTTTGACATCTTTCGTGTTACGAAACATTATTTAACAACCTCTGATTATGAAAGATAATAACACGCGCTAGTCTGTGTGCCTCTAAATCTTTGCACATGTTCACAAATCTATTGATGTCTTATATATTTTGATGGGTTGTAACATCCTGAATGCCAGCATTAGTTATTTTATTATCATGATCATATTTAGTTGAATATAATATTAGAAAATTAAATTTATACATATATAATAAATCAATGCAACATCTAATTAATACAATTATTACATTTAATTTGATTAATTAATATTAAGACTATTTTTGTTGTTATTTTATTATACACTTTTTATTTTTTTTACATTATAATGTGAAATGTCATGTGACTTTTATGATAATTTAAAAATTTATTTGAATATAGTATTATATAATTAAATGTATAATTTAGGGCTGTCAAACGGTTAATCGTGATTAATCACATCCAAAATAAAAGTTTGTGTTTACATAATATATGTGGGTGCACTGTGTATAATTACTTTGTATATATATAAATACACACACATGCATGTATTTTAAGAAAAAAAATATTATTTATATATAAAATAGTTATATTTATATATAATATAAATTATATACAATAATATACTTTAATTTTGGATGCAATTAATTGCGATTAATCATTTGACAGCCCTGGTATAATTATATTATTATATCAATGTAATATTTAATTAATACAAATATTACATTTAATTTGATTTATGTTATGATGATAAACACTTTTTTTATTTGTTATTTGTTGATTTAAACATTATAATGTGATATATAATTATAATTATATAGACCACAACCCCAAAACTTCGAAAAGCCCAGAATGTTCTTTTTAATTTACATTATGACATACATCTGTGGGATGTCTTTGCCCTTAAATACATTTCTTTATTCATGCAGGCTTGGGCAGAGTTCTGTAAGGGTTGTATTGTTGGCAGTAGCCGTTGGTTTGTATCTCATTCCCTCCCCTATTGATCCTGAGCCGTACATGTGAGTCTCACTTGCCTCTTCATTGTAAATCTCTTTACTTTGCAGTGAATTCAGCAGAAATGATCTTCAAACAGATTTCAGTCTTGTAGTAGTGATGTGTTTTCCGGCTGATGAACGTTTTCCAGATTTGAGGGACCACCTCCTGCTCTGGACGGTCCTCTGGCGGTAAACACACGTCTACAGAGAGGTCGACGGCTGTTTTCGGGTCAACTCAAAGGCCCGGAGTCCTTTACGGCAGACCAGAACGGTGAGCTAGTCTTGTATTTTTGTCTGTTGTTGAGAAATACAGTCAGGTTTGATCTCTTCATTGTATCTCTCAAGGAAACATCTACACAGGGACTGTTGATGGGAAGCTGTGGAGAATCAACAATGAATCCCTCACTTTCATCACTCAGATGGGCCAGAACATCCCTGAATGTGGTAAATCCACCATTTCACCAGTAGAAGACTAGAAACTGCTGAAGCAATTGTACCTGAATCCGTTCAGCCGTTTAGCTGCATATAGTGTAAAATCACTATGCACTTCACGTGGCTGGATGAATATGTATCGGCTGTTATGGGGGCGTTCATTGGCTTGACACGTGTGGAAAAACCTGACAGTCCCTGTGTCCTGCTGCCATCACACATTAGACATGCTGAAGCGATTCACAAAGACTCAAGTGTTGTTGTATCAAAGGCTCGGCTGTTCAAAAGAGTCTTGGATGCAGATGTCTTCATTAGAGCATTTGATGCCTCTCTTTAATCTTACTACATTTAACCAGCCGGAGCTTTTTTAAAAATTCAGGTGGGCAAATGTATTCTCTAGTGAGTCATTTAGCAGAATGCAAAATGTGCCTGTCGGTTAGTAGATCCCATTGTTTTCCTGGTACAGAGATGGTAAGATATCATGCTATATTTGCATAATTGCCATTTTGTTCCTCACAGGCACATGTATGGACTATGAGCCGGTATGTGGCCGTCCACATGGCCTGCGATTGGACCGTGACGGGCAGCTTATCGTGGCTGACTCTTACCTGGGTCTTTTCAAAGTTGACCCTTGGACGGGAGAGAAGACATTGCTCCATTCCAGCAAAGAGGGTCTGTAAACATTTTACTCAGTGTAGTGTGTGCTTTCAAATGTCTCAAAAAGCTTTCACAACATTTTGGCTGCTTTGGCCTGTGTCAAAATCAACTGTCCATTTATATCTCTATTCACTATATATTTTCTTCTCAACTGAATTTTAGCTATTTTGCTTGTTTTGTAAACTCCTAAAGGGCAGCAAACAAATTTATATACTAATATTAGTACATAGAGTTTTATCCAAAAGTGGTGTCTGGAGGGGATATTTGTTTTTAATGACCATAAGAGTTTGATTAAATATCCAAGATGTCCATTTCTTTCTGTCTTCAGTCGAAAAGAAATTAAGGTTTTTGATGAAAACATTCCTGGATTTTCTCCATATAATGGACTTCAATGGGAACCAAACGGTTCAAGGTCCAAAAGACAGTTTCAGTGCAGCTTCAAATGGCTTTAAAGGACACCAGATGATGAATAAGAGTCTTATCTAGCGAAACGATCGCTCATTTCAAAAATAAATAAAAAAGTTTCCGTTTTATAAGCACAAATGCTCGCCTTTCTCTGTTCTGTGATGAGCATTCGTGACTATTCAAACTCGTTCATCAAAATGAACAAATCTTTTTTCGAGTCATGACTCGAAGGGTCCTACATAAGACCCTTATTCATCGTCTGGTAACGTTTAAGGCCCTTTGAAGATGCACTGACTCTTAATTTGGACCTTGAACCGTTTGGTTCCCATTGAAGTCTATTATATGAAGAAAATCCTGGAATGTTTTCATCAAAAACGACAGAAGAAAGAAAGCCGTGGACATCTTGGATGTCATGGGGGTGAGAAAATTATCAGCAAAAGTTTTTAAAAGTGTACTACTCCTTTAAGGTACTTATTTGAAAAAGCTTACATTGACTACAACATAATAAGTTATTCATATTTTGATGGTTTTGTCTTGTTTTTGCATGTTTTCATTTTGTCTTTGTGTGACAGCCTGGCCGAATAATATATCTGCACAGTCTGTCATGTTTCATTGCGTTATCACAAATAAAACAACTGACTATATGCAATATAGTATTTTAGTATATTGATTTAGTCCTCAATATTGGAATATGCTTACAAAATCTTCAAGAAATATTTGGATAAAGCGCAAAAATCAATTTTGGCCACTATTGTACTTTGCACGTATTGGTTTTCTTTATCTCAGTGTACTTTATACTTTGCGCAAAGTTGAAAACTTTATAAAAGCATTTTTACTATGATTCCAATCCTGCAATTTGAAAGAGCTTCATATTTAAAGAACCCCTTGACATTCTTCTTATCAGGAGCTGATGGGATTCCCTTTGGCTTTCTAAATGGTCTGGAGATTTCTAAAAATGGAACCGTGTATTTCACAGACTCCAGCAGTAAATGGGGAAGACGTCATGTCCGTTATGAGGTGAGTGAGTGACAGAAGAACAGGGCATGAGCATTGACAACACGGTCATATTATGGTACCTGCAGGTTTTGGAGACCAACCAACTGGGTCGCCTTCTCTCGTATGACCCCGTGACCGGTGACGTTCGGACATTGTTGGATTCTCTCTACATGCCTAATGGCTTTGCCTTCTCACCTGATGAGGACTTCCTGCTTCTGGCTGAGACTAGTATCGGACACATTATTAAGTAAGAGCTTTAAATTTGTTTTATATACATCGAATGTTGAAAGATCGTGAGGAAATCTTCCTTCCTGTTTCTCAGGTTCTGGTTGAAAGGACCTAAAGCGGGCACTAAGGAGACCGTCCTGAACAACATGATTGGTTATCCTGATAACATCCGCCTGAGTGACCGTGGCACATTTTTGGTGGGCATAACCACCGTTAGATTCCACGGCCGAGTTTTCCCACCATTCTTGGATCTAATTGGTCCATACCCTGCTCTTAAGCGCTTCATAGTAAAGGTGGGTGAGCCTTAAATATGTGGAGTTTAGGTCAGTTCAGCAGTGACAAAAGTGAAATCTCAATGGTGAACCCTCTTGCAGCTCATTCCTCTCTGCTGGTACAACATTCTGTTGCCCAAGTACGGGCTGATTTTGGAGCTGGGCCCTGACGGAGAGGTGGTTGACAGCCTACACGACCCCACGGGCAGCCTGACGTGGGCCGTCAGCGATGTCTTCCAGCAGGGGGCGCACTACTATCTGGGCAGCACCGACTTGCCGTTTCTTCCTGTGCTGGAGGAGTGGAGCTGACCGTCTGGCTCTCTTATGTGTGGACATAAACATGAGGAAAGTAAGACTTTCGTTAACCTTTCGTTGATAATGTAAAATCAAAATTATATATCGTTGTAACTGTGAATTCTGTTATTTAAAGAGGTCCTATTATGCTTTTATTTACAATTTTTTTAACAAGTGTGTAATGTTACAGTTTGAGCACGAAAAAGGTCTGTAAAGTTACAAAGCACAAAGTCTATCAGTGCGCACTCTTTCTGAACTCCCTGAAATGGCTCCATTAATCTTGAATACGTCATAATATTCCTCATTTTTAATAATTCCCACCGAAGGCAGACACAAAATAAAGGGACAAAGGTTGGTTGAGTTAGTTAGTAGTGTGTTTATATGAATTGTGATATTTCCCAAACACGCCCAGTGTTTGACCAATCACAACACACTACTCCAGCTGACCAATCAGAGCACATTTTTGCTTTTTGGGAGGAGGAGCTTAATTGGTAACTTAAACCGACAGACGGGGAAGAGAGGTGCTGCAGCAATATAAGAAAATATTCAAGCATGAAGACCTAATCTAGTTGACATTTTTTTGTAAAAGGACATAATATGGCCTCTTTAAGTATAGTTAAGCCATTATGGTTTGTCTAACACAGATTGGTAGTCAAGGGGAAGCATCACATTTCGTTTTTACTGATTTTCTACACTGCAAAATGCATTGGTCATAGAAATATAGCATAGCTGTTCCCATTTAAAAATGTATACATGGTTTTCTTATGCAAAGGTAATGCAAAACACGGGCAGTGGATTTCAAGCAACGACCTAAAATATTTTTTTTTAATTAAAAAAAAAATTAAAATGTTATTATGTTTCACACTAATATACTGTACATATATTGTTTTTTGTAATAAAATAACTGTTGCAAATAGATTATTTAATAGCAATGTCATTGTCAGCAGCGTCAATTGTCCTGTTTATTCTTTTAAAATGTATTTTTAAAATTATTTAAGCAAAAACGACAGCAGCAAAAATCTTTTCAGAATGCTTTTTATCAATCAAACACACAAGACAAAAGTCCACACCAACCATAGCAATGCTACAAACAAATATAATGAAAGATTTATGTGCAAAACATGTCAGACATGTCGATCACAGACTGGAAAGTGCTTCACTAAACGGATATATTGAAGTAATGTGAGATAGATCTCTTCAAACACACTTCTTGTGCATGTCCGCCGCTTCTCAGATCATTTTGGGTGATTTGAGATATTGCCAATTCCAGCAGAAGATTGTAGAAGGTTATGTAGTAGTCTGAAAGTAAAACAGTCCCTTAAATGCTTCAAGTTTGGGTTGCTGTGAACATATTCTAGAGTAAAGCGACAGCAACCCAAGCACAGGATTTCCAAAAATGTTTCTAAACAATGTCAGATGATATTAAATGAACTGCTGTAATCCACACCTTTGGCTCATTCACAACTGACACAAATGAAATGACAAGAAAAAGAACAGTTTCACTACAATATTGAAATACAATATTTGCACTTAGTTAGTAAATCGTTTTGTTGTGGTATTACTCAAATAAAATATATGTCCAAACACAGATTTTGTGCTGCCATATGCAAGTGACAGGAACTGAAAAGGTGATATAGTATTTGAATAGCAAAATTGTGCATAAAAGAAAGATAGTAGTTCAGTTTATATGGTACTTTGGGCCTGAAAGTGTTTATCATAAAATACTGAGAATCATGCAGTTGTTCTCAATTTATTTATTTTTCCCATTTTTAAACCAGAATAAGAAATCCACTTTCTGTCCTTGGAGTTGACCAGAAATTAAGGCCAAGAACATTCAAATGTTAGTGTCTTTTTTTTTTTAAACAAATGAAATGTTTCAGACACATCTGGCAAACAAACAATCCCACAATTCCCTCAAGTTCAATACTGTGCATGTGTTTAAAACTAAATCCACAAAACATGAATACAATAAAGACAATATTTGAAATGTTCAGTGTTATTGTTAAAGTCAAAGCAGTGAGATTAATTCAGAACGAACGGGAATATGATGTGAATGCTCTCACAGATGTGCATCAGCTGGTAGTTTGTCAGGATCTGATGTGAATGATGTCAGAGGGCCGTCCTGTCTGAAAGTGTCTAGTTTGTTTGGTATCCTGGCGCACCCTGATGACCTCATCTGAGGAGAGACTGGGCATCTTTGGGAGAACGTCAGGATACAAAGGCAACGACGGGGCTTATTTTTCAGTGCCCTTTATTCTTTCCCTCCATTGGTCTTCTTCCTTTAACCCTCTCCACGATCTACTTCAACGTCTGTCGTAGTTTGTTCCTGTGAGGGACGAGGCTGCTGAACATTAACCGAGGATCAAACCTAAACCTGGAGGAACAGTGACAGGCAAATGGTAAGTCCAGAATTCAAATTATTTTTGGTGAACGTTAAAATGATCAGGAAGTACAGACTTCGAGTCGTAGACGCCAGGCGTTCTGCAGGACTGTCCCGAGCAGGACTGCAGCATCATTAGACGATGGTTCATCTTCTCCAGGACTTCCTGATCAATGCTTTTGGCGATGTTACTCAACTGAAAGGGGTCTGCTGTCAGGTTATACACCTCCACAAACACCTGCAAGCAAAGACAGTGAGATATTACAGTGTAATATATATAATAGGAGTTGGAGCAAAGAGTTTTTGATTTCTTTTTTTACCTCGTTGTCATCAAATTCACAGTACTGCAAGTTGGCGGCCTGCGATACTGTGCGAACACAGGCGTATGTGTTGTTGTACGAGTCTTCACAAACACAGTCAGGGAAACACTCCTGCAGAAAAGGAAAAACAGCTGTGTTTTAGCACTCATTTTTTTTGCGATTACGGTAATGACTTTATTTGTAGCGCGCAGACCCTCACCGAGACCCCGGGGCCCAGCAGAGGGCACGCTGGGTCTGAGATGTTGCTTCCTTCTCCCTCATATTCCACCAGTACATCAGATCTCCATGTGCTGCTGTTCCCTTCACCGATCTGAAACAAATCAAATGCTAACTTATTTAGCATTTTAATTAATTACACTGTACGTGTAGCGAGAAACGCCCCCCCAAAAATGCCAATACTTCAATGCATTTATTTATTTAGTTCAAAGTTGATAAGTTCAAACCGGATTTACCATGATAGGTAGAAATGACATCCCATCCATCTTAGTTTCATTGACGTTATATCCTGCTATGTCCAGAATCGTTGGACCCAAATCCACATTTGCTATGAGTAGCTGTTAAAGCGGAAGTTATTAATGCCACACATAAAGCAAATAAATATATAAAAATAGCTTTTTTATATTACCTGGCTTGTCTGATTGGGTTTGATATTAGGCCCTCGCACCAGCAGAGGAACTCTGATATCAAATTCATAGAGTTGCCTCTTATCCAACGGAAGAGAAAACTGGCCTGAGAGGAAGAAACAGACACATGAAAAAATAAAACCAAGGTAGAGTAAAATAAAATTTCTCAACTAATAAACTCATGTACCTGTGTGGTAACCATTGTCGGAGGTGAAAATGATGTAGGTGTTGCTAAGCTCTCCTCTGACCTCCAACTTTTTCACCACTTTCTCCACCAGGTCGTCTACTGATAGTAAAGTGCGCCACCTAGTGGAACAGTACCGCATTACATCATGTGCAGTATTAAAATGATTTGAAGTAGAAAAGAAATCTGAATACCGTTTTCTGTAGGCGTTATCCAAGAACTCCACTGAAGAGTTTGACATGGGTGTCTTTGCTTGCCTGATGAGCCAGTGTTTGTCCTAAAATTTAGGTTGAAATGCTATCAGATATGCACAAAAACCATCCAATCGGAACATCTAAAGGATCTTTCGCACCAGAGGAACGTTGTAATAACTATTGCCGGAAGTACAGGCAATTTTAGAAAGCAGTTTAGACGCACAGTATATACAGTACTTACTCCACTAACATGGAGAGCAGCGATAGATGGCCCGACACCTAAGTCCATCGCACTTAAATTATGTCGATTATGTCACTTTAGAGTTCCTACTGGCAGTGCGAATGCAACCAGGAAAATGGGCCTGGGGAAAATGTTTGTTCTTGGGGGACTGCCCTGATGGCTAGTTCCTATTACTGAGTTCCTGCAACTACCTGGTGCGAAAGTCCAAGAAGACACCAGGCCCGTACCTTTCCATGTATGTTGAAGTTAGGGTCTCTTGGTGCTTTGACGTTAGGAAAACTGCTCTCGTACTGAGGAGCGGGCGTCCAGGGTGAGTGCGGGGCCGGAGTGGACACCATCATGAAGAAAGGCCTGCGGTTAGACTTGTTTTCCAGGAAGTCGATGGAAATATTGGCCTGGATGGAATCAGACATGTACAAGCCACTTAACTTCCGTTGCATAAGGTTTTATGTAATCTCGTGAATGCAGGTGAGATCTGCTCTTACCAGAACATCCGTAAGGTAATCCTCACTGTAGTTCTGTCCATGCCGCTGCGCCCTGCCGTTCACAGACAAGGTGTAGTTGTAGTACTTGGAGTTTCTCTCCTGTAGGAACATGTTAAAATCATCAAAAAGATTTCACTCCAAATAAATCTGGTCTCAGGATTCACAAAATACATTTTAACACTAATAAAAATAAAAATCAGTATTTAAAAAACAAATAAAATTCAAACAAACGAAATTCAAAATAAACATCATATATATATATATATATAGCTTATATGTTCCATGCAGTTTGACACAGAGCCCTACAATCTGCTCTCAACCACGCCATGAGCTTTGAATTATGGGAGCTGCTAATAAAAGAATAATCAGCATTGCTCCAGAGAACATTCCTTTTCTCTTCTGGATTAATTTCTCTTCCTACATTTGCTTGAGTTCTTGTAGCAGCTTCACAAACATGCTACATTTTAGGCTACTAACTGTTTTCATAACCTTAAGGCTAAAATTAGACTTCTGCTGGGCTCATGGGAAAGGTTGACAGGCTTGTCATCCCAACTAAATCATTAACGTCTTCTACTTGTGACCCTCAAAGGTCGCCGTGTACACAACAACCCTGAAGCTCTGGTAAAAAAGCATGATCGGCTTTGCTGTTTTTCTTACCAAGGCGAACCAGTGGTCCCAGCCCGGAGGAACATGCTCCACGCCTCCAGCTTTTTTACTGCCGTACTGAAGCAGAGAAACACACATGGATGATGTACTCCATCAGATTATTCAGGGCTGTCAGTGTGACATGATGATAAAGACTAAAAAAAAGTTTTTCCATCCCAAACTAAAGAAAGGGTTTATCCTTATGAAAGCATCCAGTATCTCTTTACCTCATTCAGATACTTCCCAGCAAAGAAGGTCTGATAGGTGCCGTGTTTCTGAAGAAAGGCAGGGAAGCTGTCGGGCTCTTGGGTCTTCTGCCACGCTGTGCTGCTGCAGTTGCCCTCCAACGTGTTGTTCACGACATGATGGTTATGGGGGTATTTGCCCGTCAGGATACTCGCCCTGCTGGGGCAGCAAAGAGGACTGGCAACAATCTGGGTGAGAGAAGAAATGACAAGAAGTGTGTTAGGAGATGGCAAACATGCATGGTGGTTGATTCATGATAATACACTATATACTTATGCAGAACAAAAGCACTTTTAAGCAAAACAGTTGGGTTTTTTAAGGACACAACTGTTGTCTTGCACAATTTCTACTCACCGTGTTTGTAAAGGTTATTCCAGCATCACCAATCAGCTTTTTAGTCTTCACTAAAGGGACCTATACATTGAAAGATGTCAAGATAATGATGATGTAACTCATTTACTCAGCAACAATATAGAAAGTAAAATGCATGGAGGAAGTCCATTGAGAATGGCAACAATAAGAGTTTTTATTATTATTATTATTTTCAGAAAATGTACTCACCATTCCACCGATGGAGACATCCAGATCATCAGTCAGGATTAAAACAATGTTCGGTCTGGGATTCATTTTAGCCGCGGCTAGATTGTTGCAATGCAAAGTGACGCAGATAAGAATAAAATGTAATATTATTAAGGGAGAAACCATCTTTGACACCGAATTAAAAACAAATACAGCCATGGCCTAAACGATGATCTTTTCTTGCGATAAAAGCATGAAATACTGTTATGGGAAACGCTGCTATAGAGGAGCAGCTAGCTTTCCTAGTCTAGTGTACAAAATTATGAATCATACTATGGCGACGTCTTGACTCATGCATATGTGCTTGGTTACGCTGTTGTGTGTAGTCACGTGATCTAATTAATATTCATGAGCCAAACCTTTAGAATTAAGGGATTCGCTAATTCGCCAGCAGACTAGCGCCCACCTTCAAATGTCTGCTTACACCCAATCAGACGCTTTTTATCAATAATATTCATAAAAACACCCGTCGCCATAGTAAGTTTAATAACATTTTCCCTACTCAGTTCTAGTCATGTGGAGAGGCGGAAGTCCCGGTCAGCTGATGTTTACGCTCGTCTAAGGATGATGTCATTCATGCAATTTCTGTTTAATGGCTTATATTGTTTGTTTGTTTATTTATTTAATCAGGGACAATTAATAATATGTAAAATGCGCTAAATTTAGCCACGGCTAATTTTCATGTGCAGTTCATTGGCAGGCTGAAGAAAAAGAAACCTAAATTTAAAACACAAACATAGCTACACTACCATATGGAGGACCAGGATTATTGTGTAATAATTATAATTATTATCCATAATTATTGTGTAATATCTGGTAATATGCAAGATGTTAAAATGGCGCCACAGAGGAACCTTGGTCTCTCTAACTGTCCAATGACAGTGCGAGTTACATTTGATTTGCAAGCGGGAGACAGGCGAAAGGTGATTGGTTGCTCCCACGTGTGTACTGTCCAATGGCATTTTTTAACTCGATTGACAAATGGATAAAGAAAAGCAGTTGGTAAACCGAAAAAGAAAAGCGTTTGGCAAATAGATAGAGAAATGGTTTGACAAATGCTTTAAAAAGGTGATTTAACATGTGCCTTCAAAATCACTTATTTAAGTATGTTTTTATTGTTTTATTAATCTACGTTTTAAAACATGAATTTAATAAACAATTTTAAATGTGTCTATTTATTTATACATTTAATTTTGATTTATTTATTTACTGTTTTATGGTTTTATTGCAATACATTTAAAAACACGAATTAAATAAACAACTTTATAAATGTCTATTAATTTGTCCATTTAAAAGTGATTTATTTATATACATTTTTATGTGTGAATTATTAAATTGATATATTGAATCTTCATTTGATTTTAAATGTGTCTATTTATTTATACATTTAATTTTGATTTATTTATTTATTTACTGTTTTATGGTTTTATTGCAATACATTTAAAAACACGAATTAAATAAACAACTTTATAAATGTCTATTAATTTGTCCATTTAAAAGTGATTTATTTATATACATTTTTATGTGTGAATTATTAAATTGATATATTGAATCTTCATTTGATTTTTTAAGTGGCACTCCTGGTCCTCCATACTACCATGGTAGTGCACTCTCTATAAATGTTCACAATTTTAATCAACAGTAGTCTCTTTTTATTTACCTTTACCACTCAAATCTGTCAGGTCAACAAAAATTGTATATTTTTTAAATATTGTAACTAAGAATGCAGTTTCACGTTTCAATCTATGGTTTCAATCCAGATTTTCACGCAAGAAAAAAAAATGTAAACAATGTAACACACACACAGGCCTATATATTATATATGTATATATAAAATAGGCTATATATTTGTTTGGATTACAACTATATAATATTTGGCTGCCTAAATGAAAACATAAACATAAGCTATAGTCACCAAATATATAATTAAATATGTAATGTTTATAGGCCAACAAAAGTTTGTATATTTTTAGTTAGGCCTATACATTTGCTGTTTTTTAAATATGTTTGTATGTACATAAAATGTAAATGTGCTTTATGTATTTATTTGGACTCATTAATTTACAAACAATTATTGCAGCCCGTCTTTTTATTTTGAATATTTATAGTGAAATAAACAAACGCTATATATTTCTCATCGACCTGTTTAGAAAGTTTGTTTCAAAAGTTTCGCAGGTGGGTTGAACTATTCCTGCTGCAGGGGCGCGCATCAGGATTTAGACCGTTTCAGGAAGGAAACCAGAGCCTGGGAAAGGCGCTGCCAACCCCGCTCAAGTAATGGAACACACCCGGAACTTGAGTTCCTTATTGATTCATCTAAAACAATCTTTGGTTTGTACTTATGTGCAGCAAATGTGCACGAGTGTGTAATGCTGAACTTTAAAGAGCGATAAAACATGTCTGGTGTGGACGTCGCTAAAGAGGAACTTAAAGAGATTGACATATGTGACAACATCTGCTCGGAGGAGGAGAGTGGAGTTTTCGTCAACTCAAGTGCGTCGTATCTTGACGGCTTCTCGGCGCTTCACAAATGGGTTTCAAAGGGACGTTCAGTCTCAGATACAAACTGTGAGTGCGCCCAAACAGCTTCATCATTATCAGTTTCACTATCCAAGAGCGCAAAAGAGCCTCATGGATCACCATCTGGAGAGATCCGTATGGAGAGAAGAGGAGGAGGTGGAGGGGGGATTCATGAAGCAGGTGTGTATTCGGATGAAGATGAGCTGAGAGCGTCCAGGGCATCATCTATAGTGGAGTGTCTGTTAGTGGAGCTCTATGACACATACAGTAGTAGCGTCAGAGGGGTGGACAGCTCGACCGAAGCCTCCAGCTCGGATGCCTTCCTGGGAAGGAGCAACGCTGGCTCCAACTTTCTGCAGGAACTTCAGGAGAAACACACGAGACGTCATCAGATGAAATACCTCTCTCAAAAAGGTGAGCATCAATTTCCCTTTCAGCTGAAGCCAATTCAATCCAATTTATATACTGTAATTCATAAACTACTGGTCAAAATTTTGGAATAACTTTTCTGAAGAATCACGTGACACTGAACTGGAGTAGCCTAATGATGCTGAAAATTCAGCTTTGCATCACATGAATAAATTACATTTTTAAATATATGTCGATTTAAAACAGTTATTTAAATTTCAATATTATTTTACTGCATAATATTTTTACTTGTGCCTTGGTGAGTATATAAGAGACTTTTTTCAAAAACATAGAAAACTGTAATTATTCCAAACGTTTGACCAGTATAATGTATGTCTCATGCATTTCTGTTATAATTTATGGATTTTTTTAAAATCATGCTTTAAATAAATAAATAAATATGAAAATATAAATTAGAAATTCACCAATTTAACTTTTTCATACTTTTAATTAATTGTTTTATTCCATATACACACTACTGACATTACTCTTAAGTAATAATATATGTTATGTGATTGGGGTGCTTAAAATGGTTAACTTACCCAGTTATAAAGCCACTCTGAAACCCAGTTAATCTTAACCCTTTGTTTGCTGAAGTAATTTAATTGTTGTCTCAGGTGCTCAGGTTCTTTGTAGGCCATAATGACAATTTACATATAAAGGTCTTTTGTAGACTTATATACACAGTGTTTTTACAATGATAATTATCTTAACCTGTCTAGTGTTATTTGCACTTTCACAGCACAGTCTATTCAAATAAATGTTTTTTTTCAAATGAATGCACATCCTTCAGTTCAGATTTAAACAAGCTATTTTTGTGCTCAGGTCCGGAGGAGCTGAAGTGGATCGTTCAAGAGGTGAAGTATCGCATCGCTGTACAGTCGGCCAAACTGGTGCGTCAGGTCAAGAGGAAGGACAGGCTCCGGCAGAAGTTTCAGAAGAACTGTGACATAGTCACCGCCTGCCTGCAAGCCGTCTCTCAGAAAAGACGTAAATTAACAAATCATTCTCTCATTTCACTCCTCTTGATGTCATTACTGTTATTAGCAGCAGTATTAAAAGGGCCATATTATGTCCTTTGTCTTGATTTTGTTTTAGTCCTCTACTATAATAGGTTTTAATGCTTGATTTTTGACCTCTCCTCCTGGACTGTTAGTAACACACTGTGCTGCATTTCCCAAAAGCATCATTAACAAACTATGGATGCAAGTTCCATCATTACCAGCATGGTCAAACGATTCAGTGTTTCCCAAAAACCATAGTTCCAACAAACATTCGCAAACAGCAGTGCAGAGTTTATGACACTAATTTTAGTTATCAATCATGTGACCTTGCCTCTCTTAAATGTGTTTTCCCCCGTTTTATCTACATGCAGCATGACAAGCACTGTCAAACAGGTACAGTATGAAATCACATCAAAACTATAACTCTATGGTTGCCATTATTCAGTCTGTCTGTTCTTGATGTAGGAGGTGTGACTTTATACAGTAGGTACAGTATAGTAGTCGTGAACGGTTATGGGTCTTGTTGTATTTGACATGTTTATGTTTATTACGGTGTTTATCACTGTTGTTTTGTCACCAAATACATGTCAGGAAAATATACCCAAATGCTTATCCAATGGATATACATTTTCTATATCAGGACGATCACTATTTCTGTTTGAAATATTTAAACATCTGTTTCGTGTTTCTCTTGTTAGTCCCATGAGTTTGGGTAAATCAATATACTTTTGGTCAAATTTACCTGTCTTTCTGGATATTGTATGGATGGATAGGATACTTTAATTTGGAATATTCTGACACATTGTCGTTTAGCACAAAATACGAAGCACAAAAAGAATTTATAAAATGTAGCCCCTTAAGTGTAAAACCACAACTTATTGGGGATTAATGCTTTAGTAAATCATCACTTGAATTCATTACGGTTCAACTATCTTATCCTTATTCTTATCTTGGGATTTTAGCCTATAATTGTGACTTGTTTTGTGGGATTTTTGGATCCAGAGTATTTAAGGAATACCTTGTTCTTGGCAGCATGGTACTAGTTATTCACGTACCTACTGTGCTGGCCATTGTTTTCCTCCGTTTCCTCGTCCCTCCTTCCTCACAACCCTGAATGTGACGCTCATTTGTGGGTGTAGACGCGCGTATCATCGCGCTATCCCTGCTCTCCCATCCTGCGCGTTCGTTTCGATCACCTTTGATTCTTTTATGCTATTCCTTATTCTTAAGGTACATGCATTAATGAGGATAAATGATACTCGAATGTGTTCTTCTCTGCTTTATTGATACCATAACGAGTATGATATTTTTAGATGACATAATTCTTGGGATGAGAGAATCGTTTTGAATGCGCGGTCAAAAGGACCTCGTCCTCCGAGCTTTTTCCTCGGAATGAAGCAGGAAAGGTTTGCCTCCTCTAAGAGATCGAGGGTTTGTATGAAACGGCAGAATGCAGCTGGAGGAGTCGGTAATATTATCAGTAATGTGCTGAAGAAACGCAACGGCATCTCTAGAAGAGCGCCGCGCCTGCTGTGCACCCTAGAGCCAGGTGAATACAGCATGCTTTAAGGGCATTATTTTTATTCTTTTAGTCTAAAATCTAATCTTTGCCCTGTGATTATAGATAAACTCTTTATTCTTAAGATGCGCATTTGGTTTGCACTCGTGCTGATTGCAGAATGACATTTCTGTGAGTTACCTAAAGGCCCTACACTTAGGCTAATAAGTAGCCTATTTATAAGCTTCATACGATTGTGTTACTATATTAATACATTTGAAATTGAGAAATATTATGGTTTTAGCTTTGAGGGGTCCTAAAACTTTGAATAGGCTTATTATGAAATAATTTTAGATTCACTTTTAAATATTATGTAGGCCTTTTATTTAATTGATAATAGCTTTGCACGTCTATAGGGTCAACTTTTTATTTTTAATGTATTAGAGTCAGTAAATAATACTGGACATATTCTCATGCAGACACATACGTGTTGTGCCGAGCATGAGTGCAGTAGGAGGGCTGGAGAGATGATGGTAATCATGTAGGTTAATCCGGAACAGTCTAGGCTGACGAGGGACATAGATGCAGAAATGGTGCCACTCCTGTTTGTCATTTATACCATTTAACGATGACCGAGATGGACTCAGGTTGGTGGTTTTATTGGTTTTCTTATGCACCGAAAGTAGAAATGCTACTTCCTAATTTCACACCATGTTTGTGAGTTGTTTACTTGCGCGTTTGACAGGATTTAGCATCCATGGCTAATGTGAAGTTACACCAATTTAAAGAATTCGTCGTGTTGTTGTAGCTCTTTAACGCTCAATATGACTACTTAACTATGTAAAAACAGAGTTTATTTCGTCGTTATATAGGATGGTGTCGTGATTCCGGAAGAAACTGTAGGCGGAAGTGAGATTCAGCACCGCTCCGCAGTGGACAGCGTCATTTATCAACTATCAGATATCCAGCGTTTGGTTTCGGCGTCGTGGTCGATAATACACTTGTCGTTTCCAGTCATATGTGTTTGCAGTTTTATTGGTGTTTGTTCCTGTTAGAGAAAGAAGAGAGTAAGATAACATGACTGCAATTATAATGAGCCATTGAATTAAAACAAACCTTATTTATTATTAATGGGCTAGTGACAAGTGGGGATGATAAAATGACATTTGTTATTTTACAAATAAACATTTTAAATATCATGAATTTGAAGACGTGTATATAACCAAAATATCCCTCTTTTCTTGCACCTTTTTTCGGTGATTTCTCATCCTGAGTAGTGATTACGTAAAAACCCTTTATTCATTTGTTAATGAAACACCTGCAGCTACAGAAGAGACGTCTTTATATGGTCATCTTTGTCTCATTGATTGTCCTCCGTTTTGTCTTATTGCAGGGGTGGACACCAGGTTGAAGTTCACTATCGAACCGTCTCTAGGCAAAAACGGCTTTCAACAAGTATGTATTGCCTACTATGGCCCTGAAACCCTCAAACCGACAAATATGCTTTTGGTTTGCATGTTGATTGTTTGGGGTTGTTTTACGTTGCAGTGGTACGACTCTCTGAAAGCAGTGGCCAGACTCCCTGTGGGTATTCCCAAAGAGTGGAGGAAGAGGGTAAGTGTGCTGGAAATGTCACTGTTTTCATATCTGTGATATTTTACACACTGTACTCTATAATGTTTGGTTGTTTTGATATAGGTATGGCTGACCCTGGCTGACCAGTACCTCCACAGCATCTCCATTGACTGGGAGAAAACCATGAGATTTGCCTTCAACGATCGCAGCAATCCAGATGATGACTCTTTGGGAATCCAAATAGTGAAGGTTCATATCTGTAGTTATGCAGTTATTTCAAATCTAAGGCTATATATAACAATATTGTGGCTTTAGAGATATTTAATGGAAGGAAGATAAAAGGTTAAATGGTGAAACAGGATATTTGCTCATTGCAGTGCGTCAGTTAGAGGATAATGGAGCAGGATGTGTGTGTGTGTGTGTAGAACTGGATGAATGAGAACAGTGAGGCACTTGTGTGCGAGTGAGCAAAGGTCAGTTTGCTTGTGTGCATAGGTAAGTCACACTTTGTTTTCCCTTCTCTTCTCATTCAGGACCTGCACAGGACAGGCTGCAGTTCCTACTGTGGCCAGGAGGCGGAGCAGGACCGGGTGGTGCTGAAGCGGGTACTGCTGGCATACGCCCGCTGGAACAAGACTGTCGGCTACTGTCAGGGCTTCAATGTTCTGGCTGCCCTCATCCTGGAGGTCACAGAGGGAAACGAAGGAGATGCATTAAAGGTTTTCCTAGATGTTCACAAATTCTGTAAATTATAATTAATATATATTCTTAGTGTACAGTATCACCATTTTAATTTGATGAATTCTCTTTTATTATTTTAAAGGGATACTCCACTTTTTTCTCCCTCAGAGTTTACCGTTTTTGAATCCATTCAGCCGATCTCCGGTTCTGGCGGTACCACTTTTAGCATATTTGCTCATTGCATACCACTTTTAACAGTTTAACTCTGGGGGAGTTGTAAAATAAGTCTATTTCTGAAAAAAAGTGGAGTATCCCTTTAATTATAACTAAATCTTATTTATTTGTTAATCAGTAATATTATTTGTTAATTCAAAATCCACTTTAAAAACAAACACGTGCAGTTTAAATGAGCATGACATTTTGGACAGACACATTTTATAAGCAACATTTTAAAAGATCAACCTAATTGTCTTCTATCGTTCCGTTGTAGGTTATGATCTATTTGATTGATAAGGTGCTTCCCGATAGTTACTTCGCCAATAACCTGCGTGCCCTCTCAGTGGACATGGCCGTGTTCAGAGATCTCCTGCGACTGAAGCTTCCAGAACTTTCTCAGCATCTCCAGCACCTCCAGAAAGTGGCCAATCGGGAAGGTGGAGGTATGTAGCAGCCATGTAAATATGTACTGATGTGAAAGAAGAATGCTTGTACCAGTTCGACTGCGTTGTGTTTCAGGCAGCTATGAGCCTCCGCTTACCAACGTCTTCACCATGCAGTGGTTTTTGACCATGTTTGCCACCTGTTTGCCCCATCACAACGTGCTGAAGATCTGGGACTCGGTCTTCTTCGAGGGCTCTGAGATGCTGCTGCGTGTGGCTCTGGCCATCTGGGCCAAACTCGGAGAGTAAGTTCACCTAGAGCTGGTTACACTGTCGACTAGATTGCAAAGAAAATGCTCATACATTAACAATGAGATGCATTTTCAACCCTCACAGGCGAATTGAGGAGTGCCAGACTGCTGATGAATTTTATAGCACTATGGGCTGCCTGACACAGGAAATGCTGGAGCATAATCTTATCGACTCCAATGAACTCATGCAGGTAAAATTGTGTTTGAAAATGGCAAAAGCTTCTTGGAAGTAGTTTATCCAATTGTTTTTGGGGCTAAGAGTGTTTTCTTGTTTTCCTCCTGACAGACGGTTTACTCCATGGCCCCGTTCCCGTTCCCCCAGCTGGCTGAGCTCAGGGAGAAATATACCTACAACATCACCCCGTTCCCTGCCCCGGTCAGAGCCAACAGCAGGTATGAGAGCTGAAGACACTCGACGCCCACAGCACTGACTGCAATCGTGAGAGTTTAGCAGCCATATAAACACGTTACTATGAGCCTGCAGGGTGGTGTTTTATGGCACGTGTGTATATTGGCATGCAAATATCAAAAGCAAATGTTCTGCCTTATCTCGACAAGGTTTACACTCAGTTTAAAGATATTCCCACTTTATTTTTCAAAGAAGAGAGCATTGATGCAATAAAACAATACTAATATATATTTAATATTTTTATTTCATGCATGTTTTTTTAGGTTTGTTTTTATTTAATAACATAAAAAAATGACTTTTTATTTTTATTTAATTTCATGCATTATATATATTTTTTATATATAATTCATTTTATATTTAATATATAATTTTTATATATAGTTTTATATATAGTTTTTTAAATTCATTTTTAATTGTATTATTTGTTTAATTTTTTGTTTTATGCATTATTTATGCATTTTATTACTCATTTGTTTCTTTTTTGTATTTTGTTTTAAAAGATTTCATTACATTTTTCAATGGTATTGATTTTATTTATTGTTGTTGTTTAATATATATTTTTTGTTTCTTTTTTCTATTTTATTTTTTAAATATTTAATTTCCCTTTTTATATTTTTATTTTTTCCTCTGTACAGTCTGACACTCCATGGATGGGAGAGTGATGATGATGCTGACATGGATGATGAAGACTCTATCGTCACTGCCCTGGGCTGTCTGGGGCCTCTTGGTGGGCTTCTGGCCCCTGAAATCCAAAGATACCAAAAGCACCTTAAAGGTCTGAATCTGATTACATTTCACATTTCAAAAACTAAAAGGAAATAGACTTAATAGTGTATCCTGAGGTTACAAAGATGATTTGTGTCTTACTGAACACAGACTGCCCGTATTTATAAAATGCACAAGATGTTTGATTTTTATTTTTATGACCGAGTCTCTTAAACTATATTGGCTTTTTCAAAGTAAGGGTGATTTCATGGAGTAATGCAAACATGAAAAATAAGCTCCGTGAACTCACTCTGAAACCTAACCTTGGCAAGACCTGAAAATCCTTCTGCCCCAATTGGATTTAATCCTCGATTCATTTGTCAGTTCTTGTTGAATCTGAGGTGTGTCGAGTCATTCAAGCTGTCTTTAATTACTGCCTTCAGATCCGGTGCAACTAAATAAATGGAAGGTTTGGAAAGGAACCAGCGCAGCCGTTACTCTGTAAAACCATCAAAAATATGCACTCTATTTACAATGTTTTCTTTCTGTTTTCATTTGCTCTGCAGATCAGAGAGCAGATCAGAGCTCTCAGGGCAGTAACATGGCCGAGCTCAGTCCCGGGGCGGTGGGCGCGGGACGGGCCGAGCATCAAGCGGCCATCAACAGCATGATGCTGGAGCGCATGAGCACTGACATCAGCGCACTGAAGAAACAGTACTCGCGCATCAAACAAAAACAACAGCAGCAAGCCGGGCTACTTTACATCCATTCAGGTAGCAGGATCATACTGATATCACAACCAATACTGTTGAAGATGAGTTCAGGAAGTGACAGAAGGGATATGAAGTGTTAGTCAGTATACTGTGACATTTTTCCCAGGACCTCCAGTGGAAGCTGAAACTATTGAACCTCATCAACCCAGTAAACAGCAGAACCAACACACTGGTATTGATCTTCATGTGTCAACTATGGCTTCATTATACTGTAGATATTTTGTGCAGTAGATCTGTTTTGATCGGTGTTGGGTCTGCTGGTGTACAATGCAATGAATTGCAATTTTGGTGATGGCTGAACTGATTAATCAAGGTGTTTTCTACATCATATTTTCTTTTCAGGGGATAAACTAAAGATGGTTAATTACCTATTTTCCCATTTATTCAAACATTGGAAGATGTTATTTTTCAATAGCACCGTACAAGGCATAATGGAGACTTAAAGTCAACATGAAATCATAATACGTCACATTTATTTTCATAATGCACAATCTTGTTTTGCACAATTCATCACTGCACACTATACATTTTTTAATTAATTTATTTTTTAGAATATCCTGTTTAAAGCGTGTTCACACCGTGCGATTTGGCAAATTTTGAGAAACCTAAAAGATTCCTCTGATCCTATGCTAAAACTTGTACGTCTTTGAACGCTTGACATCTTCATTGACAGCCAATTAATGACTATTGTGATCAAACTTTGCCTCTGATTAAATTGTATGAGAAGTTTTGAGGTGCTGTGGCTTCTCCTACGATGACCATCAAACCAAAAATTCATAAAGGAGCACAGAAATTAATGCGGTGACAACCTCAAACCACCACTTGCTCCACACTCTTTTTTTTTCAAATCAGGCCATGACCAACATTAACCCTAGAGATTGTTTTTCTTCGCTGGCCACCATTTTAATCACTCATGTGATCTCAACGTCCCGAACGCATCATGGATTGATGATGTAAAACTCCGGATGAGTTTTCTTGTGTACGTCCGCTTAACTCAGAAATATGTTATATTTCAGAAGTAAAACTGGAAACACGGTTTCATGTTGACTCTGACGGTCTGTTTGCAATTACTGCTGTTTTCTCACTGTTTGTTATTGATTTTTCACAGACAAGTGTCCAGCCACCAGTATCCTTGCCTCCCAAATTGGTCCCTCCCCTGTGGTCAACCATCTTCTCTTGGGCAGGAAGCCCAGACCCGCTCAGCGATCCTCAAAGAATTGTATCATCCATAACGGTGGAGTTCCCCAAGCTCACTCCACCCCCAGCCAGGATCAGATGAAGCAGCCAAGACATCATTCCCCATGGCGAACACACGTGCGTGCGCACCGCAGGAACATCGCCAGGGCGCGGGCACAGCTCGGCTTTGACGATTCTCTGGAGATAGAGGACGATCAAACTGACAGCAAAACGGAAGAAGCATCTGAAGAGGGAGAGGAGAGAAGACTTGAGGAAAACAAAGAGGATGAAGAGCAAGAGAAGTTGGCGGATGAAGAGCAAGAGAAGTTGGAGGATGAAGAGCACAAGAAGTTGGAGAATGAAGAGCACGAGAAGTTGGAGGATGAAGAGAAAGAGAAGTTGAAGGATGGAGAGCAAGAGAAGTTGAAGGATGGAGAGCAAGAGAAGTTGGAGGATGAAGAGCAAGAGAAGTTGGAGGCTGGAAGCTCAGATGTCTCTCAGCAAGATCATAGCGCTGGAGAAGGAGAGGAACTCCAGCAGATCGACGACCGGCTGTCTTCTCTGGAACTGGAACCAGAATCAACTTCTGATCCACCTACACTAACTCCAGAACCGCAGCCGGAGCCCACGACCCCAGCTCAGCTCCCATCCACCCGCCGTCCAGGTTCAGACTCTTCCAGTTCAGAAAGTGGAGGTTCCCTCAGAAGAAGCCCATCAATGCTGACAGGAGAACCTCCAAAACCTCAGCAGATCTTCTCTCCGTTCCCCTGCATCAAAACCCCTCGCAAGTCCACTGCTGCAAGAAACTTGGGCCTCTACGGCCCAACTGCCAGAACTCCAAACGTGCACTTTCCCCAGATGAGCAGAAGCATGAACTGTGTAGGAAGCACCACGAAGCGCCGATGATGAGTTGTCGACTAGTGATGAGCACGAGATGTTTGGGTTCGAAACTCCCTAACAACCATGAAAGCACATGCATTCTGAACTCTAGTATGCTTCCAGATACTCCAACGTGCCGTGCCATGGAGCATGGCATCTACATTTAGGAACCATATTGGATGATGTAATGCTCACATGAAGTTAATCATATGAATTTATGAATGTATTGTTTTGTTTTTTTAAATGAGATCCTACCAAAACATCTTGGAATTATAACCCGGCAGACACGATCGGATGATGGTTCCACAAGCTCTTTCTGCATGTTCAGGTCACCAGTATTCGCTACAATGCACTGTGTGTGTTTACTCATATGCTCCAAAGCTTAGAAAATCACATTTATGTAAAATATCTCATGTTTAATGACTGTGGGAAATGCTGCAGCTCTGCATTCTTCAGTTTTCAATCTGTGACTTCACTGTCAAGCCAAACTTGTCTCTTCACGTTTTGCTTTTTCCTTAAGTAAATTATCCATTTGTCATCTAAAAAATACATGTAATGTTTATTTAGTTTTTCTATTTTTGGATTCTCTTGTTCTAAACGTGACTGAATTTTTCTCATTATCAATCTTTGGTGCTTATGAGTAGTGAAGGATCACAGATGCCCCAGAGAATAAAATACATGCAAGTATGGAAAAAAAAACAACTTTTCAGTTTCTACTTATTTCCTCTCCATTAAGTAATTTGTTTTTGCTTTCAGATAGAAGCTACAGTATTTTTTTTAGGTTTACAACGACACATATTAGGATGTAAAACTTAACTAAAACCACATATCACACTGACATTAGGTCTCTTCTGAGCCTAGTAGAGATTCTACTGGTTAAATTATAATGCAACATCATTGTTTTTATTCGCTTCGGTACTATTTTCACAAGTAAGTTGTACATTCTCAGAACCCTTATGTGATTATCACAGCAGATCATCAAAAGAGCACTTTTTTGTGTGGTCACTCAACTGTGTGGGTACAATACACAGAATCACAAAGTATCCTTTTCACTTTATTTAAATGTGTAATTTACAGTAACTGCCTTTCATAAAGCTCTTATTATCAAACGTTTGATTTGCATCTCTTCTTGTTCAGTTTAGTTTATACATGCTATTATTTTAATCCAACTGATACTAAAAATCTGGTATCTCTATAATTGAAATGTAACATGCTATTAAAGTCTTACAGGGTCTGGCTCAACAGGTCTTTTAAATAATACAGAGTGCTGCATTTAACATAAGAACGAAATTCACCGGTTCTTGCGGAAGCTCAAACGTGCTGCGTAACATATGAGAATGAACCTCATTGGTTCTCCCACGTCAAGCGATCATGCTCGAGCTTCTGTTTACCACAACTGATGTGTATGAGTTGATGAAAGTTTTTATGTGAATTAAAGCACAAATTCAGTCTGTTCATCATATTAAGTGATCGAGTCTCTTCAGAAAGTTGAATTAAACCGCTCAATTGATATGAATTAGTTTTACAGCCTCTATATGAAAATTGTAAGCGTCAAAGTGTCAGTTGTGTTGCTGTCTATGGAGGGACAGAAATCTATTTCATCAAAAAGATCTCTTTTTTTGAGTTCCGAAGATGAACGAAAGTATTTCGAACGACATGAGGGTGAGTATTAATGACAAGAGTTTTCAGGTTTGTGTTGACAAACCCTTTATGAAATTTACTTTGGTTGAAATACAACCACATTCACGCATTCTTTATTGTGGCAACAGGTCCTAATGCTTTCAGGGGCTGCTGTATGAAGTCATGAACCCACTATGCAGCAGAAGTCTGGCATATAAAGGTAAGTACCCACTTCATTGTTTACATGAGAGCTAACTTAGGCGGCCATTGCGCTACGTTCTTTTTCTTTTTTCATTGTAAATGCTTCAGATAATACATTCAGCAGTATTTCTAGATGTGAGCAAGCAAAAAGTTAGAGCTGTTTCTGACAGAGCGTTTAATAGTTATTGTAATGTCGACACCAGCATCTGTTATTTTACGTCATTCCATTTTGTTTTATATTATTTTAAATGACTGAACACTAGATGTCGCTGTTGTTCTAGTTTTTCCTCTCATAATATTGCTCACATGCCCTTGTGCTGTTTAGGAGCGTATTGTGACAAGAATTGTCCTATTCCCTAGCAAAAAATTTTTTTTTTTTTACATTTTTCCAACATGATATAAACAAATTGTCCATAAATCACAATCACATTATTTCTCCACATGAAGCTCACGTTTGAAAAGATGATAAACGCATACTATGAATGATCTGGGAAATATCATGCTGAGCTGATAAAATCATTGTAATTAGAGTTATGAATTTAGATTGTCATAGATGTGCCATCGCCAACACAGAGATGTTATTGAGGTGACTTCAATCAGGTGAGTTTTATTGTGGTGGTGTTCAGCAGGCGCCAATGTCTAATAATTGACAACAGCATTTCATAATTGATCTATAGACCATTTCAAAAGATGTAAACAACACTGGTCCAGAAGCACTTCCTGTTTCAGTTTGTAACTGTTTTCTTTATTTCACATGTAAAGAGAACTTCTTAAAGATGTTTGTTTAACTTTTTGATTCAGTTTTAAATGTTCTGTTGGTTGTATTTTATCCCAGCTTTTATGTAGTGTTAAAAAACTGAAACAGGAAGTGCTTCTGGGCCAGTGTTGTTTACATCTTTTGAAATGGTCTATAAAACACCATATTGTTCAGAAATCAGTATGAGGAGACATTTTGCCTTGAAACAAGCTGATATGAAAATGCAGTGTTTCAAAAAATGACTAAAAGACATACATTTGTAATACATCCGTGTCTAATGTCCTTTATTGACGTAAATGAGTGTCATTAGTGCAATATTTATGCATTTCTGCGAACCTTGAGAAAATGCTAGATGCAGATTTCCCAAAGGATTCTGGGATGGTCTGAATTTAGTCCACTGATCGAATAGGCAGACGATTCTGTTGAGACTGGCAAGGTGCCCAGTTCTGCTTATATTTACTCAGTGTAAGTATGATTTCCTCAGGGGCCAATTTGTCTCTAAAGCAAAGGACAAGCCATTCACATTCGAATAATTTGATTTACTGAGTTTGTTTTTCTGGTCGCCTTGGTGTTGTTTTTAAGTTGTCAGGGGACAGAAATCAAATCTGATTCAAATTAATATTACAATTTCTTAGTATTTTGGGTGGGAAAACCACCTGATGATCATGTTCTCCTGCATTTTTTTTAAAACCTAAACCATTATTTAATCTCACATTTATAATATGAACAAAAAAAGTTATTTGAGATGATTCTAGAATATGATCCAGAGCTGATGGTTTACTCAAATATAATTGAAACATTTTAAAGATAGGCTACAGAATTAACAACATTTAAATAATGAGTCTATCGATATTTCTTTCAAAACATATTTTTGTCTTACCCTGATTCACAGGTCTATTATATTATAAGCATTTATATTTTAGACCTTTTGCGGTAAATTGCGTACAACCATCACTCGCCCAGGCGTGTATCGTGACTATAGTGTCATTTCTGTAAATAGAGAAAAGTTGACGTGGGTATGATGTGTGAGTAGTATAGGTTAGGTTAGTAGATAAATTGTCACAATGAGCCAGAAAGGTTTATATGGAGCAGCTAAATCTTGTTTAAAACAAACGCAGAGCAGAATCTGAGGGTTAAAAGAGCTCGTAATAAAACAAGAATCAACATTGGATTTTGGGAGATGACAAGGACTGAGGGATTTGAAATGTTGTAAAAGCGACGCGAGATGGCATTTAATTGAATTAACAGGTGAGTAAGGTATTTCATTGAACAGATAAATTGCCATATGTAGTTCAGTGTGAAGCATTATCTATTTGTGACGGGCCATATTCATCCACACAGTCATGCAGAGCCGAAGCACAATCAAAACAATGTTCTTATGCAAAATGCATGCGGTTTTAACTGCTATAGAGGGCCAAATGTTACATAGTGTACCTTTAACAATAATCAAATGATTAAAAAAAGAAATAAGTGGAATAAAAAAAGAGAAAGCAATGCCACTGTGCAAAATATACATCAAAATAATAATAAAAAAATAGAGCCGCATTACATGGATGTCCCATGATGATGTGTAAAAGTTGTGTCTCAGGTTTATTTGAAGTTCCTGTGGAAAACCCCAATTTTATCCCTCCCAGTGACCGAGTAATGACTTTATTCAGAAGCGGAGATGCTTCCGTTTCTCTCTAATTAACTGGGCGAGTAATCCCTCAATCCTGTGTCCGTCGGTTCAGACATGGATTATTTATCCGTCCCGGTCATACAGGAGCAGGGACTACATGTGTGAATCCCCACACTGACGTCCCCTTCCGCCCTGATCCTGCACAACTGCGCCATAATCTACACGTTATAATCCATGCATGCATGACGGAGCGTAATCACACTTCCTCTGCGTTTCCGGCAGGATTACTCTGTGAGGAAGCGGAGGCTTACACAATCTGTGTGTATGTGTGTGAAAGTTGAGCAGATGTGCAAAGAAAGATGTGTTAGAGAGTTCAAAGACCCAATAAAATGTATTGACAAGCAACAATTTTGTTTCCTATTGAAACAAAGGATCATTTCAAAAGCCTCATCACTTTTACCGAAAGGCCAGAAAAAAAAGCAGAGCAGAAAGCGTGATTGATTTGCTACTTGCTTTGCTAGTCAAAAGCACTTAGAATTAGAAAAGTATTTTTCTAAGTATTAAAGCTGCCATATTATGCTCTTTCACAACGTGTGATTTTGTTTATGGGGTCTAGAATTCCTTTTCATGTTTGAATGCTAAAAAAAAAACGTATTTTTCACTTTTTGTTTTATTTTTACTTTGATGAATAAAATTGAATGAATAAAACTTTTTATTTTTCATGATGAAATGTTAATATATGATCATCAGTATGTTATTCTAATGTTGATCTAGCTTACTGCTAGTCATAGCCAACAAACTAACACATAGAATAACATAACTTTCAACACATTAGACCAAGCGAATGTTAAAAACATCAATGTATTCACTCATCCATAAATATAAACACATCAGCATGACAGCAAGTTCCATGATTCTGCTTATTCACTGCGTCATCATTATATGGTTTTGTTGTTGTAAAATGCCCCTATAGCAGCGAAAAATATTACATGTTGCTTGCTTTAAGTTTAAAGTTCTTAATCTTTTTGCTTTGAGTGAACTCAAGTGTTTTCTGGGCTTTTTCTGGTCTGCATGTTGATTGGTCAGTGATGTTGAATTGCCATTCTCGCTTTCACTCGCTCAATTTCTGATTCATTAACGTTCTCTTTGTATAACAGAAGTTACATGCCACTCAGCGACACAAACACAATCATAACATGTCAATGTAAAGAGCAGACAAGTGCAGACAGGGTTTTTCTCTGGGGTAATAATAACTATAATCAAGAGGACATGCCCACTCACTGAGTCATCTACAGGAAAGGTCAAATACACATTAAGAGCTTTACCCATGCATTCAGCAAATGGAAATTTAATAGTCTGATAAAAATCAATTATTAAAAGGTCAGTTGGCATGTGACCTGAAAAAATGATTTTTCTTTTTTTTTCTTCTGAGGCTAAAATAGTTTTTAAAATTACATACTGTTCGTCCCTACGGGCTCATAAACAAAGCATGGGAACTAATGCAGACTATGTATTTGATTAATGGTTTCATTGTGAATTTTGTCCCATGTGCTTACCCACACAAAGCACGTAAAAATCATAAGCTCAGGGAGGTTCCAGTCCTCCTCATGCAAACAATGCCCTGCTCTTAAAATGGGTGCAACGACAGACACAGACACACACACAGTTGAATAAGACATGGATATGACGCCAGACATAAACAGAGAAAGACTAATATTGGAAGTAATCAGGCAATCACACCTCCTACCAGTGAAAGTGTATGTTTGGGTGGTTGGGTCTCATTTTGTGCCAAAAGGCTACCTGCATGTTAGCACACGCATAACTCCTGCAATAGGAATTTACATATAGATATTCCTGTTGCTCATTTAAAACTGATGGGAAAGAATTTTGTTATTCCCAGCAGTAAGATAAACATTTTTCAAGACTAATGAGAGCAGTGTATGATCGCTAGGATACACATTTCACAAGGCAAATAAGAAAGTTATCTATTTTCTGAATAATGTTTGATTATTAGAGCAATCAATATTGATGTAATCTCTATCATAAAAGGTCCCTATGACTACTGATATAATTCACTATATATATATATATATACATATATATTAGTAATTTAGCAGATTGTGAAATACTCAGACCGGCCCTTGTGACACCAACAACCATGCCACGCTCAAAATTACTTAAATCACTTTTCTTTCCCATTCTGACAATCTGTTTGGAGTTCAGGAGATTGTCTTGACCAGGACCACACCCCTAAATGCATTGAAGCAACTGCCATGTGATTGGTTGAATAGATAATTGCATTAATGAGAAATTGAACAGGTGTTCAATAATCCTAATAATCCTTCAGGTGAGTGTATATAATGTATGTAATTATTATCATTGGTTAAAATTGACCTAAATAAAATTAAAATAAAATGTATGAATAAATAATAAATTAAAAAATATATCTTACTTATTAAAGTTAGAATTACTTAAAAAAATCGTATAGGGTACTTTACTAAGTTTGGTTGCATGCATGTGCAAAAAAGGCGTGGAAGCCCTGTTCTATAGGCAGATTGTTTAAGTATGTTTAAGTATGTTTTGTATGACAAAGACTAAAGCCAGAAGCAATTTCCCACAATTGCAAACCTGAAACCTGCTGCCTGCTATACTTCTTATAAATAAACGACTCTCTACACCCTACAATGGGTTAACAGAGGCTAAATTAATGCTGCACCTGAAAACTAGCAAAACTTCTCTTCATTTCCACAGTGGACACACATTTATAAATAATTCCCTTCTTAGATTCTCTTCTCTCCATCTCACAGACGTTGCTTAAACAGCACAGAGTGAGCTGACAAAATGCAGTTTAATAAGAAAAAAAGCTTCCTGTTCAAATTCCCACTCTCCCTCGGCTTTTAGTAAAGCAGAATGGGGAAAAGGACGAAGACTTGGACGAGACATTGAGTGACACTGCAAGACCGCTGAGCCAAAGGAATCTTGGCACTGGGAGTTAATGCTCCTGCTTGTAGTTGACCAATGACATCTTGTTACATAGACAAGTATTTTTAGGTTTTGAAAAGCATATTTTTAGTGAATAGTGCATAATTAGTGCATAAGAAGTCAGGTTTATGCATTCAGTAGTTAACCCGAACCATAAGCTTTTCAACATGCCTGTGTGATCGTAGCTATACAAATATATAATATTATACAAATGTTATTTTTGAACATTTAAAAAAAGTTTTTTTTCTTTAATAATGCAAAACCCTGAAGGGACTATTATGTAGAATTCAGAAACCCTTGTTATTAGCGACACCGGTGGCTGTTAACTGAACTGCAGCCAGCAACTTTTTGCTCCATCTCACTCCTGGACGCATAATGTTGAAGAGACATTTGCTCATGGCAAAGTTATTTTTTGTTCTTTGCTTATAAGTAAAAAAAAAATTGTAAACACCTTTGCAGCTATATACTTCCCGAACATCCCGACGCCGTCCACGGTACGCTGCTGAGAGCCACGTTTAGATGAAAATGTAAACGTGCCGCGCGCTTTCCTCTTAATAACTAAAATGCACAACAAAAATGACAGTGATGAGAAAACGGCAGTTAAGAAAGCAGCTCTTCATAGTGATGTTGATTGCGCCAGCTCTGCAATCATGACGACAGATGAGGTCATTAAAAGCAAACTCTTTTGATTTGATTATACAATTTATTTGAGACTATTTAAATATGGTTATGTGAGACTATAGTTTGAATGAATCCTTTTTCTTTGCATGACACATTGACATTACAGTACAGAGCGGCTCTTTTGGCATTCATTTCATGTGTCATTGAACAGAAGAGAGGCTCTCAGGAGAACGAGTAAACATCACATAATTTTGTACATAACACCAAACAGTTCATAACTTTGAGAGAACCTTGCCAAGCTGGGATGACCCCAGGCTGAATACACTGCCTCCCAAATTCCTGTTCTAATGTGTGGTTAAACAACAAGTCTGTTTTCAAGTACATATCTGTTGCCTAGACATCACAACCTCACGTTCTCATCCGTCTTTGTAGCGCTCAGCTTTCACCTTTCGATGTCCTCAGAGGAAACGGAAAGCCTCAGGTAAACACGTTTCCTCTGAGGAGGAGAAAGTAGCCGAGGGACGCCGCAGGGACAGGGAAATAAATCCTGATATCCACACACACACACACACACACACATTGAAGAATGACTGTCTCTGGCTGTAAGAGTGAACAATGATGTCTGTTCTTCGGGTTCCTGCTCTTTGGTCGGTCAGGTACACATCACTGACCGCTCATTGAGCTGCTCTGAGAATCTTCCATAATCACATGCAAATAATGTAAGTAATACGGAGCAGAACTGCTGGAGTGAGTTTCCACCGCCCTTTATTTCAGACTCGCTGATGTGGAGGTGGACAATTGCTCAATGGCTGCATTTTAATGGAGATACAATTAGGGGAAATTGAAAGCAGGATACAAACAGCACTATCTAATTAGAAAGTTATTGATCTATTGTCTGAAAAATGTATTAGATATTAAAATAGATAGAGATAGAGAATCGGAACAACAGTAATTGCATACAGAGACAAATCTCCTTTTCATAAAATGTTCCCGTGACTTAGATGATGTTAGAATGATGATGATGATGAGGAGGTGAGAGGTGTTGCGGATGTACTATTGGCAGTGTACATTTATTAAATCAAACAAGAACTAAACACAAAACTAGAAAAAACAAAGCTAAACGGAAAAGTGTGGGAAGCCACAATCACTGCAAGACAATGAACACTGAGAGAACTGAAGGTTTTATAAACACAAGTTAATGAACTCGATACAAAACGTATGCTCTAATCAAATAGTGAATTACTGTGTATACGAAATCACCGTTTGAGGTATACATTTGAATTTGAACTCAAACTCCTTCCAGCAAGGTAGATTGAAAAACTAACAATACACACGAAGATATTTCACAAAAAAAGTTGACAAAAAAACCCAATATGACAATAATACATGCATATCAAATCAAAGAAAATACATTGTTGAACAAAAACTCCTTCCCCCTAAAAGGATATTAATAACCAGCCAACCCTCTATAAACCCCAATAATCCAACTTTCACACAGAACAATTCAAAATAAAACAAAAAGTAAATTACACAAATAACCCCAACATTAAATTAAATAAAAGTATAGCACACTCAAACCAAACCAAAAAAAAAAAAATCAGTTCTACTACAAACTTAAGTCTCATGCGAATAACGAGTTCATGTGTTTTAAAGCATCAATATAGTACAGAGAGTAGTAAGGTTAACTGGTAATAGACCCCGCTAGCGGTACGATTCACAATATCTTTAAATGCAGGCAGGTACTGGCATGTTGGGGAAATCAAAGTAAAACAAACACAAGTGGAACAGCGATCAACTAAACCTAATTCCAAAAACAAACAAAAACACAATTAAAGGGATAATTCACTTTGAAATTAATTTTTGATATGTGTTAGCTTACCTCAAGGGCATCCAAGATGTAGGTGTCTTTGTTTCCACAGTATTTTCAATTTTGATATTTTTAGGTCAAACCGTTCTTGTCTATCAGTCATATAATGGAGGTTTATGGTCACCACCTCAAAGAGCATGCACAGAGAAGTCCAAATTAAACATGATTTAATGACTCGTAAATGTAAGTATACATTGATGGCTTAAGACACGAAACGAGCGGTTTGTGTGAGAAAACGAACACTATATCGTTTTTACCTCTTGAAATCACAGTCAAGTCCAAGTACTCTGAGAGCGAGGCACTTCTCTACACAGAGAAGTGCAGAGTAGCCTTTATTATTGCTTTTTTTGTCAAATGCACAAAGATTATCAAAGTTATCCATAAGTTTTGTCGGTGAAGCCCCTCCCCCTTTAGTTTACCTTCTCGGGTCCATGCGGCCAATGGGGTATATTTTTATACCTTTAAAAACTTTATTTCTTAGTTTTCTATGTGATTTTGTTTAGTATTGCCTGCAAGTATGTCAAGAATTTAAGATTCATTTACGTTTTCTGTTTTATTTATACCAATTCTGACGGAAATGTGGAAATGTAGCTAAGAGAGCATGTAAAGACATGTTTGAAGACTCTGTTACCGGATAACAGCTGGTTAAAACCCAGGAACGAATTGAGCCTTTATTAAATCTCGAGGGGAGTAACACAGTGGGTTTTTTTTTTTTTTTGTTTGTTTGTTTTGAGAATTTGTTTAAAACATTCATGCCATGACTGCTTCCTTTAGAACTTCTACAGTGATCCTAAGGCTAAATTACAGTATCTTACACTACAACTTAGGAATTGACATCTGGAATAGAAGAGTGAACATACCAGTAAATCACAAATATGCACATGCACACACATGCAGTTAGAAAAAAAACCCCTCTAAATCACATACTGTAGCCAAAAGTGTATGACATGTGATGTGACAGTGCCTGTAGATGTAACACTTGAATCTTTCAGAAGTTGAGTTCAAACCTGAGGCAAGAGAAGTCAGCGGGAAAACAAGAGATGCATTTATGAAATAGATGAAAACTAAAATCTGTGGATAATATTTGCTTTTTTTTTTTTGGAACTATTGTTTTTTATTATTTGGTCTCCTGGTACTTTGTGAGCTTTCCGAGATTTTTATCAAATCAATATGAACCTGTAAATTTCTTCTGACATTTTAATTTTGCAACATGCTCTAAGCTGTTCAGTGATGAGATCAGTGCAGATGATATGTCTGCATGTGTCATTCATAAACTGCAAGAGAGCCAAGTTAAACATTTGGATGAATTCCTGCTAAATAAGTTTCTAATATAAATGCATTTACTGTAAATATGATTTATGCATACAGTAGATGTCATGCAATCTGTTAGTACATAATAGTGCTTAACTATGGAATTTCAACAATTACAGTACACAACAACATTTATTGTTGTTTGGCAAACTTTAATGGGTGCAATGTAGCCATTTCAATGGAAATCCACACGATCGAATTTTGTGTTATGCTGAATAATTCCTTCACATAGATTTTACAACAGGTTCAAGTTGGTTGTGTGAATTCGCCGCACTTACCAACAATACTGATGTAACAGAGGTAGGCCAGTGAGAGCTTTGTGTGCAAACCTCACCTCCCTAATCTCAAGATTAATATCACATAGGAAATGTTAACCTCCGAGCATCTGTAGAAATTTAGACCAAGCATCTCATCCTCCTTTACCCATAAAAAACAAAACAAAAAACAATCACCAACTATCTTTGGCCATTATATCCAGAAATCTATATGGATTGTGGCGGACAGAGAAAGACAAAGACGATGACGTAGTTTACTATACGTCACACACTGATAATATCCTAGTCCGCTTTAACCTCGGATTCAGCCCATCGATCCTGGTGTCACTGCTGTCACATAAGGTCTTTGTTTTGTCATCCGCTGGATTATCAGACATCTGTGGGGAAAAGGGCACCCTAAAATAAGAAATGACTCAGGCTGAAAATTTCTAACAGTGTAAGCATGCACCTGCATATTAAAAGTGTTGATTTGTAGGTTTGCAAAAGTCTACTGCTCTTGGCAGTGAGATACAAAGATACAGTTAAATAAGCCCTGCTGGCTGGCGATTGACATTCCTTAACACAAGGGTGTTGAAATAAACTTTCAGATCAAGATCCAAAAGAAACACTTACCTGTGCGGTAACTGACTGACTGTGAATGAAACACAAGATCTTCATGAAGTACCACTCCAACAGACAAATCTCCCTCTTCACTTTTGTTTTTAGTTTAAAGATGTCTTGTCATGAGGAATAACATTTTTCTTCAGCTTCATTTATACTATTCTGTGAAAGTATATTCTAATATTTTTTATATAAAATTATATTGGAATATTTTATACTTATATATTCATTCCCTAATGCCGCAACATGCGACAAGAGAAAATGTTTTAAAGTCAGCATGAAATCAAATTTGCCAAATCTTCTTTTTATACAGTATGTAACACTGTAGTGTTTATTAAATGATTTATCTGTGCACTTCATTATTTTTAAAAATTCATGTACCCTTATAATCTTTAATCAAAGACATTACCCTTCCCTCCCCCATCGAAACGACCTCTCTTTTATTTCGGTCACGTGCAATGGCGAAAGGGTGCCGCCAGATCCGATGAGGGTGCGGCTATCGGTGCACCGCCTCTCAGAGAATCGCATCCAAATCTGCCTCCATTTTGTATGCAACGCCCAACCTCCAACGATCCAATCAATTGCCGAAAGACGAAATCAAAACATTTCAAAAGCCGTTTCACTCGGATATACGTCACGGCGAGGAAAAAATTACAATCTCAACTTCCGTTTCACGCCGACTTTAACATTCAAAGTAATTTAATTCTGTGTCAAACTGCAACGGTCTGATGTGGGGAAAAAATAGTTAATAATACCTATGATATTTCTTAACAAGATGATGAAAAGGTAATGTGCAACACAACTCAAGAAACAGGATGTTACATAAACCGATTATTAAAGTTATGACAAAAGTTGTGTCATTTCTGCCAAATAAACTTCAAGTTAAAACAGGTTTAAAACCAACTTTAAAATGGTAAAGTGTGGTTTGGCAGTTGCTGCAAAACAGTAGCTGTTGCAGTCGGCCCATTTAATGGCATAATGGTTTTGCCCTGGTGAAATCCAATAAATGATAAGTTAGAGCAGGCAGACAGTTCAGTTTCCACACTATTTTGCGGAGTCTGCATCTGTCACAATCTATAATTATCTGTGTTCAGGTTTCCACACTTGGCTTTGTAGCCGAATGCAGTGGGAGCCACTTCTGTGTAGAGCAGAAGCCTCGTGTTCAGGTCACTTTTGCTGTGCATTTGCTAGAACATATGTGCTCGCACCACAAGACGATATCTGATCAGTGTCCGTTTGATTTTTTTTGCATGCATAGTTTAGTATGAATATTGCTGCTCTCAAGCTTATCAGTCAACTTGGTGTAGTCACTCCCAGTCTAATTTGGACACGTGAACCATCCATACCAAACACCTGAGGGCAAAAAGACAAGAAATCCAATCCTGATGCATGCCAAAGATTTCTAAGATGTAGTGAATCATAAGAGCTCCAACTTTGAACTGAGGTGAAACTTGAAGCTCTTTAAGACGGCCCTATATGGCTGTATGGAAATCATCAGAAACGTTCTGACCACAGAGTGGACTAGGACAAGCTTTGATCCTCGGATTACGTTTCGCGGGATTGCTCTCGCCTGTCAAGTCCAGGTAAAGATCCACTTGCCCACCATGTGGAGTATATATGACACCAAACCACACCTCGCCTACTTACGACTGACAACAAGCATTATTTATTTAGCAAATCGCTCGCAAATGGGTCCAGAAGATTCTGTGGAAATGTATTTGCTGTGGAAATTTACTTTACTTACTTCCTCAAATTTACTTACTTCCTCATAAGCACTGTTTAACAGTCTGACACTAATTTGTAAAGCATCAGGAACCATGTCATGTACTGTACCTTAAAGTTGAAATTCTAGACACGGTGTGACGGTTGATTACCGTTTAAGATAAGAGTATCTTTGTCCTTAGACTTCCTGTCTCTTTAGCATGTTCTAACGAATGAGATGACCTCTCCTGAACTGACGGATGGTCACAGGCTCACCTGTGTTAGATTATCAATGTTGCATAAGTGCAAAGACAACATTTGGTTTTTAATTACATTGCTACCAAGGTGACCACTGTTACAGTATATTCTCCACACACTGATTAAATAGGAAAACTTTCAGATGATTACACTTGAAGCATTGAAAATACCAAATGAATCAGTGTTTTGAACGAATCGGTCTGTCAGTGATTCGACAGTCACTTGTCGCCTACTGGTCGAACCATTACCAGCATGTTAAAGTTTGTTTATTTGTTTTGTATAATATATATTTAAAATATTTAATTTAATATTTATTTAATATATTATGGTTGTTTGAACTGCATTTCTTCCACCTTTAAAATAATTGGTATTAAGAATTGTTAGAGTAAATGTTAAAGAATCTGAATTGTTAAGTGAAAACTTTTCTCATGTCTGGAGAAAATGCAGTGTGAAAATTTCACCAAAAAAAAATAATAAGAAGAAGAATTTGTTCAGAGTTCACATTTAATTTCGACCTGGCTTTTTATTTTGTTTTTTGTTTTTACTGGCTATTTCTGGAAAAAATGTTTCAAGTGAGAGGTCTTGTTATCTTACATATTGAAACAGTCTTGTATTGGACATATTGTGCACACTTGAATAGGCTGATTAATTTTCTGCTTAATTGGCTTTGAAATATTATATAATGTGCTGGCTCTATAGTCTACTGACTTTATTTTCAGACATGGCACTTGACAACAATAAGACTCTTTTGAAAGAGGCAAATGGAAACCCCCTCTGCAGACTCGATGCAGTTTCAGGGCCGCTTAACACAGCGAGCTAACATTCCCCAGCGGGCTCTGACCGCCGTGTTATCTGTCTCTTGTGTTGTAGCAGTATTGCTTAACAACTCTCGTATGGTATTTGGCCCTTATCTCAATGGGCAATCTAACCCTGCGGAGAGAGCACTCCGCTTCGCTCTCACAGCAGCCCAGCAGGTAAGCTGAACCCCGGGCCTTGAGTTACGCTGCACTCCCTGGCTCACTTTTCAGGTCAGTGGTCTGCGCTGTTGGATTCGCCGCACAAAGAGCACAAGGGAGGCCCTGTCTGCAACCCCTCGATGGTTTGGACCCAGTGAGAACTCCCTGGTGTTTGCGTGAACGCAGCGGTCGGATCCGTTTGAACAGAAACACTTTAAAAGACAAAGCAAGAAGGACGAGTTGACTCAAAGCAGCAATAGAGCATGGATGCTTAAGAGACTTGATGTAAAAAGGGAGGAGAAGCGGTACGGGACCCAAGGGAAGAGAAACAGTACAGCAAAGACTCAACACTTCCACAGGATACAAATCAGGGAGAGAAGAGGAAAGACCACCAGTGAACGCCTAAGTGTGAGAACAAAGTAAATAAATGTGGGAAGGCAGGAGTTGGCAGGCCTAGTACACCGCCATTTCCACAGCCGAGCTATATCGTCACCAATGACATCAATTTGTCATTCCAAGACCGTAAGACTTTCGTTCATCTTCGAAACTCAAATGAAGATCATTTAAGAGAAATTCCTGTCCCTCCATTGACAGAACACCATTGTCGCTTCAAAAAGTTCATAAAGAGATCGTAAAACTATGAATCCATATGAATCGAGCAGTTTAGTCCAAATTTTTTGAAGAAACTCGATCGCTTTATGTGATGAACAGATTTAATTAAGGCTTTTATTCACAAATAAACATTAGCCCCTTTCACACAACGCATTGATCCCGGGAAATTGCCAGAACGCCTTTTGTGTGAACGCAAACACGACCCGGGATTGATATCGGCATCGATGCCGGGTTGGGGACCTAGTAACATTGCCAGAATCAGTCCTGGAACGCGCGCTGTGTGAACAAAAGCCAGGACCAGTGCCGTAAGGGCATGAGTGATGACGCTCGTGCCATCACGCGACTGTTGCTCCTAGAAGAAAGTTTGGGTTCGTCATCAACAAAGAAAGGACGAACAAATGTCTGCAAACTGGAACAGAGACCAGGAGCTCCTCACTATCCATGCTGACCTTGAGATCGTTCACCAGCTTTGTGGAACGGTATGCGCATGTACATGTTTTCGACGCGTACGTTACACGTCTCATCCTGACGTCATGTGTCTTTCCGACTGTGAACGCTCTCACAGATCCCGGCAAATCACTGGCAGTGTGAATGAACCGAAATCAAACAATCCCGGGACAAATGCCGGCTCACATTATCCATGTATTTTCCGGAATCTCGGTGTGAAAGGATGCAGAAGCTGTGATGCAAGATCAAACCTAATTGGTCAAATTGCTCAAACATGCTGCACAACACACGAGAATGAATCTAATTGGTTCTTGCGTGTCAAGCAAGGTTCATTAGATTTTCACACTAAGAACTGCTTCTTTTAACAACTGTTCACTGAAAGGTTCTTTGAGGAACCAGAAATGGCTCTTCAATGGCATTCCTGTGAAACCCCTCTTTGGGAACCTTTGTTTTTAAGAGTGCATGTTTTAGAACATTTTCACTTTTCTATTTGGCGCCACCATATTCATGTTTGGGGTTGGTTGGGGTGACGGTTGTAATCGGGCAGAAACTCGATCTTACCTTCACCGACAGCGCCGCTCCCTCCTCCCCTCCTCTTTCTTTCAATCTCCCTGATACATCTTTCCCACCTTCCCCTCAAGCCATGGCTTACTATGACGAGGGGCAGAGATCAACGCCCTGATGGCCTCGGAGCCAGGTGGGAGACACCTCATCCATCACGAGAAAGCGACTTTAGCAATGTCCAAACGGGATTGTAAACAACAGACTCATTGTAGGTGCAGGTGAAAGTGCTGAATGCGGACTGCGACTAAAACACATAAGTGGAAAAGGAAGGAACGTGCGGAAAAGTTCCTGCAGTCTGAAAGATTAAACTTCACTACTTATTGTTTACGTTTGTTCAACCTTGGCCCATATGCATCCAACGTATGACTGCTCAGTGGCCTTGTAGCAAATCAAGTTATGTAATGACTTCACAGGAATCCTTTATCGACTGCTCAAGAAGCACAAAGGACCCGCACAAGGAAATCAGATCTTTTAGCTCATAAATCATACTATGCTTCTCAATTACTCATCCATGTAATTCCTAAAATCTCTTTCCGAGTACTGTACATACAAAACGAATGTAGTGCAAATAGACCATCACGCTTGTAAATGCAAGCATATAAATATTTAATTTGGCAACAAGTTCACTTTTGCACGGGCCACATTATTTATCGGTGACGTAAAGATACTCAAACAGCCACTGTTTTGATACACTTTATTCACAACTGTCTGTGGGGAGATTTACTCCACAGATGATTCAAAAGGTACTCTGTCATTAAACAAAATAAAAGCATGCTTACAATAGGGAACTCCTTTAACCAACCACAGGTGCCGGCATTGTTCTTACTCCATTGTGTCTCTTTGTGTGGCACTATTTGAAAGGCAGCAGTAGCTGTGTACGCTGAGGTTAGCAGAACCCACTGTATGCCAGTAAGGTGTGCCCTGCATTCCTCTCAAACAAAAAAACGTACACACACCACCTGGCCCAACCTGATGGCTGCCGATTCACTCGTTTGTGAGACGTTTTGTTGAACATTAAAGCTGACTCGAGAAGAAGGAGCATTAAACTTGGGTAACTCTTGAGTTTTGGTTATAGATAACAAGTGCCCTGTAGTGTGTGTTGAATCATCATTCATTTTCGGATGAAATTCTGATGGAGATTGAGGAAAAACTTCAAAAAGGCAAAATACCCAAATGAAACCAATGGTAAAATGGAAGAAAAAAAACTTAATGAGGATGCAATGACCATCAAGAAGGAAGACACAAAATAGAGCTTTCATGGAATGAAAATAATCTAAGATGAGAAACGGCATGAAATGTGAAACAGAATAATAGAAAAACAATTTACACTTTATTTCAATGGTCCACTTTAGACATTCTACCAACTATTGCAACAACATGTCAACTAACTCTCATTAGAGTTCTAGCAGACTGTTAGGTTAGGGTTCGGGTAAGTTGACATGTGCAAAGTTACTTATAGCAAAGACTTTAGATATACAAGGACTGTGCACTCAGTACTTATGAATGAGAGAAAGTGCAATATGTTCAGATTTCATCCGTGAACATCATACGCTGTACAAAAGTCCACCACCATCAATGAATTCGAAGTAAAGGCAGAGATAGCAGCGTTACCTAGCTACTTCCTATGACAAGACCCCTGTTCCAAGATGGCGGCGGGTTTGACGATAGAACCCAAGGTGACGTCTAGTGTACATGTCCATGGCAGATATTAAGCACTCTCTAATGAGAGTTAGTTGACATGTTGCAAACAGAAAAACAAATTTGATTTCACAGGAAATTAATATAATATGGTAAGGAAAATGAAAGAAACAATTCGGTTTGCTGACTATTAGCAGAAAAATACACCTTTAAACACAAAAATATTTCTGTTACACTTCCACAAATTGCTTACCATCAGTGCTGTCATTTGACGGAAAGAGAGACTTTTGACACAGCAGTGGTCGTTTTGTGATTTACCAAATGTAATTTGTCCAATATTATAAGCATCCAGCTCTAGTTTTATTGAGCATCTGTAAACCTCAGACTTTATTTCTGGAAAACTATGTAAACTACGTGTTCTTAAAACGATTAAACCTAGGTGTTCCTGGAATGATTTAAAAAGTAATGACATGACAAATTCCTTTAATCTGCTCTTCCTCTTGGACTGGTTTTAAAGGAAATTACATCATTTGTGAAATGTCCCAAATATGTCTTCATTCAGCATCTGATGTCTTCATTGAATATTTACAGATTAGCTTCCTGGTTGGGGGAAAGACTGTTGAATTGCTACAACATCTTCCGGAGGCGCAGCTACTGGTTGTGACTGTGCATTAACAGAAAACATCACACAAGCGGATTTGTCCTGATTGAGACATACAACAACATGACAAACCTATAATTTAGCCAAAAACATCTCCCGTAGCCATTCAAAAAAGGAAGAAACACGTTCACATGTTACCAGGAACTTCACACCAAGAATTAACAGGTAAGATGTTCTTTTTACCTGCTGAGTGGCTTTTGATCAAATAAATGTAAAAAAGGTTCTGCACAAGTGGGGAAGGTTTTGTTCAATAGTTTATGACTATTTTCACATAGCATTAAAGTCACATTGCATTTACGGCTCAGTCTAGAAAAGATGCATATATATTAATATTAATATAGATCATAGTGACCATGTCTATTTAGAGCAAACAAAAGAAAGATGAAAATGATAGGACTTAAGAAAGACATAAACGCCTTGTCTTTTATTTTTCTGTTTTGTCCTGATTATGTTTTTTTGCTCTGCAAGGGCAACAGATGGTTTATTGGATACATCAATATCCTTGTATATCATCACTGTAATGCTTAAAAACCTCAAGTAGTCGTACTACACAAACATTTCCAACAAAGGATCGACTAACAGAAGAAAAAAGTGGATTATAGAGATTATGAGTGTTTCCTGTCCCTGCCCATTATAAAATCATTTGTATTCTCATACTCTTATAATATGCATACAGTTCCAACTGTGAGAGCCCTTGGCTGAGTCACGCTTAATGCTTGTGAGCTCAAACTGTCCATTCATTTTTCAACACTTTTTTTTTCCTTTCAGTTGGCTGCCATAGTTATTTGGATCTTTGGAATACTTTTTATATCATTTCGAGTAGATGAGAAAGTGTCCAATTTCTTTTTATTCGTCGAAGGTTGCTTTTGTTGCCAAACAAGTGTGAATCAAAAGTTACTCTAACTTGTTTTGCTAAATGTCATACTGTAGATCTACAAAGGTCTGATGTACTTTTGTCCCCTTAAGAAATTTTAATCGCAGTCTTCAACACAAAACATCAAAATTAATACAGGCCTAAATTAAAGTCATTACAAAGTATTTATTTCACTCAGAGCAATTCATTTACAATTAAGGCATAACTGTGCATTACTTAAAATCATTGTTAATACTACTAATAAAATGAAAGTTATTTGAGTTACCGATGCATGATTGACTAATGAGAACAGCATCACTTTAGACTAAGCACAGAAAACCTAAAGCCATCTGTCCATGCTGGATGTGCACAGGAGAGTAGAAGATTATGCTTGTTGAGATAAAAGAGGGAGGGAGAGAGAGGGAGGGAAAGAGAGAGAGAGAGAGATCTGCGCACTGCACTCGCCAGTGAGACTCTCAGCACGCACCGCGCGCTTTCTATCTGGAAACTTTCGAAAAGGATTCGTTATAAACTCATTACCTTCATGTCGGAACTGCTGAATATTTCCTCACCGATGCTATGGTTACCTTTATTACGGTATGTATCCTTTCAAAGTTTCTTTGCACGAACTGCTTCCATGTATCTTTTGGTGGGAATCTGGAAAGCTCCTGGCACGGTAGCGCATTTGCGCTTGTTCTCCAGGACGGTTCTTTGCGATTTGCCACTGGAAAAAGTTGTGCTTTTCAAACAACGTGTCTTCTAGAAAAACAACTGCGTAATTTGGAATGTTCCGAATGTGCCTTTGGAACTTTCAGCGCATTTAGCCTACCGTATTTAGGAAGAATTTGACCTGCTATGCGCCTCGGGCTGAACTGAAAACCAGTACGGGCAAATTCACTTTTTACCTTTCACAGAGTGTTCTTCACTTTACGCACAAGACAATAGATTACCAAGAAAACTTTTTTTCCATTTAAATGCGATTATTTAAGTCTTCAAACTATAAATTAATGTGTAAGCTAGCTGTCTCTGTATCTGTATGATGAAACTTTGAATCCAATATATTTAGATATATACATTTATATATATTGCCTATATAAAAGGTTCAGCTGCACTAATTTGAAGAAAAAATGTGCTTTAAAAAATAACATAACTTAAATGTCAGACTTTAAAACTTTAAAATTGACTTAAATATGTCTAAGAAACAAGCTATTTCGTCTCTCCTCCGAGAGCTGGCTGAGATTGGCAGACAATCCCTAAAATAGATAATCCATATAAATCTGTGCTGGAGATGCTATTGGCCAGTGCTCTCGAAGCCCTTCAGGTTTTTCTTTAAGTTCAAGTTATTACTCTTCCTGTTCCTCAATATTTCCCCCTCCCCATTTGTGTATTTGATAGCCCTGTTTCCTCCAGCCTTGTGTGGTTCTGCTTATGTTTCCCTACTGTGTGTCGAGGGAAGTCTTGTGCAGGCATGCACCTGAAACAAGCATCTGTCAAATAAAGGATTTGACACAATAAGGCACCACTGACGAGGAGGCTAAAGGGTTAATGCACATAACTTAAATGTATGGGTGAATATGTCAATAGAAACATTGCATGGTTGCAGTGAACTCTTGGCACTATTTGTGGATTCAGTGTTTTCTCTAGAGTGAAGTCATTGTCGAATGTAATTACACATTTTTTGACTAAAGTAGCCTATAAATGCAGTTTCCAATTTCACCATTAAGCACATGCAAATAAATACCTTATTTAGGCAAGGTTTATAAAACAGCTTGGACGCAATAAACTATCTAACAGGATAACTAATTCACTTATGTGATTTCTTCCATTATTGCGGCTTTGAAACACTTCAGGCTTGTGGTTTGAGTTCATCTGCATAGTGGCTTCAAAAACTGTGTGGATACTGTCAATGTTCGGGGCCAGTTGCAGCATATCCTTTTTTATGGGTAGCTCTCTGTCACTGTAAAATGGGAACGGCAAAATATGTTGGCTGGCCATCAAGGAGTCTCATCAACTTTATCACGGGTCTCTCATACCCAAAATATGTTTGTTGTTGTTGGTCACTATGTTTAAACTGTGGGAAATTCACAATGTTGACCATATATGGATTGTCTCATTATGGAATACCTTATGTATGCCAAATAGTGCAGACAGATAGATGGTCATTTGTCATAACTAAATTATATTTTTCATCTTGATAAACTTGTCCTAGCTGGTTTCATATTTGAGAAAGCATGACATCCTAGCAGGTTACAGAGTCTGAGCTGTCAGTTCATTGCACCGACCAACCTATCATCGAAATGACAGATGGCAGCCAGGCCTAAATACATCATTTATCAAGGCCAGGTTCAAAGAAATGGACCAGTAACTCTTAATTTTCTTAGTAACTCTTCATTTTGCATATTGAAATCAAAACCTATATGGTTAGAGCTAGCGATAGTGCGTCAATAAATTGCACAGCTTATTTGCGCCGAACTTGCAATCGCATTTCCATTCTTTTCTGTCACGTTTACCTTATCAGCATGCAGCTTGGATATTGTGTGGCAGAACATGGAAGCATGGCATGCTGGGTAATCTAATACTTTAATTCTTATGCTTTTGCTTGCAGTATTCCAGCTAGAACTGCAAATACCGTTTTGGCAAGGAACACTAGCAGAATTTGGTTGAGCATTTGGCTGTTAATATTACCGTTTTATGAAGAGACATTAGAGAGAATGAGCTACAGAGGTTTGTACAGTAGCATCTTAAAACACAAGCGAGATATTGCTCCAGACAAATGAACCAATACTGTTACCAATAAACTACAACAAATAGTCATTTTTACCAGAAATGTTCACCACATGTTGTGGTAATGGTGGTATTTGATACTCTGTGGTTGACGTCTAGACGTTTTATAACCACACACCCCTCACAAAAATTGGTTATTGCCAATTTTTTTAAATATCTTCGATATTGTAGTCAGGAGCTAATTTGTCGTGTGTGTGGTTTAGGTAAACCCTACGTTATGGGGACAAAACATGCCACAACGATGGCAATCCTTGTCCCTGTGAGGAAAACAGCTCATAAATCGTACTAAGTGACGTTTTTTTGAAAAAGTAAAAATGCAGAAAGTTTTGTGTGATGGGTAGGCTTAAGTTCAGGGGATAGAATATACAGTTTAGTATAAAAACAATCATTAGGTCTATAGAAATTCCCCTTAAAACATGGAAATCCAGCGTGTGTGTGTGTCTGTGTGGCAAAAACTATACTTCAATTATTAAAATTTAAAATAGAAACTAAAAATACTTGAGACCCATTTTTTTCTAAAAAAAAAAAAGAGAAAATCTACAACTTTTTTGACTTGTCTTAAGTGTGCCTGAACATGCCCAGAATACATCAGTTTTTCCAAAAGGCTTCTAGCATGTGTTCTGGAAGTGTCATGAGGTGTGATGCATTAAACATGAAGCCACGGTAGATATATCAATCCTGTTTAGTGGAAGTAGCTACACCTTTTGTAGTTTGTATCCTTGACAGAGTGTTGCTGTCAGCTGCCAAACACCCGTCTATCACATTACATCAAAACAACCATCTAACATGATCATGTTACAAACTCCAAGATGTGTTAATTACACTAACTGTTGTGTTTGGCATTGTCGTGTCGAAAAGAGAGCAGGTTTTGTGTTTATTTTACTATAAAATCCAGGCTAATCGCTAATAACTCCCAGACTTCACGTTAATAGTCTGAGTTGTGTTTTATGGCACCAAGACACCTGACTTTGATGTTTTTGTATCTTTCATTAGCAATTAAAATAGGCTTGTATTCATGGCTGGTTTTGGGAAAATATTTCATCCCCAGTTGTGATGTTATGGAAGAGAATTTGTTCGACGAAAATCTGTTGAAGTCTGCTTGTGAGACCAAGATGGAAACTATAACTTAAAGTCTTAAATCTTAAGGAATTTAGTCGTAAAACCTCTAATAGTGCCAACGAATTTGACCTGCACATTTTTTTTATTAACTTACACTTGTCATAAAATATACCCTTCAGTGCGCTGGCCGATTATCAGAACTTAGCAGAAACACGTGCCGACTGAAAGAACTGTGTTAAGGGAGGTGTTGACACCAGCTGCCATGAAGGCCAAACAGCTGCAATGCATCCCTTACACTGAATAACTCCATCATGAGGCGCCGAACTTTTGACAACATGACATGAGCTAGCATGCTTCATAAGACATGCTAAATGTGAACTGGAGTGCTTGTCTGTTAGTACTCTGAGCTGACAGTTTACATAGCTTGTCTAGCTTTCAATATTGAAAGTCTGAAAACCTTCGACAAAAACCCGGCAATAAATCATAACAGTTGAAATGTTTGTCTTCTGAACGTAATGTGTGAAGTTAGCGTGCATCTGGGGACATTTTCTTGATTGCAAGATGTGTATTCAAACACTGCAGGTCATGTCTGACATCTCACAACCATTCAGAACGAACCCGAGATGTGTGCGAGCTCAGCATGAAGCCAGATGTAAGTTAGTGCAGGGTGCTGTCAGAGATGGTGTCCAGACAAGGGGGTCTATTCGCTCTTTTAGGGGAACATCTGGAGGCAATTGGACAGCATTAGGGTTTAGACGCTCTTCTTTGAAAATCCTGGGTGGATTTCTTCCGCTGGCACGCTGCCTCCTAAGCCATCCTGAGTCCATCAACTTGGGTAGCTCTTCTGAAACACATTAGAAATATGTACGGTCATAGTGTCATATCCTCTGGATTTATACCATAATATGCATGGGATAGCATGTCATTTTGCAATATGCTTTCAATGCGTTGCTTTGAGAGCAGCCACTTTAACGTGTCTTTGACCTTTTTTATATTGTACTCTCCTTTTCATTGTAATTATTCTAGTTGATAGTATTTCTCTAGTTGAATGTATACACATGTTTCGATTTCAAACAACAGCCAAACATGGAAAACTGGAAAACAACATGCCTGAATGGAATACTTGATTCAGTGTCTTCCAAAAGCTAAATCCCTACTCCATATGTCTGAAGTATTAAATGTATATCAGAATCTGTTAGCTCAGGTCAACGATTCACTGTAGATTGTCTAGCTCTTCTGTATTTGGATACATAGTAGAGGTCTTCTCGGGTCCATTTGGAAAAGGCATATTTATTTTAAGTTACCCGAGACCCGAGGCCACTAATACCGAACCCGACCCGTATCTGAGACACTCGTCGGAGTTTTGGACCTGAACCCGCTCGGGTCGGACCCCAGGCTTTCGGATCTAAGTGGACCCATGAAGATCTCTAATACATGGCCCTTGCATATGCTCGAGGTCTAAAGCGATTTCAGTCCCAGTCTGACAGAAAATAAGATGAGAAACTGGCTATTCTTTCTGAATGTATTGTATTTTGATGGATACAGAAGAAAATGAATTTGTTGTAAATATGTCATTGCAAACTGGCCATTGAGCAGATTAGTCACATTACCTGATTTCACAAAGTGCAATATGTTTCTAGATCAACATCTTTGGTCAACAACATTCCAATCAACCAATCAGATTTGAGGGACAAATTTAAAGTTTATGTCTAGTTTGAGCTTAGAACAAGGGTTAGGTGACTCTGATTCTGATTTTAGGGATAACTTATGGGTATGTTTAGGGTATAGGGTATGGGATCTAACCATTGACCTATGGGACCTAACCATAGGGTATGGTATGGGACCTAACCATTGACATATTTACTAAAGATTGACATAATTACACATTTACTAAAGATTGACATACAACAAATTCTTTTTATGCTGTTTCCGTCAAAATACATTCAGAAAGAACAGCCAGTTTTTCATGTTTAGGGTCTTACTTTCTGTCAGACTGGGATTGAAATCATGAAATGTGTTTTTAGACCTTTTGCAAGTCCCATGTCTCCAACTACAGAAGAGTTAGACAATGTACAGTGAATTGTTGACCTGAGCTAACAGATACTGATATACTTTGAATATTACAGTAGGGATTTAGCTTTAGATTTAGGATATTGAAATCTTTACGTTTGGACGAATGTTGTTCAAGGATCAACCAAATATGTTGACCCGGGAATGTGTCTAACTCTGCAAAATCAGGATGTGCGGATTCATCAATGCATGCTAAAATAGTCCTGTGAATGTTGTTGAGCGTGAAACTCCGTTATATCTCCGTTATCTAAACTGTGGTATGCCGTGTGCTGGGCTGAACGCTGTATTAAATGGTGCGTTGGGTGGTGTGAAGGCAGTTGCTAATCTCAGGCCAATCCTCTAGGAGTTAAAAGCTCAGCGAGTTGTAAGCCTCCTTGGCCAGTCTTAGATGATGTGCGTAGGTGGTGAAGAAGCCCCGATGTCGAGGCCACTGACACAGTGCTGTGAGAGATTAACACCTGTCATACATGGACATGCTACTCTGTAGATGCACAACTAGGTTTGAACTTCAACTGTAGTCGAAAATAATGAATTATGTGAGATAATAAATATGAATATGATTTTTATTTGTCGTTATATCACATCTTGGCAGAGGGAAAAGTCTTGTGCGCAGAGTCAGTACTAACAAAGTCCATTTGTATTCAGACCTCAAGTGACCTTTTGGAATGACTCTAAAATTAAGGAAACCACGAGTGTTTATGTGGATTAATAATCCCGAGGCAAGTGCAGAGCTGTGCATCGAGTGGCCTAAACCAGTTAAAGGAGATCAAGGACCAGATTTTGACGCCTAATGCTCCCATGTCCTGGAATTAGAGTTCACTGAGAGTGCCGTTTTATGTAGTTTGATATTATTATGTCATTATGAAATATTGTCTAGATAGACAGGACCTTTGTTTTCCAATGAAGAGAGAATCTACTACCAATATAGAAAAGGTTCATGCATTGAAATCACAAGACTCAGGTTATATAAAAAGCTATTCCCTTTTACTCAGATCAAACTGATTGTGCAGGACAGTTTGTGTGAGAGCCAGTTGTGTGTAAATGAAAGGAATTTCTTGATGTCGTTTTCTGAGGTAATTTACTTCTGAGGCTATAGACTTGTGAGCTTTTAAACAATGGTCACTTGTGAAGCATTTAGTCAAGGAGGTTGTTGGGTTGTTATCTATCGCCTACAACGCATCAATTTTAGCAGAGGAGGAGCTGTACTAGAGTAAACAGGGCCCAGGGTGATTTAAGAACAATATCCCTCTGATCTGCTGAAGATCAGTCCACTCCTAGAGCAATTCTTGATTCTGTCCCAACCCAACATAAAATCAGTTCAAATATGGTGAATGCGTTGTGTATTGCATAATTTGTATTGCCTGTAGACGTGCCATATGTGGTGCTAACATTGCTATCAGCACTGGCCAACAATTCGGTCTTAGTAAAAATGGAAAAGTGGTTGAGCTTGTGGAGTATGTGCCCAAGAGCTCATCATTGCAATTTGTGTTTCGAACTTGATCGCGAGTGAAAAGTCTTATCTTGTCTTGGACTTTTCTGAATTATTTGAAGTACGCAGACAGCTTCTTCCCTTGTCAGACCTAACGTCAACAAATTTGGGCAATCCGAAGAAAGCACCCTAGAGTCCATTAACTGCCCTATCAGCTGACTAGGTCGGTCAATCACATGTGTCACAGTGTCATTCCAGGCGTTTAAAACAGTCTGGTGTGGTTTGGCTTGGAGGTTGTGTGTGGAACTCAGTGGAAATCATTCACCACTTAAAATCTTAACTTAGTAACTTAGCCTACATTCTGTTTGTGGATGAATACTGAGGCCTCTTGATGCCCCAACCTCACTCCCTCCTACTTAATTGTATTAAAGTCCCCCCTAGTTTGTGACGTCAGAAAGACCAGTGATTTCAAACTGCATTTTTGAGGCTGTCTTTGATTCACTGCAGTTGTAAGGAGAAAATACTCAGCAATGGTGTTGACTTCTGAATTTGCCCATGGTTTGTCTTAAAGCATATTAAAAGCACCACATAGACACATAAACAACATTAAAAGTTTGATTTTCACCACAGGGGAACTTTATTTTAGGATAAAACACGATTTTTTAGGAATCCTTGAGCACAATAGTTTTTATAAAGCACCATAAAAGCAGTTCAAAAGCCTTCAGAAATCGTACATTGTGTAAGGAACAAATCTAATCCAGCCCTTAATTGTATTTCTCAACAGCAAAAATTTGTACTGATGCTTTTTTTATTTATTTATTCATTTATTGTTTCAGTCAGTTCCTCAGACTGCTATTGTATGACTTAAGAAGACTTTGCAAAATACTGTGGTGCTTTTATTATGTTTTGTGCTTTTTAGAGTCATTTTATACTGTAAACAGATTCATTGAAAAAGAAATTAGGCTGCATATTTATGGTAAAATGTGTAGTAGTGAAATGACTAAAGTGAATGCCTGAAACAGCTAGCATGGAGATTTACTGTACATTGAATGAATGTGAGCTACGCCATAGTTGCATTAGCATATCCTACTGCAACTTTTTGAATTGAAATTGAGAAGCATAGCTTGAGCATAGCTCATTTGTGATGTTAGAAGAAAGCAAAAAAGGGCCATCTCCCCTTTTTTTGGGACCTTCACGAAGAAGATTGTTTAAGCTGCTGTTCATCCAGGGAGAGGCATAAATGCACATCTGTGCTCCTGTGAGACGAGAACTTCCTGCATTTATGACAGAGCAAAGCACATAAACAAATATGTCACTTTTTTTTTAAAAGGTCAGAGATTTTTTTTTATGTGAGTTTCAGAGGAAAGCTTTTGGAAAAGTCCTCTGCGAGGGATCGCATTAGCTGTGCTTCCCAGAAGGTCTCTGACAATGTTTGCTGCACATGAAGAAACACAGCTAAGTATTTGAGAGCAGTTAAGAGGATGCAAAGGATTATCTTTTCAAAAATGGTTGAAACAGATTCAAGTGCATGAGTTCCTATCACATAATTTGTTGTGTTATAAATTACGCTTAAGAGAAGCCAGTTGACTTTAATGTGATTGAGTTGTTCATTATGGGCAATTTTTGCCGCTTAATGAAGAAGAACCCTTTTAAAAGCTTACTGGACATACACAAACATAGCAGAGCATTTGATCGCACTTAAGAGGATGAAGAAGATTATCTGTTCAACCCTGGTCCAGAGTTCCAAGTAAATTTCCACCCTGTGTTCACCTGAATGAGCCCAAATGGGAAGAGTAATTGACGTTCATTCCAGGATCTTGTGTTTTTGTACACTTCTCCCTGGAAGCAATGTATTTTATGAGGTATGGTACGAAAATTTTGTAGACAAGGTCGAAGCATTGCAAATTTCAGTGTTTGCTGTTCTCAATTAAAGTGCACATGGGAATGCTACACAGAGAGATGCTGTGAAGTAGTTCACTGCAAATGCATATAAACATTACAACAAATGATGTTTTATTAACAAAGTTCGGGAGGAGCATATTCAGATAATTAACACGTGTGGAGAGCACACAGCAATCAATGATCAATGAGGTGTATAGATTCAGCAGACTCACCTCGATCCATTGACAGTTTAGCAGCATCCCTCCACCACCCCTTCGCCACTCTTCTAGTCCTAACCATTTACGTGCGGAGGGAGTATTCTTGGTTCGGGACGATTTCCAAGCTTGGAGCCTTCCCCCAGACAACACGCCAAACACACATTAAACTTTACTCCCTTTAATTGTATGCAAGTGTGAACTCGTGAAATCTATAATCAGAACACATTCATTGTCACATCATGGATTTTTTGTATACGTAAAGTCACAGACCTATGTACATTTTAAAGAAGCTGTTATGGTAAAATAATGTGTATTTTAATTTGAACGAATACTCGCAGGGCTTTTGTATTTTTGGCCTTATTTGGATTCTTGACTTACTGCCTAAGAATTTAGAGCAAATTGTATCCCTTTGTTTTCCTGCAAATGAAAATTAGATTTGGTTTATCGAATTTAGCTTATTAGCTCGGCCTGGAATTAAGCTGATGCCCTGCTAAATTCTTTACTAAAGATTAAATATTATTCAATCACAACTTCAGTAATGGACTGAAGTTGAATTGTTGTGAACTTCTAGCAATGTGACTTTTCCAAGACATGTTCCTGGGTCAACATATTTTGCTTATCCTGGAACAACATTCCTGTCCTAACCATATACCCCTACCCCTATAACTTATCCCTAAAATCAGAGGGAAATGATAGACGAATAACACTGAGAAGCGGTAGAAGCACTAAACACTGGTTGTAAGCCTAAACTTGACATAAACTGTAAACTTGTCCCTCAAATCTGATTGGTTGATTGGAATGTTTCGAAAAGTTGTTGATCCAGGAACATGTTGTTCTTGGAGAAGTCATGTTCACCCAGCCAGTACAGATGCAGAAAGTAATTTTCTACTCCGCTGCTTGTAAGGTGACTTTGACGTGCCCCTCTCTTTTGAAGCATCATGTAATTGCAGGCATTACCCATGCCAAAAAGTGAAATTAGTGATGCTTATTGGCTGATAATGAGGACAGAGTGATTAACAATCGCTTCTGAGCACCATGGGTCCCTCCCTCATATGCTTGCCCTGTCCATTAAAGAGATCTGCCAGACAGCAAAGGTCAGACCTGAAAGCATGCACAAACAATGGGCTGCAAACTTGCACTGTGGAGCAATGACGAACTTGATATTTTTCCAGAAAATTGAGGTGAATAACGCAACTCTGAACACAATGTTAAATGACATAAGATCAAACATTCCTGGAGAACAAAAAGTCTTTGTTTTCATTTCGTCACCAAAGTCTAATTTAAAACCAATCGTTTATGTAACAAACCGAGCATCCCATGACAAGACCTCCCAAACCCTGCGGCTCTTCAATGGAAAGACATGTGGTTCAGTATAAAGATATAGAAGTACCCGGGGCAGCATAAGGATCAGGGAGCACACTTAATATTTATTTTCATTGAACATCTTGCCAAATGGCCCTTTGATGTAGCAGCTGTAACCGTTGAATGTCTGCATCACCTCTGTGTCTCACTGTATCAGTGTCATCATTAGTCTTCAGTTGCTGCACTTTACACTGGAGTCTGTAGTTTAGTGTCACTTACAATTTAACCACTCTGGGTCTGACACTAAGATGTTTTTCAGCGGGCGCTGTGGCTCACATTCTCTTGTTTTATCCCAATACACAATGGAGACGTCCATCTCAAACAAAACATGAAAGCAACAAGTCACTGTCTGGTTATTCAAGTAGAACCGAGGAGGAACGCATAGTCGTACTGATGTCTAGCTGTAGTAATGAGTTGGTACCCATGTCATACTGTAATGGGAAAGTAATGCATCTGATACTTGCCATTGCCAAGCAAGGCCTACCGCTTGCTTACTGTTGAAAGGGAAATTGAAAGGTTATTAACTGTAATTGTTAGTATTATTTGGGAGACCACAAGTCTTACCTTATTTAGCATGAGGATCTGCACTTTACAGAGGACAGACCTTCCTGCTTGATGCAATATGGAAAAAGGCCACAAATGTGGTGAATACAGTTGCTTAACGGAGGGGAAATGGTAAAACTTTACAATAGTGCATGCAATAACTAACAATTAGCAATATATTTGATTCAGTATTTATTCATCTTCGTTAACATTATAGAAAAAAATGTTGGCTCAAGTCAATAATATGGTTACACTTTATTTAGATGGTCCACTTTAGACTATTCTACTAACTAGAAGTACAGTAACTTCTTAACTGTGTCAACTTGCTCTCTTTACAGTATAGTTAAACTGTAGAACACTTAGTAGACTGTTAGGTTAGGGTTCAGGTAAGTAGAATAAGTTGACATACTTGTAAAGTTACTTATGTTACTTATGAGAGGCTGTGCTTTATTGTGAATAAGTAACGGCTGAAGGACGTTGACGCGAAGTGGAGTGCCTGCAACCCCTTCAGCTGTTACTTATTCACGATACAGCACTTGCCTCGAGTACCTTATTGCTTTTATAAAACGGTTGCGACACAATATTAAAGTAAAAAACAACGTATTAGTGCAACTTTCTTGAAGTAAAATCACTAAAAGCCTTCCTTCCGCTCGAAAAAATAGTTCCTGAGCGTGAACAGCAACAACATTCCAATGTGTATAATGCATGAAAGCTCAAATAAAAACAACATAGCACCGCAGTGTTGCGAAGCGATCAATAGAACCGTTGGGTGAAGCGGTCATAGCCGTGTTTTTTCGTGAATAAAGCACAGCTCTTGACCAATCAGAATCAAGGATTTGAACTAACCGTTTTATAAAGTCAGTTATAGGTGTGTTTGTTGGAGCATCAAAATAAAGTGTTAGCAGGCTGTCTCTAATGAGAGTTAGTTGACATGTAACTTTTAGTTGCAAAGTATACCATATAGTACTTATAGTTAGTAGAACGTCTAAAGTGGACCATTGAAATAAAGCGTTTTTGCATTTTGTGGTTTCTGTTTCATACTATTGCTCTTAGTCATGAAACAGAATGGGCCAAATAGATGCGCACAAATAAACATGCCATTAGGGAGGCCTAGCAAACTTCATGTCACCACCGCAGGCCATCTTTCAGCACACACCCATTAACTGTGAAGTGCCACCGTTTTTTCCAACATGTCAACAATGAGCTTCATGAGAATTCAGTGTTGTTACAGGGCCAACAAACTAAAGTTAATTCCTTTGTTTGCTACTATAAGGAAACCGTTTTGCCCAGTGTGTGCTTACAAAAACGTCTCCTGTTTCTTCACAGATCTTACAGGTGAATCTAGTGATGTCCATCTTGCTGTACGTGATGTTCCTCGCGTACCTCTATGGTATCTCAGCTTCTACGATGGACAAGCAGCGGCCCACGCAGGACCCCATTAACACGCTCATCATAAAGCTCCTGCAGGCCGACATCATCCGCAGCCGACAGAAGCAGGACGCCCTCGACGCGCTTCCTTCCCCCACCGTAAACACAACCGCAGCGACCGACTACAAGGAGACATACAGCTCGACCGTCTATCAGCCCGTGACGGACATCTCGTCGGAGCTGCTGCGCCAGCACAAGCGTTACAACTCGCCACGCGTGCTCCTGAGCGAAAGGCCTCCGCTGCAACCGCCGCCGCTTTACCAAACGAATGACTTCGTCAGTAAGGTGGACGGAAACAAGACACGGCAGAAGCGCTACGCCGAGCATAAAAGCTACAGGGCCGAGTTCTCTGTGTGTGACAGCAGGAGCCAGTGGGTGACCGACAGGACTACGGCCGTGGACATTCATGGACGACAGGTCAAGGTTTTAAAGTACTTCAATACGGAAGACAAAAAAATGAACCAGTACTTTTACGAGACAAAATGTGAGACCGTCAAGCACAACAAGGCCAGCTGTCGGGGGATTGACGAGAAGCACTGGAACTCGCAGTGCAAAACCTCGCAGTCTTATGTGCGCGCACTCACTCAGGGAAGTTCTGGGCTGGGTTGGCGCTTTATACGGATAGACACCTCGTGCGTCTGCGCACTCTCACGCAAACACCGCAGGACGTGAAAAACACTGCAGCCACTCAACCCAGTCTTTCTATTGTTCCCTGTAAATATATAAATATAAATTATTATTTAAGTTATATGGAATGCATATAGTTTATACATGTCTATGTATAATGTATAAATATACTTGTTATTTATTTAAGCTGTTTGCAAAGAAAACATGTTTTTTTTAAAAAAGAGAGAGAATGAGAGAGAGACTTACGAAAACATGCAATGCCGCTAAGCTACAGGAGCATTGCATGCTGAATTGTGCCTTGCTCACGTATCAGAGTCAGAGGACACGTCACTCCACTAGACCTTGGGAACAGTTGCAATGGAAAACGCAGATAACTCAATATCATATTAACTTCAGTATTGTTCAAGAAAACCTGTTTTTCTACTGAAACAGGCTGTCAGTATATCCTTTTCGTATCCGGGAAAACAAATCACAGTCGGGATGTTCTATGAAAATATGTAAACGTACAGTATATGTGTATCAAAACTGCATGAAATACCTAAGAAATATTTTTGTACACCATGAAAACATGATGGAAAAGAATCTGAATGCCACTCTAACAACTGGAATATTAGTCACAAGTCCAGTCAAATATATATAGATATCCCAAAACGTGATGTAAAAATATGGTTTAGTATTTCACAAATTCAGTCTAGGCGGTATATCGATTCTAGATGGCCTTCTGAAAGTGTTTAGGTGATATTCACAACATCATTTTGTGCACATGCCGACATAGCCGTAGGAAAGCGGGGAAGAAAGCAGCCAAATATTAACCTGTAAGGGTCGGATGATGAAACTACTGCTAGTAGTGCTAAGAAAGGCTCTTCAGCAGATGGGTGAGCAAAGACTCCTCCCACTGGCCACTCCCTTCATCTGAAGCCCCGCCCAGCCCGCCAGAGTCTAGTGTGACCACCACGACCACCAGAAATAAGCTTAGTGCACTTTTAGCCTCTTTTCGATCACCCACTTTGATCAATTGCTGATCTACAAACTTAGAGCGAAGCCAGCATGCATAAGAGCAGCATGTAAACAAAAGGACAACTAAATGGGCCATTGCTAATGACACTGTAGTCTTACACAGAGGTAAAGCTGCCATAAGACGCTGTACATACATGCAGAGCTGGGATTTGAACACGTAATCTCCCCCTTAAGAGGGTTTCCCTCTTGTCAGACTCATCTTAGGAGATAAGCATTTCACCGGTGTGCTGCGGCTATAAAAAGGCCTGCCATGTTTTCCTTCTGTACCTTTATGTAAGGAGACCTACACACTCGATAGTCTTGAGACACTAAGGTGAAGAGATTTCTATGTTCGTTCGAGTAAGCCTCTTCATCAAATTGATTACATATACGTCATAGTAGATCATGCTTTGTACCACTCCTCAATAAATATGATATACCCAAGACAACATGAAAGGCAAAGCATGCGAGGCATATAGACCGCACGTTTGGGGAAGAGCATTTTAAAAGCCAGGCAGCTGCGGCTCAGCTTTTGTTCAGGCTTATCTTCGTGACACGTGACTCAGGTCACCTCTGAACTGTCCGAGTGTCCCCAAGGAACGTCATATAGAACCCAACGTTTGTGGGATTGATGTTATTTTTAGTTACCCACACATATTTACTTCTCTATCAGCATAGCAAGATAAGCCAGAATGTGGTCCAAACTCATTACTACATCAAGCGAAGTGCCAAGACTTTGTCCTCCATGTCCGAACATAAAACTTTATTAGCATGCAATCGTTTATTATGATGTGGCTATAAAAAGATTGGTATAAAATTTGTTTTATTGCATTTTCATGGTTCATGAGAGGGTGGTTAGATAAAGGCACTAAAATCGAACTGTTTTTCACTCGGTGACCGGATATCCAGTGCTTGTATTGGGTGTGATGTGAAGACTCGAAACAGAACCGCAAATCACCAAGGATACAACACACCTTTTTCGAATTCAATATCACGGCTGATTACGTCCCGCTTCAGTTCGGCCCTCTTTGGAAAAACAGGATAAAATGCTGAACACAGGAACTTTCAAGGATACTGCTGGGAATGGCCCACTCAGTTGTCCAAATGCATTGCCTTTCCTGTAACACACTTTATTACACTGGAACATGAGGATCCCTAAACTATTTTGTCTTTGCTCAGTCTTGGATGACTTTCACTGAAACATTCCTATGTATTTGATGCTGTCTTGAAAAGCCCTGCTGGTGTCATGCATACTGTGTAGGATTCTTGCTGCTTTAAACCACTACAACCGACCTTACAATGGACCAACGGCCATTGCTGATACCCTTGGATAACTCTTTTATGCTGAAAAGGAAACTGTGCCAAAACACACCGAACTCTATTTAAGGACTACATGCTTCTTAATAATATTCAGACAATTATCTCCGCTATGTCTAAATTGAGAGAGTTGCGAGGAAAGTCCCTATTTTAGTAAAGAAGAAAGACTTGTCTGATTGGTGGTCGTTGTTTAGTGAAGTAGTTTTTATTGGCTGTACCCAATACCCATTATTTGTATTTTTTTTAATGTTATTTTATTTTTTATTTTTGAGAGAGAGACTTTCCCATGATGGTAATGTCTCTCAAAATGTCTTTCTCGTGCTGATACTTGAAGGAGTGCTGTTTATCTGGCCTACACCATCCTCTTTTCGCTGCGAGGGCAGTCTGTGTGAGATTTGTCTGAATAAAGTTTTTTTTTTAATCTTCCTGCTAATTATGTCCTTTTGGGAATCTATGATTATTGTCATCTGTAGGGTTTAACACATCTCAATCATTCACAAATGACCAGAAAAGAACCCGATAATGTTTCCCAGCCTCGAATTGTGAGATGATCTGTGTGTTTCTAATCAAACATGGATGGTCTCTTTAAAACCACGGGGAAGGAGCATAGGACTAAACAACCTTCAGTGACCTATAAATACATTCGTTTGCCAGAACCCACAGGAAGAAAATAGCTCTGGGCCATGGTTAATTAGCATATAATCCTCTTGCGGTGTGTTCTTAAGAGCAAAGCCTGAGACGGAGTGAACTTGAAAAATCACTGCTGAAAAGAGTTAAATGAGGTGAAAGGATAAAAAATGCCAGCGTTCAGTGGTCTTTACATGTCCATATCAGTGCAATAACCAGCTGTCAAGATAGGGTACAATGATCTTATTTGACCATATGGACCCTTAAGTCACACTTTCTTTACAATACGTGAATGTCATTGCATTAGATAACAAAACAAGGCACATTTTGAGTTCAAATCTGCAGGAGCAACTTCGCTTTTTTTTTAATCAACTGTTGTTTTGATTATTTTTAATGGATGTATTAAGTAATTTCTTATAACTTCTAATAACATTTAAAAATCAGAGTGTCAAACAGTTTAAGTTAAAAACAGACGTCTATATGTGACGAGTGAGCTTGTTCTGTCTGTTACCTTTTTGTATTTTATAATGCAATAACATTCATACATTTTTAAGTGTGACTTCAAGGCATAATTCACACAAAAATCAAAAGATTCAAAGTTGTATGACAGACTTCTGTAGAATATAAAAAAAGACGTTTGAACTGTTTTTGTCCATACAATGAACGATCCAAAACTATGTGTCCAACTACTCTTAAGAAGTGTTTGAATTAATAAACACACTGACAATAACTTATTTCAGATCTTAAAGTGATGTTTCAACCCTTGACCTTCACACCTAAACCACGGCACATCTGAAAGCTGTAACGTTAAAATTAGTAAAACAATCCAAATACCTTTCCTCTGGCCGAAATCTACAACCTTTACATGTTTTCCACAACAGACAAGTTCATTTGATCTACATTCTTAGTTCGGTTTGCTGGTCACGTCTCTGGTCATGTTTTGAAGCCTATGCATTCCAAAAGATCCAATGACATCACTGAAATCAACTCTGACCTCTGTGTTTTTCTGCAGGCTGATTGCATTTGTTCGAAGGTGCTGTTCATTTATACTGACCCGTGATCAGGCTTATGGTTTCTACGTTACGGTCTGAGACAGGAAAGCTGATTGTCGATCTGTACGATCAGAAACCTCGTTCAGAAGTGTGAAGGAAACATATTGACATTGGACAATTCAATTAATCAAAAGTGAAAGGACAATTTTATTAGCACCACAGTGGGTTTTTTAGCAGCCTTGTGCAGAAATAACTATGATGTCTTTTGCACGTCGTCACTGTATATTACCATTTGTATGAGGTTTACAAAAGGAGAAGAAAGCAAACGAAAGGAGAGCGCAAGGAGACAACTCCAGTCCAGGTGAGCTGGCCGAGATACTGAATTTGACAAAAAATTATGTATATGATTGGAGACAGGAGGTATACTATATGTATGCGCAGTAGTTATGTTAAAACACAGTGAAAATTTACTTATGGTTGTAACAAATGTAAAAATGTGTCTTTTCTACTTTTTTGTTTTAGGATGGCTCATGCGAACAGATTTTCTCAGATTCCCATGTCTAAGGTTTTCATGTTTCTATTGCAAATTTTTCATGCATGTTTGGTCTATGAGATCAGACTAATTTAATAAGAAACAGCTTTGACTGCAAATTTAGCCTGTGACCAGCTGGGCATATATAACATAAAAAACATAAAATAAAAAGCTAAATAAATATCTCATCATGTGCATTTTTTTACTATCCACACAGTGCATGCGAGATCTTTGTAAGGAGGAAGACTACACTTTTTTAAACAGTCTTGGGAAGCAGGATAAGAGTCTGGAGAACACTTGTCAGGACAGTGAGTGTCAGGAAAAACAAGAAGATAGGGTAAACGTAAACTTGTTTTCTTGTTACCTTCTCTCCAACCTCCACATTTATGAACACATTGATGCTTATGTTATTCTCTGTTCTACTAGATCCGCCGTCGACTGGAGAGAGAGCGGCAGGAACAAAAAAAGCAACGTGAGATAGAGGAACGGCAGAAGGTATGTTGACCAATCTCAAAAAGTCACTGCAGTCTGCAGTGATAACACTGATTATATCTGTGTCCATCATCTGCAGCCTGAGTATGTCCAGAGATGACAGACCTGCTTCGGCAGAATTACATTGTCAGGCTAATTGAGCTTGATTTCATTGTCTGCATTGTTCCTAACTTTGGTTGCACATGCAATGACCTTTGTATTGTAAGGCCAGGTTACCCAGGTAAACACACTAATGCAATCATTTTTTTGCTGTAAAAGTATTTAAAAAAAACAGGACTTTGGTAGTCTGCGCAGGTGGAGTCTGGTCTGCTTTAATCCACTTTTCTGGCTGATAACCTTCTGACTGGCATGTCAAAAAAATCGTCTACAGTATGCTTTGTTTTTATCTAGCATTTAGGAGTGGGGTAAATAGATAATTCCTAAATTGTCTGTGTGCAAAAAAAAGTCCAGGAACATTTAAACGGAAAACACTGGGAGAAATCAGACAGAAACACAAAGCAAAATACAGCTCGGCGTGTCAATATTTACTTTGCTACTAAAGTGAGGTCGGGAGGTAATATTGGCTTTTAATGATTAAACCATCAAAATATGAGATATATTTTTAAATATGAGTCAAAGGGCTTTATTTTGCTATAACACATTTTAGTAATATTTTAATACAGGGTGAAGAAGTCAATTTTCCTAGGTTAGACACACTTTTGGCCACTGTATGTGACTCAAATTTAAAATTGAAATCATAAACAAAGCTTATAATTGGAATTAGTCACTGCAAATATTAATGTTCTTATAACAAATTGCTTATAATCTAAATCGCTTTTGATTTGTTTTGTATGATGATAACCTATGCACCCCAAGCTTGTGATTTTACATGTGGTGTGTATGCAAACAATCCGTGAGAGAGCGGTCTGTGGGCGTGAAACTAAAACTGTGCATGCAAGATACAACAGTGGAAAGCTCATGCTACCGTAGCTGTTGTGCAGGACGCTCGGGGACTGTTTGTGTAAGTTGATGAAGCCCCCAGCTGCGCAGGGTCTGCTGCCAGTAAAGTCCAAGTCTAACAACCAAGTGTGAGGTCACTGAAGGACAGTCATGTTGTTGTTGTCCACTTGGCCGTTGTCATAAATTCAACAGCTTGAGGAATTCCTGCAACGCCTTTTTGTAACTCCACGCTCGCTTAGGAAGAAACCCCAATGGGATGAAGTTAAAAAAAAATGACTCTCTCATTTAAGTCGGTGGAATTGCCTTGAGTTCTGTCTTTCTAATATCTAACGGTTACACACAGACAGTCCACCGCTCTCACTTCCTTCCTCTCCAGCTGCTCCGAGTCTCCCGGGGAGTTTTCAGGTTTGCAGCGTGTCCGTCCTCTGATTAATGTACAGAAGGGTCAGGGAAGAAGTACTTACTTTTGTTTCCCATGTGCGTACTATTTGATCCTGTTGTCATTCATAATCTACATCCCCCCGAACCTCAGATCCCAACGGATAACCTCACCCTCCGTGTGTTTTTGAGTGTGTGTTACTAGTAGAGAACAGCCTGTGACTGTTTCAATCCTCTAAGGCAAGAGGTGTTACAGCTTGTTTTTTTTTTTTTCTCTTATTAGTTTGAATAGAAGGCAATGCGTTTCAACGTCTTCCATATGCGTTTGCTGCCTGGCCTATATTATCACATTAGAGACAGGATGTAGCACCCACAGATCTGCTAAAGCCTACATAGGTCAAAGTCAGGCCAAGCCTCATTCCTTCAGCCCTACATCAGGGTCTACCTCACTGCATCGGCCCTCGGACACACAGGCTTGCTTCTAAGCAATAAGAAGTCAGATGAACATTTTAATGCTTAATCAGTATCAAGCAACTTGGAATATTCTGATTACGATCAAAGTATTTACATGCGAAGAGATTAGCCAATTATAAAAGAGGTCATTTGAATATTGTCTTAAAAGTAAAGCAGGGGCCAAAAGTGATGTTCGGCTTTAGAAAATTGACATCTTCACCCTTTGTTTGAATACTATTAAGAATTTGTTAAAGATTTTGCATTGTTTTATTTGATAACGCAATGACAAATTGTGGAGGCATTTTTTTACTGGGCAGTGATACAAAAAAAGTTTGAAGCAGTGAAATATTAACAACTGATTATGTTGTAGTCAATATATGCTTTTTCCTGATGTGAGCTTTTTTTGCATACCTGTAAAAAAATATTGTTGGTTTAACTTGTTGGTTTAAAAAATAAGTAACCTGGTTGCCTTAAAATTTTAAGTTCATTGAAATGGAAAAAAATTAGTTAATACAATGAAGGAGATTAATTTAATCACCAGAAAATCGAAATATTAAGTTATCTGAACTACATAAAATATCTAAGATGATTTGACAAAAGAAAAAAAATGTTGTGATTACAAATCATGAAAATATTTTTTTACAGTGTGCTGTAATTTGTCAGATAAATACATTGACCAAGTTTAATGTTTCTTTTCTTCCCTCATATTTAAAAGATATTTATCTCATATTTTGATGTTTAATCAAACATACAGTAGGGAACATGTACAATAGCACAAACAGGCAGTTTATTAATTAGAGACAAAGAGGATGGAAAATGTTACGTAAGGCTAAATTTGGTAAAAGATTCCTTGACTAACATTATAAGTAGACTGAAGGGTTTGAAAGGAACATACAACATAAATATAGCCCCTTAATGTTATTAGCAAAATGAATGGTTTCATAACAGCCTAATACTATTACAAAGCTGCATGCCCCTCAATAAACCCAGTATTAGGACCCTCTCAAGAACTATGTGTATTTGTGTCTGTGAAAGGAGAAAGAAGAGCAGTGGAAAAGTCATGTGGCCGAGCTGACTGTCCAACGCAAGACCATCCGTGCAAAACTAGACCGACTACGGGAATTTAGGGTGAGGTTTGACCAATACACACACAGAAACACTACAATTCCCAGGTACACGTGAGCCCCAAAAGCAGTATGACTGAACGTGACCAGATGTTGAACGTATCTAATGCAAAGTATGCTAACCAATACCATACCTACCTTACTCTCAGCAATAGACAGGCACAGATTACATCTACAGACACCAAAAAATGCTCATGAAAATTTCAGAACATATTATTCCAATTCCATGTTTAAATAAAACACCATTGGCAAAGGAGAAAATGGTCAATAAAAGTTCAGGAAGCTCACAATGTATCATATCTGATATTAATGCATCTCACTTTTCATTTGCAGGACTTTCAGAAGCAAGTTGTGCTTCAGGATTTGGGTCTAGATCCAGATTCTGCAAACGAGACCGTCAAGCACCTTCTGATGAGACTGTAACTGTGTTTACTATTAAATGGTAAACCTTCAATCCATTCAAATACTTAAACTGCTAACTATATGATATATTACAAGTGAGTAGTAGTCGGGTAACTTCTGAAGATGTGTTGATTTTAGACTTAAGCAGAAAATCATGTAACTTAAGAAATCATATCTCTACCTCTTAAAGACACTAACCGAATTAGTTATGGCTCATTTGGTGTTCAAAATGATTAAATCGCAAGCTCGCTGACTGTGTGGTAAATAAATCACCGCTACTGGCGTTATGTGCGTCACATGCCCGACGTTTCACTGTAATATTGCAGCAGATGAGTATAAATGGACAATAAATCGCATGACTCTGCGGCGAGGAGGGAGACCTGAAGTAAAGACAAACAGAGGAGCTCAGATTCAAAAGAGAACAAGAACCAATTAATTCTCGTGTCTTTTATGCATTGAGTCTTTTATGCATCTTTGGGGATCTCCACAAAAGGTGGTGATGGAGATAGATGAGAATAGAGAATGCATAAAGAAAGGATGGAAGAGAAAGAAACAGGTGGTTCCAGTGGTACAGGTCTTGCATTGAGGGAAAGCAGGATCATGTTACAACATGTCTGACCCCTGAGGGCAAGAAAATGCTACAGTCTCTAGTGTCACACATCCTCAAATCCCAGAATCCCGCTCTGCACGCTGCAGCTCTACATCACCTCCATGTGCTCTGTTGTGTTTATTTCATGACAGTCACACTGAGTAGTGTAACTGGGCTGTACAGTGTTGATTTATTATAGCCTTAATGTGCACTGCAGGACACATTTCAATGAAATGCTACTTTACGGCACGCTAGAGTCTTACCCAAAACAAGCAAATAGTTCTAGGCAATTCATCCCACCATACTGAAGCATTCCATCTTAAACGAAACTGTAATTTTCCCTGCCAGCTTTACTACCTTTCCACCCCTCTAGACTCCATTTAGCACATTCAATGTATCTAGCAATTTTGGGTCATTCAAAACTCATTTTAGTTATTTGCTCATTTTGAGTGTTTCTAGGCCATGACCATTGATTCTCATAACTCTACAAGGTGGTCAAAGCAGAGCACTAGTGCTATGTTCAGTATAGCATACTAACATTTCCAATGGTATGTATACTATGCACATTATGCCAGTTTTCAGTTTGCATGAAATACCTGCAGATACTTTTCCAAAATATGTAGAATGCAACAGAGGAAACTGCATCCCAAACTGCATCTTGAATTTCCTGGAAATGAAAGTGCATTGAGGGAATGAACTGGAACAATCTTTAGCCCTTTTCACACTGTCCAAATTACCGGTAAATTACCGTAAAGAGATCATGGCTGAACCTTTTCAACTGTCACCTGTTCTGGCAATTTCCCAGTATGAGAGGTAGCAACATTAACAGTAAATTACCAGTAAGGACCTGCTGACCTAAGAAGTTTGCTTTGAGCTAGTCATAACTATTATGTGACTCGTATTTTTTTCATTCGTATGCAGAGCAAAACTGCATTCTGTGTGATCATCCCATCACGTCTGTCACTCAGAAGTAAAAAATAAAATAAAAAAGGACCTAAAAAGTAAAGCTCTTCTCCTTATTCAAGTGGATGAAGATTTCCTATTTAAATGTAATTTCTGATGAGTTTACCGGTAATTTGGTAGTGACACTGATGTGTGAATGGTATCTTACCAGGAAAAATATGCCAAGTTGCTTGTGTGAATAGTGCATTTGTATGTACCGGAAAATTCTGGTCATTTTATAGTAATTTACCAGGGTTGCTGTGTAAAAGGGACTATTATTTGATCTGTCCTATATAATAAAAACTTATTTAGAACCCATATGGATCACATTCAACATAATCAATCAGTTTATGTGACAAAAACGTTCTACCAGAAAGACTCGGGAGATAAAATGATGTAACAAAGCATCCATTTATTGGCAGCCCAGCATGCAATTATTTGCAAAGTTCTTTGGCGTAGGCCCCGTCCATAGATCGTAATCCGAGGGTAGTGGATCAGCATTTCCTGCATTTCCTTCCACTGTTTATGGTTGCATTTTTTCAAGTTTTGAAAAATCGTAGGCAGTGCAATTATAATATTTAGTAATCAAGTAGTAGTATTCCATTCCGAACACAGCCTAAGACAGGGAAAAGAAGAAAGAGACAGGAAATGAATGGCTATCACTCACAAATCAGGTCATCTGAAGGTTCAGTCTAGTTGGCTATGGAATGTGCCATTGGCAGAGCTTCCGTGGAAACACACAATGGTGCGATCTTCAAGTGTAGCTAACACCTGAAACCATGTGAAAGCCTGGTGTGTAACGACACAGATAAAAGCCAGTGCTCTAGGCCATTTAAAAGAAGTGAACCTGAATGCAACCCCCAGTGCCTCTCTTCTGTCTTTAGACACAGTGTTACGTTAAACTACTATAAAGAATCTAAATGTAACGTCTCGAAACGTGCATCGAGCAAAAAAGTTGTAGAAGACAACACAATAGCTTAACAGTGGAAATGTGCATGCAAAGCATAATTATCCAGAAAACACGCATGCAGCCTGGGAATTGTGAAACTCTGCAGGTGTCCTCTGATAATTTAGTGATGCTGTGCTTCAGTTAGGCTTATCAAAAATCCTCCTCACATTAACAATGCATTGACTCCAGCATTTTAAGTGACCACCCCGTGCGTCATCTCACCCTAGGAAGGAACGCCCTGTGGGAGAGAGAGAGAGATTCAGGTTTGTCACAGATCTCATTCCAGGTTCCTTTCTCATCCCCATGTGCCGATGTTTAATTCAGAAATCAGCCTCTGACATCACAATCCTACCATGTACCAGCACGGCATTGCGTGTCTTCAACTAGAGCGAATACATTGCAGTCAATCACAACCACAATATCACTGATGTAACTAATACCAGCTCATACTACGCTGTGTAGGCGGATGTTATGCATAACCAAGATAGAGAACATTTGCTCACCAATCAGTAAGACACAGAGAACCAATCCTAATTACCCAGTAAATCTGTCCCTGCTCTTGTTTCACTGCTGTGTGTGATGAATAAAGGCTTTGGAGAAGATTACATACCAACAAGATACTTCCAGCCGGCCAACAGCAAGTTGAATTGTGATTGTGCAAGAGTACACGCTAGGACACTTGAAAACCCTTATTAAATCTTAAAACCTTAAGAAATCCAATCTGATTTTTCATCAAGATTTTATTTCATTTTGAAAGAGTTCTTGTCATCTTTTTTGTTTAAAAAAAAAGCCAAGAGTATTACATCAACACTGACTCCAGATTTAAAGATATTGGAAGAGCCAATGGAAAAAGCTTGCTTTTGTTATATAGCCTATTGTTTGCCTGATTTTGCAACAAATACTGTGCCTTCATATTTTTCCCATAATATGTTTATTGTTATGATTCCTTTTTAGAAAGTATAATACATTTTCAAAATATCTCAGTCCTTTAAAAAGTAGGCTATTACAGTGTATGTGGTGCAAGTAATATTGAAAAATATAGAAATTACTAATTATATTAGGCCAGCTTATATTAAAGAAATTAATAAATATGAGTCAGGTAGCAACAGTATTAAAAAGTGATTTTACTGCATTTTCATGGGTTTAAAGTAAAGGATTTTTGTTATTGGAAACAACTACAACAACTTTGTTCATCAAAACCTCCATCCTTTCCTGATTTTCAAAAGTCAATAAATTTGTGACAGCTGAATACGTTTTTGACAAGCCAAATATGTCAGTTTCTGAGTAACAAAATAAACAATTTCCAGAAAATAAGTAGGCCTAATGAACAGTGCAAAAAGCATTTCAAACGTTTTATAATTTTTCCGAAAAATCTCTCCTCGTTTTTTAACACATTATTACGTCCGTCAAAATGTAACGTTAGGCTGGCTGACTGTCCGAGCGTCACGTGACCAAACCGGAAAACAGGTCTCATCGCATCCGCTTTTCAGAGGAAAGTGTTAACGCGCCCCTAATAACTGACTACAATATCTATGGATTTTTAAGGTAATCAGCTAACCTACCTCACTTTGTTTTTGGCGTTTTATTCCATTTAAATATCTAAACGTTACTGTGAAGAAGAAAAAATATAAAACGTTTAAATATCAATCTGCACATGTGAGGGACATTGGTTATGCTAATCTTTGCTAATGCTAATTTTCTATATCTTGAGAGGAGTCCCTAGTCAATTTCACTCTCATATGCTGATGTAATAAACTTTACAAGTGATTTTTTATAAAATATGTTATTTTTATGACATGATTTGTTACATTTGATTACCCCTTAGGAAATTTCGACTTGTATATGTTTATGTAGGCTATGTTTAAAGTGATGTGCACTTATAAAGACTTATATTTTATGTATTTATGTAAATGTACATCAATACATTTTTAAAAGCTAAGAATTGAAAACTTTAAAAAAAAGTATTTCAAACATTGCATGCATCACTTAATGAACTTATTTAGTTTTTGCCTGATGTTGGATTTATCAAGTGTGTGTTGTCAACTCAGACTGCCATATCAACCTGTCCAACTTTCATTTACATAGCAACCAGTAGAGGCCGAACGGGTGAAAAAACACGCCTCAACCTTATAGATACCGTCACGTGAGATGGCCATTCAAGCTGGGCTGGTGAGTTGCACGGTGGCAGTCCTCTGGACTTGAGCTGCTTAACTTTTGCTCATATCTTATGCCTTTTAAGCTCTGGGAAATACAAATATTTGTGTGTATTTTTCAGCCTGGTTTTGTAATGACACTATAAAGCACACAGGATAGACTTCATGGTAAATGCCAAGATCTTAATCCTCTTGAATTGTAAAGTCCAGACCCCGGGGATAAATCAAATGTGGCTCTGGGGTGAAAACACACAAAAAAGATCAAAATCCTGCCGTGGTAAATCTGAAAAAGAGAATAGAGAAGCAGTGTCTACTGGGTAAAGCTAGCTTTGTTAAGCATGTGTGCCAATCATCAGGGTATTATAACAAACAACATGCGCAGCTGCTAGAAGTCAGGAACACAAGTGAATTGACCCCGTGGGACTCGTAGCACAATGCCTTGAGGGCGAGAAAGAAAATCCACGAGCGCATAATTGGGATTAAATATTTATTCTTCTTGCATGAGTATTAAGTCCTATGAGGCATAGTGAATGATGACTTGATGGCCAGATGTTGGCACACAACATCTATCCATGTTTCCTCCCTGGATGACAGTAACCCCCCTTCAACCTTCCCACACCGGTGACGGCAAATTCATGGGATGATTACAGATGACATGGCACAAAAAGACCAGCTGCTCCACAATCATAAATACAGCGAATGCTGTGTGATCCCAGTCTACAGCCCTGCAGTTTATCAGGAGGAGGCGTAGCATAAATATATGGATTGACAAACTTGAGTTTAATTACATATTGCCTTAATGTGGTACATTACGAGAGGGCTGGGACGTTAAAAAGACAAAACGCCACACATTTCACAGGATACGTCGCATTACCACATCGTAATTGTGTTCTTTGCACCTTAACTTACTAACACGCATCATAGTCTTTATTCACCCAGTTGATGAGAACAAATACAGCCTACAGTGACGCTGTTACCTGAGAAAATGAAGGGTTATTATTTGCCGTTATATGCTACATCTCGTGGACAATGTGCAAAGCAGTTTGCATTTGGACAGCATGTACAGATTACGCAACGTCACCAAATGTGTGCTGCTCTTTGTGAGTTTGTCCCGACAAACATCCTCGTTCAAGAACAGGTCAAGGAGAAAAACGTTCCAAGAGGATGTGAGACCCGCTCGTGTTCCTGCGCTCAACGAACGCCAATGCATGTGGAATGACTGCATCTGCAAGCGGTCCTATTGAAGCTCAAGTGTCAGATGTCCCTGAAAACGCTAGGAACATCTGTGTGTTTAAAAACCAGACGTGGAGCCTGTAGACAGGCATTCGGACATACAGCTCAGAGACCAAAAGGAGTGACAACACCTGATTCCCAAAACTCCCAACACAGAGCCTCAAACTTCGGCAAATCCTCAAAACCTAGCGCTCAGGCACTGTTAAACACGCTCCACCGGTAGACTCGTCTTCTCTCGCCCGACCTCCTTCACACGGCCGTGTGCTGGGTGATGTCGCTGCGGGGAGACATGGACATCTGGCGGGTGAATTGGCTGAAGCTTGCAGCTCGGGGACGGGTGCGGGGAGCTGTGGAGCCCGGGGACGGGGCGGAAAGGACCGGTCCAGGGTGGGTTTCCTGAAGGGGCAGCGAGGTCTGATCCGACACCTGCACCTCGTCCTGCTGGTCTTGGGTCAGATCTTTAGAGAACAGGCTCTGGATCAGCTGCAACTTCTCCTTTTCCTCGTTCAGGAAGACGTCCACCAGAAGAGTCTTCTCCTTCTTCAGCTGCTCGCTGATGTTTTTGGGCACGTCCGGGATGACCCAGGCCACCAGCATGCTCATGGTTATCACCAAGTTCTGGAGGAGTGGAAGAACACATAAGTTTATATATACATTCATGGGTGGGGAACAGGATACGCTATACTGAATTTAAGTTGTTATTTATTTTCTAGCCCCTCTAGCAACTTCACAGCCTTGGTACTTTGAAACAATGCTGAAGTTGAATGACATTTAATTTTGGACTGAACTGTTTGGTTTAATGTTTAATTGCATTTCAATAGAATTAGTTTCCACCCACAAATGCTGACAGCAGGACATTTCTAATGAGTTACAGCACTTATTCTGACCACCATACACTATAGACTATTTTTCCTAACGTGCAAAGGCTGCATCATTTATATGTGGTTGAACCTCTCATATTGCTGAGGTATTGTGTGGCTTTTACATTTACGTTCCTCCATTCATAGTCGTTTTACTTTGGATTTTCTGGCGTTTACTGGGTCAAACTCATGTTTTAAGAGCTTGAAGATTTTGGCGTAATGGTAAAACAGTTGTATGTACCTGGAACAATATAACGAAACCTAACCGAGCAGCAAGAACCGACCAGTACTGTTTAGAGAACTGGTACGCCTCAGTCGACCATGGCGGTTCTCTGTAGTCCTTGTATCTGAAATGAGAAAAAAGAACAGGCATTCCAAGTCATTCTAGTCTAATTCATCTCCAGCGAGGTTTGCAATAAAAAGAAACAGAAAATTTAAAACACATGCTCAACACATGCTTCTGGAAGGCCACAAAGGGCAAAACAACACAGCAGCATTAATTAATTATGATGAGGATATTTTAAAGTGCAAAAGAAGGAACTGCATCCTTAACTATTTAATTGTGCATGTGGTTTTGACACTGACAACTGTTACTTTTAAATCGTTTAAAACCACAACCACAAAGGTGCAATTAAATAATATAGTTGTGGTAGGAGGAGACGTTCTTGGTCATATTTTGATTGGCGTTATTCATTAGACCAGGCTGTTCCCAAATGTTTTGATTTCCTCTATTGAATTATGAAAAGTAAACCGCGAGTCTTTAATAACGTACTAAAGACGTTGTTTTCATGGCCATATACAGTAATCTACGTGGAATGTGTTAGACTGCATGGTTTTGATTTCCTCAGACAGTCATGATAGCTTCATCTAAAGACACGGTTCTTGGGGTGAAGTCCTTGTTTGGTTATACTGGTCCAGAAAGGGCAAATATGGTGCAGTAAAAACATGGGCTTGATTTGTTCCCCAACCCTATTTTAGAACACTGACAAGCTTGCTCTCTTGCTCCCTCTCCATCTATCTGTCCTCTTCACAAACAGACTGAGGGTCAAAGGAACCCAGACATCAGATTGCCACTTCTCTTTGGTCCAAGTAGCTGTCCACCAACAAACGAGCGTAATCTGGTTCTCAACTGCTTGGAGCTGAAAAAGCAGACAGGTTCTGATAAAAGCACTTTTCTTGACATGCGTCTGATCTGTGTTGTGAAGGCCGCCCGAGATAATCGAAGGAGTGGTGAGATCTCACACGTCAGGGTGATTGAGTCCCATCTAGAAGTTTCTCTCCATCTCTCTTTCTTCCATTCCGCTGCCGGCTGTGATTTGGGCGTTAGGGTTAAATGCTGTTTGTTTTCACGATCTTAACAAGAGATAAATCTTTCCAGAGAAACGATGAACAGAATTACTATCATTATCAACACAAGCAAACAGCACTGGCTTCATTAGAAAACTTTTTTTTTTTCGCAGTGAGATAGTTTACGTGGCCCACATGGAATCTGTGCATGATTTTCCACATTTTCTACTCTGACAGTGGAGGAAAATCTGCAGAATTCTGTGGAACAGATTATTGTAAAATGCATTATTAGTTGTAGCTAAATGTCTGGTAACATTAGTTATCTACATTAGTTACCATGAACTAACAATGAACAATACTTATATTTATTAGTCTTAATGGTATTTTTAATGTTTGCTAATACATTTTTGTTAATACATTTTGTATTTGTTAACGTTAGTTGCACTGTGAACTAACCCAAACAATTGTATTTTTATTAACTAACACTGACAAAGATAATGATTTTTTTAAATATATATTCCTCACCGTTCATACGTTAACTAATGTTAACAAATTAGTCCTTATTGCAAACTATTAACTATAAAATAAAACGAAACAAAAAGTTTATGTGAACGACAGCCAAATTCTGCAGAAGTCTATTCATTACCAGGCTCACAAGAAACCTGTAACGGTGAAGTAGATTTCCAAAGAATCGCATGTGCGTGTCTGTTTGTTCAATATATTGGTGGATTTGTGCTTTCGGCTTACTAAAGAACTGACATGCTACACTTCCAATTCACATTAAGTCGATTGATCCAGTTCTTCGTAATTTACCATTGAACTAAATACAACTGGATAGCCTGACTAACCTGGTCTGTAAAGGTGTGGAAAAAATTTGATGAAGAATCTCGGATCAGTATGTTGAGACCATTATAGCTTTGACGTGTTTATTTCATAAACGATTTACAAGGTGCTACGGCTCTTTATGGTCTGTGTACTGTCCTACGAAGAACCACTTTGATGTGAACAATCAGTGCTTGTTTAGGTTGGCTACAAATACTCTTAAGTTTTGAACTAATTACTGATGATAATGTTCATGGTTTTGGGCTTGGCAATGGATGTTCAATAAATTGTTAGATTTTTTTTTTTCATACCTGCAGACTGTAATGTCTTTGCCGAGACTGGAGACTGAAGGCACAGTTCCAGGTTTAAAGTTGCTGACATTAAAGTAAGAGAGCGTGTGGTTGATAAAGCCGTGCATGGTCCCTGTCTCGCTGTATATGTACTGGTAGACCAGGCGAGGGATGAAATCGGATGTGAAGGAGATGACAAAAGCCTGAAATGATAAAAGAATCTGTAATTAAAATGTGAACAAGCAAGTCTCATTAAAGACATAATTTACCCCTGACAAATGGGTTCAGTTAAATCTTCAATTAAATTTGGCTGCCTATGGGGTAGAACGGTGAAAAAAGAGAAATAGGGCTGTTGTCTTTCCCTTTACTAATAGTAATACTTCAACACCCATAATGCTCTCGGCATGTTGCCATTCAAGGCCACTAAGAGTCTGCTCCTATTCAATAGGCTTGAAGAGAGTCATTGCTTGAGTAGGAAATACTACACGATGTATAGACTTGCATTATTCCAGGGTGCAAGAGTTTAATGTTTAGTGGGAGTGAGTTATTTTGGGGTTTCCAGTAAATGAACAAGCACGTTGTAGGCAGTGGCTAAAGGCTGCAAATAATCATAAATCCAGAGAGAATGTCGTGACGGAAAAGCTGAAAAACCTTTTCAAAATCAATGATAATGAACACAGTGTTTTGGGCCAAACGGAGATGAAAAAACTGTTAATTGGGAAGAAGAGGAACAACCCAAAGGCAAAACACCATCATATTCGGGTAAAAAGGCTGTTGGTGTAGTTAGTATTTTAAAGAGTGGACAAAGTACAATCATTTTCAGTGCTAAACCAACCCTTAACGGCTTTGTTAAACTTCAGTGGCGACTGTCATGCAAAAATGCGGAAGTAAAATCTGTAGTTTTCACAAAATCCCTGTTGCTGTCAATAGTCCACTGAATGATGTGTTTTGCATCACCCAGCAGACTTTTGCTGACAAAATTACAGGAAATTATTGGTCCTGGTAACACAGAGAAAGAGTAAACATTGTTCATTTACACAAAGTGAGCTTTTAACAATGCAAACAGGGTTGGAAATCAGCAAACTTAAATCTTCAGAGTCAGACCACTATTTGTTTGTTTCATTAAACGAATACTTGATTTTTAAAAGAACAGCACAGCTGGACTGAATCAGATCTTGTGCTGCCGAGTAAATATGGTTTCCTTAAAGAAAGGTCAAAGAGAAGCCGAAAGATCTTTACCAGGTTTGCCATAAGGCTTACTTCTCATTTTGGGAACATCGCATCTATTAAAACAAATCTGCTTGGGGTTTATCATTTAATTTTAAGACATGCATGAAGCAAACCGTAGGGTTGAGAGAACATCCGTGCTATGCTAGAACATAAATTGCGACATGAATCGATTTCTTCCATGAATAATGTGAACCCATGCATATAAGTCTAAAGAATCTTGTTCATTTATCTAAACAATAAGAGGATAAACCCTGGGGTCTATATGAATCCCTATATATAATACATTTTTCCATTAAAATGACTTATATGACTAGCATATGGTAAGCAGCAAAGTTATATAAAAGAAACTCACATTGATGATGACTGAGAACTTTCCCAAACCACTCAAGATGTTGTACCAGATACCTGTGAGGAAACATTTCAATTCGGAGGTTTAGTAGATCCAGGAGTGAGTCTGATTTAGAATGCAATAGTGAATTGTTGTGGTGTAAATATTGAGATTAGATTTTCACCAATATCTTTGGCCCTCACGGCATCTGGCCTGCGAAGCTCGGTGACGAACTTCTTGGCGTCGAGGCGGATCTCGATGATATTGTTTAAGAGGGCGAAAAGCGGAGCCAGCGGGAATGAGGCCACAAATAGCGACACAAAACCAAACTGAATGACTGCAGAGTGGAAAACAAACAAACATGGAGATTACATGCGGAGACATTTGGATTACAAACTGGAGTTTGATTGATGTGTGTTAGAAAGCTGTTCTCGTGACTGCGGTCTGTGACCAGGCATTAAGATTTTGAAATTATACAAGTGTCGAATTCTCACTACTAACTATTAACTATGATTTGCCTCAATAAACTCCTAATGCTTAATAATAGTTAGTTAGGTATTTGTTAAGCTTATTGGAGAGGATATGGTCATGCAGATTAAGACATTAATATGTGCTTTATAAGCACTGATAAACAGCCAATATTCTAGTAATAAGCATGATAATAAGCAACTAGTTCATAGTGAGAATCGGACCCTAAATGAAAGTCTTACTAAATATCTTTATGTTCACAAATAGATCAAATAATTATGACAATGGGAAATCCACTACTAATGTGATATGGTAATTTTTCTAGAAACAAACTATCGTTCTGACTTCTAACATTACCAGCACGGGTGTCAAACCCCAAGGTGATTATTTGTCAATCAAAACACATGAAACATAAGCCTTGTGGGAAACTGCATTTCCTTCTTTGGCTTGATTGACACATTGGTTTTTTTTTTCTGTGCAGCAACCAAACAATGGTTTGAGAGAGATCAGGCTTGAGGGTATCCTACATAAACATCCATATGACTGAGTCTCATTCTCCTGCTCTCACTGAGAATATCTTTAACAGTGTGTAGGTGTTGATCTCCCACCAGTGTTATTACTGAAGGTCCCAAGTTCATCTTCAATTTCTCCCCGATTGTTTCTTTGATTCAAAGAGTCTCATAAGTGTTTTTACATAGTTTTACTTGGCAGTGGATCAAAGCATCCATGCATTTTTGAGAAAAGACAGGTTTTCTCACGCATATGTCGCTGAAAGACTGTTATGCAACTCGCAGGCACTCCAGGGACTAAACCGTCCCACATCAAACCACTCAATCAACAATAATCATAGGGAACCATAATAAACTCAGCAGATTATCACAGAAGATAGTGTTGTGTACCTGTATTAAATATTTATATAGCAAAATACATAAAAGAAAAACAAAACAAAAAATTGTTTAAAGGAGAACTCAGGTCAATTTTAACTTTGAGCTATTTTTTTTATTACCAATGATACCAATGATTTTCAATTTTTTTACAGATGATATTCACCAATGATCACGCACGTGAACTCGACAATCGACTACTGTGGGCTTCGACCGAAAACAGGAAGCAAATAGAGGTATGTGAGCTGGTTGATTTAAAATCATTTTTATTTATATCTTTCACATCTACTGCAGTCAGATTGACCGTGGCTGTGCACTCGTAATGACAAATTAAGGATGTTAAGAGGCCTAAGGCAGGTTTAGAACTTGCCCCATTGAAGTCAACAGGGAGCGAATTTTAAAAAGAGGATAACACAGGGTAGGCAACACAGATTTTTGCTGTTTTTGTCTGTACTGACAGCACTCCAAATGTACACAAAAATGAGCGCAATGTTAAAATTGACGGAGTTCTGCTTTAATACAGAGCTGTTTCAAACTTGTTTTTTGCAAATGTGTCCGGAAACATTCGTCGGTGTCTTACGTTCTCTGCACTGGGTTGTATAAATGCAAGTTTAGATTGGTTTTCATATGTTTACTAGGCATTCAGATCTTTTGCAGACACTGTCACATAAACACTCACACAAGTTGTGTATCACTGCAAGCCACATGCTAGCGAATGTGGGCCCTTTCCCGCTTGTAAACACAGATGTAAAACAAATGCAGGGGCTATTGGTCTAATTCACAAGCTCATTCATAGTTGTTACCCTTTAAACCTTTAAGAAACTCTAATAACGAAGTTTTAGCGTCTTTCGTGATACTCTGGTGCGTGTTAAATCCAAAGACCAAAGCATTCCTCTGACAACAAATCCTGCTCTTCCCACCGAAGGGGACAAGTTAAACTAACCAGATGTTTTTTCACCGCACTTCACCCTGAGGACGCTCTACTTTCGCTTTTAAACAGTTGAGTTTCACTCACTCATCTCCATGTATTCAGGTGTGAGTCCGTCAAAAGGTTCCAGGTCATAGTCCAGATGCCATTGTTGGCGGCGACCCGGCTGCTCCACAATCTCCTTGGGGTCCCGTTCCTTATCCTTGAGCGTGCGGCACAGCTTCTTCAGCTTTCTAAAGCGGGAAATGAGAGGGAGAAAGAGAGAGACAGAATGTAAACACACAAACCGTTGCTATAAACTTGACCTTGCAGCCAACATGACCCAGATTTGATAGTGAGTCAAGTGTCAGGTTTGTTTCTAAGAACTGCATATGAATTTTATGCAAACCCATGGCTCATCAACAAGATGTGTGCTTTGTTTGTTTTTACTGAACTACTTTTATTGCTCATAAATAGAGTTGGATGGGTTTCTTTTCAAAACACTTTTCTTGTGCTACAAACTAACTTGAGGAGGTATTATTTTGGCTATATCACACAGAAAACTTTTATATTTGTGTGATATGTACTGTGTATATATATAGGCTTTACGACACAAGAACATCTTATAATGGACAAACATCACTTATTTTTTTTAGAAAATTGTTCTTATAACATACAATCCCATGATGCATGGCAAACAGCACAAATTAAAAACAATGGAGAAACATAAAACTACTCATTTTAAAATGTTAATTGTATATAAAAGAGCAATAACTTTTAAGTTTATTGCAAAATATGCATATATATGTATTTATATATACAAATATTTAAGTATTTTTGAGATTGACTCGGGAACATCATTCACAGTGAGTGGGTGGAGTTTTGCTGGTCTCTACTCTCTGATTGGTGTAATTGTCTGTACAGCATCGTGGCTAATGTACTGTAGTTTGTTACCACAAATTCCACTGTTAGACAAGATTATTTTAAAAATAAGTTGAAATAATGCAGGATGATGGTTTGAACAGAAGCAAATTCACCTTGTAGCTCACAGTAGGTCTGTCTTTAAAGGTTATAAGTTAAAAGTCAGTTTCCCTATGGAGAAAACGAATGGAGTTTTTACTTCAAGAACCCAACTGTTGACTACACGTTACTTCCTGACCAGTCATCGCATGCCTTATTTAAAGGTGCGCGTGATGTCATTGAGAAGGTGAAACTCGTAGCGAGTGACTTCCTGGATTGCTCGGCATTGCCTTTTCAGCGTGAGAAATACACGGTGTGGCGTGTGAGTGTATGAATTGGTTGAATTGTGTGTGTCTCACGGCCATTGCGTGAGACTTGAGAACCCTGCTTGAAGAGGACAGTATGGGCTGTCAATCCTCCAAAGAGAACTTGAGGTAAAATATTGTTTTCTTATATATTTTTACTTCTAGTTTTAACGTTAGCACCATCGTCTCTCTCGTTCGTTTTGTTTTTTTTTGAAAGTTGTATACGGAAAAGCTTGTGCTCTTATTGGTCAACCTCATACATGTGACGGAACCGTCGTGGACGACCGTTAAAAAAATTAAACATGCTAGTCTTTTTGTCGTGAAGCATCGCAGACGTGACATAGGTTGTCGCCCACTATGACACACTATACGAGATCATACAATCGAATCCCGTTGTCATTTACGAATCCCCACGACGCCCTTCGTCAAACAGATTGTGCCAAAATCGGGCTAAAATCGTGAAATCTAAACCAGGCATAAAAGAGCCAGTGGAGATCACAGGACCTTCATAAGTTGTGGTGACACTAAATAACTGTGTTTGGAGCTATTCCACATATAAAGACAAACTTCTCTAATAAACTTCTCATTAAACAGTTTGGGATTTCAGCAAAGAAAAGGTTGCTTACATAAGTGGGTTTTAAAAACAAGGTAAATTGATGTAATGACCCAAGTTGTAAAGTTCAAAAACGCAATGTAACTGGATATATTTCACCCTAAAAGCATCCAGCAAACATGCCATGCAATCACAACCACAACATACTTTGACCCCATTTTTAAGTCATAAAGTGCACAGGCATCGCTCTGTGTTCAAACCTTTGTGTTTGGAGAGTCCTCATCAGGAGAACAAGTGCGAGAGCATGACAGCTCTGGTTGGACTGGCCAAATATAGTGGACGAAATGGTCCGTGTGGCCCATCCGTCTATAGCTTATTAACACTCCCAATAAAACCCTGCATCTGCTGCATTATTTAGTCTTCAAAACTACAGCCTTTTCCAGCACATTACTTTTTAATGCTCGCCTTTGTATCATAAGTGCTTTCCTCCATCCGTGATAAAGCTCGTTTACCAGCTGTTGGAATGAATTTGCATTTGGGAATGTGCTAGAATGACACGCAAACCCCAACTGGTGGAAAACGACTCGTCAACTAAAACCGACTTAAAAAAAAGATGAAGCACCCTTTTAAACATACAAGGCTCTGTTTTTAGCATGCACGTTAGTCTAATATTGTGGGATGGCATTGTCTGTGGGGAGATTAGATCTATTAAGTAGGTCAGGGATCTTGAGTCGTCATGGTACGTTTCCACCAAAGACCACTTCTCCCCGAAAAATAGAAATTCAAGGCCAGTATTAATAGAACTTCACGGGAGAATGGGTTTGACATTGTTCTCCCCTCATGGGCCGTATTGCTTTTTTTATTTGCATTCTTAAATTAACTACTTAGTTCTTCTCAGCAATCTGAACAACCTCAGAGGTGAAACAGGAAGATAGAAAGGTCAACTGCAAAGACAATTTTGTGGAACATGCCAAAGACTTGTAGGCGCAGACTTTATACGTGTTCACACATGGTTTACAACTAGAGTGAGGGCAAACAAGACAAGAAAGAGGAAAAACAGAGCTGATTTGAACTCTTGCTGCTCTGCTGTCAATCAACTCAGGTTGAGTTGCTGTTGTTGTCCGTAAAGAAGACGTATTTTGGTTGCATGCCACAAGAAACAAAAGGCTGGTGCCTTGAGTGTTTCTGGCCACTTTCACTTTCAGTGAGTTGAGTGAGTTTATGTAAATGGCCCAAAATGCATGACAATAGAGATAGAGGTTGAGATAAAGTATGTAGAGTCATATGATGAATCATAAATAAAAAGTGCTTGTTTATCAGATAACTCGCAACAAACTGTGTTTCAGAATTGCACATATCAAAGAGATCTGTGTGGATATAGAGAAAAATAACACAGAGAATGAGCTGTAGCTGGTGTACTTGTGAAGGACGAGCAGAAATAGGTTAAAAAGGGATTTCCACAGAATGGAAGTCCACGACTCAGAGGTCCTTTCAGCCACCCAGGGGAAATCTCGTCCCAGATTTTTGCAATCGTTCCATAAGCACAAGTATAAATGCATGCATACCACATACTCGAGATACCTGCGATGATTTATATCTCTGTGTTTACATGCTCTGCAAGCACAGACATTACTTAATATAATACGCAAATATCAGTCACGATGATTTGCATTTTAACTTGTTCATTAATGACGTGATGCGGCGCTTGTGCAAACATGAGAAATGAGACAGGAATCCAGTCTATTAGAGTACAAGGACCGGCATGCAAGCAAGTTTGCCTGTGTGCAAAGAGAGAGTGAAATGAATTAAAGAAAGATTAAAAAACAGCAAAATAAGACAAAAAGTTATGCAGGGATTGGAGTAGGCAGTTTGAGAGAAGCCCACCTTACAATCTCAGGATTTGCTGTACTATAAACCAACTTTGGCAGGAGCAGTACTTTACTGTTTATCTGAAGGAATGATCTTTCTAAAGTTTCCAGATTGAAAAGCTATTTTGTTTAGTGGTAGAGCATGTTTTATGAGATCCACTGAGAGGAGCGGGAACCTACGGAATGCCGATCTCAAAGATGTTATTCTGAATAAGCTGCTTCCCCAACATGATGATACTGAGCTGGATGCAGAGTTCAATTAGACAGCCGCCAGGAGCACACTGGAAAGAAAAGGTAAAAGATATTACGACAGTGTCATGATGTTGAATATAGTTGCACAATTATTATTATTATTATTATTCTATTTTACAGTACAACTTGAAAATTACAATGCTACCATTTATGGGGTAACACTTTACTTGAAGGGGTGTGCATAAGACTGGCATGACACCTATATGTCATGAATATGAAATAGGGTTTATGCATGTTTATGACAACTGCCATCAAGTGTCTTTCGCTCAATAATGACATTGTTTAAAATGTCTTTGTTATGACATCTTGACATTAAATCAAGTTAAACAGTCATGTGGTAGGTTTTGACATTGGCTGTCATGAGGCCATTATAACTGTGTCATGAATATTTTTCGTGACCTCAACTACAGTGGTACTTATTGAATTTGTCATTAAAATGTTGTAATGGCTTCATGACAGCCGATGTCAAAACCAACCACCTGACACTTTAATGTAATATTAACCAATAAAGCTAAGTGGTTAACGTTTGGTAATTAATCTGCAATGTCATGTTTATGACAGGTTGTGTTGTCTTAGTAATGTCAGGTTGTCATGACAAAGACTCTGACTTTATGTCAAGTTGTCATGAACAAGACATCTCAAACATCAGTCATATTTGCATTAAAAATGTCATAATTGAGCAAAAGACACTTAATGACAGTTGTCATAAACATGCATAAAACTTCCTTCATATTCATAACGTGTCATGTTAGTCTTATGCACACCCCTTCAAGTAAAGTGTTACCATTTATGGCTGTCTTTCTTGCGTCATTTTCAAACCTTAAACCACTGAGCTTTTATTTTGGTGGAAAACTTTTTTTTTTCATTATTTCATTTTTAATTTTTTTCATTTTCATTTTTTTCATGTTTTTCATTACAAGCGAAGATGGTAGGAGCATTTGTGGAGATAAATTGCTTCCTTTGCACTAAGCCGTTCCAATGCAGCCCTAACATTGAACATGGTGTTATAGTGCTAATCATCAAAAAGGATGCAACAAAAGGCAAACCGTACTTACCTCTTCCATACGGTAGTCATTGAAGACATAAACGTAGTCACCGGGACGGCCTGCAAACCTGTAAAAAACCCATGAATAAGGGTCACAGGGTATATCTCACCCCAAGAAAGGAAGTGTCAAGGGTCACATGCCTGCCTTATTTGAAGCCAGATGTTTCTTCACATTTACCAGAAGCTAAATATGTTCGTGTTTGTGCGTTTTTCTCTTTCTGTTTTTGGGGTTGAACTTGTCCACCTACCTCCCTTTGAAGAAGGCCACGTAGAAGATGGGTGCATAGGCATTCATGAACTTCAGGAGGAAAGCCTTCAGAATCAGACGCTCCTCAAAGTTGGTCTCTGTTTTAGGGATCTCTGTAGACACATTAATTAAATTATTTGGGGTTTAGACAAATATGTTCTGGATAAACTGCAGACAATTACAATTTTTCCCAGCATGTTTCTCTTTATCAACTTCTGTTCAGTTGAAGTTTGAGAGATTGAAATCTTCAGAAGCAACATGGCATCATGACTTTTGCGTAAACATACACGCCACTTTCAAGTCAAGTGGCGTGTTATCTATACGCATTTTGAGCTATCCGCGTGTATTTCTACGCCGTTAAATGTCCAATTGAAGCAAAATGTAGATCTACATCTGGGGAGCGATATTTTTCCCTAGGATGGTAGGGGAAGACTCATAAATGGTATTAACCCCAGTGGTTCGGGTAGGTCATATATTTATATATACAGTAATGGAACGTTAAGTCAACGGCGTTCATAAACACGCTGAAAAGTGATTATGCGTGTTGATAGCACACCAAAATGGAAATACGAATTGGCGTGTCATACATATGCCATTTCATGAGAGCAGTCTGTCAGAAGTCCATATGGTTGCATTTGGGCGGGGATTGCATGTTTTCTGGTGTTCCCTAAATCTTCGATTGCCACAACAGATTACAGTCAGTGCCACATTGGTTTTGGCAATAAATTCACCATATTTCATTAATAGGCTCGAGAAAGAGCCCAAATTCAAAGTTTGGTAAAACATATTCAAGCATGAATTAATGGGTTTGGAAGTAGGTTAAAGCATTAGGGTGAGTAAAAATCAAAGAAGTACGGGGAAATCTATGTCTTATTCACGAGATGATAACACATGCTTTCTCCTTTTCCTTCCTTTCCAACATATTCCCAAGAGACTCTCATTTATTAAAACGTCTCTTAAGGAAATCTCAGTGATGGCTAACTGACAAGAAAAGTTTCTCCAACATTCCTGGAGTGGTTTAAATCAAAGATTTATGCCGTGTGAGTGAGCGAATAGGGGAAGAAGGACATCCAAAAAAAATAGATAAGTTGACCAAAGGTGATGCACATCAACAATACAGAGGCTGTAATATGGGTGGTCAAATCTCACCCAGTTCCGTGAGCCAGGCAGCCACCATGCCGTAGATCTCGTCTAGAATGAGGATGACCACCAGGTTGATGATGACGGCGGTGGCCGTGACGGTCACTCGGACGTTAGACTTGACGTCTGGGTCTGGGCTCATTGCCATGAGGGCGGAGATGGTGATGCGGTAAATGATGACACTGAACACGGCAGAGCACGTCACTCCAAACTACAGGCGGAGAGGAACAAGAAGCAGTGAATGAGAAATAAGATATGAGCAAGAAACCATTGCATCAGACAGGAAGGCTAAGACTTCCCTATGAGGAAATGGAAGCTTTAATTTGATCTCAATTGCAAAAAAAAAAAAAACTGTCCCTTGTGACTGGTTTTGTGGTCCAGGGTCACATATGAATTAAATAAAAACTTGTAGTTTTACTTTATTGTACATTTTAAGACTTGTTTTGATGAGGTAACATCAAAGGACATGTAAAATAGATGATTAATTTATATTGTTGTGTGTTATTCGAAATTACAATTAAATTTAATATATTTTGGTTTGGTTTATAACATAAATTGAAACTATTCTCAAGAGTTACCATGAACAGAATGGAGGAAATGTTGATGAAATATCCAGGCAGCCTGTCCCTCCATGTTAGCTTCTCGTGTCCAGTCTGTGAAGGGAGAGAGACATTTAAGGTTACTAATGGAAGCATGCATGCAGTTCACTGATTGAATGCGTGTGTTTCTGTTTTCCTTGGAGCTTTGCCTCTTTACTTTTGAGTTGCTTTTAGAGTGACTCAACACTAGCCTATAAGGAGGAATAATTCAGCTGCCCACTTGTAAAAACATGACAACATTAAGGCGGCCATTAACACCTGGCCTTCCTCTAGAGCGAGTACTGTACATTCCGTTCATTCAAGTGATAGATCACATCTCCAAAACATCCGGCCAACACGGAAGAACTATTTTAGTGACTAAAACAACTTGAGTATGCCTGCTTTGCATTTAGATCAAAATCCTCATCAAGCCAAAAACAGTGGAGAGGCAGAGGCAGCAGTGGAGAGAGGGTGGCCTTTTCCCATTGAGGTTAGTCTTCATTCATTGTCAAAAGTTCGACAGTAGTCAAAGCATATGTTCCTCTAAGGAATGCATGTTACAAACAGCGTAAAAATGGATTCAGAGCTTAAGTTCTGAGGAAGGGAGGGAGATTAATTAGCAGGCCACAGGAATGTTAAGAGGCAGCCTATGTGCACGTCTTTCAAGTCATAAAAAATGTAATGACAAAAATCCCATTATAATCGTGTTTGACAAACCTACTGAGAAAATTTTTTAAAGTAACAAGTGCACAACTAGTTTTCTCTATTACGCCTGGAGCTATTGTCCAACCTCAAAAGTGATTGATTTAATGTTCAACGTTCATTTGTTCGCTGTTGATTCTAAAACTATTTGAGGTTATAATTGAGCACAGTGTCAGTTCAGACCGGCCAAGTAGGCAATTCAGCTGTCAAATCGCTCCAACCAATACGTTCTCCTATTAGACCGGAAGGATATACATATGCGCGGCCCTTCTGCCTGGGAAATATGCTGAACTGCTCGCAACCCCCCCATCCTGACCACTATAAGTATCAAGCATTTTTCTGTGCACCTTTTGGCTGTTGTTTCAGATTGTCAAGGCTTCCAAGTCCTAGAGTTATGACATTATCATGACAGGCACACCCTTCCTCATAGCAATCTACAACATAGACGTCCAGGCTGAAACATCTACATGTTAAACCACGGCTTAAGGACATTGCTAACAGTCTTAATCATCTGTAAATTGCTCAAGCTGATGGTTCCATAGGGGGGTTAATGTAGAGCTGTGAAACAATTAATGGCGATTAATCACATCCAAAATAAAAGTTTCACAAGTAAACTCAAACTTTTATTTCGAATACTAAAGGTTAATGCTAAAGCTACGTATGTAATTAATTATGGAGCAAGAATCCCCATAGGGAACCATACCGCCAAAGATAAATTGTGTTCAATAAACTCAAGTAAACTTGCCAAAGTGGTCTCATCTGAAATGCTGCTAAGCTAATGGCTCTATTCTCTGAAATGGAACACAAAGCAGATGGTCGAAATGGTGAATGTCATTTCACCAAGTACAACATGTTCCTGAATCAACATCTTTGGGGATTGATGGAACTATTTCTGATACTATTCAGTAATGAACAAAACATTTTCCACTTTGTTGCATGCATTCTGGGATCTGTGCAGGATATATTCAATGCTGCAGAATTAGAGTCTGGCTTTGGCAGTGGAACTGTGCCTATGTTGCTGTCTAGCTATTTGTTGATAAATGGAGATTTATAGGGTTTTGCATGGTACCAGTGGAAACAGACACATCAGATGTGTACCTCCTGCAATTAGACTCATTATGAGGCAAACAGCACCACCTAGCACAATGCATGAATAAACCCTGGCACCCAAGAACTTGGAAAGTGTAGCCAGGCACAGCCTTCGAGATGCCACAGCTTTAGGGTCTCCAGAATAATGAATGTGGGTCACGCAATTGTGATCCACAGACTCAGTTCACAAGCCCTCACCCTGTAATGAGAGGCATTACTGCAGGTCTGTGGTCTCACCGATTGCTTACTCTTCATTAAGAGGCATGATCTTATTTGGTGACAGGCTGCAATCGCCTCTTAAAATGCGAAACTGTGTATGGTCACACTTTTTTGTGAAGTTCATGGAAAGTATCGCTGTATTTGGCACAAGGGCAACAGTGATGACCATACAAGCTATTACCACAAATATGTTGTGAGCTGCCACAAGTACTTTGAATAGTGTAGGCAGATTGTGCCTGATGAAGACCTGAGGGTCGAAACGTTGTTTTTTTTAGAGCAGTACCTTTCAATGTGCGGACTTCACACTTCTTTATTTTATCTACACATTTGGTCTCATTTTCTGTGCAGATTTGTGAAGGAAAATCACTAAATGGATGTGAATGTAATGGATGAACACGGATGCAAATACATAAAACATTTAAATGTGGGCCATTTGAATTCCGCTGAAATCTGTGGATCTTTCTGTGGATTTCCGCAGCTGCAGATCCCGTGCAAGCTTAGCAATAAATAACAATAACAAACGATGCCTGACAAAAGAATGCAGAGGAATGGAATTCATTATTTATGTAATCAACCACATTATGAAAACTGTTAAAACAAAAAAGAGAGAGGAAGGAAGAGGACAGGTGGCTTAGCTTTTAAATAATTAACACCTTTTATTTTTCAATTGCAGATTTTTTTTTGTCAGAGAAGAGCTGAGAAATGATACTTAAAGGGATAGTTCACCTTAAAATGAAAACTGTCATAATTACTCGACGTCAATTTGTTCTTTCTTCTGCTGAACCTATTTTGAAGAATATGGATAACCAAACAGTTGATGGGCCCCATTGACTTTCAAAGTAATTTTTTGTTGTCCAGACTAAGTTAATAGTGACCATCAAGTGTTTGGTTACCGACGTTCTTAAAAGTATCTTATTTTGTTTTCAGCAGAAGAAATAAATTAGTACAGGTTTGGAACAACTTCTTGGAACAGAATTTTCATTTTGGATGAACAATATATGTTTAAGTGAAACAAATGGATACAAACAATTCTCAGTTAAACTATTTGGCACAATAAAACTACAGTATGTAAAAATATACTTAAGTATATAAAAAAGGAATGCATGAACTGAACTATTCATTTTTATCTAATTTTATTCGATGTTGTTTCAGCCTTTGAAAACCCAGAAGATTTAATTGATTGGTGTCATATAAAATGTGACTAAACTGCAACCAATGTAGAGTGTCAGTATCATTGTTCCTGAACTAGACTCAAAGACATTGTGACAAAAGAGGTTGATAAAGTGGCAAGGATGGTTCACATGTGATCATGTGCCTGCGTGATATGGGCGGAGGACAGCAGCCTTTGTCTGCCTGTTATTTATTGGATATAGATCAGTGGATTAATTCAACAGCTCGGTGACTGTAGAGTGGGTTGGGCTCTACCTCTGTGTACAACAGCTGTCGGATGGAGAATATCGCTTCCTTAAGGATAAGTCAAGATGCTGTGCAACTTTCTTTGTCTTTCATTTTGGCTGTCTAGAGATTTTTGCAGAAATGTTACTCAAAAGACAACAAGATACAGAAAGGCAAACTCATCTTTGCACAGAAGTTGTGACATCTACAGCTAACATTTACATAAAACAAATAGAAATGCTCAAAAATGTTCTCAAAGACCAGAATTTGATCTCTTCACATTCAGTAACGGTTCTTTATTGGCATATGATAACCTATGATAGAACCTTTCCTTTGTACATTTTTTTTTGATTGTTAATGTTCTTCACATCAAGAAAATAGTGGTTCTTTTAAGACCTGTTCACTAAAAGATTATTTGCGGAAGCGGAAACCAAATGTTTTTTCTTTGGCATTGCTGCAAAACACCCTTTCGGAACCTATATTAGTAAGGGTGTATATAAAAGCTACACATCAGCAACTTTTGTAATGGGATGATCTCTTCATTGATGAGACTACCACATTGATCTGCCCAGCAGACATAAAAATATCAATGGGCTTAGGTTTTGTTAGCGCGTGGTCACCACACGCTCTCTCACAAACGGACGACACACAAGCATCCCAACTAAGCCCTTTGGGAAATTAGTGACAGGATCACCAGTGTGGGGATTTCCTCCATGCCATATGTCGCTCTGCAGAGATGCCGTGTTCACATTGACGTCACTGTACGCCCCGTTCTCTCAACCCCCACCCTGCAAGCATACTGTATAAGCCAGAGACGAGAGAGAACAAGAACCGGAACCACGCCAGCGCCCACGCTAGCAACCTAGAACACGTAAGCCGCCACACACTCGGCTTTACACAATACCGAAACATTACAGAAAGGAATGAATTTTTCTTAGAAATACACACGCACAGCCTACTAGTGAATATTTCAGACTGGTGGACTGACGAAAATAGCTTCTATGGTCTTCATGAGTGGTAACAGAGGTGAAGGTCCATTAAAGAGCGGCTTGACTGAAGATTGTCTTTTGGGCGTCGGGTACTGAAGGGAATAATCTGATGTGAGCCCCATATGACACATTGAAATCCCTTTAAAATACACTCTCATCTCCTTCCAGCTCTCTGCTCTGATCAGAGAAGACCACCAGAGCAGGATTATACGCAAAGAAACCTACATGCTTCAGATCATTATCTTTCTAATAAACGGCTTGTGCAGGAACACACCAGGCCATAGATAGGACGAATGACATTTGAAGCACAGTTCAATTATGCAACACTGTGTATTAAATGTTGCAGACTTCCTACTCAGACTTCAATGTCAACACGATCAGACACTAATAAAATCAGACAAAATATTGCTGCCTTAAATTTTCAATAAAGTACAACTTGATATTTGGATATTAGTATTAGTATCTAAATATCCAAGTTGATATTAGTGTCAACTTGGATATTTAGGCCATATCAACTTTTACGTTAAACTGATTTTAAAAAATGAGCTGAATCTTTTATAACTTGTAAAAAAGTTGAAATTGCTTAACTTTAATGAGTTAAAGTTAAACGTATTGTTCATATAATTTGTTTCAGTGTATAAAGGTTGTTATTACATGACATTTAGGGCAAGGTAAATCTGAATGAAAGCACAATACACAGATGTTTACTTGCTACCGCTGTTTTAATATTTTCGCTACGAAACTTTAAATTTTTAGCCAAAGAAAGTTTTAGGCCTTTGTACCCAGAGTGAAGAGAACTGAAGGTAGAATGCATTAAAAAAAATCCATCTGCATTGGAAAAGCACAAATAACAACTCAACCAGAGGTCAATCATTTTATCTTCTCCTACCGAGCCAGATGCACACTTTCAGAAAGCAAATGCAACTCTCCTCCTCAAAGATAATAAGGAATGTTCCCTTACTTTGCTTCTGGAGGCGATGAAAACATTTTGTTCTAAAATTAGCATCGCAAAGGGTGTGCTGCATTTTATTAACAAACGTCACTAATGTGTCCTAAAGATAGCGGCCAAGATGACATAGTTATGCGATAAAGGCTTTTAACGAGCCGAAGATAAGGGCAAACCCAACCGAGCATAAGAGGGAGTGGGATTCGAGTGTCCCCGTCCCGTGTCTCCATGGAGATGTGAGGACTTTGCTTAATTCAGAGGGTTGGCGTTCAGCCCGGCTTATGGAAGGACGCTTGCATATATGCAAAAACGCACTGGAGTCTAGTGCTCTCTGCTGGTCTGTCTGTGTAGCAAACTGCACTGAATCGAGACTGAAGTCTCTAATCTCTCAAAGAAAACTTCACACATTAACAGATAATAAACATACTCAGCATGTGTGTGAAGAAAAATAAGCAGACACATTCTTTTTACTCCCTGAACTTAATACCTTTCATCATCCGCTCTCTTCGCAGTCACCACAAACTGCACACATACACACACGTGTCGCTCTTAAATGAGTCCACTAGACGTACTGCCTCTCCAGTATTTATTGGTTTATCCCAAGAGTTTTTGGTGCTTTGTGGCAAAACAAATGAGCCGTGAGAATCACGAGGAGATCTATCAACGCTCTGTCGCGAAATCCTGTGTGTAGTAGTTTTTACAACCTATCCGCCACAACATCGCTTATAGAAAGCGGTCAGAAACTGATGAGCATCAAACTGGACCCTCGTGACTGCTGCTTATTTGCTCTACTGTGAATATGTGCTGGATAATATACTGAACTACTGATTGTTTATCACCCACATAAAGATTAAGTAAAAACTGCCCTGTTTGCAACAACCTAAACCGCCAATGCTGATTTGATTATAAGAACACTACATGTCACTACAAGTCCAGGGTGTTTAAGTCATTAGGATGTATGGTCTCGATTTAAGGTTCTGCTGAACATCTAGGTCAGGACTGACCGTAGGCCATGATAACTGGGGCAGAGTAGCTAAACATAAGAATGAGGGAAAAGAGCCATAATGCAAGTGACAAATTTAAATCTGTGACTTTTGGACACAAAAAATAGGCTACACATTAGGTCAAAGGTCACTAAATTTGTCCAAAAGTATGCCACATGCATCTCTTCTGTTCTAAGTTTTAATAAGGAATAGATGCAAGATGAAACCAGAACAAATTATTGCTGAACCTTTACCACGGGAATGAAAGAAAAACATGTTTCTTTAGTTATCTTTCACTGCTTATACACAATACTTAGCAAATCAAACTGATTTTATAATGATAATAATGAATAATAAAAAAAATCAGCTTTTTATTTTATGTTTTCCACTAACACTCTCCAAAAGATTATTTTTTACAAGATACACCACTTATTGACAACCAAATTTACATAAAAAGCTTGTTTTCTTAATTAGATTTTAGTATAATAATAGATATTTATGCTTACAATATAAAGAGCATTGCATATACAAGGACAAACAATACTGAAAACAAGACTTAAATAGTTTTGCTTCACAATTAAATGTATCTCGTTTTATGGATATTCAGGTTTTTTTTACGTCATCATGGGAAGATAGATCTGACGTAGGATATCATGTTTACTTGCTATCGACTGCCTTTAACTTATTTCTTTTGTCTATCGAAGATTTGATGCCAAGAACTTTTAGCAAATCCAGTCCAGTGACTTTTATGTAAGCCCCTGTAAGCCCTCATTGTAGCAGCCTTGTAAACATTTTAATTCCCAACGGATTGAATTTAGATTTTTTTTTTATTATTATTTGTAAAAAATAATCTTTAAGGCAGCAAACCCCACAGTGAATCCAGGCTTGATTTTAAACCAGAATTAATGTTCTACAAACCCTTAAGAAGCTTGAACTACTAACACAGTTGGACTCGTACACACAGACACACACACACACACACACACAGAGGAACAAGGCTACGGATGCTGGTGTACCTGTTTAAAAGCCATGTCATTTCTTAACAAACAAGTCTTCATTTATTTGGCTTATTTGCCCAATTACACTTCATGCATGACAACGGCCACAAGTAATGATGTCAAACTAACAAGCGCAACCTACATTTTCCGATCGAAACGCTCAAATCTCTGAGGGTCACACCTTATGTGTGATCAGTATGATCTAATGAGACCTTCCTGGACAACATATTTATTTACTGAGCATTTGTTTTTATAGTGACCCGCAGTACATTTACTACTAAACAGCTCACAAGCACACTTGACCTTTAATGTTATCTGGACGTGACTAACGTCGGGTAACGTGAAACCGAAAGAACGAGCTGGTGAGATCTAATTGTATTAGCCCGACATGCACGTCCTACAGCAAGAGGATTACAGGAGTGAGAGACGGCCGTATTTCTCATGCCAACGACCCCGTTGTGACCACCCCACCCAGCTGAGCGCCTCTGACAGACACATGGGCCATTTGCAAATTAAATGAGCCTCATATTCTTTCACTAAAAGTGCTGTGCATGAGCGTTAGTTATTCTTTCAAAGTTATTGACGGGAAATGGTAATTATAAAACAATTACCTAATGAGATGCTTTTCCAATGTCGGGTCAAACCGTTCTCTTTGCTTTGGATCATTTTCCAATGTAGGGCTGATAACAGAGCTCTTTGGAATGTAGGCCTTATACAAATACGTCAGTCATTGCCTTGGTAGAAGAGTTTACAGACGATACGAGATGTAAATAGTAACCACATTATGGAGGATGAACAGATATTTATTTTAATTTTATCATTAATTTGTGTTCTCGTCGCTCAAATTGGCCAGCCACAGAGAAAGTGGAAGACTGCCGGCAGAAAGTCTAGACTCCATAGCAGCTTTCATTGGTTAATGACTGCCCAGAGGCCATATGACTGACATGTAAATCAACCAATCACAGTGGTTAGTTTTGTTCCACGTTATGTTTAGGGGCATGAAAATGTAACGTCGATGTCCCTGCAATAACAGACCTGTGTGTAAATCTCATGCTGCAAACTTATGCATATAAATATCCAATTAAATATGCACTAATTTGCATACATTTACAGAACAGGCTTGTTGTATATGTGTCACGTAAATGATATATGAACAAGCACCCCTGTAGAAACCCTCAGAACATAGATAGGAATACAAGTGGAAAGTTGTTAGCTACTAAAGTGGAGGTTTCTGGCTCAGTGCATAAGGGAAAAACTTATTTTGAGGAAACAGCCTTTAAAGATAAGTATTTTGATTCAAATGTACTGGCGCAAATACCATAATAAATATTTAAAAGTTCATTTTAGAGGATTTCTTTTCAAACAACACATTATGAAAAGCCAAACAGCCCGAAAACTCAAAACTGGCCCGCGCATGAGGAAACAATTTTTTTGCCTGTAGACAGAGCAAAAAACTTTCAAAATGAAGAGTTGGATTGCTGGGTTAGGATGCTGTCACACAGCATTACAGTTCAAAACCTTCCAATCTCACAACTAGGGAGTTTTATATAGAAACTGTAACACAAGCAGGTGGAAACAAGGCTCTGGAGAGACAGAGGCGAGAATGAGATAGGGAGAGAAAGAGAGAGCACCATTTACCGGATTCCCAGCTGCCATGGCTGACAGTAACCTCTGCCTCCATTTGTCCTTCCCCAGTTCCCCGCTCTCGTCCACAACTCTCTCAGGCTGGAACACACAGATCTTAACCGTCACACAATCGCTGGCGACAGAGGGCAAAACTCTAGCTAACAATGCAAATCTTGGTTTTCCATAAACCAGACCAGATCATTCTTTTTTTCTTGGGCATCACCAACGCAAAGTGCAGCCTACGAGCCCCGAAAGCGCCGGTGCCAAATGCTTCAGGCCAGTGCCGTGCATGATGGGAAGGCTCACGGCATTTGGCACCCCCTGATCTCTGCCCCTACAACCATGGCTGTTCCCTTTTTGACTCTTTTCAATAAAGCATTTGCATATTGCTCCTTAGCCAGAAGCCAAAAGGAAATATATTTAGATCTTTTTAACTCAGCCATTAATGAAATGCCTGCATTATGCATAAAGCATGAAAAAAGAAAAAAAATCCTGCCCACCTCATTTTTGTTCTTCTTATTTTTCTTCTTACTCTGCCTCTTCTGAAGGAGTATTGTTTCATATTTCGGTCTGGGATGCTCCTAAAGGGAAAAGGACAAAGAGGCAATTGCTTTCTACACTTTGCGAAACCCAGTGGACTGCTGCAGGTAGAGGAGTGTCAAACCATTCAAACAGGTAAAAAATCCAGGGCAACACAAGGACACAACGCAAAGTCAGACTCAACATCTCAAAGAGCAGTATGCAAGAAGAGAGTTTCAAACATAAAACTCAAACCTTCGCTTTTTCCTGGCGGGAAAGATTGCATTTAGAGAAACAACAAGTTAACATATTGGTGAGTCCATTTTTGGCCGAGAACACATGAGGATATTCACACACAGCGTTGGGGGATAAACTTTAATACCATTGGATAGAGGCACCACCATTGTGTCGCATAACAGTCAGCATTAGTCATTTTCAGTCGGTCAGTGTCAAAAAAAAACAGCTCATGGCCACTGCGCTGTAATCCAGACATGCAAATACTAATGAGTAACATAATGTGATTGTGTACGTGTGAGAACTTACCTCCTCCTCCTCCATGCCTGTCAGATCCCAACTATAGTTCAAACTGATCTGTCTGCGCTTCCAGTGCTCTAGAAACATGGCAGCTAAAGAAAGAGAGAGATGAGGAATTCAGTAAATGAGTGCTGACAAATATGATGAATCTGCTTGTTTAATTTAATTGAATAAAACAAGTTAATCCAAAATAATTAGTTTCATATTTCATCATCTTTTGTTCAACAACATAATTTTTGGTTGTGTTAAAGTAGCATTATAAAACTGGGAACATAACTTCCACTTCCCATCATGCTTTGCATTGGGCTGGCTAGAGAGAGTAAATATAAAATGTTATTTGTGTTATTTTATGCATTTTTAGTGTGATGAGAAAATGGGAAGACTTGTTACTGTTTAATTCTCTATTGTGTTAGTATTTAAAAGGGTATTTGTAATGTTAGAGGTTTTCAGGAGGATTACCATTGTGGTGAAGTATTGAGATGTGCCTGCTAATGAGAACTCAATTTTAAGTTGTGTTAATGATAATAAAAAAGCAAGTATTACGGGAGTGCTGTGGATGGAACCAGTACCATCGTCTAGCGTCGTTTAAAGCCCTTTGAAGCTGCACTGAAATTCTCATTTGGACCTTGAACCGTTTGGTTCCCAATGAAATCCATTATATGGAGAAAATCCTGGAATGTTTTCATCAAAAACCTTATTTTTTTTTTCGACTGAAGAAAGTAAGACGTGGACATCTTGGATGACATGGGAGTGAGTAAATTATCAGCAAAAGTTTTTTTTAAAAGTGAACAACTCCTTCAATACAAGTCGATAGCTTTGTGTGACCGACAGACCAAAATTTAAGTTGTTATTTGTTGAGAATCTTTTTCATAGATCACTGTATGTTTCTCCTTTTGACAGCCCCAGTCTTCATTCACCTCAATTATACTTTAACTATAGATATAAGTAAAGCATAGAATATACCTTAAAAATACACACTGACAAAAGAAAGTTTTTGAACGATATGAGAGAAAGTAAAAGCTGACAGAATTATTTTGGTTGAGCTTTGCCTTTAAATCTTCACAATAAAGACATAAACAGTGTGTGTGTTTGCTTTGAATCAGTATTGGATGGCTCATTAATACATCTCAGTACCTACATATGAACAGATGCATTTTCTATACATGCTGCTGGGGGTCTCTGTATGAGTAATAATATATAGCTTCTGCTACCCCACGCAGGTGCCAAAGATGGGTCAGTGTCAGGAATTGAGCGGTTTCACAATGCCTCCATCAGCCAGGCCCGTGCGGGGAATCAGGCGGTGACAGAAAGAGGTAACACTACTCTCTGGCCATTCAACATCTCTTCAACTCCATCACTATGGAGACTGCTGCACTTCTGCATGTTAATGCTAACCGCTTGAACTGGTCTCATATTCAATAGGACTGAAAAACAGATCTGAGGCAGCTCTTCAAGTAAATAATATATAAAAATGGCGACATTTTAGTGTTTAAAAACAAAGACAGTGCAGGTGAATGGAAAGTTTGGGTCAAGATTCATTTAAAAATATGCATTTTAGACAATATATTGATTTGTAAGGCCACTTTTTGCTGCTTTTGTCTGCTGCAATTATCTAATCAGTTGACCCCCTAAGTTAATGCTGATTAATGAATTGTACTCATATGAGAGTCAGACTCATCAAGTGTCAATGATGGAATAAAACAATAGACATCAAGATAATGAAATTAAAGGGATTTTTAGGTCGTACCCCAGAGGGACATGAAGATGGCAAAGAACACGGTAGCTGGGTTGTCAAAGAGATGGCTGGCACGCGCTGTGCCACACGCTGTGCTCAGATGCCAGTAATCACATGCCCGATCGCAGAGGGGACACATAGTGAAGTTCTGATCCTCGTCACACATCTCCTGGCTGGCAGAAACACACAAAATTAGACACAGCCATGCAACAGTCCAACAAAATAAATGTATTATGTCCCATTTTATATTGTGACTGCACTGGACAGAAAACACTGTGGTCTCAAAAATAAAATCGTCTGGTTCACCGTGTACTCACATAAGTACTGACATTAAAAAGGATCATAATATTCCTGTGCTCCCCTGAGATGTTTCAGTCACAAATGCATACTGAGCACATTCTTAAAACACTTGCAATTCTAGCATAAACGAATTCTGTGAATCAGATGCAACAACATAAACACCAGAACTATGTTCCTTGTATTATCAGTGGAATATAATAATCACAGATAGTTACTCTCAACCTGGCAGATATCGTGTGCCCACCCACAACAGGGACCCGTGCCCAGCTCTCGGTGGGCTTTACTGGCACATACCTAGGTATGTTTGTTTCCACTGTGGCCCAGCCGTAGAAGAACACGATGATGCCCACCACGGATGCAGGCATCAGTAGCTGAGTATAGACACCAAGCCAGGCAAAGTAGAGGCCTATCTTTTCCCCAAAGTACTTCCTAAAGGTTACACATGGGAAAATGTAAATTAGAATTGAAGATATGCATAAAGAAAATAATTGTTTTACCAACCTTATTTTCACCCTTTCTATGCTCAAAAAAATGCTGGGATGATTTAACCCAATTTTGGGTCAAATATGGACAAACCCAGCCATTGGGTAACATTTTTAAATTACATTTTTAACCCAATGTTGGAGTAACCCAATTGGGTTAAAAGAACCCAGAATTTTGTAGGGTGTAGTGATTTGATCATTTGTGATGTCAACACAGACACTCCAGGCGTTGCATTTCTGATCTAAAGCAATGTGTCAAAGTGTTTTGACAGTTACCTGATAAGATCAACAGGCTGATACTTGTAAAAAGCACCGTATCTTGCCCACTCATCATGTAACAGCTGAAAAGGGTACAAAAAATACAGAATTTGACCATGTTCTCCCTTCGGATTCATTGAAAAAAAATGCAACGCAATAACAGCATACCTGTCTGTCGTTCTTCCCCTCGGCTTGTCCAGTGGAGCGAAAGTCTCCCTGTAATCATACAAAAACACATTTCAAATCAACCTGACAGGAGGAAGAAAGTAAAGCAGAGGAATCCAGAAAAAAAACAACTCACATCGTGCAGTGGGAATGCTGAATCATAAACCCCGTTAGCTATCAGCGTGGAGATACCTGCAAGGCAAAAAAGGGAGCACCTTAAAATACTCAACATCATCTGTGGGATTAATGATTGACTGCTGTGACTTTAAAGTGACCCAACTTCATTGAGTCCTGGAGGCGGAAGACAGCTGACATGTAGAACACAGGTTTTAATCAAAGTAATTAATCAGTCCTCAAAGGAACGACACGTACGCTCTGGTGATTAGCCCACAATTAATAAAGTAGCTCCCCAGCAACAAGCTGGAAAGACCACTACCCACTGCCCCCCTCTTTCCACCTCAATGGACCCGGCTTCAATTCGGATCCCAATCCCAGAACTTTATGACCCAATTTACTCAGTTTGTATGAAACAGAGTAAGAGAAAGTCTGAGAGACAGACAGAAAGAAAGGGAGGGGTAACTGAAGAGAGCACCAAGTCATCCCTTCTGCCGGATAGCCTCGATCTCCCAACAGCCCCCGGTGGTCCGTCTGCTTTGTGGCTTTGTCCAAGGGAGCATATGGCATGGGCTTGTGTTGAACCCTGTCCCAACTTCACCAAGCCCACTTCCAAAGCTCACATTCTGGCACTGAATATCCTGAGGATTCCCTGAACACTAGTCCGTATGGATTAATGTATTACTAACCCATGGTTTGGCAGGTCCGTGCACAGGCGGTGCGTCTGAGGATTTCATACACCTGAGGCAGACAGCAAGAAAGAGAAAGAGTGAGGGAGACACAAGCAAACAATAAACCTGAAAATTGTTCCTGGAAAACTCCCGGTGGAATTGGTTTCCTAGAACTGTGCCTAGAGACGGCAATCCCCTGCTGCTAGCAAATAACTTTTGTTCCCTCTTGTATATCATGTTCTCTTTTCAACAACCAAAGAACACGTATCAAATTGTACCATTCTGAATGAACAGAATTTTCATGAGCAAAGCAAAACAGACTCACTATTCGGCCCCTTGTGGCATTGTCGAAGAAGGTGTCCTTTGAGTTGATGTTGTACCTGCAAAAAGGCCAAAAATAGCGATGAGACATCCATGAGTTACACAGCTGCCTTTGGCAATCAAACAAATCCGGTCAAGTCCTCTAAGAAAGGATGAAAATCCCATGTGGCCCCAGATCACATTTAACCCCACACCACCCCAACCACGCCAGGCTCTCACAGGTGGAGCTTGTCCCGGGAAAAACAGTGAGAGAGGAACTTGGTGCGGCTCTGCTCTTGCTCCTGATGTGGTACTTTGGGCTGGAACGGTTGATTTAACTTCCGCCACAGTTCGTTCATGGTGGCAGCCAGACCCTTATCTTCCCTCAACTCGTAACTCTAAACAAGAGACAAAACTGTCAGTCAAAATCAGCAGCAAAGCCTCAGATCATCAATCAGCATTATTCGCTTGTGCTTTTCCCTCTCTCCCTTACGTACATCAGAGACACGCATGCAGGGACTTCTGAGGGCCCCACAAGGACATCCCAAAGGGACTCGTGCCTGTCTTGAAAATAAGAGAAAGCTCAGCTGTATCCTACCTTTTTGGTGGGCACCTTGATCTTGAGAAACTCTGCCTCTCTGCTCAACACCTGCCAAGGTGCATGTAGCCGGATGAAAGCCTGACCATGAGTCTTGCTCTGGGGAAAGAATCGAAGAGAAAGGTCTTGACATACTAATAAAACTTTACACTCAGAGAAACCAAAAAAAGCCTTAAGCATAAGCAACAAATACTTTCTTAACATAAACTTTAGTTGGGGACAATAAAGACAAGATAAACTTTGACTTACCGCAGTATGTTGGCATATAGCTTAACTGTGTTAACTGTAAAATTAACTGTAAAAGCTGGTCACTGCATGGGGCAGTACAACATTGTACCTTATCTACCCCTAAAACATGCACATTAGTACCTTAGAGTTGTAATGTAGCCTACGCTTTGGGTACTTCTATGAACCTTTTAGGGGTAAATAAGGTACAAAGATGCTCCTTTAAGGGTACTGCCCCAGTGACAATCAGTTAAGCCTAAATGTAACATTTTGCATTTGTGCAAACACTTAAATGATTTCATTAGATGGAAAACAGGAAAACAGCAGACTCCAATACAGGCCCTTTACGCATTCTTCTTTTTAGGTCATGAAATTTAAGGTTAAAGCACAAAAATACGTTACCTGAACTACAAAGATGTCTAAATCGTCTCTTTTAGGTGAAGCTATCATTGTTTCTAGATTCAGTTGCATATTTTAAACACCAATTTGGAGTGCTGCCACTTGCTTCCTGGCTATCTATAAAAAGTATTTTTCATTTGTTTAAACATACTGTGGAAATTATTGCCGGTGCTATTCGACAGCAAACACATAAACTGAAAATAACCCAGATTAGAAGTATCGATGTCAAAGGAGTGGCAGATTGTCATCAAGCCCATCTGAGAGTCCCTAAAGAGGGACTATATATATTGCATAAACTTGGGGGGTATGGAAATGATCTCTTTTTGCAAGTTGTAGCCATGAAATCCAACACTGAAGCTACGTCGTGCCCACACAGAGATGACAGTAACTGTATCTGTCTGGCAGTGGTCAGCCATGCCATCTAGAGAAGCATGAGTTAAGAAGAAAGCAAGATGAAACTGAAAGAGACATTGAGATGAAATGAGAGTGATGAGACAAAAAGAGATGATGGAAACCTGAGGACATCCTCACCATCCCCTGCGTTCCAACACCACAGCTGTTTTTTTTTCTGCCCCTCCACACACACACACCCACAAAGGAGAGATAAAAATAACATGTGGATCTGAGAAGGTTAATTAGGATAAGATATTCCAATTAGTACTTCATCTCAGCAGGGTAAGGCAATTAGGTCGATTTGAGCAGAGACTGAGCGGGAGCCATCGCTACAGAAACCGGCTGCGACTGACATTTGAGGGGCTCCCAAAGACCCATGAGCGGAAAGGGCTCTTCATGGCAGGGTGAGCCCTGCATTTGACATTTGGCATAATTAACTCAAATAAAGATTTGGGAACAACATCTCTGAACGGACAGAATCCTGAGAATACATGGCTCACACCAGAGATGCAAACTCTAGCCTGAGATTCAAACTGAAGAGGCACTTAATTCACAGATAGTCTCGACTCAAATTAAAGACTTGTGAACAGATATTAGGTCTACAAGGAGAAGACACTGTTTAGATAAAAAGTCTCTTGTGCATGCTGTAACTCTAGTGAGATTATGCCATCATTTTCTCCTGTAACACAGAAGCGTTTCAACACGTGATTGGTTTAATTTCGTAAGATTTTCAGACACAGATAATCAGACATCCAATGGCTCTAGAACTCTAGAAACCGCTTGAATATCTGAAATTGTGCCACATAAAGCAAATATATAATGTTAAATGTAGGGTCAGCATATAGCTTTAAAGGAAAACAAATTGGTAACGCTTCCTTTTACAGTACAGTACTTTCAGGGTACTTACAGTGTACTTACCTAGAAAGTGCAGGCTAATATAAGGTAAGTACATGGAACAGGGGTAGGTTTAAGGGTAGGTTCAGGGTTAGTACTAGTTATTACCCAGTAATTGTTGTAGTTACTAAAATAAGTACATATATTTACATGGGTAACTGGACTGTAAAAGGAAGCGTTACCAACAAATCCCAGTTATCATAGTGGCCCATAGAGACTTGTGACTTGACTTGAACTAGACATCAAGGATGTGACACTAGACTTGACGTGACAGACTTTTGAACATGATTATGCTGTTTAATTTGTTGTTATTGACAGCAATAAAGCTCATAACACACCTAGAGAGGATAAGAGGTGTAAATGCATCATGCACACATATTCCCACCATTGAAAAAGGAGCACTGTAAAAAATATTTTCAAGATTTGTTATCACAACATTTTTTCTTTTGTCAAATCAACTTAAATAATTTATTATAAATAGTATAATAAATACTATTTATAATAGTATTCTTATTTAGTTCAAATAACTTATTATTTTGAGTTTCTGATGATTAAATCAATCTCCTTCATTGTATTAACTCAATTTTTCCAGTTCAATCAGCTTAAAATTTTAAGACAACCAGGTTACTTAATTTTTCAAGTTAAACCAACAATATTTTTTACTGTGTAGTTACACCCCAGAAGAGATCCCTGCCTAAAAAAACACAGCAATCACTAGCTGATGCCAAATAGCAATAAACTACATGACAAGCCTTCTCACCACATTTTCCCTCTGGTTTTGTTGTTTTTAAACTTGTATATTTATTGCCTCCATAGAAAGCCAATGTTATCCATCAGAACGGGGCTGTTAAGACAAACAAACACGCTGCCCCTGAAACATAATACCTGCGGCAGTGACGTCCCCTTGAGCATTGAAGATATTCAAAACAAAACTTCACTCCCAATTAAGTCAGTCCACCAGGCAGCTACCGCATGAAACAATAAACCCAAACTAGCCTTTTCTAAAACTCCTGAAGTTATCCGAGACGGCGTATCCGCCGGAGTGATAGTAAACTCTAACCATGTGTCGAGATAAGCGGAAGACCGCAGGTGAGACATGGTTAATGTGTGACTTGACCCGCTGTCCCTGTTCAGGCTGCCTGCAATCAAACTTCAGTTACCGGCTGAATAATTCAGAGTGTCTGACTGCAGGTATTTGCAGCGGTCACAAAGCACACCTCGAAAGAACCGCCGGGGCAAAACATTATGTAATGATGGTGATCAAACAAAGCAGGAGAACAGTGTTGAATAGGGTTCAGTGATCATGATAATGAAGATAATGAAAGTAATCATGACAAAGCTTTTCACTACAGGTACATCTCGCCACCTTATCAGGTTTCCCAAGGGAAATCATGCTATAGAGTGCATTGTTTAATAGGCTACCTCAAGGTTTTTGATAATAACAAAGTTTACATCCTAACTGTTTTATAAAGCCTATTCTAAATTATCTGAAAAACTCAGATTACTAAGTCAGTGTTAAAAAATGGGGAATTGATCCTTTATAACAATAACAAATAGCAAACCGTTAAATTTAGAGCTGAAATTTGGTCCCTTTCAGGCTAGGGTACAGTTAACTCAGTGTGCTGTCAAATGCAGTTTCACAGCTCTTCTGTGAGAGAGTAGACAATCACTACTATTACCAGCTTGATAATCTAACTTGGCTTCACAGCACAAGTCTAATCACCCCACAGATGAAGACACACAGTACAAAACAATCACAGAGACACACAATAATAAAGTATTTTCTGCCATAGTCTACAAGAGAGGGGTTTATTTCAACTAGCTTTTTAACCAAAAGATTAAGAGAATTCCTGTAATCCCCCAGAGACAATATAAGCTCCCTAGCAACAGATAAAGAAGAGTTCACTTGGGACCATTACTAATACCATACGAATTCAGTCCAATTACTACATAATGGCTGATCTTTAAAATTAATGGCTAGCAAAACAATAATACGTGGATGACTCCCAAGTTGGTCTGATGCCCTGTGAAATGGTTGCTCAGTCCAATATTAGGTTGCGTATAGGACTTACAAACATTAGGACTTGCAAAGACTATTAAGTAAACAATCTTTAGGAGAGTACCCTCTTCACAGTCAAGATCTTATTCACTAAAATGTATGACTATGAGAGAAAGTTCCTGACTGATATTGTATTGACCAGGCACAACTCAACTGATCTAAAGTAACAGCTTTCTGTCAAATCAGCACCACAGCATCAAAAATGCAATTAGACACATCTGGCTAAAGCCAAAATAATTCATTCTAGAATGAAAGCATATACTTGCATGTAATATTCCACTGTACACCAAAAATAAGATCTATTCAGCTTCCACACACCTCTTTATCACGCTCAATTTCCAGCCCAGCCTGTTTTAAATTGCCCTCGAACTCCTCTCGGATCATGATTTTCTCCCCATCGGCGGGGTCTGGTGGTCCAACGTCCACCACCACCTCCACAGGTTCATCCTTCCCTCCCACTGGTTCTTTTTCCTCCACTCCTAAAGGATAACTACCATTGGAGATAGTGGACAGTCTGTGTTGATTAGGAGACCCCCTGATGAAGGAACGTTTTCGGTAGTGGTACACCAGCACATAGTCCACTTTCCTTCGGCCGTCAGCAAAGTACAGCCGTTTGCGAGGGTCCTGGTCCACGTCCATCAGGCTATTGGCCACCTGAACAGGTGAGAGGAGAATACAATGTACCCAGGCTCAGTGTTCATCAGCAGTGTGTGTGTGCATATCAAATTCAACTCAGAAGAAAGGGAGGGGGGGAGTATGGTGTGGATAGATGTAGGTCAGACTGTTGCTTCTTAATTTGGCTGCTCTCAATACAATTTAGATTGAAAGAGTGAAGGCAATAGACACTTCACAGTTATTGATGCAGTTTATTTCTGGGTTATCCTTCATTCAATTTACTGGCTTTAAAACTAAAGCTAACCTGCTTGCATACTGCTACAGGTATTCTAGTAGCACTATTCTCGAGAAATTAAAAGAATACTCACATGTATCTTGTTGTCACTTGTCTGCACCATGTTGTCACACTTAAAGAAAAACACAAAAACAGGATGAAACGACGGCAACAGTTCCTCGGCGTTCCCGGAAAATTGTGTGTGTTTCTGGTGGCATGCCCGTTTCTGATGTCACCCTACAGAGACGGCACCATCCATCTTTCCTTCTGTTTATCCATCGATCTCGCAAAGCATGAAATCCATCCGTCTGTCTGCTTTTGGCATCGTTGACTGGGAAGCGCAAAGATTTGCTTCACGCACAACAGAACGCATCTCCACAGAAACTTATGATTTGGCACTGACTAATTGTCCCTGAAGGAATATACCTGCGCGTCTCCAAGCGCCAGAGCGCATCATTACGCGCCGGAGGGGATTGCGCGCCTGCGTAAATATGGTCGCCAACAGGTTCAAAAAATTCTGCGCACATCCGATTATTGCATAAATCGTTCTCTACGAAATAGCGTAGTGATTTAAAGCTTAATACAAAGACTTCAGTGGGGCTAAATGCTCCCATAAGCACAATGTGGCTGCTTCAACATAAAGAAAAAATATGTTTTTTGTTTGATGGAGTAAGACATATTTGTTAAGGCTGTTGTGAGTAAATAATAATAATTAAAATGGATTTATTGGAAAATAGTGTGAATATAATTTCTAGGGCTCAAGCAGAATTTGACACTGATTGCTAAAACTTTTGAGATAGCAAAATTTTCAATTTCATAACAACAAATGTTCAATCTCCTTTTTCCTGTTTTTCTTGGTGTATAGACATACTTCATAAATTAATTCCCTTTTGCATTTTTTGCTCCATTTTGCACATCCTTTTGCAACAAATCTATTCCCCTCACTCAAGAAAAGTATTATGTTGTAGGTCATACATTACTACGGAGCCCCTAAAGGGACGTGGTGGTGAAAATTTTTTTAGGATGGGAGAATTTTTTTTAAAAAAACTTTTGCGTTCCCTCGCAAAACTTTTGCGTTCCCCCGAGAAACTTTGCGTTCCCTCGCAAAATGTTTGCGTTCCCTCGCAAAGTTATTTGCGTTCCCTCGCAAAGTTATTTGCGTTCCCTCGCAAAACTTTTGCGTTCCCTCGCAAAATGTTTGCGTTCCCTCGCAAAAAGTTTTGCGTTCCCTCGCAAAGATATTTGCGTTCCAACGCAAAACCTTTTGGCAGCTCGGACAGACACTTCCTGTTTAATGTCCCTCTGGCAGTGTTTCAGAGCTCCGTACGTTAATGGAGCGTTTCATAGTGTTTGAACTTGGACTCAAATATAAAGAAGTGCGGTCAGTGCTTAACTCAAGCAGTTCAGTGAAGTTGGCAATATATTTACATAATATTCGAACTTCCCGGATCAATATTCTCACGTTGTTAAAACACAGACGACACAATCACAGTATCACAGTAGACAACGAGCTACAACCCAATTCTCATCAAAACGAGCTTTATAATATAAATTTGTCTTTAACCGGCCGACTGAGAAGCCAGAATAAGGGTCCGTCTGCAAAGTGCAAATCCCAAAACCCTTCTGCACATTTTATATTATTTAACATATTCAATAGCTTCACGGATACACTGTAGGCTACTGTCACCAAATTCAGTTCCAATAACTTTACCCTTTTTTAGGAAAAAATATCAGTAACTTGTTATACAGTGTAATGCCATCAAATTCAGTAAGAAAATATATTGCAAAAGCTATGGTTCTTACTATTATGTTAGCTGCGTACAGTACCATTGTAATTTGTAGGCCTACTTATTTTTTTTATGTGCAATTACTTCCCAAACTGTGTTGTACAACCAAGATTAGAGCAGTAATGTGTGAACTAAATTTGGTGTGTTACAGTGAACTTATTATATATATATATATATATATATATATATATATATATATATATATATATATATATATATATATATATATATATATATATATATATATATATATATATAATGTGCAGAAGCAGTGCAGTATGACCAGTGGGTTTTCCATTGATGTGTAAACTGAATTGGGTGGTTTGTAACAATTAATGACTATTTTTAAATTTTTGACTATGAGTTGATGCTGTGGTCGTTTTTTAAATTATATTGCACATCGCACATGGTCCCTTCGGACTTGTCTCTCAGCCGCCTGCTCATGGAGATCCATTGATTTAGCCTATATTATTAAGCTCGTTTTGTGGAGAATTGGGTTGTAGCTCGTTGTCTAGGTTACTGTGATTGTAAATAGGTGCCGTTTGTGTTTTAACAACGTTTAGCTGAAGAATATTGATCCGGGAAGTTCGAATAGCATGTGAATATATTGCCAACTTCACTGAACTGCTTGAGTTAAGCACTGACCGCATTTCTTTATATTTAAGTCCAAGTTCAAACACTATGAAACGCTCCATTAACGTACGGAGCTCTGAAACACTCCGAGCTGCCAACAGGTTTTGCGTGGGAACGCAAATATCTTTGCGAGGGAACGCAAAACTTTTTGCGAGGGAACGCAAACATTTTGCGAGGGAACGCAAAAGTTTTGCGAGGGAACGCAAATAACTTTGCGAGGGAACGCAAACATTTTACGAGGGAACGCAAAGTTTCTCGGGGGAACGCAAACATTTTGCGAGGGAACGCAAAAGTTTTGCGAGGGAACGCAAATAACTTTGCGAGGGAACGCAAACATTTTGCGAGGGAACGCAAAGTTTCTCGGGGGAACGCAAAAGTTTTGCGAGGGAACGCAAAAGTTTAAAAAAAAAATTCTCCCATCCTAAAATTTTTTTTCACCACCACGTCCCTTTAGGGGCTCCGTACATTACATTACAGCAGTGTAAATTTATTGGTAACGCTTCCTTTTACAGTCCAGTTACCCAAGTAAATACTATGTACTTATTCTAGTTACCCAAGTAAATACTATGTACTTACTCTAGTAACTACAATTACTGGGTAATAACTAGTACTAACCCTGAACCTACCCCTGTTCCATGTACTTACCTTATCTTAGCCAGTACTTTCTAGGTAAGTACACTGTAAGTACACTGTAAGTACTGTACTGTAAAAGGAAGCGTTACCAAATTATTAACTATTACGATAACTGCATGGATTCAAACTAGCAACAATAACAAAAAATGCCACACTTTAAAACAGATTACATTTTCCAAGTACATCACATTACCTCAGTTTTTTTATGATTGCATATGATGGCCGCATAGATCAGGCAACTTTTCCCATTCACATCACAGCGACCAACAGGTGATTAGGAAAGTGTTGTGTTGTTATTTAGTGGTTGTACCCAACCCCATTACCCTAATAAAGCCATTCTTTAGGCCCTGACATTTTATTTCTTTGAAGTAAATCTACAAACCGATAACACACAAAAACTGAATTTATTTGCCCCATATACATGTTCAGCAGGCTACTCACATAATGCCAAGACTCTTCAATGGAGTCAAACGGATCATCAAAGGTGCAGCTGGTGGATTTCATAACTTCAGTTTCGGATATTTCCCTTATGTCACTGCAAATAGAGGACGACTCACTCAAGGCAGTCCTGACTCCATTCAGAACACAGTTATTCACCTCTGTTGAGGTAAACAGTAATGGGAAACACAATTAATACCCATTACATTACACATTTAACATTTATATTGATCTTACTTTGAGAATGTGACTACACAGGGTTAAAGATCTGTACCACAAAAGACCCCAACAAGAAATTTTGCTTAAACTGTATTCAACACCAATAACATTTCCATCTAATCAAAACAAAGTTATATTTTATGCAAAACGACATGTTTCTATAAATATATATATGTATGTAAAAATACTGGTGCGCTTCCTAACTAAGTTTTAAAAGCTTGTGTATAGCCAATTATCTGTGGACAGGGTTTGTCATGACTTACCAGCATACGAACAGGATCCATTCACAGCCATGTCGCCGGAGACCTGAAGCACAATCAGGTATGGGGCGATTAGAGACTGTGAAGGCGCAAAATCCTCACCAGGCTTTGGCCAGGCTTAATTTAATACCATGACTGCTGGAGAGACGCAGGGCTTATGAAAGTGCCAAACTTTAGCTAATTTTCAGTATACCTTCTGTCATGTGTGAAACAAGCCCACATACCATCCAGTTCCACCATGTGATCTATCTAAAAGCTGAAGTTGTGATTGCTCTTTTTTGTGGAAATGTTACAGTAAAGCCATTATTGGTTTCTTGAAGTGTTTAGTTTGGCTTACACTGCCCCAATAAGTGTAGAATTGCAAACTAAAATGTGAGGCCCAGCAGCCTTTAATGTGTTGCTGTTTCATATAGGACACCAGTGAAACATCCATTTTGAACACATAAATCACATGCTTTTCATGTTGCCAAGTTACCTTCTATATATAGGTCTATAGGGACTCCACACATTCAGATCAGTGAGGAGACGTGGAATTTCCTCCATTCAGAAGCGGTTCTTATACCCCTCAAAAGCTCACCCACACAACTGCTCTCGATTTGGTTGATTTCCTCTTGGAAACAAGAATGGGGAATATGTCACGTTTAACTCTTCAAAAGCCTGCCTGTTAAATCAGCTTTGAAGCTCTCATTCATGTTACACCTTTGACTTATAGATATATATGCTTTACTTTACTCACACAGGTCTGGAGGGTACATTTGGGATGGACGTAGCCCACTGGAAAAGGAGGGATTTGCACTATGAAGCCATCATTTTTACATGTATGTATTATCTTAATCCATTCTCGGTGGGAGGTTAAGGCAAGTTATTGATCAAAGTCAACAATGAACAGGAAAACCAACATAGACAGTGAATTTATGTGTTTGTGGAGAATATAGGAACAGAGACCATCTGAGCGCCAAGAGGGTTGAGAATGGGGACATTGATGTGACATTAGCGCCATCTTGTGGTTAAAGTTGCCTCAATGTGTATTGACAAAGTAGCCTGTTTGAGAACCACAAGATGGCATCCTTCCCACCACTAGGCTATCCTCCAATGCCCTGCACTCAAAAAAGAATCCCCCAATTGTCTTTGTGCCAGTATGAATACAGAGTTGTTTTGAAGAGAGCGATCCTTTCACATAAGGCCTTTCCCTGTCCCCGCTCTCTCTTTCTCTCTTTCAGAAAGAGCTATAGTTCAAATTCAGTTGAGGAAGTCAAGGAAATGCTTACACATTACACTATAAAAATGAATACGCTTTATCTAATCAATAAAATTGTGGCAACAGATTACAAGCAATATTATTTATTAAATTGAACAAATTAGAATTGAGTAATAGTTAATCAAATGAATATTCTAATTAATTCTAATTTGTACAATTTAATTAATAATATTGTTTGTAATATGTTGCCACACACTGAAAAAAAATAAATGCTTTATCTAATCAATAAAATTGTGGCAATATATTACAAACAATATTATTAATTAAATTGTACAAATTAGAATTAATTAGAATATTAATTTGATTAACTATTACTCAATTCTAATTTGTTCAATTATTAAATAATATTGCTTGTAATCTGTTGCCACAATTTCATTGATTAGATAAAGCATATTCATTTTTACAGTGCAATTTTATTGATTAGATAAAGCATATTATTTTTTTCAGTGTATAAATATCCATAGTACAGTAAATAAAGGTTCCAGAAAGGTGATTTTTCTTGCCACAGAAGAACCATTTAAATGTAAAGATTCTTCATAGAACCTTAGATGCAAATAAAAACCTTTATTTGGTGTAGTGCACAACGTTTTAAAACATCATTCAAATACATTATAAGAAAAATAAGGCATGAGTTGGAAGCTGAGATGTTGAGGAAAGTGGAACATGGAAAAACTGTGAATTTGGCAACACGGGTGTGAAAGGTTATGCCAGACCACAGACTATGACTAAAAACCCTTAAAAACATATGCAATTGTTTTTTTTTTAGTAAAAGGAGGATGTTTGATTCTCTGTGACGCAGATTATATGTAGTCATCCCTTTGCACAACATGTGAAAATGTGCACACATTCCATGAAATAACGGTTTGATTTTAAGTATTAACAAAACCAGGCATTGTTGACGCGGCAGCCTACCACAAAATGAAATTACCGGTGAAATGTCACTCTGAGGTCAAACAGGTCTTGTGTCTGCAGGGAATTAATCATCTGTGTGCCAAGACCATTGAATTTAATGAGCATCTGATATGCCGAGGTGAGAAACATTGTGACTCAGTTCTACGCCATCTGCCTTCTTGACAAGGGCTCTGTGAAGTAAATAGACATTCAATTTGATTTCCCATAACTGCGGCTCAAATATTCCGAAGAGTCAGTGTGACTGACAGTCATTGTTTTGTGGTTGCTGTGGGTGACAAGCATCACAGGCAGAGATGGATGGGTGTCACAACACTCTGACCATGACAATGGGTTACATTGTTCCTCAACACAAATCTCATCCTCTCTGCATGTACTCCTTTCTCCACAAAGCTGGCACCAATAGCTTTAGGAAAAAGCCATCAAACCATAGAACTTCTATAATTAAACAGAGGACAGACTTTGTAAACAGAGCTGAAAACGTTCAGTGTGGAAGAAGTCGTGAGTAATCATTGCATAAGGTAGCAGTGCATGTTAATTATCTGCATTTTCAGCCTTTTCCACAAGTGCCATGTTGTGTGAAATGCTTTAACATATTTAAACCAGGGGATCTGGGGATTTAGTACAGTTTTTGAACAAGAAACCATTGACTAAGCTGATATGTCATGTCATGTGACTTCCAACAATGATTAGATCATAGCTGAAAGAGAAAAGAGTCATCTGTGTTTTTTTCATGAGAAACTTACGGCAGGTTTTTTGATCAATTTGGCCTGCTCTAATCAGAGTTATCATAATGTATAACTAAAACTAAAAAAAACAAAAAAACATTTTGGTTACTTGAAATAAAAAAAATAAAATTATATATATATAAAATTATGATAAATTATATGATACATTTTAGGATAAATAAACTTAATGATAAATAAAATAAATAAAACTTGATGATAAATAAATAAAAATGGTAAAAATGCCAAAACACACAACAAACAAGATAGCTAATTAAAACTTTAAATAAAATGAAAATAGAAAACAAAATCTCAATCAAAATATTAATTAAAACCAAAGGAATATAGCACAGTAGCACTCTGATTGTATAAAAAAATATTCTCTCAATCAGTATTTTCATTTGCATTCTTAAATCAATATAGCCTAGCTACTTATTAAATAATTGATCAAAATGAATTGAGTTTTTCCTTAAAAACGCCAATAATAATAATTTCTCCAGATAATTTTCTTGTTTAAAACATATAGCCTACTCACTTTATTTTAAAACCTTTCTCAAGATAAATAAAAATTCTGAAGAAAGAAAGAAAGAAAGAAAGAAAGAAAGAAAGAAAGAAAGAAAGAAAGAAAAAGAAAGAAAGAAAGAAAGAAAGAAAGAAAGAAAGAAAGAAAGAAAGAAAGAAAGAAAGAAAGAAAGAAAGAGAAGTGAATGTGACAGACTCCCTTCCTCATGTGAGAGGTGGGTGTTTACCGTTATAAACTGTCATTCCCCCTCAGGGTAGCAGCATTGAGCACCAGACGAGCAACAGGAGGACACAGACCTTTGGGAATTTAAACATATGAGAACAACAAAAATATTTGTTGCTGTTTACTTATAACCTGGATCAACATGAAGTCCGGTCTGTCCAGTGCTGAGCAGTGCATAAAATTCGCCATATTCGGCTTTAATTTCATATTTTGGGTGAGTTTAATACAGTTCACTCCTGGATGTTTATTTATGTGGGGGGCAGCCTAACCATAACCGTGTTTGTTCATGCTTAATAAATAATACTTTTTGGATTATTAAACATAAAAGGCGCGGCAAAGATAAAGGCTTATATTTATTTGTGCTGTATTTATTTGTCATTGATTGGGTACCTAGGTCATTTCGAAAAGCCGTTCATACTAGGCTACTATGGCGAAGACTAACGTATTAATATTGATTAATGTTATGTTCGGATCTTGATTGGTGAAAACAAAAATTTGATATATGATCGCAAATTGCGTTGGTCTGTTGGCGAGTAAATTTTTCATAATATTCCCAGACAACTTAATTAAAAGTTGAACCTCTTTGTGTGGTTGTTTCTCAGAATAAAAAATGCGATTCGAATCGAGTCATAACTTTTTTTTTTTTTTGCTCTAATCGAGTCATAACTTCCCAACTACCCTTTAGATTACGTGAGTCGTCTCCAGCAGGGTTAACAACGTCAGCACGCCCTAATTAATATTAATGAGCTAACACCAGCTGGTAAGCAAAAAATGGTGAGAACAAAGATAAAACATCTAATTTTCTGCCATTGTTTGTTCTCTTAACTATTTTTTCGTTGTTGTTTCTATTTTATTTTATTTTATTTCGATACTGTCCCACATAAAAGACTACTACTAAGTTAAAATCCTACTTTTTAGACAACAGAGTTATTTATTGGATAGTTTTTGCACAAGAAATCAACAGGTGGTAGTGAATAGTGCTACCTCAGATTGGAAGCCGGTGACATCTGGGGTCCCACAGGGATCGGTCTTGGGCCCTGTCTATTTGTAATATATACAAACGATCTACGAGATATGATACACTCTGACACTAAAATTTTCAGAATAATAACGAAGTGACACAGTCCGAGCCCATTTTCAAGAAGATCTATGTAGCATGAGCAGATGGTGTGACCAGTGGCTATTATAGATGAATCCTGAAAAGTGTAAATATTTACATATTGGGGAAAAAAAAGGACATTGTAGCCAATTATGCAGTTGGGGATAACAAAAGATGTTATGTCTAACTAAAGCTTGCCAGTAAATAATGTAATTTAATTAGGATTTTTAGGAAAACTTTAATTTATGAAATTAATGTGTTATTTATTAAATGTTCAAATGTGAAATCATATGTATATAAATATATTTGTTTGTGTTTTTAGAGTCTGGAATAGAGGATTGCATATCCTGTACCAGAAATCTTTTCAATAAAATGTCAATAAAATGATTGATATATCAGGCTTTTATGGCTCAAATAATATGATATAGTGAGAATATGAAACTCATACTTGAGGAGTAAAAAAACAATTGTATTTGATAGCTTGTCGTGTAAATCAATGACGTTACATAAAATGCAGTCTTCACTCTATATCTCCTAATATATCATAGTAAGATGATATTTAAATGTTTAGTTTATGATCAAGGTCTGTATTGTTCATTGTGGAAGCAAAATAAAATACAATGAGGATTGAGAGATGAACAAATAAACTTTCCTCAGAAGCCTGTTGTATCATATTTCTTAATTACATTTTAACATGATTTTTCTAAAAAAAAAAAATAGGCATGGATAATCAAGTAAACAAAAAATCATTAAAGATTCCACAGCAAAAAGACGTGGTGGATATTTTTAGAAAATACCTTTTACTTAGTATAAAAGAATAAACTATTAATCAGGGTGCAGAACAGGTTTTTCAGCAATGCTTTGATTTTAGAGGCCTTATTAAATTCATGCATCAAATAGGATACAGCAGGCTTTATAGGGTTAATGTGCTCTCTCTATTTCTAGCCCATCTCTCCACTTAAAAGTGTCAAGCAAAGGGACAATATCTGTGTTCTGACTTCCCAGTGTTCCTGAGGGACAGCTCGAGTTACATGAAAAGTAAAACCTGATCAGCTTGTGTTGATGCCATTTTGGCAACTAAAGCACAATATAGATCTTTTATACTTTTTTTAAACTCAATTTATACGCTACTGAATTGTGTTAGTTCAGTTTTTAGTTCAGCTAAAATGGTTTTGCCCCTCCTTCTTTTCACTGGCAAACACTAGGTAGGAGGGTGCGGCCTGCTGGGTTTTTTTCTTTTTCACTTGCCCCTGTTTTAAGGTGGGACAGAAGCACGTTTCAGGTGCTCAGTATCGGGTGTTTACTCTTAAAACAGCTCTAACTTTTTAGTCATGGCTACTGCTGGTGGGTTTCAGTGTATCAAATACTTGCTCTTTATCTTCAACTTCATCTTCTGGGTAGGTATTTTTTCATCATTACATGAGTACATGCTAATTCAAAGGTAGAGTAAAATGGGAACATTTTAACACAGAAATGTAAATGTGGCTTGAATATGATGTGGTGAGGACACACATAAGAGTTTGTTAGTAGCTTGTTTTCATGTCCTACTTTGTTTGCTTACCTGATAGGACGCAGTGTTTGACAAACTTTGCTTTTTGAGAGCTGTGTGTTTCTTAACATAAACTCATACAATCTTGATATAGATTTTAGTTTATAATATGTAGGTTTGTCTACCATTAACCAATCTTTGGTTAAACATTGGCCTATGTGTCCATGACTTTTATTTGAGTCCAGTGAAGACTGAAAATGGTTTCAGAAAATCATCGATTGGCATTTTAGCTTGAATGTAGCTTACTATGCTTTAACATATCACACATTTTAGATGCAGACCTCTCGAATATGCGACTTTACCGATAACACAGCAAAAATAGGATTTGGTCTAGCAATTATCTAGTCTTAAAGTGGCCTTGTTATTTGGGCCTGGTCTTAAGCTTTGTGGTGAGTGAGCACACTAGCAAACGCTATATCCTCCCATTGGTAACTCCTATTGTGTGTGGGTGGAAAAAGACGGGATCAGTTTAGGAAGCTTTGAGGGACAAGCCTCCACACCCCTGGCTGTGACTCACTGTGACTCAGACCTCATATCTGTGACTGCATTTTCCAAAACAGAAGAAAAGTGGAGGATTGCAACTTGTGTGTGTATATGTGTGGGTAGAGATTCTTTAGTGTGATTCGATAGTATAATCAGGTTTAGCTTGTTTGGTTTGTTTCTCAGTATTCATTACACCATTGGTCAACGCACTGATGCAACGTTTGTGCAAATTACTAGGTTGTTGGAGAATGAAAAGTTTAACCTACTATTCCATTTGTACAACAATGAAATATGAACTACATAGGTGTGGTGCTTTTTTTTTAATCTGTTTTGACTGTAAAGTTTGTGAATGTGGGCTGTTGATTAACTTTTGGCTGTGAGAACATGTACAAGATTGTAATCGTTCTTGTTCCTACATGTTACTCATTCATGGAAGCCACATTACTGTGTCCTGGGAATTTCTGGAGTTGGTCAAGAGAGATTAGAGTTGGTTCAGCATAACTTTGCATATCTCTTTCTCAATGCAGTCTAGCAAGAATATCAGGTTGAATGCCTGAGTGGTTCCATAAGGCCTGTTGAACTGTTGAACATTCTCAAAGAGTAAAATGGTACCTGACTTCCTGTACTCTGCCTATGTTGTGACTCAGTTTGCCAATGTCTTTTTCATTTAGCACCATGCAGACTTGTTTTTTTTTTTTCAAACTTTGCCATTGTTCAAACTAAACTTTTAATAGGACATGTTCAAATGTTTTGTTTGTTCCCACAGCTCGCAGGGACAGGAGTTTTAGCTGTTGGTCTCTGGCTGCGTTTCGATGAAAGAACTAAAGAACTCTTTACTGCTGCAGATTCCCCATCCGTGTTCCTCACAGGTGAGATTTGGCCATTCCCAAGCTAGATTCCTCAGTTCTTACTATCTCAGTGAATCAGAAATCCACCTTTATCTCCCGACACCACGATCACACATGCTTCCTTAGTCACCTACATGATCAGGTCTTTGTAAGTTGATGTTTAGGAATGAGGTAAAATGGTAGTCATGGAAACCAGCCACACCTATTTCCATGAACCAGACCATCTGTCATGTGAACACTATGATTATAAAGAAGCGAATGAAAGGCCATTCATGAGTCTGAAGTGAGACGAGTTGTTTTGGCTTCTCTATAGTTGATGAGAATATATGTATGTATTCCTGACACATTAAGTGTTTTTGAAAGAAGTCTCTTGTGCTCACCAAAGCTTATTTGATCAAAAATACAGTAAAAACAGTACATTTATGAAATATTAAAGACATGTTTTCTATTTTATCATATAATGTATTCTGTGATGGCAAATCTTCAGTGTCACATGATCCTTCAGAAATCATTCTAATATGCAGATATGCAACTGAATTTGAACGTTTTACTGTAATTGATCAAATGAATGCAGCCTTTTTAAGCTTAAAAGACTAATATTTATAAATTGTTCTGAACTTTTGAATAACGACATCACCCTGACACGGTCATTCAATGTTCACTGTACAATCCAGTTCTTAAAGCAACACAAATGGCATGGCGACTACAAAACACGTCCAAAATTCAAAGCACTCCATCTAGTCTTCTATGCTATGTTTGTTTTTATGAAAGACCCAAAGATAAAATTCCTTGCAGACAAAGACCACAAAGCAACAACCAGCGAATAGAGCTGTAAACCACAAACCACCCCCCTATAAAACATAGCACAGTTTTTGACGGGGGGGAAAACAACCTAAATATAGAGAGCAGGATGTTGGGTTTCTGTCTGTGTGTTTGTTTTTTAAGAGTCAGGTTTGTTGAGCTATAATGGCAGTGCTGTTTTGGAGGAGGCTGGCCTTGGTCCACACGATGTCGGCTCTCTGCCCCTTGCCATCATCCCTCACAGAGATGCCTTTCTCCTCCTCGCCAACAGAACCCGCATTGTTTGCTCCCATCCCACCTCCTTTTGTTTTGCTTGGTTTACTTTCTTCAAGAGCTGTAAAAGAATTCTCGCCTCCACAGATGTAAAAACACGATAAACTCAGTGGGAAAGTGTCCAAGTATCTGCCAGAGGTTTCCCGAAAGCAGTTTGAGTGACAGTTGGCTGTCCTGGAATGCCAAACATCCTACTGACAGACTGTTCAGACGAGCAGCTAGTGGGCTGGTGTTTTAGTCTACAGGCCGATTCACACTGTTCATGTTTGTTGGGTTTTAGCAGATCAGTGTGTGGCACCCGTCGGTTTCTGATAGCATTGGTCAGGGTTTGTTTTCACCCGACGGAACATGTTCAATCCACGTTTGTCGGTGTCTGTTGGGGCAGTGTGAGGATGATTATATTTTTCATAAAATTCTAAATCCAACTTGTTGTTTGTTGGTGTCAATTGGCCTCATGGATACATGACATAACATTTGCATGGAATTTTGTTTTGCATATTTTGCTTTGCATATCTTTTTCTGATAACTTTTTTTTCTGTAGCTAAAGGAAAAAAGTTACCATCTATACATTAAGAGAAATGTGTGTCTGATTTCAAGTATTTTTTTCCAAAGACACGCGATTAATGTAAAGGTACAGGGTAATAAGAGATATTCTGTCTTTGTCTGTCCTCAGGGGTCTATATCCTCATTGTGGCAGGTGCCGTCATGATGGTGGTCGGGTTCCTCGGCTGCTGTGGAGCAATAAAAGAATCGTCATGCATGCTGGGAATGGTGAGTCTTCCCACATTCTTCTACAGCACAGCGCAAAACAAAAAGATTTAGTTTTTACTTTCGTATTGGGGGTGTTTACGCAACACCGTTTACAACAAGCAAACAGAACTTGTGAAAAAACAATACCATTACCATACAAAAAAGCAAATTTGTGAAAGTGGTGATGTCATGTCAATACTTTTTTTTTTTTTTTTTTTTGGTATTACTTGTTCAGTCCATAGGTGCATAGAGTTTTTTACAAAAGTGACATCGACAACTACTGGCCTGACAACAGAAAACAGTGTTTTTAGTCTTTTAGTTGCTGATCCATGTCTAAATTGTCGTCTGTGCGCAAAACTTTTCAAAAACATGTTTTTGGTACATTGTCGTGTAAAGTACCCTTTAGGCTACAACGAGCAACAGGTAAAAAGTGCATTTGATTTTAATGCATTGAATGGGCTTGTCGAAACAGACAGCTTTTGCGACCCATGATAAAGAACTTCCTTCACGCCCCCTACTTTTCACGCTCATTACTCCAACCTGTAGATACTCACACAGTCTCACTATGCACAGGGAAATTGGTCTGATTCTTGACACAGTGGCATTATTAGTATCTGTATGTATGTTCATTTTTAGATTTTTATTTAATATCGCTGACTGTCACAATCCATTTTTTAATAGATAAACTTTTTATTTTTTTAACCAATTTATTCTGAAGTCAGGGTCATTTTGAACAGACCGAATGAAAATTCACGAGCATATTTGCCAAGAAATGAAAATGTTTTAAGTACTTTTTGCTGATGTTTTTGTTAACCTCATCTACCCCTTTTTCTTGCTGCCTCCAGTTCTTCCTGTTCCTGCTCATCATTTTTGCTGCAGAGGTGGCCGCTGGAATCTGGGGATTGTCCAATAAGGAAAAGGTGGGTGACATTCATCCTCTTTTTTTTTCTCCTGTTACCTGTTAAAGGGTATGAACTGAGAAATCAAATTTTCCTTGAGCTTTTGACATTAAGAGACATTGAAGATATTATAAGAATACCCTGTAAGTTTCAGACCTGAAAATGTCCTTGTTAGTCCAATAAAAGCTTTTATTGACACCAGCCTCAGGAAAGGACTCGTTTTTCAAAGTGGGGAACTATGACGTCAAAGAGGATAAAACACCTCCCCCGCAGAAGAAGATCTACGCCTACTTCAACACGCCCAGTTTAGCCCCGCCCACCGATTGGAGCATTACATGCATAGCTAAATAACATAGGCCTACCTATCTCATTATGACAAACCGGAACGAGAGTGAAACTCATTATAATATGCAAAACTGTTATCCAATCACAGCAGTGGGTGTTTACGTCCAAGTGTTCAGTGCGAGACGCCCATAAAAACCGAGCGTTTTTGAGCTGGGCTTAAAACTAGGGTAGAAAATAGCCTATTACTTATTCATTTGATGTTTTTTAATGTAAAAACCAAGTGGACGTCATAAGTTGACAACAATGTAAAAAGCCAGTTCATTACCCCTTTAATTTTCTCACAGTGGGTCCCCTTTCTTTCCCTCTTCCTTCTCAGGTCGTGAAAGATATCCAGGATTTCTACATGCAGACATTTGACAACTACAAAAACACTAAACAGGAAGCACTGAGGGAAACACTGCGAGCAATTCACTATGGAGTGAGTATTCATTTTTATGGTTTGTTCAAACCAATGGAGGACAAAAAGTTGAACTTTAATCTGACTGACGTTTTTCTGTGTGCTATTGTTTAGTTAAACTGCTGCGGAAAAACAGGATTGCCGATTGATGGAGTAAATGAAATCTGTCCCAAACAGGAGGGATTTGAAACTATTGTCACAACGGTACCAGGAACTCAATAAATAATCTTTAATCTCTTCGGTTATATGTTGTGTGTTTCCCATGTACAATAGTCACCCCTTTTGTTTCTGCTCCAGAGCTGCCCAAGGGCTATTGAGGAGAGCTTCACATCCAGGCTTCAAGTGATCGGAGGCGTTGGGATTGGCATTGGGGTGATCATGGTGAGTAGATGCTCCTGTGCATGGAGATTCTTGTCACACTGGTGTCAGATATTAACCCGTGTCTCTTTGGTTGGCAGATCTTTGGCATGATCTTCAGCATGCTGCTGTGCTGCGCCATCCGACGAACCCGGGACATCGTGTGAGCTGCCCTTACCCCAACGGCCTGTTTTCTGCTCTGTATTTATCTGAGTGTGTGTGTGTGTGTGTGTGTGGGGTGGGGGGGGGGGTATATATGTATTTGCAAAATCACTCTGATAAACTTCTAACAAAGCCCAGCATTAGTCAAACACTCAAACTGTTACATGTCGTTTATACACTGAGTGTAATAATGAATTACGCTAGAGGCTGCTTTTAATTTCTTTGGTGTCTCGACTAACGTTCATTTGCCTCTTTGAATGTACTTAAAAGCTTCCGATATTCTTTTGTAACGTTTTATGTAGCTTATTTTATGTACCTATATTGGTGTCTAGAGAGACAGTATAGTAACACCTAGTAAATTACCAATAAAGTTGATAACTAATTGACCAATGGTAGTTATTTATTTATTTATTTATTTATTTTAAGGAAACCCGATGATTTGCGTCTCTGTTTACACCTGGTATTAATATGCATTTTGGACGCCGCTTAATACAGGTGTCAAAAGCTTTGAGCTTGTCCACTTTCAGAGGTGGTCGAAACATTATTGCTTTTGAGGTGTGAATGCTCATGTGTTCGGACAGCCACAAAAGACCGCCTACTCCCCTAATGCGTCAACATTACGAGACGTGCACTAACCAGATGGGGTGTCGGCTGCATCCTAAATGGCATACTCTCTTGAGTAGGTGCTTATTTTTAAACTCCCTGGTTTACTTGTGTTCCGATCCTCTGATGTTCCCATTTACACCTGGTGTTTTAATCCATCTCTTTTGTCCACTTTCAAACACTTCTGTCCTGAGGTGTTCAGGTCTTTCTTCAGGTGTTTTCCGATTTACACCTGCATCTTAATACCAGGTGTAAACAGAGCCTAAGTGTAGCTTGGGCTAAAACACCGTTTAATAAAGTTTCTGAAAACCAGTTTGAAGGAATACACATTTATTGGATTGTAATTTTTATATAATAGGATAATCCAAAAAGAAAGGTGACAACGACTGACAGTTCGAAGAATTGACACTTTACACTAGTACCGTTCAAAAGTTTTAGGTCGGTAAGATTTCTTACTACTTACTTCTTTTGAAAAAAGTCTCTTATGCTAACCAAGGCTGCATTTATTTGATCCATAAAAAACAGGAATATTGTGAAATTTTTAGTGTTTTCAATTTTAATATAGTTTTTAAATTTTATTTATTCCACATCATTTTTCCAATCTTCAGTGTCACATGATCCTTCAGAAATCAGTCTAAAATGCTGATTTTCTGCTTAAGAAACATGTCTTTTTAATGTTGAAAACGGTTGTGAATAATTTGCCGTTTTTCAGGATTATTTGATGAATAGAAAGTTCAAAACAACAGCATTTATCTGAAATGGAAAGGTTTTGTAACAAACAGAAAATGTTGGTTTTTTTTTATTGTAAAAATATTTCACAATATTACTGTTTTTGCTGTATTTTGGATCAAATTAATTTAGCCTTGGCAAGCATAAGAGACTTATTTTAAAAGTAATTAACTTTAGTAATTACCTTAATTACAAATCTAAAATTTTTGAACAGTAATGCATACATGCATAATTAAGGTTTAATTGGCACAAATCTACATGTCATTTTTTGCTTTTTTGTTTTTTGCCCTTTTTTCCTTTCTTCTTGGTGGCCCCAGGCCAGCCAAATCCTCTGAACGCCAAGCAGTCCACTGCATTATGGGAGATGTAGTAGATATTCTCCATGGCTGCTGGACTCAGAATATCCACACTTGTCTTTGTGGATTTGGCACTGACAGACCTCTTCTTGGAAGTGCGCTTTCCTTTGCTCTTTGTTGCAGGTCTGGCACTTTGAGGTTTTGACTTCTTAGTGCCTGAAGGCTATGAAGTTCATATTATGAGATTTGGGGGGGAAAATCATTAAAAAAATCAACAAAAATTGTCTTTTGGGCTTTAATGAAAATGTAAAACATTGAAGGAAGTGAAACATTTCTTACCATCATTGAGTGCCTTCCTCTCACACAATAGTTGGACGCTTGAATGCACTCGAAAACAGAAATACTCTGAACTGCCCCTTGTCAATGCATGTAAGAAAATGCTTGAAGTTTCCCTATTTTAAACTCATTTAACATGATTTTGTGTTCAGCTACCCAAAGGCATGTCCTGCCAGAGCCGTTCCTCTCCAATGTGTCCCCTCTGTGAGGTCTTTTGTTGTGAGCTGTTGTTTATCTGGGGTTGTCTTGGTGACGGCTCATGGGAGAATGGGACTCACAACTGGCTTTTCAGGTCGGCCCAGGATCTTTTTTTTTTTGCTGTAACCCTCCGTGAATCTGCTCTGTTTCAGTACATGTAAGAATAACCTGATTCCTGCTGGTCATTCAGTAAGACTTTAGACCTTCCAGAGCTGAGATATGGACATTCACTTAGCATTTATGCCATTATAAAAATAGTGGGTTCGTGGACGGTGGATTTATGGGATGGCGCTTGGTGCTACGGACTCAGGGACCCTAGCTGAGTGCAGACACGTGGTTTTCATCAAGACGGGAACTTTTTTTAAAATTTCCATCAAAAAAAAAAAAAACTGTCTGAATCCCCACTCAATAGATTGCAGGTAGGATTTTGTCCACTTGCAGCTTATTGCATGAAGGCCGGGGTTAGTACTTTTCAAAAACAATGGGTTATTGGACAGATAGGCTGGAAATCACACAGGCTAGTGTGTTGGAATGTTTTGCATAAAATGTGGCAAAATTCATTTGAAAAAACAAACAAAACAAATGTTATTTGCAAGTTATGTATATCAGTTTGAGTTTGATAATAAAGTTGTCAATGACCATTTGTGTGATTGTTTGTATATTTGATGTAACTTGTTTTTGCTTTTTTCCAATGGTTTGGAATATTTTCCCACATAAGTGTAACAAAACATTTTGTGCATGTAACTCAAATGATACAGATTCAATCATGAGCAGACATTTTTAAAGTCATAGACATATGCAGCACAGATGTAGCTGTGTATACATCTATGCTGCATATGTCTATGCACTAATGAGTGCATAGACATATGCAGCATATATGTAGCTGTGTATAAATCTATGCTGCATATGTCTCTGGCTCAGTGGTCTGAGTGTTGTGATTCCATGTGGGAAACAAGGGTTCCAGCCTCACTCTTATCATGCTTTAGTTTCACTGGCTTTGTCCAAGAAAGACATGCTCACAAAAAAGCAAGTGTGAGTGTGTATGGTCCAGTGGCTTAGTGGTCTGAGTGTTGTGATTCCATGTGGAAAACCTGGGTTCGAATCACACTCTTGTGATGCTTTAGTTTCACTGGATTGTCAAAGTAAGACATGCTCCCAAAAAAAGAAGAGTTAGTGTGCAAGCTCCAGTGGCTCAGTGGTCTGAGTGTTATGGTTCCATGTGGGAAACCAGGGTTTGAGCCTCTCTCTTATGATGCTTTAGTTTCAACGGGTTTGTCCAAGAGAGAAAAAGACATGCTCCCAAAAAATTAAGAATAAGTGTGGATGGTCCAGTGGCTCAATGGTGTGAGTGTTGCACTCTCGTGTGGAGAATCCTGGTTCGAGTCTCTTGTTGGTAAAACTCTTCTTTCACCGGTTTGGTCCAAATAAAGAAGACATGCTCCCAAAAAAAGAAGTTTGAGTGTGGATGGTCCAGTGGCTCAGTGGGTGAGCTTACACTCCCTGGTCGGGAGGTTCCTGGTTCAAGACTGGGCTGGACACTGAAGCAAGTGCAGGTTGGAGGATGAGGAGGATGAGGAGGATGAGGAGGATGAGGAGGATGAGGAGGATGAGGGTCTGGAGGAGGAGGATCTTAAGGAGGGTCTAGGATGAGAATTTAATATAAAAGTATGCAGGAGGTTAAATGTATTTTGTTCAAAATGCATAGCAATGTAGGTACATTTCATGTATTCCAAAATTGAAATTTTGGTTAAGTTCCTCAAAAAAATCCCTCTCTCTGCAGCAACACCGCTGCTGGATATCGTCCCAGAAATCCCCAGGGGGAGGAGTTAGGTTATTTCCTCCCCCCTTCGTGTCCTGACCGTCTCTCGTCCCCCAGCTGCAGTTCTGGAGGATGTTTGTCAACGCAACCATGCTTCATGGTCCAGCCCGGTCTTGAACCAGGAACCTCCCGACCGGGGAGTGTAAGCTCACCCACTGAGCCACTGGACCATCCACACTCAAACTTCTTTTTTTGGGAGCATGTCTTCTTTATTTGGACCAAACCGGTGAAAGAAGAGTTTTACCAACAAGAGACTTGAACCAGGATTCTCCACACGAGAGAGCGACACTCAACCACTGAGCCACTGGACCTTCAACCCTCACACTCCTTTTTTTGGGGGGGAATGTCTTTTTTTTCTTTTCAACAAACCCGAGGAAACTAAAGCAAAGCATCATAAGAGTTAGGCTTAAACCCATGTTTCCCACATGGAACCGCAACGCTCACACCACTAAGCCACAGGACCGTACTCACTCATGCACTTCTTTTATTGTGAGCATGTCTTCTTTCAGACAAACTCAACAAACCTAAAGAAGCAATAATTCATTGACTCCTCAGATCTATTCTTATAAAAAAAAATTTTATTTCTATAAGAGTCATGTGCAAATTTCTATTTGACATTTAAATTTGCAAACTGATGTATTCTCTAAACAAACTTTAAAATAAATGTATTATCATTTAAGTTATTCTTTGTATCAACTGTATCAGTGTGTGTGTTGTGTCCTATCATCTGTCTATATAAATGTACATGCAAAAAAGTCAGATCTAAAATTATTGTCACCCTCCTGTGGTGATTTGTGTGAATTACACCATTGCAAATCAAGTCTAATAAACATGAAAGAGTGTCGCCCTCCTGTGGTGATATGTGTGAATTACACCGTTGCAAATCGAGTCTAAAAAAACAAGTGGTGTGCCCTCCTGTGGTTATTTGTGTGAATTACATATAGAGAGTAAAAGAAAAGGGATGATTTGTGTGAATCACACCGTAGCAAACTGAGTCTGATCAGTCTAATAAACATAAGTGTTTCGCCCTCCTGTGGTGATTTGTGTGAATTACACCGCTGCAAATTTCTTCTGTCCTCTCTGTTCTGTCCTTCTGTTCCATCGCGCGCACACACACACACACACACACACACACACACACACACACACACACACACACACACACACACACACACACACACACACACACACACACACACACACACATATAAATACAAAAAACTAGACTTTCTCATTCAAAGGCAAATCATTATACATATATATATATATATATATATGCACCACAGAGCTTGTCAAACATGTTGCTGCTGCAATTTTACAGGAACTTTAATCCAAAGTCTCAGATGTGATCTCGCCACTATAACCCGACGGGAGTAAAGTGCAGTTTTCCTCCGCTCCTCAAGGCGGCAGAAGCGGGTTCTCCTTCAGTCTCACGCTTCTGCTGCTTGACAACATGACGCTTGATGACAATCACAACAACACGAGCAGATCCTGCAGATGAGAAGATGACAGCTCTTAATGTCACTTTAACAGCACATATTACAGCTCAACAGCAAATAAAACCGACACACAGACGCAATCAAACGGCACATAAATGAGGGAACCGAGTACGGCACAAGACTCACCTGTAAGTAACTTTTCCTTTAGCATGAAGTCAAGTTCTCTTGTCAGTCGCTGTTGTAGCGTTACCTTTTTAATCTCTGAATGAATCGCCCTCTGATATTCACACTGTAAAGTGTAATAAGAAGGACTCGGTTGATATTGCAGTGTTTTCTGGGTGTATGTGAGAGTCAGCAGGAGTTGTGTCTTGTGTGAAGCTCTGATGTTCTCCTGTTGCTTCCTTCTTCTATTCTACTTCCTGTTATGACTGGGATCTGAGAGTGAAAACTGCCTTTAAAATGGTATTTAATTAAAATATCATTCAAGCATGAAACAATACAAGTAAAGAGCAGTGACTAGACACTTTTCAATTGGTTTTCTTTGCATTGCATTTCTAATATTGCTCTGATGTTTTGTAGGTTTGGCTTTCTGTGAATGGGGAGTTAGTTTTTAGTACTGTGTGTTCAGTGTTTTTATAATTGTGTGGCCTGTAAGACAGTGATTAAGTTGAATCTCTAGTTGTTGTTACATGTATAAACTTCAAATGAATCGTCCTCTGATTTATGTGTAGTGAAGTAGAACAATAAGCAATTGTTTCTAGTCTCTTTTGTTATTAGTTGTCTTACTGTATGTAATAATCTAGAGGATTGATGCTTGTTAATAGAATCAGTTGTGTGTGTGTGTGTCTGCTGCTTCATTGTATTGTAGAGATGCAGTGCTTTTCTTGTAATGAAAACTGTCAGGATCAATCCTTGTGCAGGAACATGTCTTTTAGGGTTACTGTTGTGTGAAGGAAGGTTTCATCTTAAAGTTATAACTCCACTTGGGCAGTTCTTTACAGTGTACATGTTTAAGCATCAAGCGTCAGCACTCACACTGAAGGCTTTATTTCTATTCAGTGTTTGTGTCCATTTGTAGCCTGTAAAACTAATTCAAATCATAGATTATTATTGATACAGCCTTACTGAACTATACTATATTATTATAATAGTTATATATTTTCACACTGTACAACTTTAGGCTTTTAATTTATTCCATTCCCTTCTATTAACTAGTCTTTAGACTGACTTTCACATTGTCTTTTATAGATGTAGAATATTGAGTATTTCTAAAACTATTTTTTTTTTCATGTCTTTCCTTACAGAAGGAATGTGTTTGGACCATTACATCCAGTCATCAGAAGCAGAGCTGTGGGACGTGTGGACAGACATTGACTGTAGTGATGGACGTCTGCTGATGGACAGGTAATGTAAATGCTTGTTTTACTGTGCTAACCATGTAGGTTCCCATCATTTTCTTTTTGGAGGGTGACCCCCTTTAAAAAGCAAATGATGGGAACCTAAATAGGTGGGGAAGGGACGGCGGGGCCAAATTTTTAGACAGCTGAATTTTGAATGTATGAAAAAGCATAACCGCTGCTGTTCATTGTGGCGGGGCTCGGGGGGGGACCCGAAACATCCCCACCCCTTCACACATACAGCATTCACTCATATCGTAGAGATCTGGCTGGGATCGAACCAGCAACCTCTGAACCCGTGAGGCAGCGCTCTTACCTGTGAGCCACAGATCTCTTGTTGAGACATGTGCTGGAACTTATATTTCACTCTTCAAGCCCTGTGATTTTACAATAAATCATGCTGAGGTGGGGATCGAACCCACGTCTCCAGTGCAACCCATCAGCCGAGAACGTGTGTTTAGCCACTGCACCACTGTGGCTTTCACACTGTGAGCTGGTGTTTTGGCCACTTTGTTTGATATAATCACATCAATTTACCACTCAAATCTCATTTACTAAAGGAAAGCCTTTGTGTGTACTTAATCACTCACTTCTATTGCAGAGACCCGGCTGGGATCGAACCAGCAACCTCTGAACCCTTGAGGCGGCGCTCTTACCTGTGAGCCACAGATCTCTTGCTGAAATGTGTGCTAGAATTAAATTTCAGTGTTATCCTGAGAGTTTCCAATAAAGCAGTTAAAGTGAGATTCGAACCTGTGTTTTCCTCAGTCTTGTTCTCAGAGAGTGTGTGTTTATCCACTCACCCATCATGGATTTCACATTGACGGCTGGTTTTTGGGGCTCCTTGTCTAGTAAGAACTATTGAAAGTCAGCAATAGTGGGACTTGAACTCAGGACGCTGTGATTGAAACTCAACTCTTTCTCTCCTGAGCCACTGAGTCTGCTGAGATGACGAGCGTTTTCAACAGGTTTGATCCAGAGTTTTGTGTTAAATGATGAATAACTTTAACAAACTTGGACCTGGAACCTGGGATTTGAACCAGGACTTTCTGGTTGGTAAGGTTGACAACTATCCGCTGAGCCAATCATGTTGTTTAAGATTTCAAGTTTATTATCATCATTGATTAATAATTCATTGACTACGCAGATCTATTCTTATAAAAAATGTTTTTATTTTTAAGTTATTCTTTGTATCAACTGTATCTCAGTGTGTGTTGTGAATTGTGTTGTGTCCTATCGTCTGTCTATATAAATGTATATGCAAAAAAGTCAGATCTAAAATTATTTTTGCCCTCCTGTGCTGATTTGTGTGAATTACACCGTTTCAAATAAAGTCTTAAAAACATAAATGTGTCGCCCTCCTGTGGTGATTTGTATGAATCACACCGTTGCCAATAAAGTCTAAAAACTGCGCCCTCCTGTGGTGATTTGTGTGAATTATAAAAAGAGAGTAAAAGAAAAGTGATGATTTGTGTGAATCACACCGTTGCAAATAAAGTCTAAAAACTGCGCCCTCCTGTGGTGATTTGTGTGAATTACAAAAAGAGAGTAAAAGAAAAGTGATGATTTGTGTGAATCACACCGTTGCAAATAAAGTCTAAAAACTGCGCCCTCCTGTGGTGATTTGTGTGAATTACAAAAAGAGAGTAAAAGAAAAGTGATGATTTGTGTGAATCACACCGTTGCAAATAAAGTCTAAAAACTGCGCCCTCCTGTGGTGATTTGTGTGAATTACAAAAAGAGAGTAAAAGAAAAGTGATGATTTGTGTGAATCACACCGTTGCAAACTGAGTCCGATCGAGTCAGTATGTTACACACACACACACACACAAACACAAACACACAAAAAAAAACACTAGGCTTTCTCATTCAAAGGCAAATCATTATTTTCTGCACCACAGAGCTTGTCAAACATGTTGCTGCTGCAATTTTACAGGAACTTTAATCCAAAGTCTCAGATGTGATCTCGCCACTATAACCCGACGGGAGTAAAGTGCAGTTTTCCTCCGCTCCTCAAGGCGGCAGAAGCGGGTTCTCCTTCAGTCTCACGCTTCTGCTGCTTGACAACATGACGCTTGATGACAATCACAACAACACGAGCAGATCCTGCAGATGAGAAGATGACAGCTCTTAATGTCACTTTAACAGCACATATTACAGCTCAACAGCAAATAAAACCGACACACAGACGCAATCAAACGGCACATAAATGAGGGAACCGAGTACGGCACAAGACTCACCTGTAAGTAACTTTTACTTTAGCATGAAGTCAAGTTCTCTTGTCAGTCGCTGTTGTAGCGTTACCTTTTTAATCTCTGAATGAATCGCCCTCTGATATTCACACTGTAAAGTGTAATAAGAAGGACTCGGTTGATATTGCAGATAAAACCGCTGACTGACTTACAGGTGAGTCTAACTAAAAGTTACTTACAGGTGAGTCTTGTGCCGTACTCGGTTCCTTCATTTATGTGCCGTTTGATTGCGTCTGTGTGTCGGTTTTATTTGCTGTTGAGCTGTAATATGTGCTGTTAAAGTGACATTAAGAGCTGTCATCTTCTCATCTGCAGGATCTGCTCGTGTTGTTGTGATTGTCATCAAGCGTCATGTTGTCAAGCAGCAGAAGCGTGAGACTGAAGGAGAACCCGCTTCTGCCGCCTTGAGGAGCGGAGGAAAACTGCACTTTACTCCCGTCGGGTTATAGTGGCGAGATCACATCTGAGACTTTGGATTAAAGTTCCTGTAAAATTGCAGCAGCAACATGTTTGACAAGCTCTGTGGTGCAGAAAATAATGATTTGCCTTTGAATGAGAAAGCCTAGTGTTTTTTTTGTGTGTTTGTGTTTGTGTGTGTGTGTGTGTAACATACTGACTCGATCGGACTCAGTTTGCAACGGTGTGATTCACACAAATCATCACTTTTCTTTTACTCTCTTTTTGTAATTCACACAAATCACCACAGGAGGGCGCAGTTTTTAGACTTTATTTGCAACGGTGTGATTCACACAAATCATCACTTTTCTTTTACTCTCTTTTTGTAATTCACACAAATCACCACAGGAGGGCGCAGTTTTTAGACTTTATTTGCAACGGTGTGATTCACACAAATCATCACTTCTCTTTTACTCTCTTTTTGTAATTCACACAAATCACCACAGGAGGGCGCAGTTTTTAGACTTTATTTGCAACGGTGTGATTCACACAAATCATCACTTTTCTTTTACTCTCTTTTTATAATTCACACAAATCACCACAGGAGGGCGCAGTTTTTAGACTTTATTGGCAACGGTGTGATTCATACAAATCACCACAGGAGGGCGACACATTTATGTTTTTAAGACTTTATTTGAAACGGTGTAATTCACACAAATCAGCACAGGAGGGCAAAAATAATTTTAGATCTGACTTTTTTTGCATATACATTTATATAGACAGACGATAGGACACAACACAATTCACAACACACACTGAGATACAGTTGATACAAAGAATAACTTAAAAATAAAAACATTTTTTATAAGAATAGATCTGCGTAGTCAATGAATTATTAATCAATGATGATAATAAACTTGAAATCTTAAACAACATGATTGGCTCAGCGGATAGTTGTCAACCTTACCAACCAGAAAGTCCTGGTTCAAATCCCAGGTTCCAGGTCCAAGTTTGTTAAAGTTATTCATCATTTAACACAAAACTCTGGATCAAACCTGTTGAAAACGCTCGTCATCTCAGCAGACTCAGTGGCTCAGGAGAGAAAGAGTTGAGTTTCAATCACAGCGTCCTGAGTTCAAGTCCCACTATTGCTGACTTTCAATAGTTCTTACTAGACAAGGAGCCCCAAAAACCAGCCGTCAATGTGAAATCCATGATGGGTGAGTGGATAAACACACACTCTCTGAGAACAAGACTGAGGAAAACACAGGTTCGAATCTCACTTTAACTGCTTTATTGGAAACTCTCAGGATAACACTGAAATTTAATTCTAGCACACATTTCAGCAAGAGATCTGTGGCTCACAGGTAAGAGCGCCGCCTCAAGGGTTCAGAGGTTGCTGGTTCGATCCCAGCCGGGTCTTTGCAATAGAAGTGAGTGATTAAGTACACACAAAGGCTTTCCTTTAGTAAATGAGATTTGAGTGGTAAATTGATGTGATTATATCAAACAAAGTGGCCAAAACACCAGCTCTCAGTGTGAAAGCCACAGTGGTGCAGTGGCTAAACACACGTTCTCGGCTGATGGGTTGCACTGGAGACGTGGGTTCGATCCACACCTCAGCATGATTTATTGTAAAATCACAGGGCTTGAAGAGTGAAATATAAGTTCCAGCACATGTCTCAGCAAGAGATCTGTGGCTCACAGGTAAGAGCGCCGCCTCAAGGGTTCAGAGATTGCTGGTTCGATCCCAGCCGGGTCTCTGCAATAGAAGATTGTGATTGAGTACACACAAAGGCTTTCCTTTAGTAATTAAGATTTGAGTGTTAAATTGATGTGATTATATCAAACAAAGTGGCCAAAACACCAGTTTTCAGTGTGAAAGCCACAGTGGTGCAGTGGCTAAACACACGTTCTCGGCTGATGGGTTGCACTGGAGTCGTGGGTTCGATCCCCACCTCAGCATGATTTATTGTAAAATCACAGGGCTTGAAGAGTGAAATATAAGTTCCAGCACATGTCTCAACAAGAGATCTGTGGCTCACAGGTAAGAGCGCTGCCTCACGGGTTCAGAGGTTGCTGGTTCGATCCCAGCCAGATCTCTACGATATGAGTGAATGCTGTATGTGTGAAGGGGTGGGGATGTTTCGGGTCCCCCCCCGAGCCCCGCCACAATGAACAGCTGGGGTTATGCTTTTTCATACATTCAAAATTCAGCTGTCTAAAAATTTTGCCCCGCCGTCCCTTCCCCACCTATTTAGGTTCCCATCATTTGCTTTTTAAAGGGGGTCACCCTCCAAAAAGAAAATGATGGGAACCTACATGGTTAGCACAGTAAAACAAGCATTTACATTACCTGTCCATCAGCAGACGTCCATCACTACAGTCAATGTCTGTCCACACGTCCCACAGCTCTGCTTCTGATGACTGGATGTAATGGTCCAAACACATTCCTTCTGTAAGGAAAGACATGAAAAAAAAATAGTTTTAGAAATACTCAATATTCTACATCTATAAAAGACAATGTGAAAGTCAGTCTAAAGACTAGTTAATAGAAGGAAATGGAATAAATTAAAAGCCTAAAGTTGTACAGTGTGAAAATATATAACTATTATAATAATATAGTATAGTTCAGTAAGGCTGTATCAATAATAATCTATGATTTGAATTAGTTTTACAGGCTACAAATGGACACAAACACTGAATAGAAATAAAGCCTTCAGTGTGAGTGCTGACGCTTGATGCTTAAACATGTACACTGTAAAGAACTGCCCAAGTGGAGTTATAACTTTAAGATGAAACCTTCCTTCACACAACAGTAACCCTAAAAGACATGTTCCTGCACAAGGATTGATCCTGACAGTTTTCATTACAAGAAAAGCACTGCATCTCTACAATACAATGAAGCAGCAGACACACACACACACACACACAACTGATTCTATTAACAAGCATCAATCCTCTAGATTATTACATACAGTAAGACAACTAATAACAAAAGAGACTAGAAACAATTGCTTATTATTCTACTTCACTACACATAAATCAGAGGACGATTCATTTGAAGTTTATACATGTAACAACAACTAGAGATTCAACTTAATCACTGTCTTACAGGCCACACAATTATAAAAACACTGAACACACAGAACTAAAAACTAACTCCCCATTCACAGAAAGCCAAACCTACAAAACATCAGAGCAATATTAGAAATGCAATGCAAAGAAAACCAATTGAAAAGTGTCTAGTCACTGCTCTTTACTTGTATTGTTTCATGCTTGAATGATATTTTAATTAAATACCATTTTAAAGGCAGTTTTCACTCTCAGATCCCAGTCATAACAGGAAGTAGAATAGAAGAAGGAAGCAACAGGAGAACATCAGAGCTTCACACAAGACACAACTCCTGCTGACTCTCACATACACCCAGAAAACACTGCAATATCAACCGAGTCCTTCTTATTACACTTTACAGTGTGAATATCAGAGGGCGATTCATTCAGAGATTAAAAAGGTAACGCTACAACAGCGACTGACAAGAGAACTTGACTTCATGCTAAAGTAAAAGTTACTTACAGGTGAGTCTTGTGCCGTACTCGGTTCCCTCATTTATGTGCCGTTTGATTGCGTCTGTGTGTCGGTTTTATTTGCTGTTGAGCTGTAATATGTGCTGTTAAAGTGACATTAAGAGCTGTCATCTTCTCATCTGCAGGATCTGCTCGTGTTGTTGTGATTGTCATCAAGCGTCATGTTGTCAAACAGCAGAAGCGTGAGACTGAAGGAGAACCCGCTTCTGCCGCCTTGAGGAGCGGAGGAAAACTGCACTTTACTCCCGTCGGGTTATAGTGGCGAGATCACATCTGAGACTTTGGATTAAAGTTCCTGTAAAATTGCAGCAGCAACATGTTTGACAAGCTCTGTGGTGCAGAAAATAATGATTTGCCTTTGAATGAGAAAGCCTAGTGTTTTTTTGTGTGTTTGTGTTTGTGTGTGTGTGTGTGTAACATACTGACTCGATCGGACTCAGTTTGCAACGGTGTGATTCACACAAATCATCACTTTTCTTTTACTCTCTTTTTGTAATTCACACAAATCACCACAGGAGGGCGCAGTTTTTAGACTTTATTTGCAACGGTGTGATTCACACAAATCATCACTTTTCTTTTACTCTCTTTTTGTAATTCACACAAATCACCACAGGAGGGCGCAGTTTTTAGACTTTATTTGCAACGGTGTGATTCACACAAATCATCACTTTTCTTTTACTCTCTTTTTGTAATTCACACAAATCACCACAGGAGGGCGCAGTTTTTAGACTTTATTTGCAACTGTGTGATTCACACAAATCATCACTTTTCTTTTACTCTCTTTTTGTAATTCACACAAATCACCACAGGAGGGCACAGTTTTTAGACTTTATTTGCAACGGTGTGATTCACACAAATCATCACTTTTCTTTTACTCTCTTTTTGTAATTCACACAAATCACCACAGGAGGGCGCAGTTTTTAGACTTTATTTGCAACGGTGTGATTCACACAAATCATCACTTTTCTTTTACTCTCTTTTTATAATTCACACAAATCACCACAGGAGGGCGCAGTTTTTAGACTTTATTGGCAACGGTGTGATTCATACAAATCACCACAGGAGGGCGACACATTTATGTTTTTAAGACTTTATTTGAAACGGTGTAATTCACACAAATCAGCACAGGAGGGCAAAAATAATTTTAGATCTGACTTTTTTTGCATATACATTTATATAGACAGACGATAGGACACAACACAATTCACAACACACACTGAGATACAGTTGATACAAAGAATAACTTAAAAATAAAAACATTTTTTATAAGAATAGATCTGCGTAGTCAATGAATTATTAATCAATGATGATAATAAACTTGAAATCTTAAACAACATGATTGGCTCAGCGGATAGTTGTCAACCTTACCAACCAGAAAGTCCTGGTTCAAATCCCAGGTTCCAGGTCCAAGTTTGTTAAAGTTATTCATCATTTAACACAAAACTCTGGATCAAACCTGTTGAAAACGCTCGTCATCTCAGCAGACTCAGTGGCTCAGGAGAGAAAGAGTTGAGTTTCAATCACAGCGTCCTGAGTTCAAGTCCCACTATTGCTGACTTTCAATAGTTCTTACTAGACAAGGAGCCCCAAAAACCAGCCGTCAATGTGAAATCCATGATGGGTGAGTGGATAAACACACACTCTCTGAGAACAAGACTGAGGAAAACACAGGTTCGAATCTCACTTTAACTGCTTTATTGGAAACTCTCAGGATAACACTGAAATTTAATTCTAGCACACATTTCAGCAAGAGATCTGTGGCTCACAGGTAAGAGCGCCGCCTCAAGAGTTCAGAGGTTGCTGGTTCGATCCCAGCCGGGTCTCTGCAATAGAAGTGAGTGATTAAGTACACACAAAGGCTTTCCTTTAGTAAATGAGATTTGAGTGGTAAATTGATGTGATTATATCAAACAAAGTGGCCAAAACACCAGTTTTCAGTGTGAAAGCCACAGTGGTGCAGTGGCTAAACACACGTTCTCGGCTAATGGGTTGCACTGGAGTCGTGGGTTCGATCCCCACCTCAGCATGATTTATTGTAAAATCACAGGGCTTGAAGAGTGAAATATAAGTTCCAGCACATGTCTCAACAAGAGATCTGTGGCTCACAGGTAAGAGCGCTGCCTCACGGGTTCAGAGGTTGCTGGTTCGATCCCAGCCAGATCTCTACAATATGAGTGAATGCTGTATGTGTGAAGGGGTGGGGATGATTCGGGTCCCCCCCCGAGCCCCGCCACAATGAACAGCAGCGGTTATGCTTTTTCATACATTCAAAATTCAGCTGTCTAAAAATTTGGCCCCGCCGTCCCTTCCCCACCTATTTAGGTTCCCATCATTTGCTTTTTAAAGGGGGTCACCCTCCAAAAAGAAAATGATGGGAACCTACATGGTTAGCACAGTAAAACAAGCATTTACATTACCTGTCCATCAGCAGACGTCCATCACTACAGTCAATGTCTGTCCACACGTCCCACAGCTCTGCTTCTGATGACTGGATGTAATGGTCCAAACACATTCCTTCTGTAAGGAAAGACATGAAAAAAAAAATAGTTTTAGAAATACTCAATATTCTACATCTATAAATGACAATGTGAAAGTTAGTCTAAAGACTAGTTAATAGAAGGAAATTAAATAAATTAAAAGCCTAAAGTTGTACAGTGTGAAAATATATAACTATTATAATAATATAGTATAGTTCAGTAAGGCTGTATCAATAATAATCTATGATTTGAATTAGTTTTACAGGCTACAAATGGACACAAACACTGAATAGAAATAAAGCCTTCAGTGTGAGTGCTGACGCTTGATGCTTAAACATGTACACTGTAAAGAACTGCCCAAGTGGAGTTATAACTTTAAGATGAAACCTTCCTTCACACAACAGTAACCCTAAAAGACATGTTCCTGCACAAGGATTGATCCTGACAGTTTTCATTACAAGAAAAGCACTGCATCTCTACAATACAATGAAGCAGCAGACACACACACACACACACACAACTGATTCTATTAACAAGCATCAATCCTCTAGATTATTACATACAGTAAGACAACTAATAACAAAAGAGACTAGAAACAATTGCTTATTATTCTACTTCACTACACATAAATCAGAGGACGATTCATTTGAAGTTTATACATGTAACAACAACTAGAGATTCAACTTAATCACTGTCTTACAGGCCACACAATTATAAAAACACTGAACACACAGAACTAAAAACTAACTCCCCATTCACAGAAAGCCAAACCTACAAAACATCAGAGCAATATTAGAAATGCAATGCAAAGAAAACCAATTGAAAAGTGTCTAGTCACTGCTCTTTACTTGTATTGTTTCATGCTTGAATGACATTTTAATTAAATACCATTTTAAAGGCAGTTTTCACTCTCAGATCCCAGTCATAACAGGAAGTAGAATAGAAGAAGGAAGCAACAGGAGAACATCAGAGCTTCACACAAGACACAACTCCTGCTGACTCTCACATACACCCAGAAAACACTGCAATATCAACCGAGTCCTTCTTATTACACTTTACAGTGTGAATATCAGAGGGCGATTCATTCAGAGATTAAAAAGGTAACGCTACAACAGCGACTGACAAGAGAACTTGACTTCATGCTAAAGTAAAAGTTACTTACAGGTGAGTCTTGTGCCGTACTCGGTTCCCTCATTTATGTGCCGTTTGATTGCGTCTGTGTGTCGGTTTTATTTGCTGTTGAGCTGTAATATGTGCTGTTAAAGTGACATTAAGAGCTGTCATCTTCTCATCTGCAGGATCTGCTCGTGTTGTTGTGATTGTCATCAAGCGTCATGTTGTCAAGCAGCAGAAGCGTGAGACTGAAGGAGAACCCGCTTCTGCCGCCTTGAGGAGCGGAGGAAAACTGCACTTTACTCCCGTCGGGTTATAGTGGCGAGATCACATCTGAGACTTTGGATTAAAGTTCCTGTAAAATTGCAGCAGCAACATGTTTGACAAGCTCTGTGGTGCATATATATATATATGTATAATGATTTGCCTTTGAATGAGAAAGTCTAGTTTTTTGTATTTATGTGTGTGTGTGTGTGTGTGTGTGTGTGTGTGTGTGTGTGTGTGTGTGTGTGTGTGTGTGCGCGCGATGGAACAGAAGGACAGAACAGAGAGGACAGAAGAAATTTGCAGCGGTGTAATTCACACAAATCACCACAGGAGGGCGAAACACTTATGTTTATTAGACTGTTCAGACTCAGTTTGCTACGGTGTGATTCACACAAATCATCCCTTTTCTTTTACTCTCTATATGTAATTCACACAAATCACCACAGGAGGGCACACCACTTGTTTTTTTAGACTCGATTTGCAATGGTGTAATTCACACATATCACCACAGGAGGGCGACACTCTTTCATGTTCATTAGACTTGATTTGCAATGGTGTAATTCACACAAATCACCACAGGAGGGTGACAATAATTTTAGATCTGACTTTTTTGCATGTACATTTATATAGACAGATGATAGGACACAACACACACACTGATACAGTTGATACAAAGAATAACTTAAATGATAATACATTTATTTTAAAGTTTGTTTAGAGAATACATCAGTTTGCAAATTTAAATGTCAAATAGAAATTTGCACATGACTCTTATAGAAATAAAAACATTTTTTTATAAGAATAGATCTGAGGAGTCAATGAATTATTGCTTCTTTAGGTTTGTTGAGTTTGTCCGAAAGAAGACATGCTCACAATAAAAGAAGTGCATGAGTGAGTACGGTCCTGTGGCTTAGTGGTGTGAGCGTTGCGGATACATGTGGGAAACATGGGTTCAAGGCTAACTCTTATGATGCTTTGCTTTAGTTTCCTCGGGTTTGTTGAAAAGAAAAAAAAGACATTCCCCCCCAAAAAAAGGAGTGTGAGGGTTGAAGGTCCAGTGGCTCAGTGGTTGAGTGTCGCTCTCTCGTGTGGAGAATCCTGGTTCAAGTCTCTTGTTGGTAAAACTCTTCTTTCACCGGTTTGGTCCAAATAAAGAAGACATGCTCCTAAAAAAAGAAGTTTGAGTGTGGATGGTCCAGTGGCTCAGTGGGTGAGCTTACACTCCCTGGTCGGGAGGTTCCTGGTTCAAGACCGGGCTGGACCATGAAGCATGGTTGCGTTGACGAACATCCTCCAGAACTGCAGCTGGGGGACGAGAGACGGTCAGGACACGAAGGGGGGAGGAAATAACCTAACTCCTCCCCCTGGGGATTTCTGGGACGATATCCAGCAGCGGTGTTGCTGCAGAGAGAGGGATTTTTTTGAGGAACTTAACCAAAATTTCAATTTTGGAATACATGAAATGTACCTACATTGCTATGCATTTTGAAAAAAATACATTTAACCTCCTGCATACTTTTATATTCAATTCTCATCCTAGACCCTCCTTAAGATCCTCCTCCTCCAGACCCTCATCCTCCTCATCCTCCTCATCCTCCTCATCCTCCTCATCCTCCAACCTGCACTTGCTTCAGTGTCCAGCCCGGTCTTGAACCAGGAACCTCCCGACCAGGGAGTGTAAGCTCACCCACTGAGCCACTGGACCATCCACACTCAAACTTCTTTTTTTGGGAGCATGTCTTCTTTATTTGGACCAAACCGGTGAAAGAAGAGTTTTACCAACAAGAGACTCGAACCAGGATTCTCCACACGAGAGTGCAACACTCACACCATTGAGCCACTGGACCATCCACACTTATTCTTAATTTTTTGGGAGCATGTCTTTTTCTCTCTTGGACAAACCCGTTGAAACTAAAGCATCATAAGAGAGAGGCTCAAACCCTGGTTTCCCACATGGAACCATAACACTCAGACCACTGAGCCACTGGAGCTTGCACACTAACTCTTCTTTTTTTGGGAGCATGTCTTACTTCGACAATCCAGTGAAACTAAAGCATCACAAGAGTGTGATTCGATCCCAGGTTTTCCACATGGAATCACAACACTCAGACCACTGAGCCACTGGACCATACACACTCACACTTGCTTTTTTGTGAGCATGTCTTTCTTGGACAAAGCCAGTGAAACTAAAGCATGATAAGAGTGAGGCTGGAACCCTTGTTTCCCACATGGAATCACAACACTCAGACCACTGAGCCAGAGACATATGCAGCATAGATCTATACACAGCTACATATATGCTGCATATGTCTATGCACTCATTAGTGCATAGACATATGCAGCATAGATGTATACACAGCTACATCTGTTCTGCATATGTCTATGACTTTAAAACTGTCTGCTCATGATTGAATCTGTATCATTTGAGTTACATGCACAAAATGTTTTGTTACACTTATGTGGGAAAATATTCCAAACCATTGGAAAAAAGCAAAAACAAGTTACATCAAATATACAAACAATCACACAAATGGTCATTGACAACTTTATTATCAAACTCAAACTGATATACATAACTTACAAATAACATTTGTTTTGTTTGTTTTTTCAAATGAATTTTGCCACATTTTATGCAAAACATTCCAACACACTAGCCTGTGTGATTTCCAGCCTATCTGTCCAATAACCCATTGTTTTTGAAAAGTACTAACCCCGGCCTTCATGCAATAAGCTGCAAGTGGACAAAATCCTACCTGCAATCTATTGAGTGGGGATTCAGACAGTTTTTTTTTTTTTTTGATGGAAATTTTAAAAAAAGTTCCCGTCTTGATGAAAACCACGTGTCTGCACTCAGCTAGGGTCCCTGAGATATCCTTTTACAAAAGAAATTCACTTTATGTCCAAAGTTACTTACCGAGAAGTTAAATGACACTCGATTCCCGCATGTTATCGGACTGTATGTCGGTTTATTTGCTGAAATATGTCCAGTTGTGTGCCTGTCATCTGCACATGTTGTAGCGTCTGTCATCAACAAGCGTCAATGTTGCCAAGGACCCAAAGGAGTCGCTCTGACAGTGAAGCCCGCTCACACCGCCTAGTGGAGCGGATGAAAACTGCGCTTTGGTTTCTGTCATACTGCTAAATAAATAAACATAAAAGTGTTGCGCCCTTCTGTGGTGATTTGTGTGAATTACACTGTTGCAAATCATATCTAATAAACATAAAAGTGTTGCGCCCTCCTGTGGTGGTTTATGTGAATTACACCTTTCCAAATCGAGTCTAATAAATATAAAAGTGTTGCGCCCTCCTGTGGTGGTTTGTGTTAATTACACCGTTGCAAATCAATCGGGTCTAATAAACATAAAAGTGTTGCGCCCTCCTGTGGTGATTTGTGTGAATTACATAGTTGCAAATCGAGTCTAATAAACATAAAAGTGTTTCGCCCTCCTGTGGTGATTTGTGTGAATTACACCATTGCAAATCGGGTCTAATAACCATAGGCTAAGAGTGTTGCGCCCTCCTGTGATGATTTGTGTGAATTACACAGTTGCAAATCAAATCTAATAAACATAAAAGTGTTTCGCCCTCCTGCGGTGATTTGTGTGAATTACATCGTTGTAAATCCAGTCTAATAAACATAAAAGTGTTGCGCCCTCCTGTGGTGATTTGTGTGAATTACACATTGCAAATCAAGTTTAATAAACATAAAAGTGTTTCGCCCTCCTGTGGTAAATTGTGTAAATTACACCATTGCAAATCGGGTCTAATAAACATAAAATTGTTATGCCCTCCTGTGGTGATTTGTGTGAATTACACCATTGGAAATCCGGTCTAATAAACATAAAAATGTTGCGGCCTCCTGTGTCGATTTGTGTGAATTATTAAAAAAAAAATACAGAAATAAATACACAAACAATCTTTCAGTTGATGAGTCGATATGTTATCAATCAACGATGACCATCTTTTAGCCAGCTTAAACATGTTTTGAAATTATTGTTGTGAAATCCAGGATAGGTGAGTGCATAAACACACACCTTAAGATGAAAGGCAAGGCAGTAACGAAGACAGGTTCAAATCTCACTTTAACTGTTTTATTGGAAACTCTAAGGATAACAGTGAAATATAAGTTACTTCACATGAACCGAGAAGAGATCTGTGGCTCACAGGTAAGAGCGCTGCCTCACGGGTTCAGAGGTTGATGGTTTGAGCCCAGCCGAGTCTCTGCGATAGGAGTATGTGAGAGTGGTGTGCGCCCAAAGGAGGGGGATACCTGTACGGTCTCACCCCGGCGCTTCTGGCACAGTCACCAGCAGTGGTTATGCTTTTTGGACACAGGAAAAAATTTTTTAATAAAAAAGCCACTCCCCGTCCCTTCTCCACCCGTTTAGGTTCCCATCATTTGCTTTTCATTTCCCTTCAAAAAGAAAATGACGGGAACCTACATGTTTAGCACAGTAAAACACACATCATAAACATTTACCAATCCATGAGCAGAAGAACCTGGAGAACCTGCAAATAACTTTTTTTGGAGGGTTGACTTCATTAGCTTTCAAACTGGATTCTCCACTTGAGGGCGACAGTCAAACCTATGACACTTAAAAAAAGTTGCATGTGCCTGAGATTGATCATCTCTCAATAGGATGCTGGACCGAAGCTTCCTCGAAACCCTCAGAGAGTCTCAGGAACAATGAGAGTTGAATTGATTTAAGTGTTTGACAATGTTTAGCAGATTTGTTCCCATTTTCTACCAGGATCTCCAAAATAGATAGTAGTTAAACTTTATAAGTGAGTCTTGAGAAATAACATTTCAAAGCTGAGTCTTAGCATTGGTAGAGAACATTTCAGAATATCAGTTGTGCTGAAAGCAATGTACCAGATGTAAATTTTCCCATTAGTAATTTGCCTAAAAGATGGTTTTTGGTTACAACCAAATGATACAAATTTATCTCAATCTTTAGATTGATGGAAAGCTGGCTTTTATTTTAGACTGTGTGGCTATTAAAACAAAAAAACATGCAGAACATGATTATAAAGAATATACACAACATAAGGCTGACATCTTATGTCATTTTAATGACTTCAATAATTGAGGGATTTTAATTTGTTTTTCAATTTTGGTGACTATATTGATGGGTGCATTTGCCTGTGAGGCAGTCACCTACATTAGTAACATAAAAGTCAACATTTTAAAGCAAGTAACACATACAAAAATAATTTTGTAATTTGTTAAATAACAGTTAAATGCAGTTAAATAATTGGAAACCTGCATTTTTTTTTTTACTTGTGGATCAATCATCATTGTTAATATGGAAGAACTAAAATATTGTACGAGTGAAATGAAACTATTGCAATTTAATTAAAAATATTATCCAGAATCTTATGGAACTTTCTTTTTCTGGGAGACGTTCTGGAACACTTTTCCATCTGGCTGAGTTTTTAAAGTCAGTGAGAAAGGTCCGCTTATTTGTAACTTCTTCCCCATCTGTGAGTGAACAATAGTAACATGAGCAGTCAGTGGATGACAGCAAAAAGTAGTGAAAGATGCAGCTCGTTGTTACTCCACTTCTCTCACCTCCTCCAAGAGTTTACTCATGGTTCCAGGATCATTTGGGTTGAATTCGGAGTCAGTTTTCACCTCAATCCTCAACAGCACTTTCATACTCGAGTGTAAGTCCTGGCCAAGGTCTCCATATGTGATAGTGAACGCTAAAGAGCAGTATAAAAGATGTAAAGTTAGGTTAGAATTTCTTTTTTCTTTATAACGTTTATAAAGAACAATTAACAATTATATTCTTGTTCTAGGGAAATTTATTATTATATAAAATAATATTACTTTAGTTTTCAAACCATTTCTACCGGAATACAATTTAAAAAATCAGACGATAATTTTAATTTACTAATGTACAATTTATTTATAGAATGCAATATAGATTAAACACAAATGCATGCACGGCTTATAATCTACTAATATTTAGAAGATATTTTTACACTTTACACCACACTGAATAAAAGAACAACAACAACAACAACAACAACAAAAAAAATACAAAAAGTGTAGATGCTAATAGTCGGTCTAATGAATTTACTCATTCTCTAAGAGCTTTTCAGATCTTGATTTTAGCGTAGCATAGGCTACATAACATTGCACCTGAGAATATGCACTAATCTACTAACATAATAAATTGCAAAAAAATGTAAATTCTGTCTTATTTACTTGTATGATGCCTTCATAGACATTAGTTGAGTTAGATGCCATATTGCAGATGAATTGAAGGCAGAAAAAGTATGCTATGAGGGATAAGGAATAGAGTTCATACAATGGGCTAAAGGTGTTAGATCACATAATTTTCACAACTCGCATGTTTTAAAACTGTTTCATGGAGTTTTGGTCTACTGAAAGTTTTTTATTTAACAGCAGTACAATTTATTGAACTGTATTCTACTCCTCAAAGCCTTCTTTTCATTCCTATCTAAAGATAAATATGGCGCTATCCTGACTTAGGTCAACTGAAAAAAAAATTCTCAAAAGAATGATTTAAAGCAAATAACTGCATAGAGGCATGGAATGGCATGAGGGTGAGCACACAATGCAAGTGGTGCTCACTGCAGGGTCAAATACTTTTTGACTATAGCCAGCCCACTTCTGTGCAACTAAGAGGTGGAGATTAAGCCAAATAGGTTTAGGGATATGGCTACAGTTTGGGGGTGTGTCTTTAACCTAGCCAATGCTCCACCCATGGGCTCTGCAGTGAGCAACCCCTCAAATAATGACAATTTCAATTTTGAGTGAACTATTCCTGGAAATGGCGGTTTGCAACTCACGACTGCAGATGACTCCAGCGTGGTCTGAAAATTTGCAGTCATTTGTTCCCCATCCCTGAAATGCACATGTGCTCAGTGCTACTTCTTCCCCAGTACAGTTTACATTGTCCATCCATATTTGTCTTGATGTGGCTCCAAAAAAATAAGCGGTTAATTCTTTAATGTCCCCACAGCCCATCTCTCTACACACCACTGCAGCATCTGACAGATCCCAGCCATTATCACACACTGTTCCCCATATTCCGTTATGGAGAACCTCCACTCGTCCAGAACAGGAGTCAATGCCGCCAACCAACCTCATTAGGGCTGATGCAAAAGAAAACAAAACACTTATGACAAGCAATTACAATCATATTGACTTTTGTTAAATTACAAACACTGAAATTAATACAATACAAAATGCAGTTAATTGCAGTGGTTCACTTACACTGACAGATGACTCCAGCATCTTCTGAATGGTAGCAGTTATGCTCTCCCCACTGCTGAAAATCACATTTGCTCAATGCATGATCAGTTTCAGAGCAGTTCACATCATCCATCCATATTTCTCCAAAACCTTCTCCAAAATAAGCATCACTCTTTGCCTCTATCACATTCCCACATCCCATCTCTCTACACACCACTGCAGCATCTGACAGATCCCAGTAATCATCACACACTGTTCCCCATATTCCATTATAGAGAACCTCCACTCGTCCAGAACAGGAGTTGAAGCCACTCACCAACCTAGTTCTTACTGAGGAGACGCATTAAAAAAAAAACCACACACACACACACACACAAAAAAAGAAGTGTGATAATATAGAGCATGATTAGATATACAATTAAAAATATAGTTTTTTTACTCACGCTGACAGATGACTCCAGCATACAAGTCACCAAGGCATCCGCTGTCTATCAAATTGCCCGGTGAAGTCACTGGACATTCTGTCAGAGAGTATTCAATCCCAACACATTTCGCCTCATTTATCCATACTTGTTCTGAGCTCGGCCCAAAATATGCAGACGTCTTCACCTCTTTAGCGTCCCCACAGCCCAATTCTCTACACACCACATTTGCGTCTAACAAATCCCAGCCTTGGTAACACACCAATCCCCATACTCCAAGACGGAGAACCTGCACTCGTCCAGAACAAGAGCTGCTGCCATCAACCAGTCTGACTGAATCAGCCTTGCTTAATGTGGAATTTCCCAGAACTGAGAAAAAGCACAGAGGATCACAAACATGTTGCACAATTTTATAGGGCAACAACTAAAAAGGTATTTATCTGTGTTTGAGCTCTTACCTTGTAGTAAAACAAGCCATTTTGTGCACAGCACTGCTGCTGAAAAGAAACTACGAAAATAATGTTAAAACTAAAAGATATATCAGAGTATTTGCACTGAATAATGTAATAAGTAGTGTCTTATACGTCCTAATGACTCATTTTTTGACAGTCATAAGTGGCCTAATTGAACCGATTTTTTAATCAAAAAGCATGTTAAGTTGACAGACCAGTATTACCATTCTCTAATTCTATTGTCTAAATGAAAATTATTTGTATTACTACTAGACATGTTATAGAGAATCATACCTAAAAATCAATCACACTTTGAGATAGGACAAATAAATAAAGAATAACAAAAAAAATAACATTAATTCCTTTAGCACAGAAATAGAAGCAGCAGAATAAAGTCAGAAAGTTCAAAATATGACTAAGGGTTTAAACCTTTTCAAATGTCCCATGTATGCTTCTGTATTTTTTCTCCTTCTGAAACATAAGTTTGCATGCTGGCAATTTATATAGTATTTTTATTTAGAGGTACAACCTCCAGCCCATACGTCTCCTCCCTTCAGAAGACCCAGACAATTCAACCTTTTTAGTGTATTTTACATAGGCTATATATGTAAGATACAGGATATACTCCACCGGTTAGTGATTTGCACTTGAGGAAGCAGTGACATAAGGATGCAAAAAGGTTAAACAAAATAAACTACGAGGCGTTGATCACATTCATTTACATTTCATGAGTCCCAGCCCATGGTATTAAAAAAAAACCCAATACATTGTGTCACAAAAGTTGGTTGCAATCACTCTGTCTCTCAGATATTATCCCTTTCCACTTGTTCTCTCTCTCTCTCATAATGTTGATTTTTTTAGGGGTCATTTTTTGGAACTGTCTGCATTATTTGGTGTTTGCAGAAATTATGATTCCGTTCAATCGTATGCTCTTGCAAAGAGATAACACTTGCTTGGCACTACACAAAAGGCAGTTCATTGTTTGCATTTTGTTTGGTTGTTTAAAAGTAGTTCCTCCCTAATTTCTCTGCAAGGCCCCATTTAACATGATGCAAACTGTGAAGCTTTTGAATATTTACCTTTCAGATATAATCCATCATTCTTTAGGACTGTCTATCAAGCTCCAAAATAGACAACAAAGCAGCATCATGATAAGTCTTGTGTGCTTTATTACATGTCTTCTGAAGCCATGTCTCAGATAAAAGTCTAGTTTCTGTAATTGTGCACGTTGCACCCTGTTGTTGTTGTTTTTTTTTTATAGGAATAGGTTGCTTTTCCTGCTAAATGCATGTCTGTCTCAGTTCATTACCGATTGCAAATGGTTAACAAAAGAACTAAGGCCATGTTAAGACTGTCGGGGAAAAAATGGGGTTGGATGGGGATGGGGTTTTTAATGTCCGGACAGCAAAAAAAACTGTGCAAATCAGAATTCAAACTGTTTTTTGCATCACTCCGCGACACACAATGATAACATCAAAACCTGTAACGGAAATCCCAAAAATATTCATACAGCGTTTAAGTGGTTTGTCCAAAAGATTTCAGCTTTTTTTCTGTGTGACGGTGACGGATGAGTTCTGCACAACTCGACAGGGCGTTTATTTGGAGAGCAAGGTGATGCACAATTACTTCTGCATCTGTTTTGAAAGCCTTGTCACGTACATGGGTATGTCTATTTCATTTCCAATGCAACCCATGCAGATAGGTTGGTTTGGACACACAAATCTAATTCGATCACTAGCAATTAATAGTTCAGAGAGTCTGCCTGAAAATATCTGAGTTTGAAAAAAATCTGATTTGCCTACAGTCTGAATATATAGCCAAAGTATCCTGAAAATACCTTGGTGTGTAATGTATGACAAATGAGACACCACCTCATCAAGCCTTGATGCTTCTCAACAGTGCTATCATGACATGGGTGGAAAGACTCATTCTTGTTTCAACAACAATGCAACTGGAATAATTACCTAAATGTGGTAACATGATACCATACCTAGAGTACAATGGTAACAGTCACAACATGGACACTCACTAGGAAATTATTTTATTATAAAATTAAAAAGTAAAATTAAATTACCCTGATAACCAAGGCAAGTTATTTAGTTAGTAACTCTACAATGGTCTGAATCTGATTAGTGTTTTACATAAAATAGAAGGGAATTCAATCAAATTGAAAACTAGACTAATTGCATTTGTGCAATTATAAAAGTCTAGACAAGTTCATAAATGCACAATATTGGATATATCAAGATTACCGTATAAATTACATGTAAATATTGGTTAGCAAGTTAAGATATGATGACACAAAGATACGTTCTTAGAATCTAAACACAAATATGTATGGTCATTAGGAAAGCAAAAATTGCAGGGATATTATATGAAACACCGCCATGTATGAAAAACGTACATAAGATAATTATTAATAATATTTATAAAAGGTCAAATATTATATATATATATATATATATATATATATATATATATAGATTGTGGCATTCAAATTTCCTATTAGATTATCCTTGTTTTCTTCTCTGCATACCAGCAATGACCTGAAAAACCATCATCACTGTAAATTTTTATTGTGGAAAATATTAAATTCAAAATGAATCAGTTTTAAAGTTGTGCTAAAGTCTTACCATAATGTCAGGGTGCAATTCATTTGGTCTTTTTGAAGACTTTTCCATCTGCCTGAGTTTTCAAAGTTCCATTTATTCCCAGCTTCTTCATCTATGAGATCCAAACAAAGGTAGATACAAAGAGCCAACAGTACCATGCACAAACAGTAGATGACAGCAAGAAGTAGTGAAGGATGCAGCACTGCTCTCACCTCCTCTGAAAGTTTATTTATGATTCCAGAATCATTTGGGTCGATTCCAAGTTCAGCCTTCACTTTAATCCTTAACAGGACTTTAATATCTGAGTGAATGTGAGAAAAAAAAATCTTGCTCAAATCATTGTTGTGCTCAATGGACCATTTTCACATTTCCAGGGTTCTCAGACACTGAAGGGTTCATAGTTGGTTTAACGTTTGGTGAACGGAAACTACAACAAATATATATTTTTTGCATTCCCACTCCAAAAGAAAAATTAATTATGTCAGTCAGAAGGGAGAAAGATGTCAAATTTGCCTTAGCCGGTGTTGTGTAAGTCACGAAGCAGCGTTAATCAGTTGTCTCTCATTTAATGTTAAGGTAATAAAACAGTATAGTGCTGTAATGTATGTCTACATGTAGCCTAATTTAAATGTTTTAAAGTCAACATGAAATCATGAGCGATAATCTTTTCTTCCCTATTGTGACATACTATATCCGGCTAAAAAAACAAACAAAAAAAAATGTATGGTGACACTCGATTTTGAACTGATTGGATGGTTGGATCATTGTGGTTTGCTATTGGTGGATATCATGTGAGTGACAGGTTGTCCCGCCCTTACACCTGTAAGCACATCATCAGAGAAGAGATATCGCTCCAGGAGGGAGGGGAAATTATTTTGACTCAAAATATGAGGGTATAAGCATTTAAAAAATACAGCAATATTTCATAAAAATGTTAAAATGGTCCATTATATCACTCGCTGACATAAAAAAATTGGCACTCACATCCACAAATGACACCGGCATTTTTCTCGGCACAGCTGGTTGGACTGTTATATGAACAGCTCATCAATGTAGACTCATTCCCAAAACAGTTTATATTATTCATCCATACTGTTCCTGAACCCTTTCCATAATAAGAAGAATTCTTTACTTCTAAAACTGCTCCACAGTCCAGTTCTCTACACACCACTGCAGCATCTAACAGATCCCAGTAATCATCACACACTGTTCCCCATATTCCATTATAGAGAACCTCCACTCGTCCAGAACAGGAGCCAGTGCCGTTGACCAGCCTAACGATATCTAATGCTCACAGAGAGATTATATATATGCAAATCATTTTAGTATTATATTGACAACACTGTACAAGGGATGTAAAGCATGCTGTTAATTTTTTTAATATTAGCAACAAGGCTGCAGTTTGAACTCACCCTGACAGATGACTCCTGCATCTTTCTCATGTCCACAGCTGCCTTTTCCCCATCCACTTGATTTACAATCTCGCAGTCTTGAATCAGTGTTAGAACATTGTAAATCACTTAGCCACACAGGTCCTGATCCTTGTCCAAAATAAGTAGCATTTTTTGCCTCTATCACATCCCCACAGCCCATCTCTCTACACACCACTGCAGCATCTGACAGACCCCAGCCATCATCACACACTGTTCCCCATATTCCATTATAGAGAACCTCCACTCGTCCAGAACAGGAGTTTCTTCCATTAATGAGCCTGATATGAGCTAAACGTCACATAAATGTAAGCAAAAGAAACGTGAATTAATTAAATACATATTTAGTTTATAATTTGTTTTCTCCCTTTACAATGACTAATAATTGACTGTACTTAATTTTCAGTTCAGTTTCAATTTCAGTTTTTTTACATAAATAACAATGAGTGTAAAAAGTCAGAAAAGCAGTGGATTTTACTTACAGTTACAGATGACTCCTGCGTCCTTAGAATGGTCATACATTCCATAATTACGCGATTCACAGGCTCTTAGTGTAGCCTCATTTCCAACACAGTTTACATTGCCCATAAATATTTGTCCTGCGCCTTGTCCAAAATAAGCAGCACTTTTTGCCTCTACGGCATCCCCACATCCCACCTCTCTACACACCACTGCAGCATCTGACAGATCCCAGCCATCATCACACACTGTTCCCCACTGACCGTTCTTGAAAACCTCCACTCGTCCAGAACAGGAGGTTCTGCCATTAGCCAGTCTAATGTTAGCTAATGCCCACAAAAACAAGAGTTATAAGTGGATCAAATGTGACTCAAAGTTTACATGCTTAGATGAAGACAATGTAGGTTTTGTACTCACGCTGACATGCGACTCCAGCATCCTTCTCATGTCCACAAGTGTTTTGCCCCCATCCCTGTGAATTACAGTTTCTCAGTGTAGAGCCAGTGGCGCATTGTAACCCACTTAGCCATACTGGTCCTGATCCCTGTCCAAAATAAGCAGCACTCTTTGCGTCTCTAACATCTCCACAGCCCATTTCTTTACACACCACTGCAGCATCTGACAGATCCCAGCCATCGTCACACACTGTTCCCCATCGGCCATCAAAGAAAACCTCCACTCTCCCAGAACAAGTGTTAGTGCCATTCACCAGCTTAATGAGAGCTAAAGGCCAGACAAGCAAACATATTTTGATAGTTTACCCAATAGATTAAGACATGATGTTTTTTTTACTCACTTTACATTGAGAATATTTTCTCTTCAATTCATAATCTCATGGCAATGGAGGGAACATACACAAAGCTGTTGATTTCAATGAAATTTACTTACCTTGACAGATGACTCCAGCATCCTTTGAATGCGAAGTGTACTCTTGTATTTTTTTGAACTCACAGACACCGAGTGTGGCCTCATTTCCAATGCAGTTGACATCATCCAACCATACTGGTCCCCAACCTTGTCCGAAATAGGCAGCACTTTTTGCCTCTACAGCATCCCCACATCCCATCTCTCTACACACCACTGCAGCATCTGACAGATCCCAGCCATTATCCGACACTGTTCCCCACAAAATGTTTCCCCAATAATAGTAGAAAATATCCACTCTTCCAGAACAAGCGTTGACTCCATTTGAAAGCTTAATTTTGCCTGAATAATGTCATGAGAGCTGTTATCTGATGCACTTTCTCAGGCTCATGCACAGATACTGAAAGTCATGTTGTTAAATAAAATATTATGGATTATTTACAATCAAATTTCCATAATGCAAATGGACCAAACACTATCCACTGGGGTTATGTTGGTAGTTAAAATGTATGACTGACAGCAAAACTATTAATTTAACCATAAATTAAAGCACATACATAAAAGATTTTGTACTCACGGTGACAAGCAACTCCAGCATCCTTCTCATGTCCACATGAGTTTTGTCCCCATTCCTGTAAACTGCAGTGTCTCAGTGTCGATTCAGTGTCAGAACACAGCACATCACTTAGCCATACTGGCCCTAGTCCCTGTCCAAAATAACCACCGCTCCTTTGCTCGAAAACTTCGCCACAGCCCATTTCTTTACACACCACTGCAGCATCTGACAGATCCCAGCCATCATTACACACCGTTCCCCACTGACCGTCATGGAGAACCTCCACTCGCCCAGAACAGGAGTCACTACCATTCACCAATCTGACGAGGGCTAATTTCCACAAAGAGTAGTCAGAATATATTGATGCATTTAAATGCACACAACATAAATGTTAGAAACAGCGATTAGTATTTTAAATAGTTTCACAGTACAAATATCTAAAAATTCTTAAATGAAGACTCAATTACTTAAGGTATTGCTGAGTTTACAATTGAAACAAGAATTTTAAAAAATGTATTCAAAGGGAGAACAGTTTTTATTTTCCTAACCCCATTCATTGGCAGGTTTTAACCATGATTTTTATTTTTATTTTTTCCAGAAAACAAGACATTATATCTTGTGCCATTTTGATTTTTAATAAATGTATTTTGATGTAAGAATGTTTAGATATTTTACAAAGAAACTAGAGTTAGTGAACTTACAATGACAGATGACTCCAGCATCCTTTGAATGGTCACAATAAAACTCTCTCTCTTTCTTAAATCCACAAATGCTCAGCGTCGACTCATTTCCAAAACAAGTCACACCACTAATAGATACTTGTTCCCAACCACGTCCAAAATAAGCAGCACTCTTTGCCTCTACGGCATCCCCACAGCCCATCTCTCTACACACCACTGCAGCATCTGACAGATCCCAGCCATCATCACACACGGTTCCCCACTGACCGTTATAGAAAACCTCCACTCGTCCAGAACAGGAGTTGTTGCCATCTACCAGTCTGATTGATTCAGAGGTACTTGAAATGGTTTGGCCTAGAACTTCATGCAACAGAAAAAAGTACAAAATGTTAAAATACTAACCCTGTCCCTAAAAAAGTTGTGACCGTGCTTGTTAGTGTTAGTGTTCCTACTTACTCAGAAATGGAATGAGCCACACGGAGCCTGACATTGTGGTTGAACAGTCCTCAACTTCAACAAATGAATTCTAAAAATACAAATAAAATAAATAAATAAATGAACACAAAATAACATGAATCAGTTTGATATTCACACACACTCTGCAATCATCACACCTGCTTTTTGTTGTTCTGTTTCTAAACTGGCAAGTTTTAAAAAAAACAATGCATGACTAGTTAATGTCACTCCCAGGTTGCCTCCTACTCTGTGTTAGGAAGTAGAATTGTGATTGAGGTATAAAGTGGCTAAATCGGTTTGTCTCTGGTTCGTCCCCCTGACTGACTTCAACACACCTTTTTACTTTCTTAAGTCCACGTAGGTGCAATCAAATTTGTCTCACATGAGGATGACATCAAAAATGTAAGTTATTAATCTTTGAAACACAAATGAGGATATATTTAATCAAATTTGAGATTTCTGTCCCTCCATTGATAGTCCACAGAACTACCATATTGAAGCTTCAAAAGGTTCATACAGAGATCGTAAAATGATTCCAGCAGGTTAGACCAAATGTTCTGAAGAGACACAATTACATGAAGCCCCTGAATGGGCATGAAAGAAAAAACGCAGTTTCTCGGATTTGCGAGAGATGAAAATCATTGACATTCTTTTTCCCACCACCCATGTCCCTTTAGGGACATTAAATCATGAACAGATTTAATTGGCTTTGGTGTAACTGGCCTGGCTGAAATGAAGTGAAGCCTGTGTTTCATGCATTGTGCTGCTTTGTGTAATATTCAAATTACATCTTGAATTTATCCGTTGATTTGCTTTACTAAGTAAGTAACTTTGCATCCAGTCTTTAATTTGACCACTAAACCCTCATGATCCAAGCTCAAATTATAGGCCCAAAATGTCATTTATGTAGAAGTAGCTTTTTTTCATCACGTTTGTTGTAAATATATGTATAGTTCCATATGAATGGATTCTTTTTTTTATATAAACTTTGTATTTGATTTGAATATTATTGAGGCGTACCCATTGTGAAATCCACACTAATTGGCTGCTTTGAATATTATTCAAACAACATTTAAGGGTTTAAGAATGATTTGCTTTGCTGAATAAATAATACAAAGTACCTTGAATCTGACCATGTCTGGTCATATCTTGTCTGCCAATTAAGGCTACTTTATTTTTTAGCTTTTGTTATATCAGAACTATACACACAGAACTCGGTTTAAAAAAAACATAAATTCACTACTTATGCTATTAGCACTTAACAAAAACTGTGGGGTTTTGAGCTGTAAGTGGATGCAGAGTTCTGCATATCAGTAAATCATCTAAACTATAAAACATTTTAAATCTTTGGGTGAACACTTTAAGAAAAGCTAAGGATTAGATCCTTAGAAAGCTAAGGATTAGATCCTCCTTTAGATTTCTATTTAACGGAAAGGTGTAATATTTCTATTTAACGGAAATATTTCTATTTAACGGAAATGTCCTTCCTTACCCTTACCCATATAGACCTTACCCAAATATAGACCATGTGCATGGTCTTCAATAAATCAGCCACATGTTCCACATCCTCTGAGGTTTGTTGTTTGTTTAAGTTGCTTACATTTTGCGACTAGCTCGTTTGATCGGCCGGTCAGTGATTAATTCATCGGGAACTCTCACCCACTTATCACACATGCTGGACCATGTCTGGGAACATTTCCGAAGGACGCTCTAGCTTTTTATTTGCATTTCATTTGACACCGTATCCATATTGAAGCAACAGATTTTTTAATCGTGGGGGGCCTGTCATCAACAATTTGTCCGCGTTCAGCTCACCCTGTCTTACTTTAGTTAATATAATATCATATCATAAATTGTGTATAATTGATATGAATTGAAATAAGACAGAGTTTGCTAACCACAATTGGCTATATAGGAGAATTCTTTATGGCAGTAGGCCAGGTAAGTCCATTCACTCAATGGTTGCATCTGTTCCTACGTAGTGGGGTAATGAGGGGAAGACAATTTTTATAAATACTATGAATTTGAACATACTATATATAGCATGGGAAATATTCTGACTGTGGGTATGAAAGGGACCTCAGGAGGCAACAGCCTAAACGAGGACCTCGGGGAGCGGCGACTGTGACCGGTATCTCAGAGGCCAAGTCAGGAACCTCAGGGACACCAGCAGTGACAAGAACCTCAATGCAATATTAAAGTGCCTTACTGCAGTATAACAATTCTAAAGCTACTTACCTCTACCCTGGCATGAACAGTATAAAATAGTTTCGATTATTTCCTTTGTTTTCCTTGACATTTAACCCTTACAATATTCTGCCTATTTCTTAGACTTCTTAAAAAGCTATTCAAGCCACTAAAAGTGGCCTTGTACTGAGAAAACTATAGGTAAGTGCTTTCCAAAAGTCCTGCAATCTTAATCTTCCAAACATTGATTGTCAGACACTTTTTTTGACAGCGCTGCGCAGTATAAAAGAATTATGATATCGGAAACTGTGAGCTTCTGGCTCTCAAACTGGCTCTCGTAGAGTGGCGGTACTGGTTGGAGGGTCCTCAACACACCTTTCAAGTAATTACAGATCATCACAAGCCTTGACAAGCACAGTGGGCCCTTTTCTTCACCTGTTTCCAGTTCAGTTATTGTCCAGGACAGAAGAATGAAAAGGCTGATTCACTCTCACGATTCTACTCACCAGAACTCTTCTCACCGCTACAGCCTGAACCCATTCTCCCTACAGCCATCATTGGCATTGGCATCAGCAGTCTCATCCAATTGGCATTAGACAACCAGATTCTTGTCGCCACTTAACAAGATCCTTCTCCACCACCAGGTCTTTGACTTATTATTTCTTCCATCTTTATTTTTCCCTTTATTATTGGCGGGAAACCCTCATGGAATCTTCCTCACATCCCCTTCGTCTCCGGGATCTGAGCACCCAGCTATCCAGCATACCCGTACTGTCAAGGACTTGGAAATCAGTCATTAGAATACTGATCAGCCTCACTGGTCAATCACTAGCACAAACTGGTTAAATATCCTCATCCGCTCTCGTTCTGCACCTAACTGACTCCAGTCTTGTGTCTGCTGTCCCTCAGCATAGACTCCGTATACTGCCTGCATTGTCTTCATTCGTAAACCTGCAAAAAGGAGAAAGGTATTCAGTTAAGTGTGACTGTCAGTTGGGTTGGTTGAAGAGTGACTCACCTGATTGTTTTCCTGTTCTGTTTCAACAATCTGTGAATACATCATCCTTTACTGCCAAATCCCTTGCGAGCTGCCTGTGACAAGATGGCCTCCAGGTGCAGACGTCGACCTCCTGACTATGCGCGGACGAGACATCTAGCCTTTATTATGGATATCTATGGTCTTGCCCTGCCAAGCACACGTAACGGCGAAGAAGATATACGCCAAGTAACGTCCATAGACAGTAAAAGAAATGGACACAACGACCCCATTGATTTTAACTGAGAAAATTGAAGCCTGTTAAGAGCTGATCGCCAGGCGTACTGCGCAAGCTCAAACTGAGCCTGTCACGTGAGCGCTGTATGTCTTCTAGTAGCTGTGCCAAGTGAAATCTGAATAATTGCTATTCCAGTCGAGCCGAACTGGTGTCCGTAGTAGCAGTGCGCGGTTGACTCAGAGCCCCAAATCACCCGAGACCCGCTCAAAAATTATGCCCTGTGCGGGTCACAAAAAACATCGTCTGCGTTCAGTCCTGGATGTAAAGCAAGAGACGGTTCAGATAGCGTGATTGCGGCTCGACACGAGAAAAACATGTGAGCCCGATTCTAGTCTCCAGGCAGTGTTTTTGATGCAACATTGTTGAACCTTAGCCTTTGCAGTGGGATGAGAATGTGTGCCATTCTGATACTAATGAAAGTTTGTCTTATTGCACTTGCAGGCTCAACACCACATGTACACACACATAGCTTAAAAACCACAACAAAATCCATCCTATGTTCATCTATCTCAAATATTTTTCCTATTACCGTCTGCAGTATCTCTACTGTAGCTTAATACATTTTACAATTAGTCGTCTGAAGGATCTAATAGTTGTTCGCAGGTTGAGGTGGCTTTCAATCCACAATGTGACAGGTCATTAAAGAGAGAGTGCCTGACCCAGATTCCAATGATTTATCACTTGCTTGTAATTGCAGCAGCCAGGGGTGTGATAAAGAAATACAGACCCTCATAAATAAGGGTTTGAAATTGCAGATTGTGGTTCGGTCAGAAATGTACCACAGATGAAGCTGTGCAGTGTGCATGTTTCAGAAGTGGAACAAGTCAGCAAAGTAAATGTCCATGACAGACACATTCAAGGTCAGCTGAGTTGAAATATGTTATTTTTATTTTCTCATATTATTTTCATTTATTTTTAAATTGGTGCCTCTTAAACTTACATTCAATCTGGCTCCATTATACGTAATGCACATTTTTTAGGATCCTATCAGTTCCAATATATAAAAAACAAACACATTCTGCCATGCATATTTTAATTTCAGAACATTAAATGAAACGGGTTGCAAGCAACAATTCACAAATATGAATTATATATTGTTATTATACATTCATTTTTTAGAAAGAAGTCATATTTGTGTTTAGTTTTGTCATTTAAGTGACAATATTTATAGAATCAATGCAAAATTACAAGTATCTGCCGGTGAAGCATTCAATAGGAGAAGAGTTTAGAAACCTTAATGAATGAAACCCCATGGAGTTTACAAGTGTAACATTTCTAATGAGTTTAAACAATTTACAGAAAACATATTAAACAAAGTATATAGACCATTTCTAAATTTGTAATACATAATATTTTAATCAGTAATCGAATAAACCTGAATGTCTACAAACATCAAAGATATACAATTCAACAATCTCATATCATAAAACTCTTGACTTTGTTTTACTTTGCATTACCACTAAACAAGATCGCAAACATTTAGAGTCATGCAATCAAATAATGCAAATATTCAAATGCTGCTCTACCTAAACATTTACAGTATTTTTGGATTTTTTTTTTTTTTTTTCCATAAAACATTGACTGGTTTCTTCCTTATAAACTGATCTAAACTCAAGACACTACAGCAAGCTCAGGCAAAGGAAATTCACAATGCTTTTTATTTCAACGGGCTTGTCTTTGCGGTCTGGCCAAAAGATGATTGGCAAGCAAACATGCAAGGGCTATACCTGCCACCTGTATGAAAGCAAGGCCCAGGACTGTTGCTGCAATGTGAAAGACGTTGTCATTTACCAAGCTGAAGACTTTGCGGAAACAACCGTGAGTATGAATCCCTGCTAGCTCGATGTTCCTGCCTCCATTCTCTGGCAAAGGTCTGTTACGGCAGCCTTTGCGTTTTATGCAGCAACTGTCTGGTAAAGACACAGCGGAGGAATCATTCCCCAAACTTCCTGTTAAGAACACAGCATCTTGGATAGCCCAATCGGACATTAGCCAATCACGCCAACCCTCAGCGCCACAGCACTCCAGCGCCCTCTGAAGGCTGTCAAGCGCGTCTGCGCGGCCCTCGTCTTCTCCATAGTCCAATACAGCTTTCTGAAGTCCGCTACGGAAACCTTCAGCGATGTCCTCCCTGTAGAAGAGCCCTGAGAGACCTGCCGCAAGTCCACCTATGAGTGTGACCAACTGGAAGAAGCCATAGACCCGCAGAAGGTAAGGAAGGTTGGCAGCCACTCCTAAGCATCCTAAAAAACCCCAGGCGGTCACCGAAGCACCTGTGCCTAACAAGATGATGGGCGCGTTAGGGTAGCGGTTCGCCGATAGTAGCATGTAGTCGGATAACGAAGCCTGCGCCCATATGCCCAGGGTGAAGATCGCAAGGCCTGCTGCCCAAAAAAGGAAGCTGAAAATCAGGAGCGCAAGGCGCAGCAAGGGCATGACTCCCACCACCCGGCAGCACGGTGGGGCAGCTCCAACTGCAGGCACAGGGGGCGCCAGCGAGGCCTCTGAGCACAGCGATAACGAAAGACGCTGCTGCTGGTCAGCGTAATCTTGGGAGGGTGAGAGCAGATAGCCAGGGAGTGCTGAAGGCCGACGGGAAACAGAGGATGGAGCCAGTCGTAGTGGAGAAGGTCTTTGAGTAGCGTGCAACTCTCGCTCCCACTCCTTTGTACGGCAGGGACTTGCCCGAGCTGGCAGCGAGTCGTAAGGCGGTGCAGGGCTCATGGCGCCGTCTTTATCTACCACCATTTCACTCTCTCTCATTTACTCCTCCCTTTTTTTCTCCTCACTTGAATAGATCCTTCCTCATTGCTCTCTCCTATGCTTTATGGCTGGTCATCAACCCATCAGCGCCTATTCACCCCCTCATTTCACCATAAATCGTCTTTAGATGAACGCGTGGCACACTTATCTTCGTCTGCAGCTTTTCCGTCCCCTCTCTGCAGTATTTCGATGTTTATTTGCGACATTTCTTACATTCTCTTGCTGCTGCAGTGGCCGTCTGCCTGTACTGCGTCTCTGACAATATGTGGGGGGAGGGAGGTTTGGTGATTATATGGCTATGATGCTGTTAACCCACGCCACCCTGATGCAGGAGCCCCCGCTCAGGATCATAAATGTCTATTCTGATCGATGTGCGGCCTTAACAGGCCTTTAATAATCCAATGTCTTTACAACACTGATATTGATTAGCTTTTAGATTAAACCTTATAGATATTCAGCACTACTCATTCATGCTATAGTAAGTGTGTTTGTGTATATTCAAGGACACATTTTATTTATTGTTTGTCACATTCTCTGGGATAAAAAAAAAATAAAAACTTTTTTAACAGCATTGAAAGAGTTCCCTAGTATGCTGACTTGTAGGCTACTTTTCCCTGCTCGCAAAAAGAATTCATAATACATAATTCATTTTACGTTTATAATAAATTTACATTATAGCATGATAATTATACATGTAATACATAAAATGTAATACAGTTTAATTTAATTACAATTAATACCATTTATTTTATTTTAAGTATATAATGATTGATAGGCATTATTTATGTATTTGTCTAAATAACATATTTGAAGCATTTAAGCAAAAGCATAAGAAGGAAGATTTGCATACCTTTACTTTTTCTACTGATGTGGTCCATGTACTCCAGTTCATTCAAACCATGTAAAACTGCAAAATACAAAATGAACAGGCCTCACTACTCACTCAGGTATGAAACATCCTCAAGCAACACAAAATTCTCACTCGACAGCTTACAGCAAAATTACATGATCCGTTCCATAATAATAATAAAAAAATAATTCTAAAAAATTAAGAACAATTTTGTAAGATATTTCATTTAGACAAACAACTTACCTTACTCAATTAACAGTTCAATAATATATATGGAAACAGAAAGATTTTAAAATGAATCAACAGTTGATATTTTTGTTTATCCTTCACACTTGGTCACACACCGGCCTGACTTTGACCTTTTGCATGCATTGCACACATAAAGATTCACACTGAGGAAACACTCAGTATCCCCATTAATGGTGATGGTAATTCATATTTATAAATAGGCTATATTAATAGAGCAGTATCTCGCTCAACAGACGTTTGAAAAAGCTTAAGAAACGTGACTTCCCTTTTCTAGTGCACCATCCTTCTTCGCCATTAACATCATTCCACAGGAGGAATTTATGTTTATTCCTCAAATTAATGTGTTTAATAGAGGTGCTTCTCAGAAAAGACATCTGTCAGTAAAAGGCAAAGACTCTGAAAAGGAACAGAACATGTGAGAGAAGAGATGCAATATTGTGGTTGATTGGATGTTTTCATTATAACTGTACTGTATCTTACAACTCCTTTGAAATCAAGTTATTGATTTAAGTTATCAAGTTATTTTATCAGTAAATATGAAATATGCACCCAATGTCCAATTGTCTTACATTTTTTGTTCATTTGCTTAGCCTGTTACACTATTTGATGGTACTCAACTTACACTGGAGTTCATTCCATGTTGGACAAAGCTGGGCTTTATGGTAACATCTATTTTGCCTTGAATAATTTAATCACTTGCAAAGATATAAATGGACAACTTTTTTAAACAGGTGGCAACGTAGGACACTGTATCCGCCAGACCTGATGCGGTGTCGTGCATGTCCAAGCCTTTGAGGTCCAAACGAAAAAAACACGAGGAATAAAGTCTGACTTCCGGCTACTTCCGGTATCCCGCTCGCGCGTTGTTGTTCGTTGCTTCGGTCAACTTCACGACAATCATTCGCCGTTGGGTTTAACAGCTATTATGGTTTGAGTCAGTGACATAAAGCGTTGAGAGTTTGATTAAAATACAAATATAGATTTATTCTAACCTTAAATAATGGAGATCCTTAACGTAGAGAGTCGCGAGGCGGGTGAGTTTTTTTTTAGCTTGTGAGCTAAATGCTAAGAGAGTGAAGCTAGCACAACCAATCATATTAAAGTTACTCACTCACTCACTCACACACACCACAACTAAAAACACACTTGTTTATATTTTTAAAGAAGGGCCTGGTGAATGAAAGTCCTTATTTTTTTTTTCATTTGCAATTATTGAAACTCTGTTATTGTTGAGAAGTTGTCATAAATAGTGTTAATTCTGAATAATGACAGTTAAAATACATTTTCTGATTATAGTTCTATTTATATTATTAATTACAAGTTGAATGTAGTCATTAAAATAAAATTGAAGTTGTTTTAGTTAAGTTTAATTAGTAAATTTAATGTTTTCATTGTGCATGTAAAGTTTAAAGTTTACTTTTTCCTAAGAACAATATTTCTTTGAAACATACAACTTCTACATTCGAATGTCAATTTAGTGCAACACAACTTTTAAGATTTAAGAAATTTTAAGATCTCTTTATATTATCTACTGATAATATAACTCACCTTACATTTAAATGCACCATATTTATTCTCCTCTTTTTTCCCTCAAGCTCTCCCTCTCTCTGCCCTACGTCTGGTTGTGCCACCTCTTCGGCTGATGTCAGCGTTTCTATGGCAGGTTATTCAGCGTCGTAATGTGACACAGTACGGGAAGCTGGAGCAATTTGTAATGCTGGTGACAGAGACCGTTCCAGACATCATGAGTCGAAGTCTGGTTAATAAACTTATCTTTCACCTGCGTAAAAAGGTAAATCTTTTTTGAGCAAAATCTCTCTCTCTCTCTCTCTCTATATATATATATATACACACACACACACACACGTAACACAGATTTTTTTTTTTTTTAGGTGATCTTGGAGCTTTGCTTGAAAGATAAAATGCCAGATCTGTGGGTCATTCAGGCACATCTTGATTCTCTTAGAAATCTCACACATAAAGTAAGAGGGGTTGTTATTTGTAATTGCACTAACCATACACAGAAATTCTATTTCAACAAGTTGTTGCAAAAAAAGTGTCTTTGTCTTTGATGCAGTGGAAAGATGTGGAAAGTCAAATCATCAATAACAAATTCATTAGAATGATCCACGGCATTTTAGAGGACACCGAAAAGAAAGAGAATTTCATCCAGGTTAGTCTTTTGCTGTATTTTTAATATCTTTCCTCTTCATCTTTCTGTGAAATAAAGCATGCATGAAAATAGTTTTTCCATGTTTCACCTCTGTTTCTCTGTCTTCAGCATGTCTTTCCTGTAGAATACGGTTCAGGATATGATGCCGTATTACAGAGCCTTGCATGGGAATTCCTATCACGAGTGGAAGATCTACTGCCAGTACCCAACCTTAAAGAGGTCTGTCCTCATACAAAGATTGCGTAATGCATTGTGCATAGAATGTAGATTTTTTTGGTCCAATTACAACTTAAGTAGAGCAGGTAAAACATTCTGTTCATTCTCAGCAGTGCTTAGTTTTCTTTTGAAGTTCAAGGTAACGCTGATCTGAAATCTGATGACTTTCTCAGACAGCCTCACGGCTTTGTGGTGGCCTCTCGATGATGGAGGAGATTGTGCAGCCACTCTCAGATCCAGTGGAGATTAAAGATGTGCTCCAGCACTTCAAAACCAGAAGATTGCATGCAAAAAACAATGAGCAATCTCCGGGAGTTATCACTGAAAGTAAGCTTTGCTGTTGCTACTGTACCACATTTGTTGGCATGTAGAGAATAATTGAATTAAACACTGAGATATTTAATTTATACAAACTTTGTTTTTGTGAGATGTAAATCACCTTTTACAAGGAGTTTTTTCTTTTCTTTTGGTCTGTACAGTGTCCATCCCTTCTACAGCTGAAGTAGTTTGTTTGCCTCATCCAATCGTACAAGAAACAGTCTCGTCTGCCCTTACCATTGAAGGCGAGGAACCCCCCACTTCCATTGCTCAAGAGACAATTATCATTGAATCAGAAGGCACAGAGAACCAATCAGAATCTGATCACGCGGCCATTGCCATAATGAGCCCATCTCAGAGTTACACAGAAGAAGCTGAGCCTTTAGTTGAAAGTGAGGAATTCACAGCGATAGCTGACACTGAAGAAGCAGAGGATGGTTTCCAACAAGAAGAGGCACTTTGTGAAGAGAAAGACTCAGGCATCTGTGAAGTCCAGCAGATCTACCTCACCGCCGATGGCTCTGCTGTGGTGGTGTCGGAGTTTGAGAACGAGGGAGAGGAGACGACTCAACTGCAGTTCCTAGAGCAATCCGAGATGGTGGAAACGTCTGGCGTGAGGCAAGTCAGCTTGGAGCAGTGGATCTCAGAGTTAACTGGAAAGGGCGTCTCACTACCAGTTTTGCCTCCAACTCCTGTTGAGATTGTGAGGGAGGAGACGATCTACGTTCCTGTCATTGAAAGACCACCATCTGTAAAGTCCATCATTCACAGAAAGAGCAGTCCACCTCGAGCCGCTCTTTCCAAAAAGGCAGCGGCCGCTTCTTCTGAGTCCAATCCAACGCAGGAAGAGAAAAGACACACGTGTCCCGAGTGTCACAAAGAGTTCCGTTTTGAGTGCTTGCTGAGGAATCACATGCGCACACACACTGGCGAGCGGCCGTTCCAGTGTTCAGACTGTGGCAAAAGTTTCAGGTGCCTCAGCTTCCTGACGAATCACATCAAAACACACTCACTCGCCAGACCTTTCAAATGCTTGCAGTGCGTCAAGACCTTCCGCAAAAAGGCGGACCTCATCAAGCACATCCGTGTACACACTGGCGAAAAACCATACAAGTGTACCATCTGTGGGAAGAGCTTCTCCCAGGGCTCATACTTGAAGATTCACCGTGAATGCCACACCTCAGAGAACCTGCACCAGTGTCCTCACTGCGAAAAGAGCTTCCCGACTGCATTTAAGCTGTCCATCCACGTCCGTTACCATTCCATGGAGCGCTCGTACCAGTGTAACCAGTGCGGGAAGAGTTTCATCTATGCCAGCCTCCTCCGAAGACACAAAGGTTATCATGCAGGAGAGCGCCAGTACTTGTGTTCAATCTGCGGCAAGTCCTTCGTCTACATGTTCGACTTGAAGAAGCACCAGCGCAACCACGAAAGACCCCGGCTCAAGATCCCGTGCACCCTTTGTCACAAGACGTTTGCGGGACCTGAGATGCTTAGGTGCCACCTGCGCATACACACCGGGGAACGTCCGTTCCGCTGCAAGATTTGTGGAAAAGCCTTCTCTCAGATCGGGAACATGAAGAGACATGAACGCGTGCACACGGGCGAGCGGCCGTTCACCTGTGAAAGATGTGGAAAGACTTACAAGCACTCGTCTCACCTGAAGAACCACATGCTCAGCCACACAGGTGAGCGGCCGTGGCAGTGCTCCCATTGTGGGAGGAGCTTTAAGTTTGCTGGGCCTCTGAAGAAGCATGAGAGAATTCACTTGAGCGAGCGAAGCAATCGCAGAAGAAACTACGACCAAACCCGTGGTCGTGTAAAACTACAACCCAAAAGCCCTTGACTGAACATGAGAATCTGCAGATTTAAAATGACTAGATAATTTCATATCAGATGATAATTACTTTAAAAAGGTAACGTTTTGTTTTTCAAACCATGCTTGTTTATGCAACCCATATTTGAAACTGCACATGGAGATACTTTATAAATTCGTACTTTACGTAGTTGGATAAATTTAAGTTAACAATTGAGTTCTTCAATCAAGAAGGCTTGTTGTCATAGCCATTGTGATGTCTTAATCATGCTGGTCAAGTCATTTCAACAAACAAACAAATAAATAATCTGTTTATTGCACAGTAAAACGCCTAAGAACAGAATCAATTTGGGATTTAAAACTCACAACAACAAAAAACTACAATTCCAAATGGTTGTCCACCTTGGACAATTCAGAAGCATATTGGATAAACTCACTCCAGAATATTGTCTGGAAGAGCTGTAACAATAACACTGTCCACTCTTTCACAATCGCTGAGCAATGCAATGCGTATTTGTTCACAAACTTACTTTACTGACTCGGATCTTAAAGGTTAGTTCAACAAAAAAAAGCTAACCTGTCGTTCATCTTCAAAAGACAAATGAAGATATTTTTATTAAACCAGATATGTCTGTCCCTCCATTGACATTCCATTTAGCTACAACTTTAACGCTTCAAAAAGTTCATAAAGAGATCGTAAAACTAATCCATATGAATCCAGAGTATTCACTGAACATATTTAATTTAGGCTTTTATTTACTTACTGGTGAACTTTTTGACCGTCAAAGTGGTAGTTGTGTAGCTGTCAATGGAAGGACAGAAATCTCTCAGATGGGAATAAAATATCTTCATTATTGTTTTGATGATGAATGAAAATCTGACAGGTTTGGAACGACATGAGGGTGAGTAAATTATGACTAAATTTTAATTTAACCCTTTAATTTGGCTAATGCCAATACACATTGGGTACACACTTATATGGAGATTAAATTTAGGCAATGACCTTTGGCATCATCCTGTGTAACACTAACTTACATTTGTTATATATATATATATATATATATATATATATATATATATATATATATATATATATATATTCAAATTTGTTAAATCTCGCAAATGTAATTTAAAAGCAGATGCTTTTGTACAAAATGGAAATTCTTTTCAGTGTTTTTTTTTCATGTAGAACAAATTTGTTTCTTTTTCTGTTACAAATATACAATACAAATCCATTTTCTGGAAGTTTCTTTTTTTGGAAAGATTATGCATTCAGATGAGAAATTAGTCTGCACCAGGAAGACTTCCATCCAGTTATTCCATTATGTTCTAATACTTAATACTTCAGACAAGGGCTATTTGTTACAAATTTAGACTTGGTTTTTCTAATTCTTGTTGCTACTTTCTGTTAATTATTCAGTAATAGAACTGTGGCTTCAGGATGCAGGTTGCATCTTGCTATGCAAAACCAAAACTGCCATCCCATCCCCACACTATTGAAGCTGCCAAGCAGCTGAGACTAATTACATTTCAGTGTTAGATTTTACCCTGTGAAAACATGACAATAGCACCATTAGGCAAATGTCTTTCAGATGTACATATATATGAATGCAGAGTACAGAGAGAACCTGAACATCTAAGGTCCTGCATTTATGTTGCTTGGATTTCAGACAATTAAAGGTTTGTGTTTGTCCTTAATCCATCCTCCACAGTCCACATAAAAGAAAATACCTCTATCAGATCTGATTTATATTCATAAGCTTAGATATACAAGAGAATTTGAGTGTCTCTCCCTCCAGAGGTAATTCAGGGGCGCAAGTGTAACGTAGTCAGACAGAGAAAGTGCAGTAACAAAATATGGTTGATCAACAAGTAAAATGTGTTCTCAAACATACACTACCGTTCAAAGTTTTTAAATAAGTCTGAAATGAGGATGCATTTTCTTTCATGACAAATATTCTAAAAACTAATATTGTGAAATGAGAATTTCCTACATTAAAAGGTAAAATAACTGTTTTCTATTATTTGAAAATATTTTTCAATGTAGGATAATTCATTCCTGTGATGCAAACTTTCCGTCACATGATCCTCTAGAAATCATTCTGATATGCTGATTATCAAAAATGTTGAAAAGAGTTGTGCTGCTATGTTTGTGGAAACTGGGATAATTTATTTTCAGGATTCTTTGATTAATAGAAAATTCAAAAGAACAGCATTTGTTTGAAATAGAAACCATTGTCTATGCTGTCATTTTCGATTAATTTAATGTCATTGTTGAATAAAACTTAATTTCTTTAAAAAAATAATCATTCAGACCCAAACCTTTTAAACGGTAGTGTATATTTCCTGATGATTTTTTTCCCCATATACACTTGACATAAATGTGAAGTACATTTTCAATGTTAAAATACTTTCTCCTCATTCTCCATTTCTAGTTTGATGCCTCTACACGTTATTTTTGCTGTTTCTTTTGGATAAAATCAGGACAACATCTTTACAGTTCAGAATCACCTTGATCTCTGTGCTTTTGCAGACCTGCTAGGGTTTTTTCTCCCAACCGTCTCTGGCTCCTGAACCGTGGTGGTTTCAGTCTCATCTAGAGGGTACTTCTCGAATATTTTCTTTAGCTGCTTGAAGAACTTCCACTCCACCTGCTCCCCTTCATTTCTATGGGTTGAGAAAAGAAAAAAAAACGATATATACATGTAATTCTTACATTTAATTAGTATATTTCAATATTCCATTTTTGAGGTCAAAGTTGTTGTATCTACCTGAAATTATCAAGACACTGGCGGTAACTGGCCTTCAGTCTTTTAATCCTGGAGCGACACTGTTCGTCTGTCCTGCTGTAGCCCTTCTCAGCCATGACCAGTGCGATTTGCTGGAAAACAGGTTTGCGTTTGACGCAACCTTTCAGCCTCTCCTGAATAGGGTCGCTTCCCCAGATGGATATAAGTGTGTGTGTCTCACTGTCACCCCATGCCAGCTTCGGCCCGTCCACAGTCGGAGGTTTAGAGAGAGCTAAAGAGTCTGGACACGCAAACACATTTCAATGGGCCAGATGCATCACCTGTATATCTTCACAAATTATATTCAAACTTTTTGGTGTCATGAAGAGATACCAGTTAGAAAGGGAGACTATGGGTCTCACTATCTACACTAATCCGGATACATTTAAAAATGCATCTTGTACCTTCCATCCACACTGAAATCATGCTCTCCAAAGTGGATACATTTCCTTTTCTGTGTTCACACATTATCAATAAAAAATATTAATTTAATACATCAAAATTCTGACATACAGCCCCTTTAAGCTTTTTCCAACATTTCAGTTTGAACAAGAAACTTTTTGAAGCTAAAAGTTTTCAAATGTATCTGGATTATAGATGTGACATGATGTATATTTAGATTTATTAGATTAAAAAAAGAAAAGAAAATAATATGCATGATAAATTTTCAGACTGAAACCTGAATCCGAATCGGTTATGGATTCCAGCTCACTGATGTCCTGGTCATCAGATGTTCTGTCCTTTAATATAATCTGCTCCAGTTGATCATAGAATTTACACTCCTCCCTGCTAAAAAACAAGTTAAAAAGTAGAAACGGTATTGAAAATAGTATACCTCTATGTTCAGAATAGCACACACTATGCATATATGCTGTGCAGTAAACAGTACACAACTACTGAATTCTGAACATAACCTTTAAGAACTAGTCATTACAGACTTCAACTCACTCACCCGTCGTAATAGAACTGAGACTTGAGTCTTTTTACACGCGAGTGACATTGGACACCTGTTCGGTTGAAACCCAGTGCCATCATTCTCTTTGAAATATATCTGTATATGTGCCTGTTTTTTGGGCAGGACATGAGGCTGTGCTGCACACGGGCATCACCCCAGATATCCAGCAGGGCCTGCGTCTCCCGGTCGGACCAGGTCATCTTCCTGCCCGATTCAGATACGGCTAGCATGGCTGCCTGCTGGTATTCTGAGGAAGAACGAGTGGATGAGAGGTTAAAAGAGAGAAATAAGAAATAATGCATTTTGCTTAAAGAAAATTACCAGCAAGCCAATTAATTTTTTTTTTCATTGTGACTATTTTCAAGATAGTTAAGCACAATTCACAAATCTGTAATGAAAAAAAAAATACACTCATTCTATTCATAGCGTAAATGCAGTATTGCGCTATTTTGAAGGTTACTTATTTTGTTTTGGAGTCTCCTACAATTTGTTTAAATACATCCAAGGTTAAAAAAAAGAAAGAAAGTTAAATTTCCTAAATTTAAACCAGAATTCATAATTCATGAGTGAATGAGTGAACGAACAAACACATAACCTTCAAAGTCACAAACCTGCATCCTGATCATGTTCATCAAAGACATCCATGGAAAAGGCCTCATCACCAAGAACCTGCTCCAGTTTATCATAGTATTTACAATCTATATTCTCTATGCCACATCTAGATGAGAACAATATGGAGGACATTATTAAACCTCAGATAAAAAAAATACACTAACTTTTCATCCATTTTATTTTCAAAGTCAACAAGCAAAAATAAAGCCAAACTCACTTTTTCCTTTCGTAACACTGTCGGAAATTCTTTGTCAGGTTCTTGATCTTCCACCTGCATTGCTCTGGTGTTTTGAAGAATCCCAGACTGTTCAGTTTCTCTGCTATATCAGCAAACACGTGACCGTTATGGACGGATCCTCTCAGGGCTTCCTGCACCTCATCTTCCGCCCAAATGTCTAACAGAGCTACAGTTTCAGAGTCTGACCAGGATGCTGTCTGGTCCACCCTGCTGCAAGTGTCTGACAGAAGGAAACATGTTATTTTCAACTGGATTATTAGAAATTGGTATTAGGTATTATACAAAATAATCCAGATCCACTGATCCAGAGAAGAACTCCCTTTGCAACTTTCCAGACCTTTTTCATTCTCAAACAGCAACATTACACACTAAAGAAAGTTGAACATGCAAAAAAGCATAATAGGATCCCTTTAATAAAAGTACCTGATTTCATGTCATTGTTGGGTTCATTATCTCCTGACACTTTGGATGACGCTTTCTTTTGGAAAATGTCTTCCATCAGGTCATAGAACTTAAATTCTACACGTTCAGATTCAGGTGAACTGCACAGTAAGGAAAGGGGAAAAAAACACTGAAATGATATGCACATTCCATTAAAAATTATATTTAGTGCTCAGGCTATATACACAAATGATGTGCTAGTGTGATTGCTCTCTTATTTGGTGCTGCATAACATACATGTCGGCCACTGACCTGATGCTCTCCTTGCACTGCCTGTAGCTGATTTTGAGTCGTTTGATTCTGGTATGGCACTGCTCAGCGGAGCGCAGGTATCCGTGAGCGTTCAGCTTCTCAGAGATCTCGGAGTAGATGGGGCCGTTGTGAGGGCAACGCTGAAGGTTCTGCTGGACCTGTTCATTACCCCATAACTGTAGGAGAATCAGCGTCTCTGCATCGGACCAGGCGACCTTCTTTCTATCATCCATGCAGTTCATTGTGGTTTCTGTGTAGGTTAATCATTGGAGGACATGAAACACATGTATTAGACATTTTTTGACAATGATATCATTATATCATTCTAACTGACCTCAAACAGTCGTGTATTACAAAACAATAATCTACAGGAGAGTAGCATGACTGAACAGATACCTATTTCCTGGTATTTGTACACCTGGTATTCGATGTCCGTAGACTCCTCCTCTTTGATCTGTGATGAGCATGACTCTTCATTAGCCATAATTCTCTCCATCTGTTTATAGAATTTAAATTCAACTTGCTCTTTTCCCTCAGTGCTGCAAAAAGAATGAAGGAATAGCGCTTTCAGTTGTTTTAAAATAATACAACAGTGCACTGTAAATTAAATTATATTCACTACTAGATTCTCTTGTCAGCTGTGTTTTGCTTTTCCTCAATCAGGAATTTGTTAAAAGTTTAGTTAACCCAAAAATAAAGATTTAATGTTGATTAAATCGCAATCCGTCCATTGACAGCTAAGCAACTGACACTTTGACACTTCATAAAGAGATAGTAAAACTAATCCATATTAACTAAGCGGTTTAGTCCAAATTTTCTGATGAGACTCAATCGCTTTATATGATGAACAGATTAAATTTTGGCTTTTATATGGGTTTGGAACGACATGATAAACTATCTAACTAATTTTGGGATAAACTATCCCTTTAACGATGATGTCGGAGATGCTGAAGCACTCACTGTTTACTCTCGTGAGACTGTTTGAAGCACAGCTTCAGTCTTTTCACTCTACTTTGACATTGCTCTGCTGTTCGGACGTAACCGTGAGCGGCCATCTTTTTGGAGATCATGGCAAAGATGTGTCCGTTCTGGAGAACCCCTCGCAGCTCCCGTTGGGTTTTGTCTTCTCCCCAGATCCTGATGAGGGTTTGCGTCTCCAGGTCTGTCCATGGGATATTCCTGGTGCCTTGAGAGGGTGTAAGTGAAACTTCGGTCAATAATACACTAAGTCTAATATAGCTCATACGTTATGTGCAGAAAATGTTAGTACCCTCTAATCCGACATGACCAAGAACATCCCAATCAGTGTCGTCTTCTGCCTGCTGTCCTGAGGATTCTTCTGGAATGGTGACATCATTGATACTCTCTTCCTGTTCTGTAGAGTCTTTACGGCAGATAATTTTCTCCAGAACATTATAGAACTTCCATTCTGGTCTTTCTCCTCTCACACTGACAAACAAGCACAGATTTTAGATCAGATATAATCAAAGAAACAAAAACAGAATTCAGTTTTAAAGGTTTCTTACATTTCAAAGATTTATATACACTACTACTGTTTAAAAGTTTGGGGTCAGTAGGGTTGCAAAACCAAAACCATTCATTGAGATATTGTCTATTTTGATTTCATATCAACTTCAAATCAGGGATTTTGTCTTTAAATAAAACTATTAAACACATTTATTTTAATTGAAATAAAATAAAATGAGTTAAAATAAAAACTAAAGGAAAATTAGAAATGTCAAAAATTTCAGTAAAAGCACTATTATCATTTACTAGAAATAAATAAAACTTAAAGTAATATTAAAATATAAAAGTAAAAAGATAGCAACATGAATAAACTATAACAAAACTAAAACAAAACCTAAAATAACACTTTCTGAATTAACTCACGTGTTTTCATGGCATTGTCGAAAGCTCATTTTTAAGCGCTTTATCCTGGTGTGACACTGCTCTGCAGTTCTGGTAAACCCTCTCTCGAACATCTTCTTAGAGATGAGGTTAAAAATGTGTCTGTTGCGGGCACAGTCTTTTAGACTCCGCTGGACGCTGTCCTTCCCCCATATGTCAATGAGGCAGAACGTTTCTTCCTCTGACCAAGGAACTTTTGAAGCATCAGAGGTCTGGTAGGAAGATTCTTCTGGGTAAATAAAGCAAAAAAGCATGTAAATCAGCTCAGTTCCTCATATTATCATTATTAAACTAGATTTTTAGCAGCGCTGGTACAAGCCAAAGTCATCTTCATGATGCTAAGGTGTTGAAAGCATAAAAAAAAGCATAATAGGCCCTCTTTAAAATGAACTGACCTGTGTATGCCCCCAAATGATTGATAAATGTAAACTCTCTGGACACTTCTGCACTGTCATCTCTTTTCCTTTTAGAAGATTTTTTCGAGGTTTTTTTGGTGTGTGTCTGATTCAGCTCTTCACCAATTGAGCTGTCATCATATCTGTTCCTCTTTTCTCTAGGTAGGGCACCCATGATTGACCAGTTTTGATCATTCTCATCCTCTTCATCTTCTCTCTCCTCTGTATCCATTTTGAATTTTCTCTTTTTAGACTTGCAGCTGGGCGTATCCAGATCAGTGTGGCAATAATCTTTGTCTTGACCATCAAAATCGGCTCCCGATTCGGACGGGTCTCCAGATTCTGTGTGATCGCTGGATATGACGACTCGAACCAGCGGAGGGAGAGATTGCGATGAAAAAGTAAAGCTGTTATGAGCTGCAACAAACAGACAAATTAAACCTCAAATTACAAATATAGAAAGCTGAACAAAAATGCTTCTAGGGAGAGTAATTGAAAGTAGTAAGGCAGAATACATAAATGTTAAAAATTAAGTGCTTTGTTGCATTTTTTTAATACATTTTTAAAGTTTAGTTACTGTCATCTTAATGAAACTGTCCCTTTGTAATTCCGGTTTCATTGGTGAAACTGTTCTATTGTCATTTTGACTGCATAAGCCATTTGATTTACAACTGACTGACTGAAACCGTCACAGTTGTTTCTTGTATTCACAAAATGCAAATGCATCTGATATAATCTTTCACATAGATATGGCACTGTTTAACGTAAATACTTCTACCATTGTCCTGAAGATTTCCATTAGCTCTGTGGCGTTCAAGCAGGGTCTTCATTTGCTTCGGGACCGAAACTGAATGAATGCATTCCTCCAGAAGTGACGGACAGGCCCTGAGCCAAGAGACCGTCTAAGGAACGAAATCAAACCAATGGTAAGAGAAATAACACAGTAAGTGTTCCCTACTGATGTTTATTAATACCTGTGAAAGGTCTGGGACTGAAATCATCTGGTCCAGCTGTAGGAGGAAGTCTTCCATAAGTTCCTGTAGGGTTTTGTCAAACTTGGGTCCATATTCATCTGGGAAAATGTTCTGTTAATTGCAATAGAAAAAAAATCATTACACAGGTGACAGGAAGAAAAACAGTAAAACCAAAGAGAGTTGTGTGACCATGTTTATGTGTTTGTAACCTGGAAGAAATGCTCCCTCTCTTCAGGGTTGCTGATAAGAGTCTGAATGAGGTCCAAGAAGCAAGCCTCAGATTCCTCCATATCTTCATCAACAACCTGCAGAAATATGCTTGAATTTTAACCTAAGCACAAACGTGATGTTTCAAGCAGACAACATGCATTATCAACAACCTTCAGATGTGGATGATTTGACCTCACTGACCTCATCACGGTTGACACAGTGAGCACGGATTCGATCTATGTGCAGCTGAATTTCTTCCTGGTTGACCTGTTGACCACGGCACAGCTCCAGAAGACGCTGTGCAAAATATCAGATACAATACTGGAACCACTGTACTTTTCAGAAACTGAAAAGCCATTCATCTTTTACATAGGGGATCATAAATGTTATGTTTTTGTGTGTTGTGACATTTCATACCCTTGCTCTTAAGCCAAGTATAAGCTGAGCTCTTTGATGGTCATTTAGAAGCTCTGGCACAGTCTCTGTCACCATGATTACAAACTCCTCCAGCATCCTATAGTGCTTCACCTGTCTCTGTTCTGTCACCTGCCACATGGCTGCAGACAGTAACCTCAAGGGTGGAACCATGAAGCTAATCAATGAAAGAGGGTCTGATAAAAAACAAACAAACAAAAAAAACAAGACCATTAGGAACCCATTTTGACTTTATAGGCTGGATTTAAATTAGCCTATTTATAATTGCATTGCCATTTTAAAATAAATAATTATAATCAAAGGTTACTCCAAAAAGACAATTACTCACCTTCAATTTTTGTCCACAGGGCTTCCATTGTTTACAACTTCAATCAACTTTAAAACATCTCGAAATTAATATTTTAAAAAGCAGTGTAACATAATTTACAAGAAATGCGCTATAAAACGGAATACTTTTTAATTTCGAGTGGCTTTCCACCTGACCATTTCGTTCGTTCCAAAACACTGGACTGAACGACACAGATTCCGGTCTAATCCGCTTTGGTCTGGTCTACGTTGTAGTTCGAGTTCTCCCTCTGGTGGTGCAAAACCACATTATGCTAGTTTTGCGCAGGCCATCTCACAAACCCAGCGTCCAGACCATTCTTTCGACTCGCGATTGTTTTGTATGCTTTTACAGTTAACGTGGTTTCATCTAAACCGGTCTGGGACAAGGAGTTCAGAAACATTCTGGATTTATATGTTCATATTTTAAAAATAGAAAAACTGAGGGGCTTTTATTATGAAGGACATGGCCATAGATTTAGCTCATGAATACTTAATTTGATCATACCAACGTTGCTTTGGTAACCTTCCTGGAGTTTCGATCACGTGTTCTTATTAATATTCATAAGCCAACGTCAACGCCTGCCAACAATGTGATTCTGACTAGTCATAATATATGGCAAGCCGTTTTAGCATTTAAACCTTTTTATCTGACTATCTATAAATATATTTTAAGCTAGTAACAATTGTATTTTGACTAGTGATAATTTTAATTCGCCTAGTCAGAATGACAATTAGAGATATCTGCAATTATAATTGCACTAGTAAGCAATCCGATTTGAGATATCTGTAATATATTTTGACTAGTCAAAACTCATTTTAAGATATCTGTAATGATGTCTATAATTAAATTGAATATATCTTTAAATGAGTTTTGACTAGGACGAGTTACAATTCAAGATATCTCTAATTAAGTTTTGCCTAGTCATAAATACAGTTCAAGATATCTACAACTGTAAATTGACTAGTAATAAATTACTTAAAGATATCTACATATGTATTTTTGGATATCTTTAAAAACGACGAATTAATGATATCTCCAATTTGATTATGACTAGACAAAACCCAGTTAGAGTTATCTTAAATTATAATTTGCACTAGTGACGATTAAATTAGAGATATCTCTAATTGAATTGCCTCTAGAGCAAATTATAATTTGAGATATCTCTAATTAGAAATCCAGCGGTAATAATTTTTTTACAGATATGTTTATTTACAATTTCTACTAGTCAAAACTCATTTGTAGATATCTGAAAATATTTTCCAACTGAAGTCAATGAAAGAATATGACTAGTCATAAAAGTATTGTAGATATCTGTAATGTATATTATGACTAGTCAAATTGCAGATATCTTCAATGCATATTATGACTAGTCAGAATCACATTGTAGATATCTTAATTGCAATTACGACAAGTCAAAATTGCAGAAGAGATATCTGGAACTGGAATTATGACTAGTCAAAACTGATTTATGACTAGTACGGGAAGGAGTATTTAATGTTAAAACGGCTTGCCATAATAATATGCATTGAAGATATCTGCAATGTTTATTTGACTAGTCATAATATACATTACAGATATCTACAATACTTTTATGACTAGTCATATTCTTTCATTGACTTCAGTTGGAAAATATTTTCAGATATCTACAAATGAGTTTTGACTAGTAGAAATTGTAAATAAACATATCTGTAAAAAAATTATTACCGCTGGATTTCTAATGAGAGATATCTCAAATTATAATTTGCTCTAGAGGCAATTCAATTAGAGATATCTCTAATTTAATCGTCACTAGTGCAAATTATAATTTAAGATAACTCTAACTGGGTTTTGTCTAGTCATAATCAAATTGGAGATATCATTAATTCGTCGTTTTTAAAGATATCCAAAAATACATATGTAGATATCTTTAAGTAATTTATTACTAGTCAATTTACAGTTGTAGATATCTTGAACTGTATTTATGACTAGGCAAAACTTAATTAGAGATATCTTGAATTGTAACTCGTCCTAGTCAAAACTCATTTAAAGATATATTCAATTTAATTATAGACATCATTACAGATATCTTAAAATGAGTTTTGACTAGTCAAAATATATTACAGATATCTCAAATCGGATTGCTTACTAGTGCAATTATAATTGCAGATATCTCTAATTGTCATTCTGACTAGGCGAATTAAAATGATCACTCGTCAAAATACAATTGTTACTAGCTTTAAATATATTTATAGATAGTCAGAAAAAAGGTTTAAATGCTAAAACGGCTTGCTATATTCCCATAGACTTCAATACAAAATAACGGCAAAACCAACGTCCGTACACAGCCGACAGGCGTAAATAACTTAAGAAATCACTTATATACACCATGTCAAGTAATTATATGTCAAGCCTGCCTGCTATAGAGCGTGAAAGATACATTTTTTATGCCCGTTATCAACTAGCCCAGGCTACCTGCCATCATAATCATTAATTCATGAGATATACATTAAGGTTTTTTACTTTAAAAAGCAAAATAAAATCATTCACTCGCTTACCTCTGACTCGACGAGGTAAAAGTAAATGTCCGGGTAAGACACCTCTGGCCACTGGGTGGGGTTGTTACCCCAATTTGACGCTGGGAGAATAAAGGGACATGTTTTTAAATTGACCAAATTAAGTTTGTGTATGTGTTTTTCACACACTATGGCAGGCAGGGTGGACATATAATTACTTGACATGTTTTATATAAATAATTTCTTAAGTTATTTACGCCTGTCGGCTGTGTACGGACGTTGGTTTTTGCTGTTATTTTGTATTGAAGTCTATGGGGAGTCTAGTTTGTTTTCCCCCAAAAAGGGGCGGGGACAAAATTGACAGTTAAGTTCCCGGATGTGCCGGTTGTGCGTATTGGCGAACGCCGTGTGACGTAATTGACGTTCATGAGTCATATAATTCAGCAGTCTGTAGTTTAAATCCCTCCGTTGCTTAAGAATCAAGTAAATATAATTCAATTATTATTTGACATTATGGCACTAAAGATTGGACAACACTATAAATGTTGAATTTTGTATTGTATTCAAATAAAATATTATAACTTTAATGTAATTTTTACTACTGCTCGTTATATATTAACAATATTTGTTAATGACTTTACTTAGAATTATACAATTTAACGAACAAAAAAAATAAGATCGGAGACTTTCTCTTTTTTTATATAAACTACTTTATTTCAAATATTTGGGATGTATGTAAGATTTAACTACTAAGTTCACCAAGTTGGGAGTCTAGTAAAATCCAGTGGTTAAAATAGCACCAAAGACAAAATCCAAAAAAACAATTTCACATCATACATCGTCGTAAGTCAAGGTATTTTACAGGCTTCAAAACATTTTGTTATAATCACAGCACTGAGATGTATGTGAATACTGTAGATTGGCAGGGTGTTGTCATTTAGATTACAGGAACTTTTCTAAAACATTTTAGTGTCAAAACAATCTATCAATCTGATTTAAAGAGAAAAATAACAGCATATTGAACCAAAGCTGCAAAACTACAAGACCACTTGATTAACCAACAATGACTTTTTTTAATGTGTCTGCAGCACACATATCCCTATATGTGGACGTGTATTTGGTATTTAGAAAGAAAATACTAATCTAGGACTAATAGGACTGACTAGACTGTTCTGTGTATATGCATGACACACTAAAATGTGAACTCTCTCTATAGAACTGATTGGTTGTGGCCCTGAGAAACCTCACCTACACAGCCAAATACAGGGTAATAGGACAGTGGTCACTTCCCATGGCCGTGTTTCGGATCTTGCTGTCACACAGACCCGGGAGCAACGCAGCCGACAACACAAAGTAGTCCAAACGCCAGCCGACGTTTTTGGCTCGAGAGTTCATCATGTAGGTCCAGAAGGTGTAGGCATTGGCTTGCTCCGGATACAGTTCCCGGAAACTGTCGGTGAAACCGGCCTCAAGAAGCTGAGTGAAGCCCTCACGCTCCTCGGGGGTGAAGCCTGCATTCTTGCGGTTACCCTTGGGGTTTTTAAGATCGATCTCTTGGTGGGCCACATTCAGATCGCCACACAGCACCAGGGGCTTGCGCTGGTCCAAGCTGATCAGGTACGCCCGGAAATCCACGTCCCAGGTCTTGCGGTAGTCCAGACGCACCAAACCACGGCTGGCATTGGGCACATACGCCGTGACCAGGAAGAAAGATGGAAACTCAGCAGTGATAACTCGACCCTCTTTATCATGTTCCTCTTTACCTATTTTCAAGCAGGAAGAGATATTAAGCTTACAGAAAACTAAGGAACTAAGAAAACGCATGCAGTTCTGTTTATTAACCGTTTCAGTTTCCATTGAGTTCCATTGTATTTGATTTCCATAATATCTTCAAAATATATTTTTACACTACCCAGAAAAAAATAAATACATACAGGTTTGAAATGGCTTTCAATTTCTGAGAATTTTGATTTTTTTGATGGACTATCCCTAATACTATAAAAATACATATATATGGGTTTTTTTTCAAGAATAATATCCCTTGTAACACTTACCAATACCATAGGTGACACTGAGGGGTTCGGTCTTGCAGAGCATGGCCACTCCACTGTAACCCTCTTTATCCTCTGATCCAGCCCAATACTTGTGTGGATACTCGGGCATTTCAGTGATCTCAGAAGGCAGGGCTTTCTCAGCGCACTTGGTTTCCTGCAGACACAGCACGTCTGGGTCCTCCTTACGCACCCACTGCAAGAAGACAACAAGAGAATGGAAAATAGTCCATATTAACAGACTAAAACAAATGCAAAATAAAGAGACAGAGATGGGTTAGAGTGCTCCAGAAGGACCATAACAAACATATAAAACAAAAATTGTTTTAAAAGTGCCCCTTTTACACTTTTTCAGATATTACTTATCATGTAGTGTGACATAAAACTGTTTACGAATATAAAAGCGCAGCAAAGTTTCAAAGTTCTAAGGGCAGATAAATGGAGTTATTGTCTCCCAAACTAAAGAACCAATTCTGAACTGCCAGAAACATTTAGTCATTTAGCAGACGCCTTTGTCCAAAGTGACTTAAGCGACCAACGCGAACGAGTAGACCAATCACAACAGACTGGGCCACTCCAAATATAGGTCTCTGCAGGACAGTAATGCCCTATCCCAAATGGCACACTTCATATGCACTTTCGTTCTTGTGGTACAATGGCTGCCGCGTGCGCGTGTCCGTCAAGTCCATGAGACTGTAGGGTGTCCCATTTTGCATTTTAGGTCTCAGAAGGGTGCGCAAGAACACCCCTTTTGCAGTCGATATACACCCTCGATAAGCACTGATGTGAGCTCCACAGCAGACTTTGAAAGTTATGTCACAAAAGTGCACTCGTAGGAAGACCACAAGCGCTTAGGATGACATTTGGGACAGGGCCTAATAGGAGTTCCCAGATGAGTGGACGAGGCCATAAACAGAGGGGTGTTTACGACCATGTTACCTGATTTTTCCACACACAGTGAAGGGTAGGGTTTAAGGGTGGGGTCAGGTGAAGGGTTTAGAGAGACTGAATCCTTGTAAGGAAAAAGCAAATAAAAACATTCGGGTGCTTTTTGACCTTGGATGCATGAAAATCTATTGAAGGAGACTCAAAAACAAAATTATGAACCTTAAAATTAGCATTACAAGGGCACTTTAAATGTTGAATGCATGTGATCTCTTACATCAAGGCCATTCTTTTTGACCCATGCCCGCAGACCATCCACATTCCAGGAGGTGATTTTCATGTTGGCTGCACGGTCATCTTTACTGGTCATCTTGTCTGGAGGATCTTCATAAAGAATTGGGACCTCTGGCTCTTTCCCCTTTTTCTCTTTCTTTGCAGGTGCTGTGACAGAAAGGTTAATGTTATCTGATGTAATCTGTGAGGATGCCAGCTCTTTTTCTTATATAGGTTTTAAAACACTGTACCAGTTCCATTGCCAGTCTCCCCATCCACAGCTTCCTCGTTCTTCTTGGCTCTTTTGGGCATGTTGACAGTTGTTTTAAGACCACACACACGAAAGAAACTGACGGCACACACACGTACACCTACAAGAGAGGACATGCGCAATGGAATGTGTACATGTTCAATGCATCGTGCTCCGCAAGCTATGCAACCGTCTACAACAAAGACCGTAAGAACGTAATTAGTTCACAAACACAAGCAATCAAAAACTTACATAAACTAAAATGCATGTGCTTGCAGTGTGCTGAAATAACGAACGAATACAAAATATAAAGTTGACTTAACAGTCGATAAATTGGCCACAAAATGAGGCCTGAATGAATGAAACAATAAGAACCAACTTCTCGCACGCTCTGTTGTTGGACATTAATCGAGCTGAAAAATCATTAAATGTAAATTTGCATTCCATTATATACAGATAGCTCTTTCTTACCAAACACTTTAATCTTTAGTTGAGATTACACTGAGAGCTCAATCTGAGCAGGACTATGAATTACTCTACAGACTGGCAACGCTTTTTGCATCGTGCATGAGGCGCACGCTCCGCATTTAAGAGGTGTCCGAGATATTGCCTGACTAAAATAAGCGTTTAAACAAATTAATACCATAGATTTATTTTCAGGATATTAGAACGATTTTTTTATTATTTTTTATTTGAAAATACATTCGTATTGCTTTAAAAATATTATCCCACAAATATATCCATCAATTTCATCCAGGCATATTTTGAAAGCCCTTTTAACTGTTGTTATGGTCTTGCTGCCAACGAGTGTGTGGTAAGTGTGGAGAAGATGTGGAAATTAAGAGATTAAGCTAGTCAGAATTATATATATAATTATTTTTAGTATATGCATTAGTATAATTAACCAAACCCATGATAATCCCGGTATTTTAATCAATATTATTAATGGCCAGACTCTTTTATTCAATGGCATGCGCCACAGAGCTGACAGCCAGACTCAGCTGAATAAATTAAACTCCATTCATATAACATAAAGTTAGTGCAATAAATATTGTATATATATACATATATATATATATATATATATATATATATATATATATATATATATATAATGAAGATTAAGTGTATATGTTAAACCTGTTCGTTTAATATTGCATTCACAAAATAAGAAGAGCACTTTTATGAATCATTTAATCAAATGATTCCTGTTTCATTTTCAAAGAAGACACCATGACTGTGGTGATTGGATTTGAAGGCAGTGCTAATAAGATTGGTGTGGGTATCATCAGAGATGGGGAAGTTCTGTCAAACCCCAGGCGCACATACATCACCCCACCTGGCCAAGGTGAGCTCATTAGACCTCACCAGTCAATCTTAAAATCTAGTGAACAGTGTCATTTTATATAAAATGTGCCACCATGATTTCTTAGTACTATTTTATTACTGTTTTCTTATTATATTCTCAGGGTTCCTACCTGGCGAGACTGCCAAACACCATCGCAGTGTGATTCTCACTGTCCTCCAGGAGGCACTTGATGAAGCTGGGCTGAAATCTGCAGAGATTGATTGTGTTGCGTACACTAAAGGTGAATGATTTTACTTACCTGTTGAATACTGTGCATTTTTCCACACTATCTGCTCATCAAATATCTCTGTTGTACAGGTCCAGGAATGGGGGCCCCTCTGGTGACAGTGGCAGTTGTGGCCAGGACAGTCGCCCAGTTGTGGGGCAAGCCATTGCTAGGGGTGAACCACTGTATTGGGCACATAGAAATGGGCCGTTTGATCACCAATGCCCAAAACCCCACTGTACTATATGTGAGCGGAGGAAATACTCAGGCAAGAATTGAAAAGTCTTACACATTTAACAAAACATTTGTTTTTTTTAAATTAGTATAATAGATACTTTATTATATAACATATACTATAATATCAAGTGCAGACAAGTCAATGTTATATATCCATCTTCTTTTCATTACATTGCAATTCTCTTCAGGTTATTGCGTATTCTGAACGACGTTACAGAATATTTGGAGAAACTATCGACATTGCTGTGGGAAACTGCCTGGACCGCTTTGCCAGGGTCATCAAGGTCAGTGCTTTATAAACTTCAAAACACTTATGCATAATCTTGTAGAAGGATTGGAAAATATATTTTGATGATTTGGTTTGTGTAATTATAAGATTTTACCTGTATTCACAGATATCAAATGATCCCAGTCCAGGATACAACATTGAACAGATGGCAAAGAAGTAAGTTTCCACAATCCACACACTTTAGTGGTTCATGTACAAGCAATAAATATCCAAATTGAGTAAAAGCATTTGTTTGATTTATGTAAATGTTATATGCTTTCTTAAGGGGAACCAAGTTTATAGAGCTGCCATATACAGTGAAGGGTATGGATGTGTCATTTTCTGGGATTTTGTCTTATATAGAGGTGAGATGAATGGCTGGGAGAAGCATCTTTTGTTTCTTAAAATTCTGTTTGCAGTTCCTATTTTCCCTCAATAATTTTGTTCATATGCAGGACGCTGCTCACAAAATGTTGAGTACAGGTCAGTGCACACCTGAGGATTTGTGTTTCTCCCTACAAGTGCGTATTTGAACCTATGCTCATCATGCTTCCAATAAGACACCCATTAATTTATGATTATGAGAAGTGACTAAAAATAGCATGTGATTGACAGGAGACTCTGTTCGCTATGCTGGTGGAGATCACAGAAAGAGCCATGGCTCACTGCGGCTCTCAGGAGGTTCTGATCGTCGGTGGAGTCGGCTGTAAGAGCTACATATGTGTCTAGACTCATTGCAGCACTGGGTCTCTACATTGCATCTGAATGTGTCCTCTTTTGTAGGTAACATGCGTCTGCAGGAGATGATGGGGGTCATGTGTAAGGAGAGAGGTGCTCGAATATTTGCCACGGATGAAAGGTGAGAAAGGATCGCCTTCTTTTGGGATGTCACTGCTGAAAGACCTCCTGATAGCTTGTTCTCATTACACTGAGTCAGTGTCATGGTGGTAAATGTCTTCATGTGATATCATGCCTTCAGGTTTTGTATAGACAATGGAGCAATGATTGCACAGGCCGGTTGGGAAATGTTCCGCTCGGGTCACGTCACAGAGCTGTCAGACTCCTGGATTACACAAAGGTAAACAACTTAACAAATAACCATCACATCCTGAAGCTAGGCATTCGGTTGATAAAACGCTTTGCTTTGTGCATGTTTTTTGCTTCCCATAAAAGATAACAGTGCTGTTTTGTCATTAGGCTACTGATTTTTCAATTGCATGCTGAGATTAAATATAGATCCGAGATAGCAGTTGTTTCTCTTGTTTAACTGTGATCAATTCTTCAACATTCGATTGTGTTTTTCAGGTACAGAACAGATGAAGTAGAGGTCACATGGCGAGACTGATGTTTTTGCTGCAACTGATTACTTATCAATATAATTTGCACTAAATGTCAAATTGTAATACTTTTTTTCAATAAAGTCCATGATCCCATCATTCAATGTTCATTTTCACATCATTGATAGAAAAAGTATTTTACAGTCCTGTTGTACATACTATGTACTAATAATTTATAACTAGGTACCAACCCTAAACCTACCATAAACCAAAACTTAACCCATGTAGTTACCTTATATTACCAGTACTTTATTAGGCAATTGCACTGAAAGTACACATAAGTGTACATACTGCAGGGCTTTATATATCCCAGTTGAAGACAAAAAAATGTTCTAATATTTTTGTACAAACATTGACCTACAGCTCTAATCTTTTGATAACATGATGTATTTTGCTGTATAAAAGCATTATACTTACAATCATGCATCAATATCAATGGGCAATGTGGCATCATTAAATACTGGTGGTGGTGTTATCAGCAAAGATGCCTTATTAAATACAAAACATTATGACCAGTCATAGCAGGTGAAGTGAATATCATTGATCATCTCCAAACAAGGCCACATATTAATGTCTGGGTAAATTAGATGGTACGCAAACTATGAATTCTTGCAATCAACATGTTGGAATACTGTAGATGGGCAGGAATAAAGATCTGAGTGACTTTGACATGGGTCTAATTGTTATGGCAAGGCGACTGAGTCGTATTACAACCCATTCAGACAAGCGGTTTATAAGTACAAACGGGTTCCTGAAATACTAAATATCCATTATTTTATTTCAGATACATTTCTGGGATGTACAAAAACCAGAAGACCATGAAATATTTTAACAAGTTTATTCATTTTTATTATGCAACACTGTTCGATTAAATCTCTGAACACCTTCCAGTGTAAATTATTTGTATGTTTCCAAAAAAAAAAAAAAATTGAGGTCATACACAGCAACGGATTCCTATTAGGATTCATGACCGACATTCAATCTGGGTGAAATATATATATATTAAAAAACAGCATTAAGACCAATAGACATTTGAAGGTGCTGCCATAACGTGCCAGCTGCACCTCTGTAAACTTCATGAGAACAATTTTTGTGGGAAGAAAGGGATTATTGTGGGAGGGAAGACTGATGAAAAAGACATTCTGGATTTGGTTCTAAAAACAAGCTCAGTCATTAGAGAAAGGGATGACGTGTTCAACTACAGGTCAGAAAGTGCTTGATTTAACCACTCGCACAAACGTAGGAACAAGGGAGGAATAAAAGGGATTTCTTAAATGTAAAACTGCAGTTCACTGAAATAAAATTGTAGCTTGATAACGCTTTTTTTTTCCTTAAAAGAGACAATCCTCCACCATTAAAATGACAGAGGTATGCAGAGGGACTCTGCGCCTGAGGCAGACTCTGTTGTAAGGCAACCGAGAAGTCCAAGACATTGACCTTCAAAGGGGAACAAGTCCAAAGTGTCTCGGTAGAAATGTTGAAGGGACGATAACCTGAGTGCGGGGTGTGTCGCGTATGTGTGTGTTTGTGAAGCTGTGTTAGTGTGTGCTAGGCGGGCGACTCCAGGGCATTCTTGTACCAAACGACTTTTCTAGGGTCTGAAAAACAAAGAGAGTCTGTTAATGACAGTCTAAAAATGATCTCTTTCATGGATATTAATAATAGTGGTAAACCGATATAACCAACCAAATCAGTCAATATTTGGCATTTATAATTAATGGCTTGGGCAGGTAAGTTTTCTGTTTTGCTAATGTGTCGAAAGTGGTACTTTTACTTTGACAAACACAGAGTGTCTTATGGCTCGTTTCCTTTGAACGGTGTGGTGCGATATGCAATAATTTCCGTTGCCACTGTCAAAAGTTGTGAATGGTACCAAAATGCTGAACCATACCCCTTCTTCGGTACCCTTCCGTCTAGCACAGTGGTACGGCACCTAAAGGGTGGAGCTACACTCACTGCAGAATGTTGATTGGTTGACGGAATAGTCACTTGCACGTGCTACAAGGGGAATGACAACATAAGCACCATTTTTTAATATACAGTTGAAATATAATACTATTGTTATTGTGCCAAGAAATGTAGTCAACTGTTTTTAAGGCTATAATGTAGTAAAGCTCAGATCTGTGGTTTATTTATAAAGATTTATGGAAATTTGATACAGGTTGTGAGATCCACTCCAGACGATCACCAGAAGACCGGATCAGGGTTTACAGTCTCGCTCAGTGGAAACGAGCCATTAGCTCCAGTTTTCATTGGTTTACTGTCTGTCTAACAGTTTTATACAATACATTATTATAAAGAACTGTTAAACAAAGAAAGTAGATGTTATATGCAAAAAGTCTAGCCTTCCATTCTTTTCAATAATTAGTAACGGAGGCAAATGCTGTAATAATTAATCACCCACCATTTCAGCAAATATGCAATTATATGATTTAAACAAGCTTTTGAAAATCTAATAAACCTTTTACAAATCTTGCAAACTCAATTTGTAGACTGCATAAAAATATTTACTCTGTGTGTAACAGTTGCTGCAGACAAGAAAGTTCAGCTTCACTGTTATATATATTATCCCTGCTCTAAGGTATCAGCATTGTCCGTCAAAAAAATATATATATATACATATATATATATATATATATATCGGTCGACCACTAAATTAAATTTAAGACACCAACCTTGTTTTTGTTTCCATAATATTGCATCCCATTCTGTGGATTAAAAGAAAAGAATCAGTGAGATAAAGCATAGTGACATTAGACAAACCTCAATGCCTTGTGCAACCGCAACTATATGGTCTTACCTTGTGTGTGATACTCCAAGGCTTCTTCCAAGTGGCGACAGCTAAGCAGCAGCTCCTCCGAACTCTCAGAGCCTCTCTGGACCTGACTGGGCAGAGACTCTGAGGGTTTAACAGTTACCTCTCCAGCTACTGGATGGACAACCAGACTCTTCTCCTGGGGAACATCTGCTTCTGGGCCATCGCTGATGAAACTCAGTCCCCACTGGTTCTGCAGCAAAACCCCGATTCCAGGTGGCTCTTCTGCCGCCCCAACAGAACCTCCTCCTGCCTTCACCTTGGAGGCGTAGCTGACGGCCGGCTGCAGTTTGGCAGGGCTGTCTTTCACAGGGAAAGCAGGTGGAGGTTTAAGCAAAGACAAGCTGTTGTCCACCCATCGTTCTTTCAGACCGGTTCTGGAGTGTCTCTCATCTGAACGTGGCCCCACTCTCGGGCCGTCTCGTCGAAAGCTTCTTGCTTTATTCTGGGTGCGACGCTCTCTATCGCGGCTCGATATGAAGGTCTGGTTGTGGCCCACGCCGTTAAGAGAACCTTCCAGGCTACTTGGTGAGGCTTGACGTTTATCCATCCCAGAGGAACAGCCCCCTCCTCCCCCTCCGCAGCTGCCAGAGCCGGGAGAGAGGCGACGGTTTCGGATCTGTGGTTCTGATTTAGGGGGTGACACTAGGACAGCCGGATCACACAAGGGGTCGGACTCGCACACTGCATTGCTTGACTCCCAAGTACCTAGAGAATAAATCAAATCCAATTATTCAATCATGAAACTGATGGGAAACATTCAGTTGTCCAAAATATTGAGTCTGAATCTAATGTTAATTTGATCAAATCAAACCCTAACCATTTCCATTATATTAATATATTGCAAAATCCCATTACATTAATAAGTGTGTTATGGTGTAACATAAATCTTAAACAGTGCATGGGAGGAAAGCAAACAAATGCCCCAAATAATGTAATGAGTCTTGAATCAGTGAGCCGTAGCAAGAAGTAACTAGAAATTTCTGTCAGTCGCCTCCTTCACACATCTTCAAACTCAGAAAGGACTAACAGGAAAATCTAGGACAGCTCAGTAAAATATTTCCTACTCTACTATACGTTTATTAATAACATCTCATTACAGATAGTGACGTTTTGGAGACACGTTTTTACAGCACTGTTCTGGATACGACACTAACACGCAGACATTGGCACACATTTGATATGGCCTAAATTGACTAAATAAACGCCTTTGTAAGTCTAACCAACTGTAATATCGTAAAATATTCGTCAAAATATCATCAAAAACGTTTAAATGTTTAAGTGTGTCGACATTGCTAACGCTAACACCAGGCCGCTTATGTTTGGATATTTAGCGCCCATAACAACCGCCTTCAGCAGAACAAACCCGAAGCGTCAGTTTAAATAACAGCCACTACTTGTTATTTCAGATCATTAAAAAATATAAACGACAACAACGAAAGATTTTAGTGACCTCGGAAAGATCCAGAAACAAAGTTTCATAAGTCTCGAGAGCTCATTCCGTCCCGCTCGAGCACCAACAACTTAACTTCATATTGCAAGACACTCCCGGAGTTTAACATCCAAATCAAGCCAAATACAATTTAAAAACGACACATACCTGTTTTGATATGCATCTCGGTGTGGTAAATCTGTGTTTTAAGAGCAGTTTGGACTTTATTGTGTGTGTACGTGAGTATGTCGCACAGCGGCGTGTTGCTTAATACGATCATACGGAAGTGACAGTCACCAGGGGGAAATGGGGCGATGACAATTTCCGGTGTGCTGATGGCGCGAAGAGGAGAGGGAACAGCTCGTCAGAGCGGATTTGAAATTAGTTATGGATGATAACTTGAAAATTTTGGCCATTATCTAGATTTTCATGTAATTTATCATTAAATTAGAAGCAAACTTAAAAGAAATGTATGTGTACAATTAAACTCAATCACTTAATTTTATAAAACGAGGTCCAATGTCATTAACGGAATAGGCCATTAAATATGGTTAAAATGATCTTAGAAAAAAACTATAAATTAGGCTATATTTTATGTTTTAGAAAGGAATACAAAAAAAGATCCCATCCAATGACCATGCTAGTGTACCAAAACAAATGGACCAAAAATGTTGATGACTCATCCTGCACTACAAAGATTATTGTCCAATAAAATGCTCTTTAGAATGAGAATGTCCTTTCCTTAATGCAACTTGATCTAGCCACCAATAGTTCATGGGGTCTTTGAGGAAAGAGAAAAGTCGGCATGCATGTAGATAAATAAAAATCTCAGGAGTTTAAACCCTGTCTCACCATCAGTGTCGATTCTGTCCTCTTAATCAATGTGTTTTGTTTTGCCGCAAATGTGTCATGAGCTACTCCTGTTCCTCTCTGATTCTCCCCTCAAGTTTCGGGTTATTTCCCTTGTGGCCTTTCCTGGTCTCTCCAAATGAATATCTCCTGTATACCTCAGATTTTTTGTTGCTTTCGCTCAGTTTCTTGAACTCTTGTCTTATGGAGTGCATGATCAAGCTGCTTATCTGTGTTTTTCTGTTTGTATTGTATTTTGTCACTCGCTTGAGGAGGACACTCAGATTTGCTGATTGTTTGTGGTATTTGGTTTAAGCTGTAACTGTTGTGAACGTTGCCCTTCGGGATCAGTCTCTCTGAAACAATCACAAAATGTAACATAACAAAGATAAAACTACAGTTTGGTTAGTAAATTCATGATATCATGGTGACAGTAACAATAATAAATGCAATAGTAATTCTACAATAGCTTTCATATTTCCTTTTTCATCACCAATTTTAATAATGAAGAGCCAGAAAATTTTAGGGAGAGATCTGATTAAACAGAATAAGCATAACCTCAAAAGTATATGGTTCTGTTTTGTATGAAGGAGTGGCATACTGGTATTTCACTTTAGGGATTGGTTTATTACAGTATAAACTTTGGACCCATGGAAAAGGTTGACATTACTTGTTCCAAAACACACCTAAGGATGATTCACTTGTGTTGTCCATTTCGACTGGAAAACTACAATAAAAAAATAAAGGAGTTTTTTAGCATCCTATATGCAAGCCAGATGAATTGTGCTTTTAAATAGGCTATATAAAACACCTTCATGACCTATTATGGCTTTAAAAGGAACTTCACAGGATCAAAGTAAGTTTTGTTTTAAATTTCTTAATATTCATTTACAAATGTTCTCACAGACAGTGTTCACAATCATTAATTGGGGGGAGGTGGGGGGTGATTCGTGACATGTACCACACAGGTTTTTATACGTGGTACTGTAAGTACTCACCATTTTAATACAGTATTTGTATATTTTAGTTATGATTTAGAAGTGCAAGTCACAGCTGTGGGTCATATTGGGTATGTCTTTATGTATAAATATTTGCATATACTTTAATGTGTAATTTCAGGTTATATTTTAACTTCTTCTCGTCTCACAGTGTTGTCTTTTTCTTGAATTATTAATCTGCAAAGACTTGAGGACAATAGAAGCATTGCATAACATGTACATTTTGGAAGATGAGATTCCAAGAATGTTTTGCTATATCGCTCCCCTTAAATTATAAAAACGCTATTTCTGAATGTTCAAAAATAACGTTTTTGTGCTAACGTTTTGAGAACGTTTTTAGAACAGATAACTCTGACCAAACATTCTATTAAAGTTGTTTGTAGAATGTTTGTTCATGTCTTTAATTTTAGATAAAGTTCTAAGAACATCTCTGTTAGCTGCATTAATCTGAATAATATAACGTCTTCTAATCTAAAACACTGAAAATATATCACACTTGTCTCTTAATCAAGGGAATGTGCAGCATCTGTTCGAGTTGAGGATCACCCTACTTGGAGGCCGAAATTCTGGAAAGAGCTTAGTGGGAAATGCCATCTTAAACCAAGAGGAGTTTGTCCTCCATGAACGGACCACTTGCCTAAAAAGAAAAGCCGAAGTACAAGGGAGAAGTGTGACCGTGGTGGATACCCCAGGTTGGTGGTGTGACTTCTCAGCACAAGACACACCAGAGCTGGTCAGGAGAGAAATCAAACACAGCGTCTGTCTGAGTCTCCCAGGGCCTCATGTCTTTCTCCTGGTGGTGAAAACAGACTCTGTGTTCATAGAAAAGCGGAGGAGAGCCGTAGAAAAGCATCTCGAGCTCTTCAGCGATAAGGTTTGGAGTCACGTTCTGGTGCTGTTCACAAAAAGCAAAAACTCAGAAAATAAATCATTTGAGGATCTTGTTCAGGCATCAGGTAAACCGCTCCAGTGGCTCCTGAAGAAATGCAGTGGCAGGTTTCATGTTCTTGATACCCAGAAAACATGCAATGCCACCCAAGTAACGGAACTGATGGGGAAAATCGACAAGATGGTTGCAGAAAATGAAAGAAAACATTTTGAAATGGATGTAAAGGCTTTACAGGAGATAGAGGATAGGAAGAGGGAAGTGGAGCTCAAGGCTCATCAAAGACTGATGAAGATACAGAAACAGAGATCTACTCTGAAGGGTGAGTTATAAGATACACTAAAACAATGACTGTGCCATTAAAAGACAATTCCGTAATATTATCGATTTAACTAAATGTAGGAAACTAAACTGAGCTGACACTAACCAAGCTAACAAAATATGTTCCAAGAACGTTTCGCTAATGTGCATGTTTAGTTCATAACTTTGAGAGAACCTTTAAAATATGCATTTGACAAGATTAACAGTGTTTAGTATTTGTATCAAGTGCTATATAAATAAATGTGACTTTAGAGTATTTTATCATGTGCATTTTATTATAAAACTAGTTTTTCTCCCTTCAGTGTACTCATCTCATCACCATAACATAAGAATCGTCCTGCTTGGAGCTAAGGGCTCAGGGAAGAGCTTGACAGGAAACAGCATTCTAGCAGCAGGAAGTGACCTAAGCTTTACAGCAAAGAAGCGGACCACGCGGTGCATGAAGAAAACGTTCACAATGTTGGAAAGAGAGGTCACAGTGGTGGACACACCTGGCTGGTGGATGAACTACTTTACCCAGGATTCTTCAGCTTTTGACAAACAAGAAATCGTCAACAGTGTTTTTTTGTGTCCACCCGGTCCCCATGCTTTCCTTTTGGTGGTGCGGTTGGACAGGTCATTCACAGAGATCTACAGGAGAGCCATTGAAGAGCATGTAGAGCTTGTTGGTAAGGACGTCTGGAATCACTCTATAGTGTTGTTCACATTTGGTGACTGGCTTGGTGACACAACCATTGAGCAGTACATTGAAAGCGAAGGAAAGGCCCTTCAGTGGCTTGTGGAGAGATGTGGAGACCGCTACCATGTGCTAAACAACAAAAGCCTTGGGAATAAGTTCCAGACAACAGAGCTGCTGGAGAAGATAAAGGAGATGATAGCAGGAAATAGCGTGAGATACTTTCAAACAGATGAGAGTCTTTTTAAAGAGATTGAGAGAAAACGGAAAGTACAGGAAGACATGGCGAAGCTGCGGCGTGAAATTGTGCTCAGACGAAGAGAAAGCTTGAGAGCTTTTAAGAGTAAGTCAAGAATGTTTTCTTAAAATAATCTATTAAATTAGACTGTGATACAAAATTTGAGTATGAATCAAAGGTACATTATGCAACGTTGGCGTTTGTTTGTGACAACTAACCTATACTACTCACATACCATACACACGCAAAGTACGGGTGTATGTAAATGGTAACGCTTCCTTTTACAGTACAGTACTTATAGTGTACTTAAAGTGTACTTACCTAGAAAGTACTGTCTAATATAAGGTAAGTACATGGAACAGGGGTAGGTTTAGGGCAAGGTTCAGGGTTAGTACTAGTTATTACCCAGTAATTGTAGTTACTAAAATAAGTACATAGTATTTACATGGGTAACTGGACTGGAAAAGGAAGCGTTACCGTAAATTATTTCCTGTGAAAGCCACTTGTATAATAGGCTTACCATAGTGAATCAGCCTAAGACAAAAATGCGTTTTAGAAGAAGGATTGATGATGTATTGAGTTTTTAAATCAAAAAAGTTCACACTCATTCAAACTCAAGACTTTGGTTAATCTTTGAAACACAAATTAAGAGATTGCTTATAAAACCTGAGATGTTTTGCAGCCAAAAAATAAAAAAAGATCCAAAAAAAGAACATAAAGGAATCTTAAAACTAATCCATATGAATAATTGAAGTTAAGTAAACCCCTAAATTAAATCAGACTTCGCTAAACTATGCCTTTATGACCTTTTTTTGGATCTTCAAAGTTTTAGTTGCATGAACTTTTAATAGAGCGAAGATCAGTTTAATCTTAACTGATTTAAGAATCTAATTTCATTCAAAATATACTTCCAAGTCTTATGGGTTTGGAACAACATAAGGGTGAGTGATGACAGACCTAACCCTCTAAGATTTGTTTTCTTCCTCTTAACAGATCAGGTGCGATTGCCTTCAGCCATAAGAGTTTTCCTCCTGGGCGGCAAGCACTCTGGTAAGACATCATCTGCATGCTGCATTTTGGGTAATGATGGACAAGAGGCTGACAGCCAAAAACCCATTAGAGGTACGGTTATGTTCAACAACACAAAGATTGAGGTCATTGACACAACAGGCTGGACAACTGAGTATCCAGAGAATGCAGACTTCAGCAGAAAACTTCTCCATGACTGGGTTTCTGGTTCAGCCAGCGGGATCTGCATCGTCCTGCTGGTTGTCAATGCCAGTTCCTCATTTACGCTAAAGAACCTGAAAGCAGCTCAGGACCATCTGCATGTTTTGGGAGGGAAAGCATGGAGCAGCACCATCGTGTTGTTCACGAATGGAGACTGGCTCGGCGATGTTAGCATTGAGCAGTACATTGAAAGTGAAGGAGAGGCACTTCAGACACTGGTGGAGAAATGCGGAAATATATACCAGGTTTTCAACAACAAGATGAAAGACAATGGCACTCAGGTCGCAGAACTGATGCAGAAGATAGAGGAGATGGTGTTAGAGCAGGTGCTAAACAATGCAGAAAATCAAGGGATCATTAAACAACCTCTAGTACATGGCGAATTGAGGTTGAGAGGAAGGATACAGATTGGGGAAGCGCTTCTTAGAAGCTCTACAAACATCCGTCATGGTGAGTTATTTCCCCCCATTATTTCTCCTTAGGTTATTATAGAAGCTTGTTTTCACAACTGGAAAAAAGGCAATTGCGACTTTAATCTCACAAGTGTGGCTCTTTTTCTCACAAGTTTAAAATATCACAATTTTGAGTTAACACCTTGCAACATTTTTTTCTTCAAGCTCACATAGTTTATTGGATATACTATATACTGGTATATACTGGTATTGCATGTTTAAAGTGTTTATAATAACTCTTTTTGTATTGGGTTACACTGACATTCCAGGAGATCATCAAATGCTTGGGATCTCTACATCCAGTGATCCGAGAATTACCATCACCGATTCCAGCCCTTTGCACAATGAAAATGAATCACTGGCCCACAGGAGTGTCCGATTATGTCGGACCTCGTTACCCAGAAACCTTCATCGAGGACTTGTAGTGGTGCTCAACAGCTCAGAATGGTTTCACCCAAATGAACCATGGATTGGTGTGAATAGGACTGAAGCAGGCCCTCATGTTGTGAGCCATGTTTCACCAACCGAGCAACCAATGAATGTACAACGATTATTCAGGAGTGAATCACAGGAGGAAAAGTTGTGTGGGCCAGCCGTTCCATATTACCACAACGATACACCTTGCACAGCTCAAACTGCAAAAGAAAGAGCCTTTGTGGATTTTGTCCAATCAGAGAGCCTGCAGAACCTAATTGACCAATGGGGTGACAGTAACATTGAGGAGCTGGAGGCATTCATAGATTCTTATTTTGAGATGGAGTGGCAGGAGAAATGCAGCAGCATGAAAACAATCAACTGTGAGAGTTCAGGCATAAATGAGGACGATCAGGAACACCTGGCCTCAATTGACAGGAAACTGTCAAAACTTGACATCCTGGAGGGAATTCAAAGAGATCTGCGGGAGCTGAAGCAAAGCATCAGGCACTGTAGTAGAATGTTCGAGGAACTGAAGGACAGAAGTAAAGAGACACATGACCCCAGCCGACCTTCTGAAGCAACTGCGTCAGCAGAAAGTGAAGAACAGGGTTGCTCAGATGAAAAGTGAATGGGGCATTGTAGTACTGAAATGATAAAAAAAATACTAAACTTACTGGTTAAAATGGGTCATTACTATAACTTCACAAAACGGAAATGGAAGTTGAGATAGTCTTCTCGATTGTGACATATCTGAGTGAAATAACTTTTCGAACAAGAAAAAATTTAGCGTGAGACTTTTTCCATCAGGAATTTATAGCATTTGCTGTTGGTCGATCTCATGTGAGTGACAGGTTGTCCCGCCCTCACACCAATAAACATGTCATCAGAGAGGAAGAGATACTGCAAGAGGGAGGGGAAGATAATGTGAACAAAGATTACAAGGGCACATGAATTTAAAAACAATTATGTACACTGATAAATCATTTATAATAAATACTACAAAAAAGAGAACAGTCTGTTTTGATTTCATGGTGCCTTTAAAGTATAAAAAGAAGATGTGCATTTTTCTCTCTAACAGATAAATAATTCAGAATTAAAATGTCCTAGTTAAAAAATCACAAATATAGGCATGTTCCTTTAATAATAAATATTTTAATACAGAAGGAATCACACTATTCTCTTTCAAAAGTATGATTTGACACACTCTCAAAAGTGCTGGTGACAGCAGAAAATATTTTAAATCCTAATCTCGCAGACGATTTTATTTTGTTTTATATAAAATTTGAAACACACACACAATATATATACGCACACAATATAATGTAGGAAGAAAATATGGAAGTCAATGGGTGCCGTCCACAGTCTAGTTACCGACAATGTTCAAAATATCTTCTTTTGTTTTTGGAACAGCTTGAGGGGTTAGTAAATGATAACAAAATTTTAAAGGGTGAACTATTCCTTTAACGTTCCATGGAGAGGGTTTGTTAACTTTCAGAGAACATTACTAGAATATTTAAATGTCAATGTCAGCTTTAAATGTCAATCATGCTTTTATAATAATTTGCAATGAAATCATGTTTAAAACGCTAAAATGTTAAACTAGTTGTTCAATATATTATTTAGCCTAGCTACATTTTTTGAAAATAAAAATACTCAAAGGATTGTTTAACAGTGGACATTAATTTTATATCAGTCATGCTTTTCCCTGACACGATTGTCTCCTTGGTGTCTCCTTTTAGACCACCAAAATGGGTGGAGCTTATGGCTATAAGAGAGCCCAAATTCACCAGGTTTAAACCGACTGAAGTGAAAAACCCTGACAGATTGCGATAAGAGCTAATATTGTGATCACCTGCGCTCTGATCGGAGTTGAGAGCACTTTAGGTACATAGCCATGTCTCGGTTTGAGTGTGACGGAGTCACCAACCCCAAACTCCAAGCAGGAAGGGCTCACAGAGAGAGCCTGCAGATCTCCCAAAGTTGAAAGTAGTGGCTCGAATAGGGGACCCTTCAGGGCCCCAAGGACCGTGGAGAGGTCCCAGGCCGGTATAGATGGAGGCCTGGAGGGATTCATCCTCCTGGCTCCTTTGAGAAAGTGAACGACAAGGTCGTTTCTCCCAAGTGATTGGCCAGCCACAGGAGCATGGTAGGCTGCTATGGCTGCCACGTATAGCTTTTTTTTCTGTCAGGTGGCCACAGGAAAGCACCAAAAGAAGAGAATCTGATCGGTTGGTTCACGCGTTAGAAGCACCTCGCCATTGGGTATGCAGTTGCTCCAGCACAGCCAATGAGTGAGCTAGACACTCTCTGTGCTCGCTGTGCAGCTACACTGAGTTTTAAATTTTCAATGTTCCCCACTGCATATAGCTATGCAATACGACCGATCTCGAAAGGGAACCTAAAATTAGAATCAATAGTGTTGAAGTGTCTCCACTATGTGGTCGAATGATGAAGCTGCTGATTGTGTTCAGTCCACAGGTGTATAGCTTGACGAACTGTAGGAAAGGAAATATAGCTAGCTTATGCGTAGCCTGTTTACAGAGCACATATAAAAATAACAACACAAGAAACTCCAAACATATAATAAGTGTGTGACTCTCCTCCATTCAGCTAATTTCACTTAAAGCTCGTGACAGAGAATGTACCTCTGTGCTCAGGGAGCAGAATGCAGACAGACGAACCGTGAACGCGCACAGACCCCTTAAAGGCGCGTGACAGCTTGACGCCGCTTCCCTTTAAGAGCCCGTTATGCGTCACCTGACCAGGTCCACCGACAACCGAAAAGGCAGGACCTTAACCTGCATTACCAGAAAAATAAGCAAATAAATATCCAAGATCTACACGATATATCAGTGAAACGCGAACAATACTTGTCTTCATACTCTCGCCCTTGAAAAGGCTTGAAAAAGGCACGTCATCGTCACCATCATCATCCGAGAGGACGGGAAGGACACACGGGCTTTGACCGAAAAATACCGAGGCTCCGGAATCCCGAACAGGTTTATAGTGGATTAATCAGCGGAACGTTTTTTCAACTCGTTTTTACGCGTTTGTTTCATTCATTCCATTGAAAAAAAGAACGGCTCAGCGCAAAACGCCCCGTCATTTGGGTTTGATCTGTTTTTTTTTAAACATATATTAATCAAAGGTGACAGTTTACCGTATTAATTTGATTATTTATTTCCCACAAGAGCCAGAAAATAGCTCGGCGTAGGGCGTTACGTAATAGGAGCATTATCCATGGTGCTGAAACCAACCCATGCATAGACGCCTACATCGACCAAATTTTATAGAAATAAACTTCAAACATATATTTTTGTGCTTTTGAACACGTCATTTCAGGCGCTCTGGTTGGAAACCAAAAGGAGAAATCGACATTGTCAGTTTGCGTAGAGCCACCTTGGATTCCGTCTCCTTTTTTGTCGGCGAATATCATATGCATTTCGACTGTCCTTCCCCCTGAAGTTGATTCTTGAGGTGGTTGTCGACGCTACCGGGAGAAAATGTCGGGACAGACTCTGACGGATCGCATCGCCGCGGCGCAATACCAGCTCACCGGATCCGAGGTGGCTCGTGCCGTTTGCAAAGCCACCACGCACGAGGTGATGGCGCCCAAGAAGAAGCACCTGGATTGTAAGTGAGACATTTTTGACTCACCCTCATTCCTCAACGCGTTCAGTCTCACTCAGACCTGGCGCTGTCCATTTCAGCACCACAGCACAGTCCAATGCGTAGAATAACGAAGCTATGTATATGCATGGCTTGTGCTCAATGAGGTGGTTTGCTACTAGTTGCAATTCTGTCAATGGAAAACCTGCCTTTTAGTGTGCATGTAATATAAGGAGCTTATATTCTAAGAAGTGTGTCAGTGTGTGTAGCTGATTGCATTTAACTGACAGCAGAACATACCCTGAAGTGTCTTTATGTGGGTGGTGTGGTCTGGAACTGAGGAAGAGACAGTAAAAGGGAAGACAGAAGGAAATCAACAGCATTTAAACAAGACGGAGAGGCAAAAGCATCTTCGTGTCGCCCTAGAGCTCTGTGTCCTGCAGGAGAAGGCCTTCTGAATTATAAATCGATCAGCCAAAGCATGCATGTATTATTTACAAAGCCAAAGGTGAGGACACTGGTATGCAAGCTGGGGAATCTTGTTGTGTGTAAATATCAGCGATCCCTTCACCAGGGAATCACATGTGTGATTTCACAGGCACTCCCAAAATCCAATGATTCATAAATCTGCTTTGTCTTGGCTAGGTTTAGCACTGTTGGCCTGTCTACACACACAAACTTGTTTTACTTTTGTAGTATCAGGAGTTTTGTGACGAGAAATGTGTTTGTCGAGTTTTTATCTCATAACTCCAGCCATTTGTCTGTTGAATTGGAAGGCTTGAGGGGTGGTGGTGAGGTTGTCATGGAAACTGAAGTAGATTATTGGGGAAGGGGGAGGGGTGAGTCAGTGACATCATGATGACATGGTGTCAGTTTGCAGAAAGGGTCTTCATACCAATTCAGAGCCAGCATTTGCTTTGAATTTAAAAAGTCGCAAGACCGCAAGCAAGTCGCAAATTGTTAGTTTAATCTGGTCTTTCTGTCAATGTTGTTGTGCTGCTTCATAGAATTTTATTTAAATATTAAAGCTATCACTGTCTTTTTTAGATGCTTTTGTTTGTAGACCAAAGCAACTGATTGGCAGAGTTTAGTCATGTGTTCACGCATATGGTGCGTGTGTGGTGTTTGCAATGTGTCTGTATTTACACCGTCTGTAATCCGGTCACATGAGCAATTCCATAATCCCAGTGAGCTGCACCTGCTCACATACTCATAACCTATATGTACAGACTCCCAAAACAGGGACTGCTATGCCATATACATCAATATATAGTGATGTTACATAGCAACAAATTACACTAGTGTTAACGCCACTCACACTGTATCTCAGTGCGTTCTAATCTGGACTATTCTTGGCTTCTTAACTCCACTGCAGTGTGCTCTCTAGCAGCCATGACTAACATATTGGCACCCTGAGCATAGCACTACATGGAATTTAAGACAATCTCTTTTCGGGAAGTCTGTCAGGAGAATGCCAGGGACATATTGCACTCCCAAATCAAAAAAAAAATATCTTAGATTTTGTTTAAAGTAAACCAATCCTGTTTTAGGACTATTGGGATTTGTTTTGCATTTGTTATATTAATTTCATGACAGTTAAACACATTTTCCACCAGATTTCCCAATTGGAAAAATGGTGCATCATTTAAATTATTAGTGCCTTTAATTCATGCTGATTCCAGTTTTCATTGGATTACAGTATTGAGAATCTAATGAGAATTATCACTGAGTAATAAGTAAAATGACTATAAAGTATTTAGGGACAATGTCATAATGCAAGAAATCTTAATGGTCCCAAAACAAGTTTTATTTCTTTATAAAAACTTTTGTTTTATGTCTTTGGTTTTGAGGGTAAAATTTGCTACTTTTTCAGTAGTTGCTGGAGACTGTATTCACTCAGGTTTTTGGGATCGACAATAAGGTGCAAGTCTAGAAAAGTCCCGTTCAAACAGCAATTTACAGTAGCGTTTCGAATACTGTCTGTATGAACGTGAACTGGACACCTTGGTTTAAAATCTCATCCGAAGGATGCTGCTTTTTTGACAGGATAGTGTCCCCGTCACTATACTGGGGCGTTAGGACCGAGCAAGTGACTTAAACTGCAATTCATCAACTGGCTGCAAGAGACAGGCTCCAAAAGGGCGTCAATTCCATATATCCCCCATGTTAAAATGCCCATCTTTGCTGCAGAAATAAGTGTGTTTACAGCCTGGTACAAAAATTGTTTTTGGTCTTTATAGCTAATTTTGCCCTTCATGACAACTGTGAGGGGGGTGAATCTTTTTATAACTCATTTGTTTAAATTATATTAAGCCTAAAATTTCTGCATAATTAAGGGCGTGGCCACTTGAGTGACAGATGTATTGTCACAGCTGTCACTACTAGCCATTTGTCTGCTGCAAATCAGGCACCTCAGCTCCACCCACGTCCCACCTCTTTGCCCATTTCCTGTTATCCGAGAGTGGCACGCTGCCAAGACGGCAATGACAGGGTCAGCCAAATTTGGGCTTCAAAAATGCTCCCCAGAAACCTGTGGGTAACGCCATGGACACTACGTCCATTTTTTTTATAGTCTATGGTTAGGACCCACACAGACCACAGTGTGAGCAGCTCTCCCTAATAGCCTCACTAACACCTCTTCCAGCAGCAACCCAGTAGTTTTCCCAGGAGGTCTCCTATCCAGGTACCGTCCAGGCTTAACCCTGTTCAAGACTGATTGCCCACTGAAGCTAAGCTACAGGGTGATAGATGAAGGCAGAAATGTTGTTTATATCTGTGGGGACTGTTTCTTGCTTCTAAAGGCAATTGCATGTTATAAATTGTCCCCCTTGTCTGTCTGCTGATATTAATAATCCTAAACTATACTCTTCATCCACATTGCAGTAAGTAGCGTTGTGGTGTTAATTGTGCATGTGTTGTGTGTACAGATCTGATCTCAGCCACCAACGAGACAAACGTGAACATCCCTCAGATGGCTGACACACTATTCGAGAGATCCACTAATGCCAGCTGGGTGGTCGTGTTCAAAGCTCTGACCACGACTCACCACATCAGCATCTACGGCAATGAGGTGAGGCGATAAATTACGGTTTTAAACTTTATTCCTTTTTATCGAGTTTAAACTCAATCTTACAGATGCATTTACTAGTTTCATTTGACATAAGAGAAGAAAACTGCATGCAGGACTGCATTTGCTTTTATCAAGTTCATAGTTCATTAGGCGTTTTGAGAATATGCTATAAAAATGCAATAAAACAGAAAGATTGAAAATTAGAAAATTGCATTTAGTGCATTCGCTTTGCAAGGCATTTTGGTAAAATAAAATAATAAAATAATTCAATAAAATAGTTTCAAGATTTGTCCTTTTTTAAATCCCCGCAGAGATTCATCCAGTATTTGGCCTCCCGAACTTCCCTGTTTAATCTCAGCAACTTTATTGACAAAACAGGCTCCCATGGTGAGTTTGTCTACTTTTGTGTCTGAGTTAATTGAATAAAGTCACATAAACGTCCATCAAATGCCATTTAACTTACTAATTCCATGAAGTGTGATCCATGTAAAGGTGATAAACTAAGTCTGTTTATATCTTTTCTGTCTCTAAGGCTATGACATGTCGACATTCATCAGGCGATATGCACGGTACTTGAATGAGAAGGCATACGCTTACCGCGCGATGGCCTTCGACTTCACTCGAGTTAAAAAGGGGTAAGTCGATTGATTCTGGGAATAGAAGGCCACATTGGCAACATTTAGACACTAGTTACTCCAAGTTATTCAATATTTCGTCAGGGTACATTTTAGATAGCATGATGTTGTTAGAAACGCTTCACACTTTACTCCCAGAGTTGTACAGATCACAAAGGGAATGTCATCTCTGAGTTAGAGCGAAAGAAAGGATGCATTCTGCATTGAACTGTTACTCATGTGTGTGTGTGTGTGTGTGTGTGTGTGCACACCCAGAGCTGAGGGTGTGATGAGGACTATGGCTCCTGACAAGCTCTTGAAGGCCATGCCTGCCCTGCAGACTCAAGTGGACACACTGCTGGAGTTTGACGTGAGTAACATCTGGGACCTATCATTTTTAGTCCATTCTTCGCATGTTTTAAATTAAACTCTTTTCTCCCCCCCAGGTTCATCCTAAAGACTTGAACAACGGCATCATAAACGCAGCATTCTTGCTTCTCTTTAAGGATCTGATAAAGCTCTTCGCCTCCTACAATGACGGCATCATCAATTTATTAGGTATGTGACAAATAATTGAAAATAGATGATCTCAATCTAATACATCTTACTATATTTTACATTTTTAATATGTGCGGATTTCTTGTTATGTCTGGTTACATTGACAATTGGTTGTTTGTCAAGTGTTTTATTGCATTCTATTTTCTAAAGGTGTTTTCGATGAATAGATGAGTGTTATAATACATTATAACTGTATTACAATTATTCATGACAATATAATGCATTATAAGTTGCATTACAAGGTTTAATTAATGCAGAAATTAAGAAAACAATGAGTTTTCCTGAAACAATGGGCTGTGATCTGTTTTTTTTTTTTTTTTTGTTTTTTTTTGGTTCTACAGAGAAATATTTCAAAATGAAGAAGTCTGAATGCAAGGATTCTCTGGAGATTTATAAGAAATTTCTGACCCGGGTGACAAAAATTGCAGAGTTCATGAAAATTGCTGAGGTAAGGCCAGAAGAAGATATATATAAAGTCGAATATATTTACAGAATACCAATTCACTTATATGATTATTGCGTTTCTGTTGCAGCAAATAGGAGTGGATAAGAATGACATCCCTGACATCTCTTATGTAAGTTACTATTGTACTCTGTCATATTCCCAAACATTCGTCCTTTCATGTATGCACATTTATTGGCGTGTCGCTACAGAGTAGCTCTTAATTTATATTAGAATCGGGTCAAGAATTGATTCCTCGAAAACTTGAGAGTACTGGTTGTCTTCCTTTTAAGATAATGAAGTAAAGCTGGTGTGAGTGTGAAAGAGCTTTTCATCTATCCTAACCAAGCATCATAATTAAATCGCTCTCCCATGGGAATTCTCAGTGTCTGCATCCAGGCGTAGTTGCCGACATGGCAGATTCAGACAATGAAGACTGTCCCTTTAAAGACAGCCTCAACGAAGAGCCGGTAACCATGTTGACTGATATGGGACGCATTATGCATCTCAGTGCATTGCTTTTACCATGCCCACATGGGATAGTAAAGTGTCCCTCGAATGAGGAATTCGGAAGTAGTAGGTCTACTGTTTTATGAATACTATGCATTCGGACTCGGCTCACATACTGTTTTTTGCCTAATATATAGTACAGAAGAAGGCATATTTGTACGCAGTGGATTTTTTTGTATAGGCTTGTGGTTTAAAAAAAATTAAGTACTCGTATAAGATGCGTTTCTGCCTTTCCTCTCCAAAAAGGTGTCCTTAAAAGGCAAAAAATATCTATAAAATACTATTGATCTGACCATACTGAAAGTAGCAGAAAAAAGTTGGATAATCACACTATTCCCTTCCATAGAGCTCCTTTTTAGCTGTAATTAAAGTTTCCAAAACTGATGAATTTTGCTAAATTTACACTGTTCTTTTTCCTGTTTATTTATGTGAAACTGCTTTCTGGTATTGTTTAAAGTGCTAAATAAAGAAACGTGGCTTGACTTTCTCTCAAAAATGAAAAGGTCACTTTGCGATTAGCCTTTTTGTTAGAAGCCGGGTAAAGCAATGCACTGAAGTCCAGTTCCGTCCCACAGTTTGTGCAGTGAGCTGATTTTGCAGTGCTGTGAGGAATGGTTTGAGTAAAGGTTTTCAGCTGGTTTTGATGTGGTGTTTTATTGTTTGAATTTGCTGTGAAACTTTGAGAATTATTGACATCAAATGTGCTCTGATGGTTTTTGTACTGCTCATCATGCGTGTGTTTTATTTTGCTGTTCTCAGGCTCCCACCAGTATTCTGGAATCTCTGGAGACACATATGAACAGTCTAGAAGGGAAGAAAGGGTATGGGACCCCTGAACTAATTTCTAAATCACTTTAAATGTCAGATAGGAAGTAACTCTGAACTTGTAAATCAAATGCTGCATGCTAGATTTGATAGAGAAGCCTGAGCAGGGCACATAACCATGGCTGGTTACCGTGATTTTGCCAAGTAAAATATGTTATGTTGATTCTAAAATAACATCCCTGTCCGAAAACATAGTCCTAACCCTTTCCCGACTCTTAAACCTAACCCTACCCATAACTTATACATTAAATCATAGGTGAAATGAAATGAAATCACTTTCACCAACCGTGGCTTGGCCTTGGATAAGAAATAGAAGTTCTCTATGTAAATATGAATAATAATTGATGTTCTTTTCCTCCTACTGCAACGGTTTGTTCAGGGAAGGGTGAGTACGTTTTAAATCTCATCGAAATTGAAATCAGTTTTGTTCTTTTTATATAAAATCATCTCTGATAAAATGTCTCTGTTTGTGTCCTTCAGGTCACCCACAAAGGTAAAAGTGGGCACTTCATTTGATTATCGTTTTGATTTTGTTCATGGATCTCACACACATATGCTTAACTTGTAGCTCTGTGTTATGTTTTAGGGATCACCCACCAATAACGTGTCTCCAACCTCCACTCCCGCCAAATCTGCTGCTGCCGTCCCAACTTTGGAGCCGCCACGCTCCGAGGCCACGCCAGCTGCCGAAACTGCCACTGAGTGAGTGACCCAGTGACTCACTTCCTGTCGGATAAAATGCTAATCAGAACACAAGATATTTCCTGATCGTACAGTTTTCATATGTTTATTCAAGTGTGTGTCTCTATCTTACCGTAGTTCTCTTCTGGATCTGGACCCGTTGTCTTCCTCCGGACCTTCTGCAGGAGGAGCATCAGCTGCTCCCACATCTTGGGGAGGTACAGTTCAAACACATACACACACATACTCAGCATGTGAACATGTAAATTTCCAGACCAAACCAAAACCCGAAACTGAAAAAAATAAATAAATTAAAAAGACCTTTCCAAAGAAGTAAGCTCAGATGCATGGCTATGCTTAGGTCTGACTCAAAGATGTTGGAGTATATGTGCCAGCATGCTCAAATTGGGTTACTTTAATATGAAACTATAAAATATGTATGATCACAACTGATCTTATCAACATGAAAAAGCATTCACAACCCATTTCACTTCCGTAATGTGACATATTTTAGAGTGAAACAGGTCATCCAGCAAGAAAACCATCAGGCTGACTGATTAAACAATGAACTACATCAGCAATTTTAACTTTATAATGCTCCATGACAAAACCAAAATTGACGCAAACCCACAATAATATGACAAACTGCACAGAACAAAACCAGACCTTTAACACACAAACGTCCTACCTTAAAGCGCCTGTTTTACATTTCTCATTATAAACTCTTAATGAATGCATGACTTAATTTGATAATCTCTTTTTCTATCTGTCTCTGATGGGCCGCTGTCACATCAGATCTGCTGGGGTCAGGTAAGCGTTGCTGGCTTTTCATTTAATGTTAGATGTGTTTTCATGTGATTCAATGTGTTAAATGTCTCATGCATTTTATTAAACATTGTGTACACTTGTTATAGCTCATCTGGGAAATTTAAAATGACCATATGACAGTCCTCTATATGACAAACCTAGTCTCCTGAAGCCCTTTTAGAGTGAGAATCCATTTCACATCTCTGTGTCAATCCCTCAGTCTTTGCTCAGTGGAATCTCTCTCTTTCTCTCTCTCTCTCTTATGCTTTTGCCCTCTTCTTTGGTTCCTTTCCTGGTTATCTGTTTATTTACGTTGTGTTTATATCGGTCCGCTGGGGGCGTGGCTATGCAGAAATGGGTTCCCTTACTTCAGAGACTCTCCTTCCTGACCCAACCCTTGCCGTAGACTCCAACTCCTCAGCCACGCCCACAGCCGCTGAGGCAGCCATTTCATTGGCTCCTCCTCCTTCCGCTGCTTCCTCCAGCTCAGCCGATCTCCTCGGAGGTCAGTAGTGAGGTTTCTTCCTTAAGAAGATGTAAAGGCTGTGCCACATTCTGAAACAGAGGAACATCTCAACACAGAGATTAAAGATCAGATCAAAATCACAGTTTGCGGTGTTTCATTTGTGATTTGTGAAGTCTGTAGTCATCAACACTCCATTTCCCTCTGCAGTAGAAATCTAGAGCTTCTCATTTCCTTTTCTGCTTTATATCGTCCATGCTGCAGATTTTGTTTGACATTTGTTTGCCATCAATGCTCCACAAGATCTTGTGTATTAAAAATACACATACAGTATGAATTATAATCATTTGATTATTCTTATGTGTAGCTGCATTTGCAGACTGCACAGTAAGTTTAATCAGGTTTTCAGTTGCAGTTTTACATTCAGAGAATGCAAAACGTTTTAAAGCGAGCATAAAATCAAAACTGACACATTTTGCTTTCTAATGCATGCTCATAGAAAAAGTCATGTTAACTCTTTCCACGGCAGCTTTTTCTAAAAAAGTTACCAGCCACGGCCTGCATTTTTGATAATCTTTCACAAAAATGTCATGGCCCCCAGAATATTTTGTTGTAAGAATACCTGAATAAGAAGAATCAAGTCAATAATGTTAATTTAGATGTTATTTTTAGGAGTGCAAGTTATTTTAAGTATGTATGAGGTCATTTAAAATATTTCAAATGCAAACGTCTTTTTTCCGAACTTTGCATGACACTGAAGTCTTGCCGTTTCTTTCTCTCTATGCTGTCTACTCTCTCTATTTCCTCTTCCTCCTCTCATCCTTTTCTTTGGCTATTATACGTCGACCCTTTGGGCCTTGTGTGCGGTACTCCAGATGTGTTTGCGGCCCCTGCGGCTGAAACAGCTGCTGCTGCAGAGGGCGGGGCCACAGCAGCCACGCCCACTTCTGCTGCCGATGGCACCGCGGCAACTGGTGGGTGGCAACAGTTCAAGCGCATATATGTGTATGTGTGAATGTCAGTATAGAATGGGTGAGAGAGAAAGAGAGAGTGTGTTTTCTTGTGATTGTTTTCATTTACCACTTTTAAGAACCACATAGAGCCTCTTCTGCAGGCTCTTCCCTAATGAAGCCTCCTCTGGTCAATGTTGAGTTTCTGAACTGGCATCGGTGTTGCCGTGGAGATCTGTGTTGCTAGGGCAATAGTCTTTGAACGTTGAAGTTCGGTTCTCTGGGGGGCAGAAGCAGATGTCAACTTATTAGCCGCGCAACACTCAGCGTGTCTGACAGAATAATCAGCTCTAACTTACACAGAGAGAGGCGAGTTCTTCCAATTTCCTTTCTCATTCTTCCTTCTCTGAAGATTCGTCCTCAGGTTGACTTTATCCATCTTATTTTAATGTAAGAGCAGGTGCGGCTATTTGTGACTTAAATGTGCGAGGCTTCCAGTGAATGAAATGGAATGTAGGCTACATTCCTTAAAATTCGTATAAACAAGAAAAAACAGTGTCGTTTTGAACACTCATGTTTTTTCTAACTTAATGAGAACGTTAGCAAAACATATTTTTGTTATTAGTGTAGATGCTAATGAATCAGAAGTCTCGCACTACTACTAGCTTATTCCTGCTTTACAAAATAAGGTGGATATAATAAATAACAACAGTCTCAGGGCCTTGAAGATGTTTTTCGTTCACCCGTCATAGATCCCTTCGCTCCAGCGGCTGGTTCTGCTGATAACTCCCTTCAGTTGGACCTGTTCTCCCTGCAGCCAGTAGATGACAGTAACACTCTTTTTAGCTCAGTGGCGCCCTCTACTGGCCCGGCATCTGTCTCCACCACCACTAGCGATGTAACCCACACTGCTTCCACAGCACCGACGATAGACCTATTTGCTGGTAAACCCCATAGGCCTATGTCCCATGAAAATCGTATCCCCCTTCTAGATTTTGATTGGTTTGATTTGTGTTGTGTATTATTAATATTATTTATGTGTTGTCTTAATAAATGTCCTCTTGTCTTTAGATTTTTTTCATCCCATGCCAGATTCATCAGTTCCCAAAACAGACCCTAACCCCAGTCTAGACCTGTTTTCAGCAGGTACACACAGCACTACATCCATCCACTCATTCCTTGCCTCGCTTGTACACTTTTTTCTCTCCATTCTGTCCTTGACTGCTCAAGGTGAGCCAAAAATGCTTCTCTCCTAGGGCAGTCGACACACTCCCTCACTCCCTTAGGCATTCGTTCACTCCTTTTTCTTTCCAAATCTCTCTGTTTTTCTTGAAATGTCTCCCAAGACCCACTAGTTACATTATCTCCACTTAGAGACGTTTTTATTTTCACTTGCGCCCTTGGGCTTTGCCTCATTCACCTGTCTTTATCGATGAAGTAAACGGGTTCTGACCTAAAACTGATGCACCTTACGAGTTTAGTTGTGATATTTTAGTGTTCCTTTTACATAGATAGATGCATAAAGATACTTATCAAATAATGGATGTTAAACGAGACTTCAGATGCCAACTAAACTCGTTCCTGTGCTCCAGATGTGTTTCATCCTCCTCCCGCTGCTCTATCTGCCCCCATGAGCTGGCCAGACAGTGGGGCAAATCTGGACCTGTTTGGGGGTTGGTAAAAACCCCCAGTGTGCATGATTTGCAATGGTTTGATTTGCATGTTTTGCTCAGATGGATGCTATGGATTCTGTTATTGGCAAATAAAGCTGTTCTGATGGTTGATGGACACCAGACAGCAGTTGTGAGAGATTCCCTGACCTGACAGGAAGAAGTGAAATGACTTAAATAAGGTGTATGTGAGTGCTTTTGTGGTTCTTAACACATTTGTGGGTTGTATTTATGTGCCCAGCTAACACAAATGTTCTAAGAACGTTTTGCTAACATTCCCATTAAGTGAATGAAAACGTTATTTTTGAATGGACATTGCAGTTTTTTAAAGGGGCTATATGTAAGAATTTTAATGTATTAATTGATTTTTTTATTGTCAAAGTGTGAACAGCTTGTTACAAAACTTTTTTTTTTTTTTTAAACGAGACTTCCTAGGTTGTCTATGAAAGCCTGTAGAATGATTTTTATATAAAGGACTCGAGGCGTTTTTGCTGGGAAAATCAAAAGGATGTGACATTTACTTGCGCTGACAAGAGCCTTCTGTTCTATGACACTAAATGAATGCTTATACATTATACTTATGTTCAGGATAATGCAGAAAAACCCATTATATACTGTAATGTCAATGTGTCATGCAAAGAAAGGGATTAATTCAAACTGCAGACTCACATAGACAAATATATAGTCTCAAATATACTTTATACTTAGACTATCATGACAGTGTAATTATCTGTTGTTGACATGGTGCAGAGCTTGTGCAAACATATCAACATCACTATGATCAGATGCTTTCTTCACTGCTGTTTTCTCACCGATGTCATTTTTGTTGTGACATATTTACGTCGCACATGCACATCACTCTCAGGAGCTGTTCGTTAACAGTAAATCGCTGTAAAAGGTATTTCCAACTTCTTTTTAGTTCTAAGCAAAGATTAGTGAGTATTTGGGGCCTTGAATCACTTTCAGTCTCTTGTACATTACGTGTGTTCAAGCAATAAGTTGTGGCTGCAGTTCACTTTATGCCCACCGGTGTCACTAATAACAAGGTTTTCTGAATTCTTTATATAGCCCCTTTAAATGTTTTTACTTTTTCTTGGTTGTGTGAACGTTAGAGACAACATTAAGGGAATGTTCAGTTTTATTATTCTACAAACATTATGGAAACGTTACTATTGAATGTTCTCTAAATCATGTGAAACTAATAAGTAGTATAGATTAATGTCCAAATAAAATGTTAAAAAAATGGTCCTTAAATGCTGTATAAATAAGGTTTTTGGGCTAATGTTTTGAGAATGTTATTAAAGAGCAGGTAACATTCTATTAACGTTACTATAAGAATGTTTGTATAAGTTCTGTTAGCTGGGTGATAACAATCTCTCTCTTTCTCTCTCTTTGGGCTTGACTCTCAGTGTAATGGCTTTGGCTCACTCACCTGCTCACTTTTTTACCCTTATGCTGCCTGGATGGATCAGAATCGGCGGGTGCTGGTGAGGCCAAACCAGCCGCAGCATCCACAGGTGGAGATCTGATGTCGGGTACGTCACCTGCAGCCCTGATTTCTTTGTTCTTTCTTCATGTCTTTTTCATGGTTTGTCTGGTGTTCAAAACATTCACGTTTACAATCTTCATAGTCCATAGCATGGAAACTGCAGCATGTTTTCATACCCTTAGGAAAGACAAATCCCAAATCAGATCTCAGTAGTTTCTCAACGATAGCAATGAGATGGTGAGCAAATCATGCACCAATAGTCAGCATTAAAATGAAAATACTATTTTCTGAAATGCATGTTATAGATATTATTGTGAACAATTTGTCCATACATGCATACAGGTTGTTTAATTTTAAAGGTTAATCAAAATGTCATACCTGGTGAAGACTTCTCTCTGGTGTTGTATGCAGGACTTCTCCAATCATTTAGTCCGTTTAAACTCCACTCTTGAAAACTCACATTCGTCCACTTTTAAGAGTCACGCCCACATGATGCCTAAAACTAAGACCCTGCCCGAATTTTTTTTTTTACCCTAACCCATTACACCAGGATATATGCCATGATACAGAAGAAAAGATCTGCTACTTCTGTTTCATTGTCTGGTCTGATTTTTACTCTGAGAAAAGACCTTTGTAATTTCACGAGTTTCAGAAGTCCTCAGATTTACCAAAAGTCTGCAATATATTTATGTAATCCACATTTTTTTCAATGAACCATAACTTAGAACCCAAATTAGGGCTAAGCCATGATTTATTTGTTTATATATATCAACATTTTTCTAATGGGTGTATGTGTCATTTTAAAATAGCAGAGGTGTTTTTATGTGTGTCGATGTCAGTTTAGTGATGTGTGTGTGCCTGGTGTATATTGAGTCTAGACACGTTACATCTCAGTCGTGTTGTGGTGATACTGACATGTTGAGATGAGATCCATGTTTCCATCTGTTTCTCTCATGCGTGGCGTTTATGTTCATCTCAGCTCTACGTGGACTGAGAAAGCCTTCTTCCCAATGCCTTGCTGCTTAATTCTGCTCTCTTTTCTCTTATTCACTCACTCACTCTCTTTTGTGCTCATCTGATGTATCTTCTGCTTGACGACACTTTCCTCTTCCTGATCATGTTCTCTTTCGTATCTTCTTCTATTATTTCTTCTTCCACTGTTTTATATTCCCTCTTTTTATTATTTTTTTTCTTCATTTTCCATATCTCTTCCCATCCATCTGGCTCTTGGGTCATTGCTTGCTTCCTCCTGTGCTACTGGTGAGTTCTGATGCTCCTACACCAGCTGCAATCCCACAATGCATTGCTGCATTACAGAAAACTGAAAACTCAAAAGACTGCTAATCAAGCAGTGAATGAATGAATGAATGAATGAAAGTTTTGATGTTTTGCAAATATCTCCAGTGTTAGATCCTGTGCATTAACAATAGAAATAATGGTTGAAACGTTTATTATTAAAAATCAGTGCTTAGTAAAAGCTGTACAGTAATGTAGGTTATTTTAGGCTTGTTTCACAACACATACGTAAGCAGTGGCGCATACTGTTACCGGTGCCCATATTAAAAGGTTACGACACTGAGCCTATTTTTACTGTGTTTAGTGGGCAGAAAATATGTTGAAAATGCAATATAAACCTATTTATCAACACAATATTTTGCTATATAGCAGCATAAAATAATGATGGGAATTAATCACCCATTTTTTGAAAAAAGACAAATGTCAGGCTTGATTCCAAGCACACAAAAAACATTTTTTATGATAAAAACCTGTGAGAAGAAAATATTATTTTCAGTATTGAGCTGTAGTTTGTAGTGTCAATATAAAAGCACAGCAAGCATTTCGTAGTAGTGAGTGCTGTTTATGCATGCTGTGTGAAACAAGTCTAACACTACGGGTGTATTAAAGCTGTTTAATGTTATGAATGTTTAATGTGTCAGTGTGTGTGTGTGTGTGTGTGTAGTCATGGTGTGTCTTGATAGTGCTCAGTTCTCTTTCTTCCTGCTCATTCTTACACCAGCTGTGTTCGAAATCACCCCCTGTACCCTCATTCACTATTCCCTGCATTTCTCCACTAATATATACTACACTTGAAGGAGTGAATGAAAACGACACTGAGTGCATCGGAAGGCCTGCCGCTTTTGCATAGTTTGCGCTTGCCATTTAATAATCATTTGAAAGTACCAGAAGATTTATCTTGAACTCGGTCATGGAAACTAGTATGTATAAACCTTAATTTAAAAAAAAAATGATAATCAATTAAAAAGTAATTTATACCTATATGATATTATGTAGCCACATTGGACCAGCGGTTTGGAAAATGGATGCGGGCGCCAACTTCTGGTGAGACGTGGGAATTCATCCAGCCTGACCCTCACAGTGAATTATGGGTATTCTCTTGTTATTGAGAGTAGACTCTTTATTGCGGATTGAATGAGTAAATGGCTGTTCCTTCTAATAGTGCCCTATTTAAGGGTATAGGGGGTGATTTCGGACACAGCCCATGCCTACACCGGACTATACCGTTGTTGTGCCCCACTGGATGTGACAAAGCAACCATTGCAAATCCATTTGTTCTTCATATCAGAAGAAGCGAGAGCACTTGAAGTACGTTAGAATAGAATGGGGAATCAGTTTACCGTCAGGAATTTGTCGTGCCGCGCCACATCCAGTGTAGTCAACATCACTGATTATAATGTCGCATTGCGCGGCTTGTGTCTGGTGTAGACACAGGGTTAAGATTTTTCTTGTACTGGTTGCCATAGCGATATACCCTGCATGAGGGTTGTTAGCATTCAGTTTAGCTCCCCTTTTTCTTATTATTACTGAAAAATAAGCTCACTGTGTTGTCTCACTCTTCCCTTCCCCTTAAGCTTTTGATGGAATGGGTGATATGCTCATGCCAGCTATGGCTCCCCAGGCATCAGGGGCATCACCCATGACCAACTCACCGGTCAAGCCCATGGGAGGAAACCTGGACTCAGCTATGGCCAACATGGCCAGCAGTATGTTCCCATCTATTTTTTATAAGGTGTACTCCAAAATAAAGGTTACAAAGGGTTTTGTTTCGCAGAGGTTTCATAGAAGAACCATTGGGGTATAGTGGAAAGAGGTTCTTTGTGTTCTTCATACAAACACACACACAAAAAATGGTTATTTTAAGAACTTCTCACTGAACGGTTCTTAGCGGAACCTCAATGGTTCTTCTATGACATTCCAGTTAAAAATAAAAAAACCTTTTGGAACCTTAATTTTTAAGAGTGTGAAATAGAACCTTTCCATTAAACAAAAGGGTTTTTTATAGTGGAAAGGGTTCTTTAGAATAATAAAATGGTTATTTTAAGAACTGTTCATTGAAAGGTTCAAATGAATGGTTCCAATGAAACCTCAATGGTTCTTGACACCTTAAACCCTTTGGAACCTTTATTTTTAAGAGTGTAAGAGCTAACAATTATAGGAATCTAAAATTGTATATCTCTCTGTCTGTGCTTTCAGATTTGACAATGGGGAACCAGAAACCGTAAGATACAGTAACGTCCTACTCTCGATTTCACCATATTTTCTTGCCCCCTTAAATACATATTTGTGTATCTGTTCTTCTTCTGTTTCTGTCTAAGGGGTGAAGCAGCTGGAGGGGCGAACTGGCAAGCGCAGGTACCCACCCCTAGCTGGGGCGTTGCCATGGTAAATGTTGTGTTGTACTGTAGAAGTGGAGCATGGGGGTGGAGCATGGCTTTGAGCAGCATGGCGTGGAGCCAATCACAAGCTTCCCCTTCTCCCCGCCTCTCTCTTGGCTCCTGTCAGCTGAATGAGCAGGACTTAAGAGGCGGAGCTTTCTCATATATGAAACTTAGGGTTGTAATATGGAATTAAATATTTCTTTTTTCACCATCTTATAAACTGCACTGGTAACACTTTACAATAAGGTTCCATTTGTTAACGTTTACTGTAATAAATAACACGAACTAACAATGAAAAATACTTCTAAAGCATTTATCACTCTTAGTTCATGTTGATTTAAAAATGTACTAATACATTTTTCAATCAAAAGTTGTATCTGTTATTATTACATTAACAAATGTTAAGATGAATAAATACTGTAACAGGAGTTGATCATTGTTACCACTGGATTGAAATATATAATTATATTCATAATCTTAATCATTTGTGTAAAGTGTGAAAAAGCCAAACAGTAGCTTCAGATTCAGTCTCGCTTAGAGCTTCAGACCTGTTTTTGCTTGACAGTCACTTCCTTCTCTTCTCTTTGTTTTTATTATTACTATAATACTAAACATATTTGCATGTACATCCCCCCCTGAAACATTTAAATTCACACTTAAATCAAATTGTTAACCACCATCCCAGTTTGTGCACTGTGCAGATTCCCTTTTCTATGTCGTAGAGTCATTTTGTTCAGGTGTTGTCCTGTTCTGTGTTGTTTGGTGTTAACCTTTCCCCCCCATCCCTCCCACTCGCTTAGAATCCCCCTCTTGGGGTGTGTCCTGTCATGGGATCCCCATCACCATTTGGCATGGTAAGAGTGTGTGTTTAAGTGTATGTGAGTGTGTGTGTGTGTGTGAAGGCGTTTGTGTTCGTTTCTCTTACTGTGTCTCTCTGTGGTTCACAGCCTGGAGCAGGAGCTTCTCCCATGATGCCTGGCTCACCGATGATGGCCTCCCAACAACCAATGATGAGGCCACAGTTTCCGGCAGCAGGAGCACCTGGACAACCGGTATTTTTGACATGAATTTTTCATTTAGCCATTATAATAGTCATTTAGACAAGAAATGCAGACACACGTACTTAATTATTGCTCCCGTCATGTGTGCGTTTCCCCGACAGATGTCTCCAGGAATGGCCCAGAGTCCCAGGAAGCCTCCACCTCCTAAAGATCCTCTCGCTGACCTCAATATCAAAGACTTCATGTAGATGAGCAGCTGGTGTAAGTTTAACTACAGCAGATGTGAAACGACAGGAAACAGAATGAGAAACAAGCACAAATTTTGTCCTGCATCTGATGCATCTCGTTTTTAATATTATATTAAGACTCTAGTTGTAAAAACATGAGTTAAATGAAAATAGTGGCATCTGGGGCCGTAACCATCAGGGGAAAATGTAATCAATATAGAGTGATCAAACAATATTTATTAGGGATGTAAGGAGCGATATTAAAACGTGACAATATTTCTCTGGACAAAAAGGTGAAAAGCTGTCTCGTGACACCAGTACGATCGAGAGGAGTTTGTGGCAAAACCTTTTACAGTGCTTGCATTATATTGACAATTTTCTAAGTCTGCTGCACGATATATTTTAAAAGAAAGTTGCCAATTTATTCTTTTTAAGAAAGAGTCCAAATATTAAAGATTAGGCGGACATTTTAAAGAATTTCAAGGATAACACAATGATTTGATCACGTTTAAAGTGTAACACCATGAATCACTAGGCTGTTGGCGCCCTCTGCAGGTATAATGTACATAAGTTGATTGTCCGCATTTTGTATCGCATTATGTATTTTAATAGTTGTTCAATAAAACCATAACATTTCCTGCTTTTGATACCTTATTTGAGCCAAAGGCTTTTGTTCACGTAGGTCTATTTTTTACTACAAATATTATCAGATTACTCCAAAAATCATATTTATGTAATAATGTATATATACACACACAAATACATATGCATAGGAAATACTAAAACCTCTTTTTTTTCCCTCTTTTGCAGTTGTCACACTTATTGTGCAGCCCCGATGAATCAGGCGTGTGTACTCTCTTCCATTCATCACATTCAGGGCCTCCAGACCCTCCTTCTCTCTCTCTCTCTCTCTTTCCCTCCCTCCCTTTCTGTCTGTTGTTGTAGCACAAACCGTGAACGTGACTAAATACATGTGTGTACGTGTGTTTGTATTTCAATGTTCTCAATTACTTCAGATCTATATATTTAAAAAAAGAAAAATACTATGAAGAGTAATGGGCGATGCATTATTGAACGTGCATCTGCGGGTCTCTTAATGATAGATGTGCATTCATTTTTTCCTGGCTCGCTTTCCGTGGGAAATCAAATCAAATGTGTGACGTTTTCTGTGGAAAATGTTTTTTTTTGCTGTGGTAAATATCACTGGGCCGGTATGTGTCATCATCAGTCGAGTATTAGTCATCTTTTGACCATGGAATAACTTCTGTGGGAACAATATCAACGTATTACGAGTTAAAGGTAGTGTTTTACGCACTGTTTCTTTTTATCAATGCCCTGATTTTATTCTTTTTTTCGTATCTGTATTGATTGTGAGTTACATGCGACATGTGACCATTTAATAAATATGCATTTTAGAACATTTTAAATTACAGATTGTTTTGAATATCCTTAGTCTTTATTTTGCGATAAAAAGGTTGAATATATTTTAGTTATGTCAGAAGTTTACTTTGCATACTACATGGCTAGTTAGTGAATCCCATTTGTACAAAGGTCTGTGTCCATCAAAAGACACTGTCTGAGCCGATCGAGTCCTGCTTGTACGTACAATATAATATCACAGCATGTAATTCCTTTGTTGTGTAAAGGGGGACAAGAACATTGAGCCAGAACAGATTCTATCAGCAGCAAGTTCATCAGCCAGTCTCAAAACAGGACTGAATAGAACTGGCTGCCCGATGTTTTGTTGTATGCAACTTTGCAAGAGAGTGTTTGCTGCAAGTATCAAGGATATCAAAGGGACAAACAGCAGTTTAATGGGACAGTATTGCATTTTATTGATGGCTGTTTTTTATTTCAATTGAACATTTTGTTGATAAATTTTATTTTTGGATGGAATAACACCCTTTGCCCCTCCCACCTTTGTGCATGTTAGTCCTGTTGAAATGCAATAAACAGTGATCTGGAGAGAAACGCCACCATGTCATTATTGGGTAAATGTATATGCTTACATTAAAATTGTGATCTGGTAAAGTTCATAAGAGCTCCCAAAAAGTTAAATCATATAAAGATATATTTAATCCCCAATCTGTGTCTCTCTTTCTGATGCGCAAGCATCTGACGTCATGCTGTTACACAGCAAATATTCAGACAATCCAGGATGCCGAAGCCAAGATGAAGATGGCACAATGTATTCGTGGCTAAAGTGACACTGACAGATCTGAACAAACCAATGAAAGGGTACCGATGTTATGAATGGATATCAGTCCCCCCATAGCTCTTTCTCAGTCAGTGTTTGGCATGGCAGAAAATACCTCTTTAATATATGAATGTGTAGTAGAAAAGAGCACTGATGGCTAACAGAGCGACGGACAGCATCATGTTCTTCCTGTTCTCTCCTCTCAGTACCTGCAGCTCCTTTTCTGAAGAAAAAACAAATATGACATCATCATACAGAACTTCTCATACTAAAACGTGTTTCAATACCAAATGTTTGGCATCAAGACATTTTTGTGATTTATTTCCTATTGTGATATGTATCCACTTGAAACAAACAAAAAAAATGTAGGGTGGGACTTGATTTAGTTCATCAGGAATTGTTTGGATGGTTGTTGTTTGCATTTGAGTGACAGATTCTCCCTCCCTCGCGCCAGTAGGGGAAGTTTAAAGATTAGGAGGAGCATAAATTGAAAAAAAATAAATAAAATGTGGATGGATAAATCATGTAAATTAATCATTTCAAATAAATACTGCAGTATTCCTATAAAAAATACATTATTATTATTCATTTTGATTCCACGGCTACTTTATATTCCACTACCCATGGACTAAAGTTTCATTATCAGGCTGACAACTAATCTTTCCATAAAAGTGACTCACCATATTTCTGTATTCTGATATTCATTATGGTCATCTCATCTTCAAGGGCGAGTCTGACAGTACATGAAAAGACTCGTTTGTACAGTAAATTAAGCAGCAAAAAGCTTATGTCTGAAGCACAGCAATGTTTATCATCATATTGTCACTCATAACCACCTTTCACTGTCAGTGAGTTGTTCTTTTCTCTGTCTGAACTCTGACCTCTCCAGGTTGTTTTTACAGTGTGATTTGCGCTCTTCAATGCGGTCAATCTGAAGAGAGCAAAAAAAAGGGATAATTTCAATATGAAAACAGATGTTAGGACTTGTACATACGGGATAATTGACCTATGGCTATACATATCTATGTTTTCAAACACATATGGCATAAACGTGCATTACCTCGCTTGCCACACTTATTTTCTCTTTCTTCGTCGTCCTTGATTTACTCATTTTAGAAGGTCTGAAGAATTTAGTGAAGAGAAATCATGTATATATGGAATAGAATACGATACTTCCGCACACAAATCTTTTACTCATCACTCGCGTGCTTGGCGCTCTTTGTCTATAACCAGATTCATACTGCCACCTGCTGTCGGAGGGTGACATTTCACATGAGGACCGACTGATATATCTATAGAATATATAGAACTGATCTAGCTTGTTTTTATTGTTGACGTTTAATTCAATTTTAATATCCGAATGTTAGTAAGAAAAAAAATAGATATCGATCCTCAAATGCGATGGACATTGCATTTAGAAAACACATTTTACTCAAAATCTAAAGGAATAAATAAATAAAATCAGCACACATTTAAGCAGAAAATCATGAATAATCCTGACAATACACGATAATTATCTGTAATGCTTTTATTATTTTTTATTTACTGTCCGACAATTATTTTCACCAAAAGCAGCATAAATCTTAAGACAGTAGCCTACAGCAAACACTAATGTATTTATCTTTTGATAATCAGGATGATGTTAAGTTCCAGATGTGTGACAGTCCTGGATATATTTGTATGTGTGTCTAAATAAAACAAAATAAGACAAACTATAATATTTAAAAACACTATATTTGTTATATCACATTATCAATAATACAATTTGTTGAATTGTTGTATTGAAGCTATTAAAGAGATATACAGTCCTGCTACTTTCTCAATTTATAAGTAAGTGCTCCCACTACCGCCACCAGGACGCCGACACCAACTAGCAGCACCGGGAGTTCAAAGGTCGAGGTGGGAAGCGGGCCCGCCTTTGAAACAACCTCTTCCGAAGATGACGTAACATGGTCTTGAGACACGGTAGGCTCATTACTAGATTCAGAAGTACGAGACTCCTCTGACAATGTGACTGCAGAGTGTGGGAGATCATCTAAAACCTGTGAGATGACTTCAGGTATGGGAAGAGAAGCCATCGTGAAATCTAGCGGCTCGGACAGAAGAGGGGTGTGAGTGAAAAATGGCTCAGAATCCACCTCTGTCTCAGTTTCCTCCACAACTGGCTCCTCCGCACACATCAGAAGTTCCCCTGTCTGTGGAGGCTTGAGATCTGATTCTGCAGCAGATCCAATCCCCGTCAGCTCCCTATCGCTCTGAAGGTCTTCTTCATCATCTGACTCCGCCCTCTCGTGGAGCTCCGCCTCTAAGTGGATGATGTCAGAGGTGGAGGAGTGGTTCTCGCTGTGGTCCTCTTGAACTAGAACCATCTCACTGGTTTCTAGACTTCTGAGCTCTGTCTCCATGTCGCTAACAGACGTCCAGGACTCAGCCAGACCTGCGGTCTGCCAGCGGCCCGAACCACTGCTGCTCTCCTCCAGGCTTGAGGTTAGATCCCGGGGAGGGTCGGGCCCCGCAAACTGCCGGTCCTCAGACAGGATGGAAGATCTTTTTCTCCCCTCTGAAAATCTGACTAATGTTCACAGGTTCTGTCTTCAGTGAGTCCTAAAGATGATAGACAGAATTAATTCATGTAGATGGTGTACGTAATTTGATGTGAAAAAGAGACCAAACCAAATTGAACAAAACATGAGCAAATAAATAAATGTGGGCCAAGAGTATTTAGCAGGTCTCATTTGTGTCCATGACAAATTACAAAGAATTACAAACATCCTTGTCTGTTGTCATGTTCTGATCTATGTATAGACCAGTAAGCGCATATCTGACTGGCTATGCAGCCTATATATATCTCCAACTGTTCACATATCAGATATTTCACAAGGCATGACATGATCATGGTTCAGGATACTCTTTTAAGACCAAATTTGTATTCACTTTGTCAGATTAATCAATGTCTAAACTCATAAATCTCCCACCGGCACACTGAAGACGCACTACTGCCATTCATTTAGTGTCCAATCCCATTAATGAAGTATAACATGATGGGAACAGCAGTTCGAGCTTGAACCAGCGCCGCTTCAGTCACGGCACAGTGAAAACATCTGCAGCGTCAACAGTCGGATTGTGAAGAGATAGTAAACTAAACCCCGTCTGCAAGATCAAAGGTCAAAGTGCTTAAAGGGGATCAGATGTGCAAGAAATATATGGTGTAGCATTTTAAATTTGACGGCAGAAGAGATGGCTGAATGTGACCCAGTGGACAGAATGAGAAACAGTTTCCGACTGTTTCACCACAAGAGGAAGATGACACATGTTATACTTTTGTATGAACTTCAAACTAGCAGGAATAATTGTGGCTGAAGGTCCTTCTATTTCCACTATAACAAGGCAGTTAATATCCTCATATAAAACATAAATAGCCTATAAAACTGTGATAGAAAAGATGCTATAGCAACTTATAGCACTACAGATGTTATTATGTAACTGTCCAAGCTTAGATTCTCATACTACCCATAGCCTATGGGAAATTTATATAATTGATATGACGCAACAAATAAAATGCACATGGACTATTTTTTCATTCACTTTTCTGTTACAGACATGAGAATACACCCAATCATAACCTATATATGTCATTTGATATTCTGTAAGAGGAGAAAACAGATCTTACCTTGTCTGAGCATAGAGTTTAGTCAGGAAATGAATGCAGACTGAGGCTTGAATAAATACAGAGGAGGGGTCACTGGAGCTTATGGGCTTTACTGCAACAGAATGCTATTCAGCACCTCCCTTTTTGCCTGTCCCCTATCCCACCCCCTATCCCATTACATCTGTCCGACTCATGCGGACATGGCAAAGCGGTAAAAACTCATATCGGCCCACTTAACCTCATTCTGGTCCATGACACATTGATCTGTCCTACTTTCAAGGACATAGTCCTGTTTGCTTGACATGTATTTGTTTTAAAAAGTTAGTATAGTTTCTACCTTGTGATAAAGGTTGCTGTTATTTTTTGTTGTGGTTTTTCATAGTTAAACCTTCATAATGACCTTCATCAGAATTTAATCCCTTTTAAATGATTTATGAAATCAATTCCCCTTGAGTCCTATAGCAGACATCCAAAATGTGTCTAAATGTTTAATTATTCAATTGTCCATTTTCTATTTCATATTATATCTGCTATTTAATCATTTCAAACTTTTGGGTGAATTTTTTTGATTTTAATATTAATCATTTTGTCGAAGGTTCAAAATAAAAAGCCCTAAACGCGCACTGAGATCTGATTGGTTCCCGCAGAGGAAACACGCGTCATGTGACGTATGTGTCATCGTTGACTGAGAATCAGCTGATCCTTCCAGTCTATTTTCACGACTCTGACACTGTCACGATCGACTACTTTCATACAATTTTGTGCGTTTTTAAATCTTTAGGCATTTCCAAAAATATTCCAACGTCTTCATAAATATAAAACGTCTCTCCTTTGCCGCGACGCGAGCTTTTTCTGTCGGTGGAGTTTAAAATCCTCTTACAGCAGCAGCAGCAGCAGTCATGGCGCTCAGCGATGCCGACGTCCAGAAGCAGGTGAAAACGCGTTCAAACGCATCATTTAATCTTCATTACAGCATGACACTATAGAAAGAGTAATCATTCAGTGCTTTGCTAAATGCATTATTTTTTGACGAGCCTGACAGGAGCATCGTGATATAACAAGACGATGTGGCCTTCAAGGTTGTTCGTCATTTATTCATTAGACACGCGCTAGCATCACGAGACCTGTCTATATGATAACAGTGAATTTATATGAATGCATTTAAATGGGTGTATTAAAGTGAATTGTTGTATGTGGAAACACGCACATGTGCATAATGGATCAATAAGGTAAAATTAAATCAATCATCCCAAAGGCAAATGCATCATAATGCATGTGATGAATAATATCAAATCATATGTATCACAAGATACAGAATGCAGATGATGCAAAATATGAAGATGTAGGATGTTCTTTATAGTAATAGCATTTATGAAACCCCTAAACACACACACACTAGACAGACACATTCCACATGAATGTGATGAGGTCACTAGAAGCAGCTACTGATTTACACTGATTTCAGGTTCCATTAAAGCCTTTTCCACATTGATATTAAATTGTTCTATCATTTTCCATTTCTTCCAGATCAAGCACATGATGGCTTTCATTGAGCAGGAAGCCAATGAAAAAGCAGAGGAGATTGATGCAAAGGTCAGTTTTGTTTAGCTTTAAATGATTCTATTAATTTAGAACAATGCAATGTTAAAGTGGAAATGGTGTAATATACTGATATGATAAGTGACCCTCAACCCCCTGCAGGCAGAGGAGGAGTTCAACATTGAGAAAGGTCGGCTGGTTCAGACCCAGCGTCTGAAGATTATGGAGTATTATGAGAAGAAGGAGAAGCAGATCGAACAGCAGAAGAAAATGTGAGCGCGACTTCCTCTAACCTAAGCCATTTGATGGCCAAATCATGAAAATTCCCAGTTTCCTCAAAATTCGTTACTCAAACAAGCTTTCATGTAGTAAAGCGGTTTTAAATCATTAGATTTTTTATGAAATGATCTGATTGTGAATTATTTCTCCCTAATAATGTTTTAATTGTTTGCTTCCTCTCCAGTCAAATGTCCAACCTAATGAACCAGGCCAGACTGAAGGTCCTGAAGGCCCGTGATGACATGATTTCGGTTTGTTCATGTTCTCTTTCGTGGCACATCAAACCTTTAACAAAATAAACCAAACATTGGGTCCGAGTTTCTGTTGTCTGTTTATGCAGCAGTTTTAATTCTGTGCTCTTTAGGATTTGCTAAACGACGCACGTCAACGACTAGCGAATGTAGCCAGAGATCCATCCAGATACGCTGCTTTGATGGACGGACTTATCCTGCAGGTGAGCAATAAATAATACAAGGTGTAGCAAATCAGCTCTGTCAAAGTCTGTCTGTGAGTCTAATATTCTCATGTTTCAGGGTTTTTACCAACTCCTGGAACCCAAAGTGACCATCCGTTGCCGCAAACAGGACGTGGGCATAGTGCAGGTCTGTGGATGTATATTCAATGACAACTGAAACGATTAAAAAAAACAAACTTTATCTGAAACAAAAATATGACAACAATAAGACAACATTTCTCATTTTCATTTAAATAACTAAAATACAAATAAACATTATTAAATACCAAATAGAATTTTTTTTATGTGATATTCCAATTTTGCGCTCAAGTTAAATTTGCAACTTTGGATGGAAACACAGCTACTGATATAAAAAAACACTGAAAATCTAAACTTGTCATTTACATTTAATTTCCATTTATTCATTTAGCAGACACTTTTATTTCAAAACGACTTAAAAATGTTTTGTTAGGCTGCTGTGCAGAGAAACATCCCCATCTACAAGGCAGCTGTGAAGGACAATCTTGAAGTGCGCATTGACCAGGACAACTTCCTCTCTCCAGATATGTGAGCACCTACGCTTCCTAAGCAGTTCCTCATTTATAAAATTAGCCTAAACAATGTTAGCTTTTTTTATCTTTGTAATGGATGTGTGTGTGTTTTCTGTGTAGCTCTGGTGGTATTGAGCTGTATAATACTGATGGGAGGATCAAAGTGTCCAACACTCTGGAGAGCAGGCTGGACCTCATGGCACAACAGGTATACATCATTTGGGCTGAGAAGATTATGAAAAGTTCCTTTTAAAAGATATACTATTGTTACTCCCTAAAAAACTGACTAATTGCGTTACTTGGTTACTAGTAATTAATGCAAAACGTTAATTTTGCATTACTTTTTTTTCACCTGAGCTGGGCTTGGATTTTTGGTTTTTAGTAACAAACAAAAAAAAATTATATTTTCTGGCAAATGTCTAGGACCTTTCACATCGAAATGAAATGATGCAGGAGAAGAAAGTTCAACATTCTTACTTTAGCAATAAAAACAAAACAATTCAACACAAATGTGATGTTTAACTAAAGTCATTATTGCTTATGGTTGAATTGGACAGTCGTTGTCAGCAGCAAAGACATTGGTAAATAAAGGCAAGGCAAGTAAATTTATATAGTACATTTCATACACAGTGGTAATTCAAAGTGCTTTACATAGAAAAGGAGTTAAAATAATCGTAAAATAATCACAACATATATGTAAGAAATAAAAATAACACTTAAGTTCAGTTCGGGGCATCCCAAGTGGGATTAAATGGATGAATTTTGAATTATTTTCAGGTTTACTAAATAATTTACTGTTTTTGAGGAGTACTGAATCTGGTTTTGTGCAAGTGAGATGAATGAATGCATGTTCACATTTATTTTCGAACTACAATATCCGTCATGCACACACCGCTTCTGCATTTTACCACCAATTTCTCTCAACATGGAGACAGGAAAAGGTGTCAGACAATAAATGTGAAAATAAAGTAACTTATGCATCATATTACTAGTTACTTGAAAAACGTAATCTGATTACTTTACACTGAGAAGCAGGGTTAAATAAATGCTACAATTTTGATTTGGTTTTGATTTCTTTTCAGATGATGCCTGAAATCCGAGTTGTCCTGTTTGGTGCAAACCAGAATCGCAAGTTCATGGACTGATTCTCATTCCTAGAGGAACCCTTTTAGAACCACGGTGGAACGTCATTGTTTGATGTATTTTATTTTCAATCTGATGTTAATGACTCCATTCCTGTGTCTGTCTGTATTTAAGAAAATATCATGTGTATGTGTGTGTTCTGTATGTGGTGATTCAATATTGCTGTAAAATATAGTGTTTTGATTGGCTGCTGGATCTCCGGTCCTGAACATCTTGTGTTTGATTCCGAATGCAGCTGGAATATTACATGTTTATGTTTACAGAAACGTTAAAAACTTAAACTGATGTAGAAATTCCATAAAATTCCAAAGCTCTCATTAGTTTGCAAACTGAACCTGATACAACCATTTAGTAGACAGCTACATCTTGAACATCCCACAAAATGTTGACACAGAGTTGACTATTACAATCTATTGAGTTGAATTTTATTCGCTGTCCTTTACTGTGGTGCAGAGCATGACTTGTATATCAGAACCAAACGTGTCTGTTAACACTGCAAAGATTATATTGATGTGAAAATGACATAATGAAAAACAATATAGACCAGATCTTCTCCCACTGTCTATGTCTAATGATTCTATTGTGTGGATGGTAAATGGGTAAATGTCAGTCATTTGGGGAATGTCATAATGAGAAGGCTCTTATTCTACGAGTCATTTAAGATTTCACAGTATGTCACATGCTCTATTGTCGTCACATTCTCAACATGTGCTGTCCTTCAGATTGAGGAACTTAACATGCAGAAACAAGGCAGCTGAAATACATGCTCTCTGAATGTAAGACTAATAGCAGGGAACGAAAAGGGACTAATGAGTAAAATAAACTTGAAGGTAAGGAGTTCTTTGTTATTTATAATCAATAGTAACATTTTAAGGAATGCTGTTTTCTTATTGCTGAGGTGGTTTTCTTTATTAGATTGTTAGAAATGTCAATTATTTGATTATTGTAAAGGCTAAGGGTCAAGCAACCATATTAAAATAATATTAACCATACTAAGGAAATAGTGAGATCTAACATAACCTGTGTTGGACATAATGATAATTATGATGTAGGTTACATTTCTTTATTAATAAAATGGATGTTCAAAGATTAGTTTTGAACAACGCGAGTTAAAATGCAGCAGTAAGTGAATTTAGACCCTTTATGCATTTCACAGAATGACTGCAAATAAATTAAGTTGACATTGGATTATTGTCCTGACCTTTAACAAGGGATAGATCTGATTAAGATGTTAAACTAGAAATAGGACATAGACAAGTTAATACTTGCATCCAAACCATTCAAATAAGAAAACAATTTGTTTTAAATGTTTAGCAAGATGCATAAGAGAATCTCCAGATTGCAGACCTTGAGACTTTTAGTTTAGTCAGCATTTAATTTTGTATCAACACAAACATATCCAATGCAAAGTGAAATGGTTTACTAAAGAATGAAGCCATCAGACACATTTGATAAAGACAAATCACTTAAAAAATAATAACAAGCATAGGATTATCACTCTCTCTTGTCTCAGGATCTCTGTACGAGCATGAGGCGTCTCTTCAGCAGGGCAGCTCTGATCATGCTGATGTTACTGTGTATCAGAGAGTGTAATCCAATGCCAGACCCCCATCAGAGGGATCTAATGTTAAAGCAGGAGATCTCCCAGCAAGTAGGGGGAAGTGTGGAGCTCACTCCGGCTGAACTGGAGTTGGATTCAATCCTACACCAGCTAAAGCTAAAGGAAATGGCTTATTCACCTTTCCCACCTGCCAATCACTTCTTCAAAGTGCGCCACGTCGTGCAAAATAGCCCTGTCTTCAAACTACTACAGAAAATGCCAAAGGGTAAAAAATGACGTGTGATTGACGTGACCAATGAAGTCACTGAAATGGTTTGAAAAAATAAAACAATTTGGGGCACATCTGTCGTTCAAATGACAAAATGACTCTGTGCCTTACAGGTGCTGCCCTTCACATCCACAGCTCGGCTATGGTGAGTGTGGAATGGCTGGTGCTGAATGCGACATACAGGCCACATTGTTATATCTGCTTCACGTGGGACGGGTCACTGAAGTTCCTTTTCTCTACTTCTATGCCATTTCCACGTTTTGGATGCTTTGTCTGGAAACGGCTAGACCTGCTGAGGGCCAGCCTCAGTGATGTCACTGCCTTTGATAACAGGTGATCAAACCTATTTCAACATCAGGCATAAAATAACCACTGGTACAAAAATGGCAGTGGCAGCAGCAACATTAATCTACATCGACAGCAATAATCAACGGCAGCACAGTGTGTGCATGCGTGTCGTAATATATTCATATTTAATCATAACCAATTCCAAAACCAACAAACTGAAAATAGACTAATAACATGAATTCAATTCCTCAGTTTAATGCGGAATCTTACACTCTTCACGGAAGACCCGGAGACGTCTTATCCAACACAAGATGTGGCGTGGGACAGGTTCGAGAAGATTTTTTTGGCTCTGTCTGGGCTGATCAACTATGCACCTGTTTTTAAGGACTACATTTACGAGGCTCTGACGGAGCTTTACAAAGACAACATCATGTACGTGGAGCTGAGGGTCGGACAGTCCAAGGTTTGCAACTGTTAAACCACATTACAATATTAAGTTTCATTACTATCTGAATTTAAGCTCCGGCTCTTCCATTCCAGCCCAAGTCCTCAAGCTTTGGAAGAGCATTCAAAGATCTCGACGTGAACACGAACCAAACATTTACACTACAGTGTTTGAGGGCGGGTCAAAGTAGACGTTAATCGTGTCAGCCAATGAAAATCATAGGCAAATTTGTTCCAAACCTACGTAGGTTCATGTAGGATTGGATTGTAGGATCACAACTTGCTTCAGGCAGTTAAGAATCGCTCTTTCTTTTGGGAGACTTTGCAGACACACAAACAGCCATATTACATACTACATAAAAGTTTTATGTAAATGGTAATATCCAAAAAAACAAAGAAACACAAAAGGGGCACTTCAAATAATGTTACAGACTGGTCATGAAAACAAATCCACGAACAACCCTTGTCTAAATCCTTTTTTTTTAGGTGAAAACCATGTTTATTTTATATTGTCCTGAAAACGAACTATAATGATTTTATGTTTAGGCATATGAACTGGATGGCACTACTCATGACAGAGCGTGGTCTCTGGAGGTCTACAGAAACATCACTGAGCTGTTCAGAGCAAATCATCCAGACTTCATAGGAACTCGTATAATCTTCACTGTCCACAGGTAAAACTACATCACATTCAATTTTTATGCTCTGTTGTTCCCTTTCCTGTTTTCTCCCATGAACAGATGAAATAATCCAAATACATTTACCAACCATTCCAAAATCATAATTAAATATTACTTCTGATGTAAAGAATTTTTATATCTGTTACCAAGCGTGTATGTTCAGTTTTGTGTTTTAAAATTCTCTTTTTTTTTACAATCATTAAAGAATTACAGCCTTTAAGCCAAATGGCATTTTATACAGTGTTTATCAAGAGTGTAACTTTTTGGTTAATTTCATTCAGTCACTTTAATGATTATTGTTTAAAAAAAATATACAAATTTTGTAAATTATGATAGCATGATTAGACTAAAGGGGTGACATTTCTGATTATGGATGAGATTATGAATTAAAATGCTTCCTTAAAACATTATGATGTAATTCTAAAAGCAAAGAAATGCCATTAATGAATGCAAAGTTGGAAGAAATATTTTAGTGAACTCTCAGTTCAAAAAGATGATTTATATTTTCTAGGATTTTGTTTTGAGAGGAGGTTTAATATACTTTTCTGCTGATCTGAATACATACACAGGAATCTTTATGCATATCAAGTGAAGTGGGCAGTGCAAGAGGCCATTGAAATGCAGCGAAAATATCCAGACATCGTCGCTGGATTTGACCTGGTAATCTCACCCTTGACCTAAATTAGGCTAAAATCCATAGTTATTTTTAGAAGTATGCTTAAGTTCTTCTTTACACGGAAATTGGGCTTGCTCAGGACTTTGCCCGTAACAATAGTATTACTTTTCTCTGATTTGATCAATTTATTCCTGTAGGTAGGTCGTGAAGACACTGGAAGATCTATTTGGTATTTTCGAGAAGCCTTGTCACTCATTTCAGAGATGGAAACACAACTACCTTTCTTTTTCCATGCTGGAGAAACAGGTCAGTGTTTATACTTTGTCTATGTTGTCTGTTAGGCCTTGTCTTTCTATAGCTGTGTTGTTGTTCTCAGTTCTCCTTGTCTTGCATTTTCCAGTTTCTGATAAAATTTCTATTTTAATAAAGTGATGAGAGAAACAAAGCTTTTCGAAATCACAAACAAATACTCGCCTCAAATCACCGGTGTGAATTTTGAAACAAATTTTTCTCAAAGGTTTCGAAAGAGCCCATCACTATTTTGCCATTACTTTAATAAACATCTGCATTTGGATCCATCTCTACCTTGTCTCAGAGTTCGCCACATTAGACTATGGGTGTTTGCTTTTAGATTTGGATGGTACGGATGTGGACAGGAACGTTTTAGACGCTTTGTTGTTTAACACCAGCCGCATTGGACATGGCTTTGCGTTGGTACATCATCCTCTGGCCAAGCAGCTCTCCAGGACGAGAGGGGTGGCAGTGGAATTGTGTCCCATTTCCAACCAGGTATAATTTTTTTGTACTTCGCATCATGTGATTAAAAACGATATTTGGAAAGACTTAGCAGAATTATAGTGTTTCTGGTAAAATAAACTGTGTTTTGTTTTCTCCAGGTGCTAAAGCTAGTCTCGGATCTGCGAAACCACCCCGCTGCGGCACTAATGTCAGAAGGTCATCCCATAGTGGTGAGTTCTGATGATCCCACCTTATTCGGGACCACTGGGCTCTCCTATGATTTCTACCAGGCCTTTGTGGGTATTGGAGGACTAAGTGCAAACCTGGGCACTCTGAAGGAGCTAGCGATGAATTCAATCAGGTGCAGATTTATTCATACACTTTCATTTGAGAAATTATTTCAGTTATGTAGAAGATGAGTTTAAGGTTGCATTTCCCCCCTTTTTAACAGGTACAGTTCTTTGTCACCACAACTACAGGACAAAGCTTTGACGATATGGCAGGAAAAGTGGAATAAGTTCGTAGCAGATAATTCATAACCATGAAAAATCGAAGAGGAGTATTATTTTATTATTATTATTATTACCGAGCTAACAGGAAAAAGTTTTCAATCCTTTGGCTAACATTCTGGCAAGGTTCTCACAAAGCGATGAACAAACATTCTTCCAGTAATGTTAATAGAATGTTCGTTCAAAGTTCTCTGGTCTTTAATCATTTTCTGAAAAGGGGAGCACAAAAACATTTCTACATCGTTTTAGGGTTCCACTTTAGAAATTCTACTGATTAGAAGTAACTTTGCAACTACATGTCAACTTATTCTACTAACCCTAACAGTCTAATTCTTTAATGGGAGTTAGTATAACATATAGTTGCAAAGTTACAGTTTAGTTAGTAGAAGTGAACCATTAAAATAAAATTTGACTGTTACCCATTTTTTTTGGATGTTCGTCTAACATATTTTAAATTTTATGGAATGTTTAGAGAACATTCAAAAGTAACTTTCCCATAATGTTTGCAATTTAATAAAATTGAATGTTCCCTTATTGTCTATGTTCAGAGAACATTCATAAATGACTTTTTCCCAACTTAATGGGAATGTTAGTGAAAATTTTTTATTTTTTTAATATTATGTATATAGGGATGTATAAATAAATTGTAATTATTTTGTCATTTATAACTCTGAAAATCATTATTTTTCTCTCTAATCCTCTTTCTGGATATCAGTTATATTTTTTATTTCTCATCAGATAAAATATTTTTGTGCCATTTTACTTTCAATGTATTGCTGCATTAACATTTTTGTTTCTCCAATGTGTTCCAACATGTCAGCTGTTATTATATGTTATATGTTGCGTTTCAAAAATCCTGAATTACTTGTTTTATCCTCCAGTGCTGGTTTCTGCATTCCTGAATTAAAACGTTTTGTACGTTCTGCTCAGCACTGACCTCCAGACAGCGTTTGGTGTCTCTGTTCTGAATGGCCTGTCCCTGAAAATCAAACAAGATGAAGAAAATATTATCATACAAAGAAATATATTGTGATATACCACAGTATTCTCTCAGTATTTGGGGTTTGTTCACCTGTTTGAAGTCCCAGTACATGTGTTTTTGTTTTTCAGTGTCTGAACACCAGGACAGCTCCGGAAACCTGCCTGAGCCGGGATCAATAAGACAGCGCTTCTGATCATGTAAAAGGGTCGGCAGGGGATCAGCAAGTATCTCACCACTTGCTGTATAGTAAAATACCTGTGTGAGAAGAGATTAAAGTATAAAATATTCTCAAATATTCCTCAAAAATACAGAAAAGAGAGGAGATTATACCTGGGAGGTAAAGAAATGACATGGATATAAAATGGGAGTATTCTTCTCAGACGGTCCCTTATCCAAACATAAACTTGTTTGCAGATCATTAATAAGCTGTGTGATAGAGATAAAAAGGGTATTATATTAAACCTCTCTTATATAAAACTCATTCATTTGTTCATTCAATCAATCTCTTTATTTGTCCCCATATGAACTATAAAGACAGTTTGATAGACTATCAAGTAGGCATTACATCATACCTCCCTCATAAAGAACCTTTGAAGATACTGATAAACACACACTAACACACTTAACACATAATTACCCACACCCAACACCTTACTATCGTATTTAAAAACTTAATTGCTTGAGGCACAAATGAAGATTTAGATCTATTTTTGGTAAATAGCTGAAGGCAATATCGTCGCTCAGATGGCAGCAGTTCAAAGAATCATATCACTCACCACTCCATAACCAAGTAAATCATTCCTAGGATTTAATGCCGTATAGACATTTTCCAGATACCATTTGAATGGTTTGCATTTCAGCCTCTCTCTCAGTCTCTTTCTCTCTGAAACATCACCAATGTCTACCCCATGGTTCTGTGGGAAAAGGAGAGAAAAGATCATAAATCTAATGAAGATCCAAGGCTATTTAACATTTCAAACCTCAAAATCGACACATCAAGACTCCTAAAACAGGTCTTGAACATCCAGAATTTGTGTGACTGAATCATTTCATGAGATCTACCTGTATGGGGACACCCCAGGCGATGTGGACATTTTTCTTGTATTCGTCCATCCAAACTTCTGCCACTCTGAGGGCATTTCTCTTCATAACACTACTAAGGTCAGGCATGTAGGGTTTGTGTGCCCTTTCAATGTGGGCAACTTTAGAGCAGGGAACAATCTCTATACTTCCTCCACACAGCCACACCTGAGCCCGAGAAAAATCAACACTGAATATAGTATATAGAGTTTAATATAATATAATATAATTCAGTAGAATGATGATGATGTGCTTTACCCGTATTCCTAATTCAACATTCTCTCCTCCATACACCTGCATCCCTCCATCCAGAGTCCCAATCTCACCAAAGAACAGACGATCAACCACAAGTATTCCCATTACAGAGGGACTCCTGGAGAACAGGAGAGTCACGAACGCGCATCAGAGAACAGAGCAAGGCGACCATTTGAGCTTATAAAACTTCAACTTTGTTATTTATTTATTAAATGAGCGATCGTTTCGCTTGATAAGACCCTTATTCATCGTCTGGAATCGTTTAAAGCCCTTTGAACAGTTTGCAGTTTGCACTGAAAGTGTCTTTTGGACCTTGAACCGTTTGGTTCCCACAGACATGGACATCTTGGATGACATGGGGGTGAGTAAATTATCAGCAAAAGTTCTTTTAAAAAAAAAGTGAACTACTCCTTTAGGAAAATCTCAAAGGAACTGGTCGTGAATTAGTCTTCCGGGTTATACCTGCACCACTCGATTTAGAGCTGCACCATGACAGGTATGAAAGTCAATTGTGACAGTTGTTTACAGAAGTTTTATTTGGATTTCGATCGATGCATTTTGGGCAGGTCTGGAGCAGTGTTTTCTGTTAGATAGAATAAAGAGCTTTTGTGGAAAACTTTCCAGATCTTATACATGTACTAACAGATGCATTACATACTAGAGTCATATCTTAAACACAATATTAGACACACTCACTTTCCTGGCTGTGAAGGGTCTTTTTGATCATACCACTTCTGTGGGAAAGACACGTACGTGCACCAGAGAGACCAATCAAAACCATGAGCAGAGGGAGGATATTTTACCACTTCCAAGTCATAGTAATTGACTTTGTCAAACACTGGGCTCAGAACCAGCGTGCGATCAGCCTGGATACGTACAAGCAGAGGCTCCGCCCTAAAAGTGAAAGAGTTCTTGTGAAACTGTGACTTCATTATTACACTGTTATTGTGTTCCGTTGTCTATGGTGGTTTGATCACAAGTGTTGTCATTGTTAACTAAAATTAAAGCTATTCAAATAATTAAAAGCGTTAATTGAAATAGAGCTGAAATATAATAACAAGATTACTACAATTACAAACCATTTGACATGGACCTCAATGTGTGCGTCCAGGATGGCAACCACATCTCCGGTGGCAGCCTCCCAGCCTGAGATTCTGGCCTGGGACAGGCCTTTCTGCTCTGGATGGGTCACCATCTTTACCAGGCCTGGGTGCTTCTCATTGATGGAGCTGACATAAACATTCAGCTGTGTCTTCAGCTCTTCTATGGAATACATACATCCAGAATGACTAGCTCAGTGTGTTTTACAATATGCATCTGAGACTACAGGATTTGATGAGGTTTTGAGAGAAAGAAACCATTTGTGCTGTGGTCGTCCACCAGTATGATCTCTTTGAGCAGGTGGGCTGGAGTTCTGTTAATGATGCTGCAAACGGCTCTTTGAATGACAGACAGAGCCTCATCCAGATAAATCAGTACCACGCTGATGGTGGGCAGATTGTTCGGATATTCACGGCCAATGCATCTAAAGAACAATGACAAAAGGAAAATTGATGAATCCATCAAGAACGTCAAAGCATTTCCATGAACGTCCGAAACTCACCTGTGGTCTCGGGTGTCCGGCAGCTCCCGGTCCAAAGGGATCTGGTCACTGAGGAAGGCATTATAGCCGTATTTCTGAAAGAGATGCTCAGCCTTCCTCTGGTCGTCCTCAGAAAGTTCCACAGTCCATTTCATGAAGAGATAAGAGTTTGGAAACAGCTTCTTTGTTGTTGGTTTCTTCATTGGTTGCTTCTCATTTCTTATTTTGAGGCTTTTCTCTTCTGTAAAAACGTTTGTGCAAGTCAATAAAATTTGTTAGAACTTTTTAAGTTGAAACCTTAAAGCTCATATTAGCAGATTTCTGTTGTTTGATCTATTTTAAAATCATTGTCTGCAATCACTTTTGCAATCATCAAGTTTCTTCAAAACAGTCATTTAAATAACTTTGTGTATGACAATTATGTTATTTTTCTCAGAAATTTTTAAAAAAATCATTTAAAAAAAGATATCCCAGTCATAGTGGCATAGTAACAGCTGGTTTCATTTTTTAAAGCACTAAATTGCATTGCTGATGGAAAACCTTTGCATGACGCATTGCATATATATCAAGACAGACAGTCAGACAGAAATATCTTATTTTATGTTCCACAGAGGAAGAAAATAAAACACATATGTTTGAATGACATAAGGTTGATCAAATTATGAATTTCCATTTTTTGGGTTAACTAAAAGAAATAAATCAATTTTGGTTTCCTGACAACTTTAAAGAGCGCTTAAAGGGTAAATGTAAAACTACAGATAAACAAATTGCAAATTTTTTGTCACATTTCATTACAAAGCATATTAGAAACTCACCAACAGCATATAAATGAGCCTCCAGTTTGTCCAGCTTGTTGAGGAGAAGTGCGCTGTGTAACGAGAAATTCTGCTGGACTTGGTGAAGCTGCTTCTCTTGAGTTTGGATTTTCCACTTTACAGAACTCATATAGAGAAACACCACAGCGACAGACAAGACTGGAAACAAACTCTTCACACAGCTAGTTCTCATGATGATCAGAAAAGCAAAAGCAAAATGTTATCCTTCCTCCGGTTACCTGTTAATCTGTGGGCACAGCCCATGATATTCCCATTAATCTTGGGAAGGAGGAGACCAGGATATTGAATCCTGGTTAAACACTTAAAAAATATTCACTTAACCTCAATGATATCATTCAGCAAAATGAACCAGTCTGACATTAGACCTTTAAATTAATTTTCTCATGTCATGTGTTTTTGATTTAGCCTAAATGATTACAGAAGGCACTTGTTACACCAATAACTATTTTATGTAATTTCTTTTACTGAGAAACACCCACATAAAGTTCACCAAATTAGGAAAAGTCAGATATTTTATTTTAAGTCAGAATAGGCACACAGAGAGAGTATTCCCAAAGAGATTATCACCTGTTGCAGTTTTGAGTATTCACAAAACCTGCAGCATTGAAAGGCTTACTTAGAAAGAGTTGACTTACAGTGTTGCGACATAATTTATGAAGAAACACCCTGCCTCTGCAAACAAGACTTCTAACAATTTACATAGGCAATCAATTATTTTAAAGACTTTGATGGCAGCTAGTCGCAAACCGAAATGCTGGGTGAGCTGGTTTTCAGTTTTATTTGCATAGCACATTCAATTCAACTTTGAAAGAATATAGCCGTATATTCTCCACCCCAGATGACTGTGGCGAGGACAGCTTCCCTATTGTTCCCCTCTCCTTTATTAATGGCTTGTTTTGGCAACAAGAGAGACACATGGCTTGAGTGTTCACTTAAGACAGGCGCTCCGAAATCGCCCCATACCCTCATTCACTATTCCCTACATTATATATATATATATATATATATATATATATATATATATATATATATATCACTTCAGGGAGTGAGTGAAAACGAGTGAGCAAATTCAGATTTTAGCATATTACACAGTCTTTAATGTTTATCAAAAAGTGTATATTTACAGAGCTAAAACACACTACACAAAAGACATTTAAAAATATTCCACTGACAACAAAAATTAATTTACTTCCTACTGCAAGTAATGTATTTCTTACTGTAAGGAAGTGTTGAAAGGCCTTAAAATTCTGGACAAATTTCAGTACTTTGAAAATAGACTTCTTACCATTTTTTTCTCTGCCATGGAAACCTAAAGATGTGCAGTTTCTCATTATATAGTTTCTTCAAAACTAGTCTGTTTAGTTCACAGCAGCATTTTGGTGAAGGGGTTTGATTGGAGCCCGACGGGAAAGTCCTAAACGCAGGCCCTGTCCAGGAGACTTCATAGGTGCATTCTGAGACGCACCGGGACTCCGGCCAACCAGACCTGGAAACGGATTTAGAAAGAATTTACAACAGGACCACAAATACAGCAGTTTTTCCTTTTTTTGCCGGGCAAAACATCTTTGCATTGATGATTACAGCCTGTAGTCTCACCAGGGGGATTCCACTTAGGCAATTTGCCCCCTGCAGGACTGGAGCAGAGAGCAGGTTTAGAGATAGGTGGAGTATTTGGTGTCTTCTTCAGTCCAGACACAGGAGCAGCTGGACTCCGACAGATCGCTGAGCTGGGAGCTGTTAAAAAGAGAGAGATGTTAGTATGGCACGTCTTTCATTGGATGGTAAAATGTAGGATTTTTACACTTGGCAGGTTTGGTTCAATTGAAATGAACTCTGGTGCGATTGTTCTGTTCACCAGACAAGTGGACTAAGACCCATGAAAAGGTGGATCTCGTTCCGCTTCGACAGAAATATGAACGCAACACAGACCAAAGCCATCTAAACCAGCCAAAACCAGGACCTGATGTCACAAGATGCAACCCCTAAAAAGGACAGAATACTCAAGCATACCTTTTTTCTCATCATAGGAGAGAAAATGCTGCTCTTTACAGCTCAGTATAGACATCAGAAATGCTGTCTACTTGCAGCAGATCTCAAAATATGTTTTTTTTTTTTTTTGTACCTTTAGTTTTGGTGTTAAAAATGACAGTGTGAACCAGGACTAAAATGTATGATTTCTCTTTTGGTCCAGACCAAAAGAACCAAGACAAACTAACTACAAGTGTGAACACACTCTTAAGAGCAGAAAAAAAGTACCTGAGGTTTTAGCTTTTGAGGCTTTTGGGGCTTTCATGGGCTTTTTGTCTTTCTTTTCCTTCTTGTCCTTCACAGGAGGTGGTGCCTTTTTCTCTGTCTTTAGTTTCACCACCTTTATATTCTTCACCGTGAATGTCTCGTCTTCACTTTCATCTTCTTCAGCGAAGTCTGCATCACTCTCCGAATCTGCAACCGGAACAACCATAAATAAATGGCCACATTTTGAATCAGTAGTATTACATTTCATCATGAAAACACTAAAACATGTGCATCAGAGGCCAGTCAAGGTCCATGTGACTTTAAAAAGTATCTATTAAGCTTTTTAACACATTCAACTTTCTCTATTGTGTAACGTTGCTGTTTGAGCATAAAAAAGGTCACAATATTCCTCCTCATTTAAATAATTCCTGTCCAAAGCATACGCAAAATAAAGGAACAAGTCCTGGTTCAGTTAGTTAGTAGTGTTGAAACTCGCAGTCATGGTAAGGAGTGTGACATTTCCCAAACACACTCGAAGTGGTTTAGACTAATCACAACACACTGGTCCAGTCGACCAATCACAGCACATTGTGCTTTTCAGAAGGAGGGGCTTCATAAAGACAGATTTCAAGAAAAAGAGGTGCTACAACAATGTCAAACATGTGATTTTTACATTCCAGCATGAAAACATACTCTATTAGACCCCCAAAACAACATTTAAGACTTTGTAAAAATACATAATATGGCCTCATTAATTAAGTGAAGGTCCTCAGATAACCTGGTGTGTTTTGCGGCTGGTAGTCCTCATCAACTTTGTTGTCCTTCTCCTTCAGTCGTTTTTTCTGTTCTTCTGAGGCATCAGTCTGTTTGGAAACACTGGTAGGGGAGGCATCCATGCTGATCAAATTCAGCCCTGAAAACAAAGACAATAATAAACACATGATAGGCACACATGCATAGAAAATATAACATTTGTTCTCTTTTTTTTACCCTTTGAAATTTCAATTTTGTTAACATCAATAGTTCATATCTGTATAATGACAAGCCTGCATTACCTAAACTTCTGCCATCAATGCAACAATTTGACAGCACAGGAGGAAGATCTGAATGGGGATGACTGTCATCTACTGTACAAAATCAAGCACAGAGTTTTATTTAGAGATTAGACAAAGGTTTTTGCATGGAAATGTCGAATAAAGCTGCATATGTAAAGAGAAGAGATAATCAGTTTGTGACCAGTAAAAAGACACGATTTTGTTGTTACCTATATGGCTGGCATCAGCACTGCAGTGTATCAGAACAGGTGGAGAACATTGAGCAGGCTGAGACACATCACAATCATCTGCAGAACACGATAAATAACAGTAAAATACAGCTTTGCACTTCACAAATGAAGAAAATTAGTACTTAGACCAGCAGAATATTCACCTGTTTTGGTTGTAGGCTCTCCATCTTGTGTTCTTGGAGAGCTTAGCAATGACAATGTTAGAGCAGTCTCCAAATCTCTGTCATAAAGTTTATCATCCAGAGATGCCCTGAAATAACACAACAGTAAAGGGTCAATGGTGTCATTACATACACTAAGTGGACTGTGGTATATTAATACTTTTCTGTGAGTGAAATGTGTTTTGAAAATGTAAAAAAAGCTTTTTGTAACCTCTTCCTGCTTCCTGGGCTGGTGAGAATAACAACTTCATTTTGAGATGCACTTGTAGTCTTGTGGTTTCTCTCCGAAACAGCCGTTCGAGCTTTTTTGGGAGGAGGTTTCACACAGGTAAAGTCCTCATCTGTCACATAAATCATGTAAACATCTTTATAGGTTCTAAGTGATTTTGAAGTGATATCCTTAAAGCAAATCAGATGTCTCACCATCATCGTCTTGGAAGACTGAGTAGTTAACAGCTTTCCTATTTCTGATAACAGGTAGAAAACACAGTTTGCATCAACGAGGACACTGACTTTCCAGATTTTTGAACTCAAGGTGATTGATTATGCAAATATCAGTAAGTTAAGTAACAGGTCATTACGAAAAACAAAGACAGCTGTCATGCAGATGCAAGCACACATGGAAAGTGACAAGACAACACTAATCTAAGGCAATTATTAACTCATTAAACTTTATATAACGTTAATACGCACCTGGAAGGTCTGTCCATAATTTAGTGAAAAACGAGAGAATTTTAGGACTGGAATCGCACTTTAAGCGCTATGAACACTGACACTACTACCGTGTTTTCTACTAAGTTAACTTTCGTGATGTCTATTGTTGAAGTTAAAAATATAATTGGCAATATTAGAAAGTTTGTATTTGTGTCATTTTGTTTTGTGAGCAGCAGAGGCACAGTCCCGCCTGAAAACAAACTACGGAAAGCTACCCGAATACACGAATTTGCAATTCACTATAAGCGTGTCTACTGTTGTGTTTCCAGTTCAACTCAAATTAAAAGATTAAAATATAATAGTATTTTTAAATTATTATATGGTCTTAAAACCTCGGCGAAACTTGTTTCAAACTTGTACGAGCTTTGTGCGTTTTTTTAAATGTCGAATCTGCGGATACGATTCCAAGCGTGGACGCAGAGATCACGTCACACGAAAAAAGTTTTTTCCTCTCTATCTTTTGATTTTACTTATTTACTTTTGCTGCTTATTATAGTGTACCACCTTGGTGTATTTGTAAATCTTAATAATAATAATAATAAATAATAATTATAATAATTAGGTATTTTTGTTAGATGTTAATAACCTCATGCTGCTTTGCTTAGGCTGTTTAAAATTTATAACGTTACATCCTCTCTTAGTAAATGATTTCAAATAGTTTAGGATTACTTCACAGAATATAGGCTATTTTGGTAATAAATAAATGAATAAAAGTTTGAGATAATGATAGACATGGATTTATTTATGTATTTATTTATTTTTAATTAAGTCAGCTTTGGCATTCCATAAATATTAGCCTAAAAGCAGATTTAGACTGAACCAACCATTAAGACCTCCATTGAAATTTTACATCAGAAACTTCTCTTCAGTAAAATAAAAATGTATCCTACTACATATTTCTTATGAATTGCGTAACTCAAATTTCTTTCTTAAAAATTTACATGAGAAACTGTAAAATGTCATTTTTCAAAACATGTCAAAACATGCTGCTACAAAATCTAAATCCTCTTTCTAGTAGAGCTTTAACATAACCAGGTCATAGTGTAACCTAAAGGTGGGCTCTCTGTAAGGCCTTTCCTTCCAAAAATAACCAAAGTGCAGCCTTTGACATTGGAAAAAAAAAAAACAGAATGTGGAAAGGTTTATTCTTAGAGACTCAGATTTCAGATTGATTCTGAGTGTTCATTATTCCCCTCTAATGACAGGAACCTGAGATGTTAAACCAGATAGCTTTCCACCGAGGGACAAGTTCACTCAAACAAATCTCACAGTCCCTTAACCAAAAGGTGATAAACAGATGATATTATCCAAATTAACTCGATTTTCTGCAAAGATTATTTTTCTTTTTCCCTCATTCTTTTCATCTTTGAAAATGCCTGTTTATGTCATAGCTCACTGTTTAATTGCACATTCAAATAAATAAATAAAAAAAAACGAGCATACTTTCTAGGTTTACTGCAAGATGAATAAGACACAAATAAATCACAGAACATATTTTCTTTAATCATGAAAAAACTTTTATGTAATAAAAACGAGTAAAACGGGTATTGCCTATAACATTTCCCTGCACATCTAACATTTAAAGCATCCATATAAATACTATAAATAAAACATGTAATTAATTAAATAAATAAATACTTTCTTGGTTGACAATTGTTATCCACGGGTGGTGTCCAGCACCAAAGACAAATTCATGGGGGCAGGTGAAAAAACAAAACAACAACGCAGGTTCTTCAGATTTGGTGGGATGCAGATATTAAACAGCCTAAAGATTCTGCAGATATGTGATTTTTAATATATGTCCTTTAAACGATTTATTTATCACCATTGATGGAAATATGTGGAGTCACACTCATACGTTGGCGGGTCCACAGTCACCTGCATGGAGGATCGAGAAGGTCTATCCGACAATTGCTGAAATCCGGGGACTGCCGGGGCTTGAGTCGTGAAGAAGGTCCCAAGGGTCATCATCAGATGGGGAAACTAGGGTTTCTCTGGAGATGTTTTGTCCCTCTGAGGGCTCAAAGTCCAAGTCCGCATCGTCCTCTTGAGCAGCTCTGGAGTCTGACTCTTCTCCGTACCGGAGCGCGTTCAGTGGGTCTGATGGATTCACCTGCCGGTTCCTCCGCTCCCGGTGCTGCAGGCGCTCCAGTGGGACGGTGTTCTTCTCTGATAAGAAGAGAGATGACTGAGGGAGGTTTTGTCCAGCTATGAACACCTGTTTTGCCCCATCCAGGTTGAGCAGTATGCCATGCTTGGTGGAGTAGTACACGTCACGATTGTTCTCCAAAAGTTTGTGGTGAAAAAGACAATCTTCTTTATTGCAGACCATCTAAAGACATAAAAAATATACCAATAGTAAAATAACAAATCTAAAGAAGGCAAATTGTCATGGCTATTGTTGTACCAAGATGTATAAGGCCCATTCACACCAAGAACTATAACTATAACGTTAACTATGACGATAACAATTGGGGGGAATGGGTTTCTCACAAGCAGAAGTAATCATTGTAGGGTAAACTTCTACAGTGGTGAATGAGAGACTACATTTCATGTTCCCATTTTCTCAAATAACAAAAAAGAAAAACTCCACAACAGTGTTTCGCAACTTTCAAAAGAGGGGAAAAAATAGAGAGAGATTGTAGCAGTCCCTCAAAGCTGCGTTAGAACTAGTTTTTGCAATTTGATAAGGTAATATAATGCAATTTAGAAATACATACATTTAAATAATAAACTTTCTGGGGCTGACGATGCCCCGTAGAGGAAAATTCGCTCTGTAAGTGATTCCAACTATCTTTTCTCTGTGCCATTATAACATTATGGTGTTTTATTCATTTATTGGAACGATTTTCAGCATAATATCTTTATAGTTCTCGTTATAGTTTCTGATCCTTGGTGTGAACAGGCCATATAATAATGATCTGTGTGTAACTTTCACAAGATTAGCCTTATTTTTTTTATACTTTTTTTCCTTTTTCACCTTTTTCAAATTAAATGTATTTGATTAAAAACTTACAGATGTAAAAAGGGTCCCTCCTGCGTCCATGCACAAAAATCGGTTGCTTTTCACTCCAAATATTGCCAGACGGTCTCTGCTCTCTGCCTTCAGTAAAATTACACCTGTTGAAATGCAGGATTTAAAGAAGATTAAACTGTGGAGATATAACGACAGTGTTTCATATGAAAAATAAATGCTCAAACTGGTGTAGTTTGACTTTAATTTTACAGGTATACGTTTCGGTGGCATCACCTCTAAGCAGATGAAAAACAGTATAGATATAGGGTATAGCCTACTCACTGAAGGACCCCCGGTTTGTAGTTTTGCGCACATGTCCGTTCGGACTGATCTCCAAGTAGAAGTTGTTTAAGTCTGAAGTTGTCTGAAGGTGGATGAATCTCCGCGGGTTCCCCCAGTTGGAGCCCAAGAGAGGAGAAGGGTTGGGGGCAGCATCCGCAGGTCTGAAGCCCTGGAAAGCTGTGAACCACAGCGCAAGGACAGATGAGTGCAGCATGTGCAGGTTGGAAAGTGCGCAACGCATCTTCACAGGGCGCAGAGTATCGGTGCGTAAAACCAGTGTGCAGAGCTGAAGAGGTTGTGATGCGTAAAAGTTTGTGAGCGTGGCTATTTAAACGCATCCTGTGCCACTCCTCGCCATCCTTTACGCAACACTCGCCCCCAGAGCCAGAGGATGTGAGGGGGCGGCTTCAACATGTCCACCTTGTTATGGAGGTAATTGACATGCAAACCATAATTGGTTTGTCAATTTGCCACAAATTTGACGTTCTGTGTCTTAACTCACGGGATATAAGGATACAAAGTAGGCTACCTCTCGGCTCATTTTAGTTGTTATTTTGCATGTGAGAATCATTTAGTGGCCTCCAAATGTTTCTCAAATGTTAAGATATAGGCATGTAAATGCGTTTATTTAAATAGAGATTCTCTAACCTATGAATTGACTTCTCTGCACGATCAGTCGGCTGAACGGACAGTTTTAAGTCGCTGTGGATAAAAGCGTCTGCTAAATGAATAAATGTAAATGTAATGTAAATGTAGTATGACCCCAATCTGAACATCCTCGTGTTGACCAGCAGAGGGAACTTGTGCTTCATTCACGAATAGAACAGGGACCGATTGATGGTGCAAACATGAACATAGCCTACACACACACACACACACACACACACACACACACACACACACACACACACACACACACACACACACACACACACACACATATATATATATATGTATATATATATACTCTCAAGCTTAAATTTATACAAATTAATCAGACAAAAATTCAAATAACCATGACAGGGAAGAAGTTTATGAATACTTGCAATTAGTTTATTGTTTCATGTTGTATAAATGATCCTGTATGAGTGTGACATCCTGACAGCATGACTGGAGTGGCAATTATTTCTAGAAAAGAATTAGTTCTGACTGCTCACTGTACTTGCTACTTTGAGCATAATTAAAATGTGAAACAAATACACACACATATGAAAAAAAGAAGAAAAAAAAGAAAATAGTTTTATTAACATCAGGAACATGTTTAAACTGCTGTGCACAGCACATACGTAGAAAAGTAAAGGAAAAAAATATTTTTCAATAAATCTGTATTTATACATAGCATCAGCGCTTGTTTTTAGAAACACATGATTATGTCCTCAGTTTTCTGTCAAAAAATCATTGCAGGAAATCTTAACTAAGGCAAGGGTGAGAGATGTGTTTACAAAGAGGAGCGGACAGAAACACAAAACAGCCACACAAAATCCTGGATTGTACTAATGTGTGTGTGTGTATATATATATATATATATATATATCCTTAAAGAATATGTCAAAACCTGCTAAGGGGTAATAATTGAACAAGTAATTTCTAACTAATATTTACAATAATATCTGCATTTTCATGGGTTTAAATAAAATATTAAAATATAAAATAAAATAAAATAAAATATTTCTTATATGAGACAATATAAATAACATAATTTGTGCATCAAAACCCCTCTTTTCCTGGTAAAAAAAAAAAAAAAAAAAAGAACTTGGTTTTCAAAAGTCAATGAACTTGTGACAGCTGAATGAAATTTTGGACAAGCCAAACATGTCAGTCTCTGAGTTACAAAATAAACTTCTTTCAGTAAAATAATTATGAACACAAAAAGCATTTTGAACGTCTCAAGCACGTTTATAATAACCCAAACACCCCTCGTGCACATTATCACGTCCATCAATAACTTGCTGGCTGTCGGTTGGAATATTCTAACTAAAAATATGGATATAACACCCTCATGGGCATCAATCACTTCACTGAATAAATAATTATAGGCTTACAATTCGTCTGTTTTCAAATCCACACATTTGAATATCCTGATATCAATGTCTGTCAAAAAATAATGTGCACACTACAATGTAGTAACATTACTAGAAGCAGAGGTCCAGCGAGTCACGGATTTCCTGGAAAACCCACACTAGCCTACCGGATGTTTTGACTACAAAGAAGGAGAAAAGAGCGGCATGAGCGGCTTCAATGCTGTCTGTCGGAGACAATAACGTACATAATAGGCTACATTACACATGTGAGTATACATTTGTTCTTCCCTCACTGAAATTGAATGGGAATGATCAGGGAACAATACGTCACACTGCATGCTACACAGAATAAACACCAATCCACTTGAAAAACTTCACCCGGGTTAGTGAACATTGTTCAAGGTTAGTTCCTGACGGAAACAGGAAGTTGTACGTTATAATTTGACGGACATTTTTTAATGCACAAACTAGCATTACTGATTTTCTACTCTTGACTTCTTGATCTTTTTTCAATAAATTTGGCAATAGATGAACTGTATATTATAAACTTGACATGTGAGTTTTATAAAATGTAGTTTGATTACTTTAATGATCTAAGTTTGATAGAGTTTTGTTTAATTTTCCAATAAAATATACTTTTTTAACATGAATTATTACATTTAATTATCCCATAGCAGATTTGGACTCATATCCTTTCTTATTTTCCTTTATCTAATTTGTCTCTTTACCCTTTAACAAATTGAAGTAGCTTATGTATTGAAGTAGCCTATGTAATGTGCGAATGACAAAAAAAGATTAAAAAAAAATCCTAAAATGATTAATGACCCCCCTCAGACACCGGGGTCTATCCTCTCACTGTAACAGGATCAGCCACACAAAAGCCATTTCAAAACAAAAACACTGCAAAGCCAAGAACTGGCATCCCATTCTAATGCCCAGTGCTTCCTGAAAGCCTCCCTCCATATGCGAGGAGGATTCAGACGGTGACAGCTTGCAGTCATTCATGCACATACGTTTTTCTCATGAGCGTTAAGAGTCCAGAGTGTACCAGGAAACTGGTGTCTATATTCTATGCCCAATAAACATTTTTACAGCTGTTGCTATAAATCCAAGCGACATACATCAGCAGATGAGAAGGCTCCGATTCCCAAATGTTCACGCACATCGCTCATTCTTCAGTCATAGGGGAAAAAAAAGCTCAGTGGGGTTCTATATAAAACCCTAGGGTTCTTGACTCAATTTTTAAGCCAAAAAAGTTCTATATAAGGAGAAATGTTTTAAATGACTGCATAATGCTTTCATAATTAATGTGTTTTTGTAGTGATAAAGTATGTTGTTTCATTTAAAAAAAAAATGTAATTGAAAATGAATTAAAACATTCATTAAATAATCCATGATGGAACCCCTAAAAGGTTCTATAAGCGCTTCCAGAATCCTTTAAGGTTCTATATAGAACCTTTTCTTCTAAGAGTGTGGTGTTGTCAAAATGAGGACACAAATTAAAGAAACTCTCCCTGATTTCACTCCCCTATTCTTAACGCTTCATTAGTGCTCAAGATATTACACATTCAGAAGACATACTGTATTAAAATAGATTTATAGGTTGACCATGCAGTATAGTTTGCTAAACCGATTAATCCTTGATCTTTATGGAATCAATTCATCTTAAAATAAGGTTCTAATGAAGCCAAAATGTTAGCTTGTTCACTGACATCATTAAATGTGTATGAAAAGCTATTAAATGACATTTAAGTCTTATAAAGGTGTTTTATTGTTTTTGTAGACTCACAGTGATTTGAATTCCGAGGCACATCAGCTAAATACAGTCCTCAATGGCACAGCAGAAAAAAACTGAAGAGATTTGCTAATGTACAAGTAATGACTGAATGCCTTTAACATCTTTTAACAGATGAGACCACAAAACAAGCAGTGTGGCATAGGCGAGAAATTATTAGGCATTTTTGTCTCCCTAAAGTATTGCGTCAGTCCTGCAGAGGTCTGTCCTGATATATTCACTGCGCTAGAGGAAGGAGCCAGTTCAATTTTTAAAGTGTCCCATTATGCTTTTTTTAAATATAACCTTTTATGTAGTTTTTAATACAGCTGTTTGTCAATGTAAAGGGTCTGCAAAGTTTTAAAGATTACAGTGCATGACAAGTAAAGTTATTGTCTTCCAGAATAAGAATCGATTCTGAACTGCATGAAACAAGGCGTCAGTAATTCGTCTCACTCATGTTAAATATCCATGTAACACATTTGCATAATGCCAGCCTATGGTCATTATTGGCTGCCTGTGAACAACATCTACATTGACCTGCCCTAAAACACTGCTATATGTAGCTGAGACTGGAGTTTGGTTTGTTTTGTCATCACGTCAAGAAGTCCAAATCCACTTTGCATAAACTTCCAAAGGAGGAGGACTCAGGCTCGAATTTATACAGCCAACGCCATCATTACCGCATGTTTCACTGTGCATTAATCGCTGAGGAAGCCTCTGGAGATAAAATTTAGATATAGTAATGGGCGTTTCGTTTCCAACAGTGGACCAATCACAACAGACCGGGCTGTTGGACCAATCAGAGCAGAATAGACCAATAACAACAGACTGGGCCATCTGACCAATCAGAGCAGAGTACTAAATCACAACAGACTGGGTCATCTGACCAATCAGAGTAGAGAAGGCTCTCGGAAAGGATGGGTTTAGAGAAAATGAATCTTCAAATTAACCGTTTTCAGACTGGGAGAAATGAGGTGATGCTGAAATGTATATAATGAGAAAATTAAAGTGTTTTTTGACCATGGATGCATGTAAACTTGTTTGCAGGAATCTCCAAAACAAAATTAGGAACCATTAAAATTGCATATGGGGCACTTTAATAACCCAATAAGGTCATATCACTAATAGAGATTGTGTTGGATTTGGCTGATTCGTGGTGATCTGAGGATAAAATCACAAAGCCAGATGCTTAAAGTAAACATAAACCTATTTTACTTCTGTAATGTGATGAATTTCTGAGTGAATATTTGGAATAATGTAGACCAATAAATCGTGCACAAACCAGGAACGGGGATAGAAAAGTAAATGGACGATTGTGAGGAGCAGGAAAGAACTCAGGATATGTCGGCATCAATAGCCTCGTGCCGACATATACCGTGCTTCGGGAGACCCGAGTTTGAGTCCCGGCTCGCGGACCTTTCCTGATCCCTTCCCTCTCTCTCCCACACTTCGCTTCCCATCTACACATCTCCTATCATATTAAAAACAGCAAAAATGAATCTTAAAAAAAGAAAGATATCAGGATCCAAATAAATGCTATCACACAATAATGGACTTGTATTAAGTGATATTGGAATAATGAGAAAAGGAAACGAGACCTCGGTCGGGCATTTTCGACCTGTCCAACTCTTGTGCATAGCTACGACCTTGGACTAAAGTTGGATGGAAAACCGGAAAGAACCCTTGCACTACAGGAATCTCAAGGCTTCTGGACACCGTGGCTTTTACAAGACTGTCTATGTGCGAGAGGGACGTCAACAGCAGGGCCTCTGCTCAGGTATTCCACCCCCACCCACGAGGACTCACATACTTCAAACAGATTGAACAAACAACCAGGCCATGGTGTCCCATAAGTCTTTCTAAAATAGTGTCATTCCTTTTGATTTCCCTTTAAGGCAAGACAGCCAAGGTGAATAGGGAAAAAATAACGAATAGATGTTACCAAACTGGTGACATTAAGAACTGCAAACTGCAAAATATTTTATGTATTACAAGTTTTCTGAAAGTTTTTAACTTTCAAAAACACTGGATTAAGCCATTTTGTTGACGTATTAGAGATAAAGGTTTTTACAGAGGGGATTCTGTACATATTTTTTATCAAAAAAATATTTCACCATGTTTTTCTGAATAAAATCAGGCAAGTTATATATGACCGAAACCCTTTGTAAAAACCTTCAGAATACAGTTAGGAATAAAACATATACTTTTTGTTTATGGCAAGCCGTTTGAGCTCAATATGTTCCCAGGTTTACTAATCATAAAGTACAAATGCAATTACAACAAATTGCTGGGAACACTTTAAGGTAAAATGGCTATTTTTATTCTTTATACTTTTCATCACCACAGTGGTATCGTACCAGACTTTTGTAACCAGTTGCACATGTGCATTGAATTAGTTTTGCACTAATCAGTTGTCCCAAAAGGTTGCAACAATGGCCCGGCCGTTGTTTCACAGTATAAAAAACGAAACTAAAGAGATGAAATGACAACTACAGAATACTGGAGACTGCAACAACAACAGATGCCCTCATTGACAAGCGCTTGTGTGAGGGGGTTAAGAGATAGCCACACCTTTAGTTTAAAAGAATACAAAGACATTTTTAATCTGTCATAACTTCAGGAGAAAAATAGCACAGACACTGGACAAAGATGAAACTTTCTAGAGCGCCTGCGTTCGTGCAGTATACTTTGGGCTTTAAAGTCCTGCTGAAGTGGAGAAACACCTCACAGCCTTTAAATATGTCTGTCCACTGGCAATAGTAAAAAAGTATTGTGAGTGAAATCAACAGGTGTAAATAGATCAAGTGTAACGTCAATTTTAGATGCATTCTTAGTCCAAGACAACACAGTATGGAAAGCCAAATAGCCCAAAATGTCAACATTGACCAGTGAAAAAACAATGTTCTTGCCTGTAATGATGGGGCAACATTTGGTGACAGAAACTGAAGCGAACAAAGGCAGGCGAACCAAAATCACAAAAAAACAGTGAGCGTCCCTCAGTTTTGGATGCCACAGCGTCTACCCTGTAATTACATTTGCATAGAGCAGCAGTAACGGGTGCCACTGCAGTGCCTCTGCAGCAACAGGAAAGAGTCCAGGCTCCACTGTCCTCCTCTACCAGGATTCACACACACACACGCGCACACACGCACAAACAGGCATCCACATGGACAGGTGCACGCACACATACACTCACACCAGAAGCAAAAATAAATAAATATATACTGCACGTATTCCCTTGAATCAGATACCATCATTGATGGCAGTGTGCCTTTAGCAACAAGCGACAAAAGCTCAGGGCTACTGGCTTCTTCAGTGCACAGTCAGTATTTACAGTATTTTCATTGGTTTAGAAGACGTTCTTCTCATTCACAGCAATGCTTAAAGCTTATTTTCAAGTGCTCCTTTTGTTCAGGCAAACCTGTGATAAGCAATAGTATAATTGAACCAGCCATTTTCAATGTGCGCTTGCATCAATTCCCCTGTAGATTTCACATTTTTTCTTGTTGCCCCCCCCCCCACCCCCTTTTTTCTCTATAAAAAAGTTTCAATTGCAAAAACATAAGAAATTCTAGTCCAAATAAAACGTACAGCCTCAAAGCTCCAACAGGGGTTCTGCTAGAAAAGATCACGTTTAGTCGACAGCAGACGATGCTGAACGCAGTCTCTTCGTGAGTCACTCTCATACGGCGTTCTCTGATTAGAGAAAGGTAAAATAAAGCAGAGATGCACACACCCCTCCCCCTCGCCCCTCTTCGGGGCCTTTGTGGGAGAGTCCCCGCGGGGCCCTGGCTAACATATCAGCCCTATTTCTGACGCCCCGGGGCGTTCAGAGCATGCATGTTAAAGGGGCGGTGTGCGGGAATGCCAAGGCACCTCAGCGCAACATGCAGCAAGAGAGATCTGCTTTCTTTTAAGTGCTCACACAACCCTACAGCATGAGGAAAAACAACAAAATAACTGTCAAAGATACAAAAATAAGGACTCGTTATGCTCGTGTCGGCTCAGACAGAACTAAAAATAAACAAGCGTTCGTCTCTGCGCAACTTCATGCATCCGTTTAAACCATCTAGGTAGCTCTTTGAGGTAATAAGCCGAGAACTGTAAAAAGCAGAGGAGGACTTCCATCATCCATCCCAGAGTCTGTTCAATTCTTGGCAAGCACCTGACTAGGGAAAGGAAGGCTGGGGAGCCTCCACATCCATAGTCAATATATATGTTTGTTTATGTTTATATTTATATATATATAAATAAAAGAAAGAAGCAGCGACGGATAGCATATTCAGAGATTCTAATAAAAAGCTGGCCTATCCAAATATACATATAAAAAAAAGAATAAGTACTATTTTGGTGATATTCTTGCAGTTCCTTTAAATGTTCGTGTGTCAGTTTTCAGATCTCTCGGGGAGACCAGTGCAAATGAAGAACTATTGCGAGAGTCTGCTCATATTCGAGGGAGGAAGTGGGTGACCGTCATGGAGGTGGTGGCCTTGTTGCCTCGCTTCACTCGGCCGTGTTTGCTGAGAGCGACGTAGAATCCCTTGTAAATGGAGGACTCGTAGGCATTGTAGTTATTTGGCAGCAGGGTCTCCTTGAACTTGCATTCATCTTTAAAGGTAGCCTGCAAGGAGGACAAGAGAAGGGATGTGAATGCCAGCATTCGGTCAGATGCAAATTTTTAAATCAAATTCATGAGAAACTTTGAGTGGCTTAGTCCAAATTTATATGATGAACAGACTGAATTTAGGCTTTTATTCACAGAAACATTAATCAACGCACATATCAGTTGTGGTAAACAGAAGTTCAAGCATGTCCCCTGACGTGCCGAAAACCAATGACGTTTTCAATGTTTATACACTCTCAGAAAAAAAGGTACAAAAGCTGTCACTGGGGCTGTACCTTTTCAAAGGGTAAACTTTTGTCCATTTTAGGTGCAATTATGTACATTTCAGGTCCTAATATGTACATTATAGGTGCTAATATGTCAATTTTAGGTGCTAATAAGTACATTTTAGGTGTTAATATGTACATTTCAGGAGAAAATATGTCCATTTTAGGTCCTAAGTCCATTTTAAGTGGTAATATTTACATTTTAAGTCCTAATATGTTCATTTTAAGTGTTAATATGTACATTTTAGGTCCTAATATGTACATTTTAGGTGCTAATAAGTACATTTTAGGTGCTAATATGTACATTTTAGGTGTTAATATGTACATTTTAGGTTCTAATATATACATTTTAGGTGCTAATAAGTACATTTTTTGGTGTTAATATGTACATTTTATGTGCTAATATGTACATTTCAGGTGCTAATATGTACCACTAAGGTACCAATATTCAGCCTTTGGGTACAAAAGTGTACCTTTTGAAAAGGTACAGCCCCAGTGACAGCTTTTGTACCTTTTTTTCTGAGAGTGTATGTGAATAAAAGCCTAAATTAAATCTGTTCATAAAGCAATCGTGTCTCTTCAGAAAATTTGGGCTAAATCGATTGATTCATATGGATTAGTTTTATGATATCTTTATGAATATTTTTAAGCATCAAAGTGGTAGTTGCGTAGCTGTCAATGGAGGGACAGAAAGCTCTCATATTTCCTCAAAAAGATCTTCATTTGCGTTTGGAAGATGAACAACAGTCTTACGAGTTTGGAAAGACACAAGGGTAAGTAATTCATTTGTTGCATTGGCAATAAACAAAAACGAGTTTAATTAGATCTGACAGTACAAACAGATCTAACCTCTTGACATTATCCATTTCTCAAATTATCATGGCTTGATTTTGCTTAACACCAAGCTCACAAAAGCAAAGAAACTTTAAACTTTAGTCTGGTTCCACTTGAAGAAAACCATTAACCTGAAGTATTAACCTCATATACTAATCCCAAACAGGTCATTTAAGTAAAAATCACTTGAATTATTTTACTGAGGACTGCTAGGCCGGCCTGTGGAACAGTCTACTTTATCTCTGCTTCTCCAGGAGATGCTCTTGAAACACTCAGCAGTTTTTGGACAGAGCTGTCATGTGCTCATGGGGCCCAAAGGACCAGTGTTGGACTGCGCTTGTCACACATACCAAACTTCAGCTAAGTCAGTCTTTTTCTTTTCAAACATGGGACACACTTTATACTAAGTGTAAAGAATTAAATGCACATGACAAATATTCACTACTACTGCTATTAACAATTCAAAACAACATCATCGTGTACATGAAATATAGATGAAAACTGCAATAGGCTTACACATTATGTCTGACTACTACTAACAACCTGATCTATAGAACAACTACCGAATAAAAAAGAATGAGGTGTTTGTTTATAGGCTTAATGCAAGTAATTATAAACCTTTTGTTGGTGCTTGCAAGCTGCTTTGGCGCTGTGCCTGGATCTAATGCACCCTGAAATTCGTTTAATAATAATTTGCAAAAGCCGTGCAGCAGTTGCAAACGTCAACAAACCAGAGCACATTACATTTATAATGCATGAAAAATTGAATGCAGCACACATCCATGCACGCCGTAAACACTATTATTAGTCGGGTACGAGCCCCCCTCGCACGAGCCAAATGCACGGATCATCAATTACTTGAAAACGCACAATGGAAGCATCACCTGTTTAACACGCGCGCGCACACACACACACACACACGGACGCACGCACGCACACACACACTGTCTTCGGGGATGCAAAGCCTCGTCGTATTGGCAGCAGGCAGAATGAAGGGAAATAGTTGCGCACACCTACCGTTCCGTACAACCTTCCTCTGCTATTCATTGCGACAAACAGCTTGCTTTTCACTCCGTACAGGCTAACCACTCCTCTGGCCACAGTGGAGATCTCTATGAGACCTGATCAAACAGAACAAGCATGTTACACACAACAAAGCGGCTCCGCGTGACTCAGAACAACAATGCATGCGGTGGGTGGAACCTCTGCAGGTGCCAATTGTGGATGCGCAAATGGCCTCTCGCGCCACTACTACATTATTGCCAAAAGATGAACATCCCTCACACTTTGAGTGCATGTTCTAAGCGCTTCTGGGCCGCTCAAGGAGCCGGTGTAAAAATAAGTTGCCATCTAAATCCGTCCCAGCATTCATGTCATGTTTAAGCCCGCGCAGATATTTAGCACTAATGGATACGGTGTGTTTTAATAGATTTGTCTTCGCCTCCAAAGACAGCGGGCAGTGCAAGCACACCGCAAGTGTCGCCTATAAGGAATACGGAGCTATGCGCAATTAATGATTGCATTATTCCATGAACTCACTGTACTGGTTCTCATTATGTACACCGTTTATCTTGCCGTCAGGGAGGACCTGAAGATGAAACCCGATGCCTACATTGCAGTACAGCCTCCGCACTCTTTTGATGCCCAGCAAATAGTCATTCTCCCAGTTTGGCTCCGGTCTCTCTCCAGAGATCCCCAGCACGGAGCGGGAGAACAGGCTCTCCCATCGCTTCTCCAATAAAGTTGTCCTATTAGTCCTACTCGGAAGCGGACTGGAGGACACAATCCCAACTAGGAGCAATCCCAAGAGCAGAACGGCAGTCCTTGGCCAGTGTTGCGCGTTGGCCTCGCAGGACATACTGATGAGGAACCTTTGCGCAATGGCCATCGGGTTTACCTTCGGGGCACGTGGTCAAAATTAATGGCACTAAAAATACCCCTCTTCTAGTTTTTCTTCCCTCGGCATGGTGGTGCAGGCTTAATTTAGCGAGGCAGGTCAGGACTTCGGGCATACGACGGTGGCCCGAGATGAGAGCGGCAGAAGAACGGGCAGAGAGCGCAGAGACACAACTTGAGGTGGAGAAGGTGATGATCATGTTTTGCAGCTCCGAAGCCTCGTGTCGTGGAGAATGCCACTCACCAAAATCTCTATCTCACCTCAGAATCCACCCTCATCCTTACATGACATCATATTGGGGAGGGGAGGCAGAAGAGAGAGAGAGAGAGAGAGAAAGAAAGAGAGAAAGTTGCAAGCGGCGAGAAGAACTGGCCGGTCTGATGATGATGGGACGCTGCTGTCACTCCACGTGTGAAATGGGGGTCGCATGCTGAGCCTTATTGGACGGCTTGTGCGCGATCATGGGATGCGATGGGCACTCTGGCAGCGCCCAAATCGGGACGGTGGTCATATGTCTGACAGCCCTGCTTCCTTATTTAGAAGGATGGTGTAAAAACAGTCCACTTGTCATCGGAGAGCAATGGCACCCCTGTCTGTCACATCCCAGGCTGTTTGTGCAGGAAGTTTACACAACGAACCAATTCCAGAATATTGCGCTCCCTCAACGCTTGCCGATCACATAACGTCCCTTGTCTCGTGCAGCGTGATGATTTTATTTTCCGGGAGGCAGCTATCTTGATGTCACGGTGATGATGCTGAGAAAACGCACCTTCACGAACGTTCGGACCGCGCGCAATGTCCGGACGTCAGCTGATGCTGCGCTTCGCTTCGCTACGCGGCTCCCCAGGTGCGCATTGAACACGGGCTGGATGACGCTTGGGGAGGCGCTGTTGTTGGCAGTGAGAAAAGCGCCAATCACATTATTATATCCTCTGGAATGTCGAACAAAAATGAATCATTAAGCTACTCCGAAATCAACAAATACATTCTAAATAATAGCAAACCACAACCATTAAGTCAAATAAGTGACAGGTTGTCAAGAGGGATGGGAAGTTATTTTGATTAAAGATTAGGAGGGCACATTAATAAAAAAAAATAATAATGTGCACGGATAAGTCTTTTACAATAAATACTTGCCATATTCTATAAAAAAACAACGAATGGTCAGTTTTGATTTCATGGTGACCTTAATAGAATCCTTTAAGATTGACAGCTGTCATTCAGGTTAATTGCTCTACGAAGAACTGCAGTGTGTAGCAATAAAATTAAAAGTCATGACTTGAACATTTGTCGCTGAGTAGTCATCAGCTGTCACACATCTTGACAACACTGACCGTCTAATTAGTAAAATACCTAAACCCTTCTGACTCCCTCGGCACCAACATGAGCAGACCAGCATTCAATGTTACAATAATCAGCATCAGTGATATCATCATTGCAGGGGCTTTACGTCTATGCATGTGTAAAAAAAAAAGTAGATTTTTCCAGGAACACAACATGGCTCTTTTAATACCCTATTTAAACCTGGTTGCATTGCATTAAAGCTGGTGCACTGCACAGCAAACCCACCCCGTGGCACAATTCATATGATTTCCACACGTCCATGTTGATAACAGAGCAAAACTAAGATCAAAGCAGAAACGTGTGAGAGTTTCTGCATTCAGCTGTCATTACCTCTCAAGTTCAGACAGATTACGCCGCACCCACTCATCTGCTGCACATCTCTTCAGTTTACCTGGGATAGGATTCAACAGCCTGTGACTCAATCATTTCTCTGAGGAAAAAGCAGAAGCTTTGATTAATAAATGACTTCAAATAATGGTGTTTGTGAAAACTGTTAGAGGCAGTAGCACAAATACACACACAAACATATTGAATATAATTGTTTTGAAGAATATAGTACTCCACAGGGCCTTGTGCAAGGCAGGGTTGTCACAAACCCGGTAACTGGATCTACTGTGGTTTCAAACCCTTTCAATTAGATTTTTATTAACATGGGTTTAGGTGGTATTGAAATGACAGCTGAGGAGAGCCACTGAAATCCAGGAGAGAATTACTCACGCATGAGATCAGGAGCATCAGCGGACGTTTAACATTTAACACGCCGCCCAAATGGCATTCTCTTCAGCAGCATATGCTCCACTTTAATATGTATTCATCCAGCCGTTCATTAAAAAAACGAGCTGTGAGCTCAGGGACTAGAACAATCTGCGTGATGGCACTCTGCTGAAAGTAAAGCTGGCAGTCTGTTAAAGTGTCCAGTGGAATGGCAGAGATGGATATGAGTCAGGCCTGTGATCTTGCTGACACAGCTGATCAATAATTCAACATTGAAAAGTGGCACGACCGCCTTCGGTTCACCTTTTATTTTTCTTAAAAAGCACAAAAAAGGCGCTCAGAAACCAGACTGGTGTGAAATAATGGATTTTATCACAAATGGTTGATTGGAGCAATTTTTGTAAATATTGCTTCACAAATTTATACAAATTTGCAGCTACGATACAAACGCTACATTAAACACAATAGGTGTAAATGTATATGTATACACACACACACACACACACACATATTTTATATAAAATTAAATTTTATTTAAAATTAAATATATAAATTTTATATAAAATTATTTAGGTTATATATCACTCACATTACACTATTCGAAAGTTTGGGATCAGCAAGATTTTTTTGAAAGGAATGAAATTATTTAACAAAAAAAATAAATAAATAAATAAATTAAAAAAAAACATTATTATTATTTATAATATTTTTAAATGGATCACTGTTTCCACAAAATATTAAAATATTATTATGAATGTTGAAAAATGTTTTTATAAGACATTTTAAGATAATAAAACGTCCACTTCAACCATATAAACAAAAATGACTAAAGATAAACATTACATTTGGGTTTTTGGTTTACAATTTGTATTGCTGAAGTAAGCGTGTTGAACTTTCTTCTCCTAAATCCTATTCTTCTTCCATCCAGAATGGCTGGTTTATTTTAACTACAGTACAGGTGTCAATTTGCATTTCCTTCAGGCTTTGGATTGGCCTTTACATTTGCAAAACATAGAAAACAGACAAATGTTTTGTTGTTATTAAAAAAACAAGCAAGCCCATCCAGGTGTGGAAAAGTAATGCAAAAGTAATTTAACACATTACTTTCCATAAAAAACAACTAAGTAGCTACGCAATTAGTTCATTTTTATGGAGTGACGCAATATTGTAATGCATTACTTTTAAAAGGAACTTTTCCCATATCCCAGTGATGTAAAGTGGTTTCTGCAGTGGTGAAGTTCCTCTTGTGGCAGGGATTTTGTGTGCCAGGCCGAGCTGCAAGAACAGCACTAAAAGCACAGTGTGTTCATGAGCTGACAAGAACTCAAGAGAGAACATCTGACCCCTGCAGAGAGCAGGAGCTCAGCTCTGCGCACACTATTAGCACAGCTGAAACTCACAGCACAATGACTCAGGTAAAATTTCTGTCCACCTTAAAAACAAAGGTCACTTTACTTCTGCTGATCGAGTTCAGAATCCTGATTATTTTCCAGTGTTTAAGCTTTTTGCGCTGTTGTTTCTCTGAACAGCCTGATGCTGTCTGCTTCTTTTTCTCGTGAGCTGAAAAGTGCACAGTCATTTTATTCAATCTCACCTCTCAACATTCATTATATGAGTCACTGTGTGAGTCTCAGCGTGACATCAGGCGTTGTGAGTATGGATCGTCCTCATATGCACTCTGATCTAGTCAGACGCACGATTATAAATAGTGTTATAAATGTACAAATAATCAATTGATACTTCAATAGGCGAATACAATGTACCGCAACATCCCTACCATAACAACCCCTAATATAAGTATATATATATATATATATATATATACAGACATCACGGTTCAGTGCATAGAGTCAGACGCAACAGCCTGCATCTTAAAGGTGGGGTAAGTCGAAATTTTCTAAAAAAAAAAAACAAAAAAACTTTTTCCCTGTCTATGTATGCCAATACATAATTAAAATGTAATTACTTACATTTTAAGACAGTGTAAACAAATTTGGGAAAAAGTTTGAAAAAACAAATTTTAACCAGCTCCTGTCGGAATAACTTGTTTGCACAGAAACAGGCTGCACTAAAGTGACCAGTTTAGGCAATTTATATTTTGGAGCATTTCGTTCTGGCAAACAATAAAGGAAAAGCAGAATGATGTCACTGGAGGGTTTCTGCTGAGTCAGCAAGACACAACCCCAGCATTCCCCCAGCATTCCCTTGAACTCTACACCAGCACCCGGCACCCACTGCCCAGCCCTGGAATGAAAGGCATTCAGTTCGACATCCTTGCGCCACTTTACACATTCTCACTCCCTACAGGCGAGAATGGTGTTGCCGACTCTGATGCGGGTGTATCCATCTCTTTCCATTCTGTCATTTCAGCAATAGAGGGACCAACTGCACCAAAGGACAAGTGGTCGGGGCTTTGTTGGGCAGATGAGTATCAGGGCAATTTGCTTGATGAATGGACACGCGCACATGTTGCGTTTTCATGTTTTATGGACATAATGATTTTAAACAGAATAAAATCACAGAAAACTTTCTGTATTTTTACATTTTCGAAAAAAACATCACTTGGTATTATTTAAAAAGTGTTTTCCTCACGGGGACCAAAAAACGTCCCCATAAAGACAAGGATTTCAGATATTGGCAACTTTGTGTCCCCATAATGTAGGCAGGGTTTACCAGGCCACACACACACACAAAGCGAGCGAGGGGAGTGACTCATCCACGACACTGATTCTGTCCCTGTGCCAATAGGCACTGCAGCAGCAGCAATCATTTACATAATAAATATCTCATTACGGAGACAGTAACTGGAGTGCTTACATTAATCATCATTAAAGATAACGCTCTCTAGATACTCATTAAGGTTTCCCAAACCAAAACAGCCCTTGTGAATTAGGGTGTACATAAAGCCATAAGAAGCTCACAATGACTCTAGATGGAGCAACATGCTTTCTAATAGCAACAGTTGGATCAGTTCACATTCTTTAAAGTCATTTCTTTTTCTTTATTGTGTTTGAAATTAGTGTCAGAGACAAAAACAGCTTTTCCATTGGGGCTACTGAGGGGGAAAAAAGAGTTGCGCTAGTCTTTTCCCCCCTATCCGAATGTGAAACGGCTTCTAAAACAACACAAATGTGACAAGTTGCCCTGTCCTAACGCCAGGCATGACAGAATGCCTTCTACTTCAATATATTCAATTAAGACAACAATTAAGAGAACATAATAGCCTACTGAAAGTTTAATCATTTCCTTAATGAACAAAAACCAATGATCTTCATTTTTCATGCGCGGAAAACAAAAGCACCAGCATTAGAAATGTATTTCTGTAATCTTTTAGTTAGTTTTCTCTATATATATATATTATTCAATCCTGTTTTATAGGCTAAAACGTGTGTGAGCTTGAAGATCTGGTGTAGCCTTTAATAGAAATGTTTGCTTACAGCACAACAGGAGTGATTTAGGTACCTTTCATCACCGGTATCGCCCTCTGCTGGTGTAAAGTGCGGAGAGATTCTGTCCAGTGGAACCGCTATTAATTTACTGCATTGCAGCACTGGGACGTTGTCACTCATTTTGGCATGGCATCTGCACAGATCACACCCAGCAGAAAGATGGAAAAACTTATCCAATAGATGTCCTAGATAAATATAAATATATATATATATTAAACATTTTGAGAATGCAACATGAGAAAACTTCAGAGTTGCTTGGAAAATCAATATTATACAAAAAGTTATAAAGGCAATCATGCACTCTCTAGTCAACTAAAAAGAGTAAATTTCCATCTTAGTTCTTTTTTTATTTCCCAGCCAAGCAAAAATGAGTCAGGAAACTTAGATAATTAAATTAAGGTAGGATGGAAGCTCAAACACATTCCATTGATAAAAGTAGATTATTGAATCCAATCTGCAGACTGGATCCGGTGTGTGAATATGACACCGCAATTGCTATTGTGGAGCTACTTCACACAGAACAATAATAATAATATTAATATATTATCTTTATTTCAATTCAAATTAGGGCTGTCAAACAATTAATCGTGATTAATCACATCCAAAATAAAAGTTTGTGTTTACATAATATATGTGGGTGCACTGTGTATAATTTTGTATATAATTTTTACAGATTTGTATATAATTTATATTATATATAAATATATATAATTTATATATAATTTTTTTTCTTAAATATGCATGCATGAGTGTGTATTTATTTTATATATATACAAAATAATTATACACAGTGCACCCACTTATATTATGTAAACACAAACTTTTATTTTGGATCCGATTAATCGTTTGACAGCCCTGATTCAAATATATTATTTGTTGTGACTGCAAGGGTTGCCAATTTTTAAAATGCTTTTTTTTATATATATTAAATATTCATGCAGTGTGTAATATAGCAATTCGGTCCATTTTTTTTTCTCAGGGAACGCAAGAACTGAAGACTGTAAATGTGTACCATAAAATGCAATGTAAGTCGCTTTGGATAAAAGTGTCTGCCAAATGCATAACTGTAAACTGTAACTGTAAATCTGACCAATCAGAGCAGAGTAGGCTCCCAGAAAGGCGGGGTCTATGGTGTACATACATATGCAAATGCCTTTGCCCATATGACATCACAGATCCCACAATATACAAACGAACCACTTTTGGAGCTTGATTAAATAAATGCAGTTTATAAAGAGGAGGATATTTTAAGCTATGAACCTTGCAGGATGTTTTAAAGCCATTTAACCAAGAGTTAAAAAAAGAGAAAATTTGGAATTTGCATTCAATTTGAATTTGCAACTTGTTTTTACATCCTCTCACACCTACACACACAAAACCACAGCCTCTCTCTCTTATCAAGGCAATTAGCAGACAGGCTGCACAGCAGTCCGTGTCCTGCATAAAAAAAGTCTTCAAAAGCAACCGTTTAGAGACACCGAGGGAAAATAAACTCCGGAACACAATGCACCGCTCGCTTTCTCTACCCACAATGCCCCCACCATGGTCTGTGGCACAATCCAGTGTGGCCACACTGTGGTTAGTTTCAGGGGAAAACTGACCTCGAGCAATTCCTGGGTTACAGGAGCACCGGAGCGTTCCACAGCCCTCAAAAAGCGGATATCCAAAAAGCCCGGTCCAGCCCTTGGGGCCTTTTATAGAGAGCACAGGAAGTACAATCAGTACCCGCAAATTAAACAGCTCTAATTATGAGCTGGAAATGTGCTGAAGAGTTCAGCATTAGCATGCACCCTTCAAAAGTCGCTCTATAAATACATCTCTTCACCACCACGTCCTCCATCATGCCATCAGACAGGATGTTACCTTACATCCTTCAGCCCTTCTCTTTAGTTTGACCGCTCACAGTTCTGGAAATAAAATGGGAATTAACAACATTCCAAATTCATATTCCAACAAAAATTGGCTTCTGACCTAATTAGTAGTAGGATGATGTGGTGTCTTTATGCTCCATTACTCTTTCAGTATGTGATTAATGAAGGTGCTAAGCAAACGCTATTGATTGTTCATTTCACAGGTCCCCTGAGAGTGTTGCTGTGCTGTGTCATCAAACCACTGAGGCTCAAATATCACTACGGACTATACAGCAGAAATAGCAGAAATTAAGAACTATAAACTCTGCTTTCAGAGGTGGTAATAGGGGAGATTCACCAACAAGGCTCGGATTGATGACAAGAGGTAATTACAACTACTTCTTCAGGTGAAAGAGGAGTAGAAGGTGCCATTTAGTTAAGGCCCGTTCACAACAAAGACGGTAAATATAATGATATAGTTCTAAAAATATTTCAAAATATAAAAGAATAGAAGAGCCCACACCACAACTATAATGATAATGGCACAGGGAAACAATATAGTTGGAATCACTTTCCGAATGATTTTATGAACAATAAAATAATGACAGCCGATCAGAATCCTCCCTGCTTGAGAAGTGAGAAGTAAAACATTTCCTCATGTCATGCCAGTTATAATTTAATTTATAATGTAAGTGTTTAGAAGACAATGGAAGTCAGTTCTGTAAATGAATAAACTGAGAAAAATATAGATTTTCTTATTTAGTACTAGTAGTTTACTTGAGAAGCATCTCATTAAAAAAAAAAAAGATTAAAAATAGAGAAAGATAATCTTGGTTTCCCTCTGGAATAAGCAGCATCTTTTTCTTAACTGACAGATATTTAACTCAATACATTTATTATGATTTTTTCAGAAAGCAAGGCTTATTATCGTAACCCATTTCCCTTTTAAATGTAAAGTAAAAGTAAATCTTGATTTAGCTTTTTTTAGATATTTGAAAAGAAAAACAAGACAAAAAATACTAAGTGTTTTTGCATTGTTCTTAAAGGGATACTCCACTTTTTTGGAAATAGGCTCATTTTACAACTCCCCCAGAGTTAAACAGTTGAGTATTACCGTTTTCGAATCCATTCAGACGATTTTCTGATATTTAGAAGAATATCAGTAACCAGACAGTTTCTGGTCTCATTGATTTCCACAGTATATTTTGGTCTAGTTAGTCTGGTTACTGATATTCTTCTAAATATCAGAAAATCGTCTGAATGCATTCGAGAATGGTAATACTCTGGGGGAGTTGTAAAATGAGCCTATTTCCAAAAGCCTACATATACATTTATGATTACACAATTGAAAAAGTGTACAATGTGGTTTTCTTATCTGGTTTTCATGGTCTGGTTTAATCTACTGTCATATTGACAACCAGCTGGTCAAGTGGGTTAAGTGGGACTGCAACAGAACAAAACATCGTGACCACGTGACTTTGTTTGGGTGTCTAAACTGTGTGGAAACTAAATAAAACTGCTGGTTTTATTTAGAAGTGGCATTTTTCTGTCTAAAGAAGTAACATCTGTTTTTCAGCAACGTTACAGGTTGTGCACGTATTTATACAAATTGTACAATAACATACCTGAAGATGCTTTGATGGGTCACGATGACTCATGGAGCATGTGTGCATGTGTGTGTGTGTGTGTGTAAGAAAATGTAAATATGATTTGTCTGAGCAGATATTTTAGGAGCTTCTGTAGGAGTTGAAGAATGTGTGGCCACAGACTAGTCTATCGTCTGCTTAGATTGTAGGACGTCGGTACATTTGAGCCGTCCAGGTCCCCTGCGTGACCAACTCAACCAAACTGCCGCCCACTTACCGGCAGGAAAATGACAACCCTTAGAAGATCACTAAGTTTCCTTTGCCGGTCGACAGGGAGAAAATAAGGGACCAAAGATGGTGATAGTTTCCTGTTGGAGTGGGCGGCAGCGGAGACGTGTCCTGCTCTTCTCTCCATCAGCAGGTTTGCCCATCTCTCCTTCACAGGTCAGTAGCACAGCGCCATCTTCTGGATGACATAGCACAGATCAATTAAACAATGGAACCACAAATCTCCAAACACAATCTCAAAATGGCCTTATGGCAGATTGTGGTATTTTTGGTGTATTTGAAGGACACCTTAATGTTTTAATGGATTTTGTTTTAATTCATATGATATTTGGATAACACTTTAGATTACAGCCCGGAAAGTACTGTGTAATTAAGAGGAATTTACAGTGTAAAGTAAATTGTAAAGTTTGGGGAATAAAGGGATAACAACCAGAATTAAATAAACATTTATACTGTAAGTATTATAGAACTATGGTGTACTTATTCTACTGATACAACAATTCCCATCCAACATTCCCCAAATTTAAAATAGGTTTCACTTTATTTGGATGGTTAACACATTCAGTTGACTATAAGTAACGTTGCACCTACAGGTCTACTACTTTCACTAGAGTGTAAGTAGAGTATTGGTAGACAGGGACGGAATAAGTTGACTTGTAGTTGCAAAGTTATTTATTGTCAGTATGTCTGTCGGAGGAGCATCACAATAAAGAGTTGGCAGATATTAAGGAGACGGTCTAAAACTCTAATGATAGTTGGTTGACATGTAGTTGCAAAGTTACTTATAGTCAACAGAATGTTCAAAAGGGACCATCAAAATAAAGTGTAGCCTAACCTTAAAATATTATTCCCTTATACTTACATTGTACGTTATAGGTACGGCTACACTGTAAAATTGCATTAATTACGCAGTACTTTCCGGGCTGTAATCTAACTGAAAATGATTCATTGAATGCTCTGGTATACTCACGTCAAAGTTGAGTTGGAAATATCTTAGCAGAGATATGCTATTAACGATCATCCGACACCTTCCACACTGCTGAGCGACGTTTTTAGAAAGAATATGTAAAAGGCCCTATGTTCCGCGCGCGTTCCTCTCAATGGCAAAAACACATGACAGCAATGAGAAAAAGAGGTCCAGAAAGAAGTTATTTGAGACTATAGTTTATCCCTTTTCTGTGCATGAAATATTGCAATTTGTTTGTGTCAGTCAGAGGCTTTCGGGAGCGCGCGTACGTCAATTTCTTCTGATTTCCGGGCAAACCCGTCCCGAGTCATTTACATAAAGTTGTTCACACATTGGCAATGAAAACGCAATTAATACATTACATTTATTACTGTTTACTGTGTAATTTATGTGCACAGAAAATGTCAAATCTTGTGATGTTTTACTACTGCTATATGTAAACAGTCAAGATTTAACCACAAATGTAAAGAAAAATCAAACCTTCTTAGCTTTACATTTCTCTGAATCTCTTTATTGCGTATAAATGAAAATATACGTTCAGTATGCGTGAAGACTGCAGCTTTCTAGAGGCCAAAACCCCAGTAGTGTGAGTATAAAGTGCTTATATAACGGAGAACATCAAAAAGACGTCTTACGATTGTTTGTCATTCAGTCTTAAGATTGTTTGTTCTATTCATTCAGCGGACTGACAGAATAAATAAATCACTGCAGTTAAATAATTTACACAATAAAATCAATCACACAGACTTATATGTGCTTTCGCTTCAGTCATTGAATTTCTAAGGAGCAATAAATAACAACACTGGGCATGCCAGATAAACCAGTCACATAATACTGTCAATCAGAGTTTTTGACATCATCCAGGTGGTCTTTTCTGTTGATAAAGACACACTGGATGCGAGCGCTCTCCTCTTTGCGTAGGGTGATGATGAACCTGCTGATGCCAGTGTTCGGGCACGGGGAGAACACCTGGTTCATCTTCAGGCTGGCTGGCAGACAGCACTGCAGGTCGTCTACTAGGTGACGCACAGACACACGAATAAACGCCCCGTGACTAACGATCAGAGCATGGACGGGCACGTTGTGGACCCCGTCACTGGCTAGCCCAGCAATGACAGGCTGTTCTGGTTCTGATGGTCCAGAGCTGGATGCAGAACACTGGTCAGATGAGCCGTGTTCCTCTAACATGCGCTGATATAAGGATTTGAGGAACTTCTTGAAGCGTGTCTTTACCTGGATAAACACAGAAACAGTTTCTTCGGTCAGAGCATTTAATCTGATCAGTCAACAGTTACTTCGCTCTTGGAAAAAATACAGCGAAAGTGACTAAATAGTAAATTTTATAGTTATGTATTCTACAGTTTATAAGTTTGTAATAATGTTTTTTTTAAAGGGGACCTTTTATGACTGGTGTAATGCTGAAAATCCAGCTATGATCACATGAAATAAATTACATTTTAAAATATATTACAGTTGTTTTAGATTGTAATAATATATTTCACAATATTACTGTATGTTTGCTCAATAAAAACATTATTTTTTTCCCAACTTGTGTACTTCACAAAGTACTTTCACAACGGCCAACTGCTCCAAATTCAGTGTTTAAGCTACTCCTGATTTCCCTCTGGATTTAGGTGGCATCATATTTGGCAACATTCAAGACCGGTTTTCCTAGAGAAAGGCTCAATTTCTACCTGTTCCAGCGTCTCTCCGCCGGGAGGCGTGTAATCTCGGCAGGCCTGACCCGCTGCGTTTGCCATGTTCTTCAGATGTTCCTTTGGTCTTCCCTCTGCCACTCCGAAACCCTGACCAATACATCACACATGTGCATTTGAACTAACACTACAGCAATTCTTATGGGATACCAAATTGAAGAGATGATATTTTGTTTTATTAATATTATTACTTACCATATCTTGTTCATTATTATTTCGGATGTTAATCTTATCATTAATATATATCGATCAAATATTTATATATTTAATGCACAGTATAAGCAGACCAAATTTATGACAAATGTATGACAAATCTCGAATCTTGGATAAGATAGACACTCACCCTCTCTCTGAGAAGAGGATCCAATATCATCTCAGTTGCAGAAGAATGAAGGTTGTTTCCTAAAATGATTTCAGCTGTCTTGAGAAGGAGAAGAAGTTATATTTCACATGATGGATAAATCACTCACAAAATTTAACAGTTGCAGCCACACACACACACACACACACACACACACACCTGGACGGCTCTTTGCAGGTTACTGACAAAGACATTGGTGAAATGCAGATCTTTGAGGTACCGGCCAGCTGCGGCCGCCTGCTTATGTCCCGTCTCTGACAGTGGTGTGTCAATTCCCTGACCTACACATTTGAGAAAAAAAAAAAAAAACATTCATTCACATAACAAAAAGGTCTACACAGCACATATTGAGCAGGGGTTATTGCAAGGAGTAAGCTATAGGGGGTCCGTGAAAATGTTTAGAGAAAAAGTTTAAAAAATAAAATAATAATTAGTAAATAAACTTATTGTATATTATAAATTACAATACTAAAATAAAAATAAGCAAATAACTCTAGTATAAGCTATAGTGCTATACACTTGGTGTTGCATATCATTCTGTAAAACTTTGCATGTTTTTTTGTAAAGCTTGAAGATGGTCGCGGGTGTTCGTGGCTACCAATTTTAATCACTGAGGTAGGCCCTAAGCATTAACATACACGTGTATTTTACTTACCTTGAAGCAATTTATCTCTGTTGTATTGCGTTTCTCCACTAGGAAACAAGAGCACAAAATAAATAGTCTTCAATCACTTCAGAAGGGACAGGTCACATGTCATGTCATGCAGAGGTCATTATATCAACTTTGTTACAGATAAAACGTCCGATCACAGCGTTGACTATATGCAATATAAAGCATTCTAGGAAACATTTAGTGATGCGTATAAGCATAACAGATGTAGATGTGCTCTACCTAATCACCTATAAGAAATCATAAACATTCGTATGCATAACAAAAGCAAACATACAGAATACACAAGCGCTCACTTACTGTCGGACGATCGTTAATGCAAATGTCAACATAATACAGATTTGCAAGAGTACATGAAATGTATGACCATTCCATATAGACAGTAAAATGACAGGTGTTCTTCCTGGTTCATGAGTCAAAGTGTTGCAGACAAATGACGTCACTGAAATGAGTGGAAGTATGTCGCCCTCCTGTGATGATTTGTGGGAAGTGCACTGCTACATCTTATGTTGTTTTGTTTTTTTACTACCAGTTGCAAATGTTGTTTTCTATTATCGGTTCCTGTTTTTGTACACTTGTAATCTGTTTGTAAATTGTAACTTCTGTGTTTTGTAAACCCATGGCCTTCCAAAATAACAATAATAACGTGTCAAACGTTTTCTTTAACAGCGTTCAAATTCAAATCGGGATTTAAAATCAAACGTATTCCTGCCATTAAAATAAATTTAAAAATATCTTTGATAAACGTTTGCAAGAATCTCGAAAAATGAGTTTTGTGATAGACGGAAAAAGAGTAACTGAATAAATAAAGTACATTGAACAATATTACTGAGAAATAATTATAGGCTATACAACATCCGTCTATTTTGAAATTCATATTGTAGCTATAATTGCCAAAACTCACCACACCATATATATATATATATATATATATACACACAGATAGTAACACACACACACACACACACACACACACACACACATATATATATATATATATATATATATATTTGGCTGCAAGTCATATAAATCACCACAGAAGGGCGCCATTCGGCTCCTATTTGTCTACAGTGGTATTCGCAAATAACAAAACAAAAAATAAAACTGCTCAGTTTTATTCAAATTTATTTTTATTCAATTTAATGTGATAGGCCAAAATGAGGTAAATATTCAAACTTACAGATAAAAAGGGAGAAATGATGGTATTGCTGAAATGCCACTTCTTTGGATTTGTTTGCATGTGGAACTTTTAATAGATGGCTGCTTCAAAATAATTTAAATAAAATAAAAATAATATCTTGTATCTAAACAATGTGTTGCCCCGGTCTTACATCTACCACCTGGTAAGTACATTTATATATGTTTGATGAAAGACAAGTTAAAAAAAAGGCTTAACCAGTAACTTAGGGTAACTTGCTGGTTAAAGAGGTCCAAATACCCTTTTTAATCCTCCTCCTCCTCCATATACTCTTGAATTAAGTACTGTGAGGTAATGTGACTGTGGGCAGGAACATTGTTTAAAAACAATTAAGGCGTTTTATAACACGTTTCATAACACATATTAATATAATAGCTAGGGAAAGAAGTAAGACAAAAGTCAAGTTAGACAGCATTGAACAAACGAAGCAAGACTGTTCATGCAGATATGAAAGTAACACTTGCATGCATGTTAAAGGTCCGTCTGCAGTAAAATAAATGACAGTGTAAATGCAAACAGAAAACAGACAAGCAGCCACCATGAAAACACGTTCAATGATCCTGTGATATAGCAGCAACATGAAAACTGAAGGTATGCAATAGCTCTTTTTTCATTTTTCTTTTTCTTTTAGCAGCACTGGAACACAAGTTTAAACATTTACACAGAAATAAAGGAACTGGGCGAAAAAAAACACAAAATTAACATAGGGATTTGATAGCACACAAACTCACTGAAAACCAAATGAGTGAAAATTATTAAAAAACCTGAACATTGTTTCAAAAACACTCATCAAACTGAGCAGTAGAGTTCATTTGCATAGATGTAATGGAACATTGGTCACAACACGTTATATTTTAAGTAAACACCTCAGACCTCTGAGTTACGTTTAGGCCCACTAATATAAAGAGAACTGACTTAAGAAATCAATTTTCAAAAGTGCAAGAACAAACTTATGAAGAAAGAGAAAGAAAATTGGCATGTTTCCAAATATCTTCTTCCTATATATGAGAAAGTTCAAGTAGATGACAAAATAAAATAAAACAAATAAAATAAAGTGATTTAATGAAATTTGATGATGTCCTATCTATGCTGACATGAATTTAACACAACTAAAAAAAAAACAACAACAACTAATCTTGGCATGTCAAACCAAACCATTTCTAAGGCAGTTGCTGACTGTTAGATCAGTTTACGGTCTGAATTTGTTGGTCTAAAATTAAAACTATAACCCGCAAGCACACCTAATATGGGAAACCAGCCCCAAAACAAAAATAACTTAAAAAAAAGAAAAGAAAACCCATGCCCTCCACTTGTATAGCACAGATAACCAGCGAGAGGAGATATCTCAAAGTGCATTTGTATCGTGTTTTTGCTAGGAAGGATTTTCAGATTCCCAAATCATTAAACCACCACAAATCCCTTCAGCATAGCGAGTGTCTCTGACTCACATGTGATGGTGTTTTTAAAATGTCAAAAGCACATTTTATTCATCCGACGATTAGATCGTTCCAGAAACCTTCTGTCTAAAACCTTTCATATTTCATTCACATGCAAAATCTTTCAATCTGTGTTCTTCAATTCGCCTCTTTTCTTCCTTGCCTCCCTCACCTTTACTTCACGTTCACTACATACTTAGTCTGTCTAAAACCGTCCTGTGTCCTCATGGCGCTGTGATGGTCACCATGCATGGATAGAAACCATTTAACATATTCATATATGCTTATTGCATGCAATTACATTCATCTGTAAATAATCCCTAGGCTAATGGAGTTACTCATACCCAAGAAGATACTCATCAGATCTTGACGATAAGCAAACTGATCCCTCTGAAAAAACAGATGGATGTCTCTGTCTAGAATAGCTTTCCATGGGATCTCATCTTGATCCACCCTAAATTACCTAGCATATAAAAAACAGCCTTTGGGAATTACTAAAGCAATACATTCTATATGATAAAAACTTTATATCGTTTAGAATGTATTTGTTTTATAAAGCATAACATTCTTAATAATAATGTAATATTGTCCTTATTATTATAATTATTCAATAAAATATCAATAGTATTAATAGAGAAAGTTGCATTTAACAGCCAATGCAGATGTGTGCTCTTTGTTAAGCAATATACCACATACTGCATTATTTAATCATGGTTTGAGGCCGAATCAATTTAAATTCAAGTATGTAAAAGGCCCCCGCCTGCAGATATGAGACGGCAGCAGCAGCTGCTTTGCTCCTTAATAAAACGTCAAGCTTGTGTTTGTATTTTATGCGCATTTGACCATGACGTCACAGTCACCTTACGTGGCTTTGAAATAAAACTTAAATACAGTAATACAATAATAACTGAATCATTTGTAGGCTGAGTAGGTGAGGTGGTTAGGAACAGGAACTGACATCATAAATTGACATCACGGACATCTGTAGGGGTGCAGGACTGGTTTAGAGATTGCGTCCCTTTGTTGTTGGCTCTGCCGTCCTGTTGTTGTTGATGCTGTTGTTGACTTTCTTTCAGGCTGCTGGTCAGTAACTGCTCAATCTGCTCTTGACATGACTTCAGACAGTCCTAGAAGAAATAGAAGGAAAGAAGTAGAAACCTACTTAAGCACAATACCAAAGTCCTTCTCTGATTAGTTTCTTCCTCAAACGCACTGCATGGAAAGAAAAACTTTTTCGAGATAGCGTAAAGTTTCTTGGGGGAAAGCAAAAACTTTGCCAAAGAACGTAAAGTTTATTGGGGGAAAGCAATATTTTTCAGAGAGAGGGGGAAAGCAATGCTTTTGTGAGAACTTAAATTTCTAGGGTGAAAGCAATACTTTTGTGAGAGAACGTAAAGTTTCTAGGGGGGAAACAATACTTTTGTGAGAGAACGTAAAGTTTCTAGGGGGGAAACAATACTTTTGTGAGAACATAAATTTCTAGGGTGAAAGCAATACTTTTGTGAGAGAACGTAAAGTTTCTAGGGGGAAAACAATACTTTTGTGACAGAACGTAAAGTTTCTAGGGGGGAAACAATACTTTTGTGAGAACATAAATTTCTAGGGTGAAAGCAATACTTTTGTGAGAGAACGTAAAGTTTCTAGGGGGAAAACAATACTTTTGTGACAGAACGTAAAGTTTCTAGGGGGGAAACAATACTTTTGTGAGAACATAAATTTCTAGGGTGAAAGCAATACTTTTGTGAGAGAACGTAAAGTTTCTGGGGGAAAAGCAATACTTTTGTGAGAGAACGTAAAGTTTATTGGGGAAAGCAATACTTTTGGGAGAGAGGGGGAAAGTTTCTTTGGGGAAAGCAATACTTTTGTGTGAGAAAGTAATGTTTCTCGGGGGAAAGCAATACTTTGAGAGAATGTAAAGTTTCTTTGGGGAAAGCAATACTTTTGAGAGAGAACGTAAAGTTTCTTGAGTGGAAAGCAATACTTTTGAGAGAGAATGTAAAGTTTCTTGGGGAAAAGCAAAACGTTTGTAAGAGAACGTAAAGGTTCTAGGGTGAAAGAAATACTTTTGAAAGAGAATGTAAAGTTTCTGGGGGAAAGCATTTCTGCTATTATCTACACTGGAAAAAAAAATGGTCTGAAATTTTCACTCTTTTGTGAAAATTGATAGTAAATTGCCTGGTTTAAAAAGTGACTTCTGTGTGAATGCCTACATCACTACACTACTGACAAGAGACAATAGTGTAGTGAAACTGAATTCCAAAATATTGCTAATGTGAGCGCACCTGGCAGTTCTTAGCTAAAATTGAGTTGAGTTTAGGCTTTATATCGATAGGCTACAAAGGACCATGTACTATCTAACAATAAGACTTTGACTTCTTGTGCCTGCCTCTTTCTGCAGTAAAGTGGGAGGTCTAATGAAATGATCCAATATCAAACTCTTGTCTTTCTCAGGATAATTAAAACCTGACAGGCTGTTCACCGAATGAAGGACACACAACAGGCCCTGTTGTCTAGACAACTACAGGCACAGGAAGGAATGGTTGCTAATGGAGGCATGTGGTGTTTTTTCCAGAACTTCAGATGGAGAAAAAAAACTTAACACATTACATTGAGGAAAGACAAAGAATGTGTTCAGCCATATGAGTGTTTGTGAGGAGTTTAAATGGGGCGTTCACTCTCTGGGTCTAATTCAAAAAAGTTTTACTGTGAGAAGTTTTTAAAACAGCCTAAAGGCAAGATGTGTGCGTTCGTGTAAGAGCATGAGTGAGTGTGTGTGTGTGTGTGTGTGTGTGTGTGTTTTAATCCACAGATGTGGTTGAGAGGCCTGTGTCTCGCCACAAGTATGCAGCTCTAAAAACACATCGCCATCGTTGCATTGAACACACACTAACATTCATTCATAAAATTACATTTCTCAATTTCCATACAGTCATGCATGAATGTCCTACACAAGCACATGTAGGCTATGTCCACAATTTGTCTCTCAAGAAAAATGGACGTGTACATATTTAAAAGCGTACAGTCTTTCACTTGAAAGACCAACATTTCCAATTTAATGTTCAATAAATGCTTTCTAGAGAAGTGGATCTCAATCATAAGAGGTCTTTATACATTTAAAACCAGTTTCATAGCTTAAAACGTCCTTCTCATTATAAACAAAGCATTTATTTAATCAAGCTCCATAACGACTCGTTTTGATATTGTAGGATCTGTGACATCACACGGGCAAATGCATTTGCCTCCAGAGGCACCATAGGTCCTGCCCACTGGCGTTCAGTCGCTTAATAGATGACACTTGTCTACACTGAATGTGAGCGTCACGTTGCGTCAAAAGCAAATGGAAACCATTACAATCACTGTCGCTGTCTACACTGGATACAGTATGCGCTTGAGTCTGCTGACAACAGGACAAGTGGAAGAGTAAAGACAAGTGCTTTGATGCATCCAATTGCTCATTTCTGTCGAGACTTCAGAAGGATACCAGCATCAGAATAAGTGGATGGTTTATTTTTAATGGTATCAAGGATTGCGTCTGAGGATTATAGGTTTGTTCAGAGAATTTGACTGCAGGTTGTTTTGTCAACAAGGCACAGTGTAATGGAGAGTTTGTGAAGGAACTTTTGATGACAGATAAAGCACATGCTTCAGAAAGATTGGGTGTGATGTGGATGATGCTGTTTCCTATGCAATGACACTAGCCAATCATAACTGTGGCTGTTTACTGACAAAACTTAAAGGAGCCACCCCTTAAAAATGTATTATTTATGACAGATAGGTCATACATTTATGACAGATTTATGACAGATTTCCACCTAAAATGGAAGAAAATAATTGTTTTCCCACTCCACATGTGTATTTGTTTTTATTTAAAAAAAGGGACATTAATTAAGTTAAATAATTAATGGATTACAGCACAACTAAGCAAATAAACTTTACCTTAACCTGGGTTAAACTATACCTCAAAAGGTAATTAAACTATGTAGCATTGTAATTACAGAGATTTTATTTTGTTTCAATTATTTTTAGTATGAAGATGTCGGGACACTTACCACCTCAGTGTGGGTGATTTTAGCCAGGAGCTCCGTCAGATTGTCCCCCCACAGATTTTGGTTGCTCTGGTTGGGCTGGAGGCCACATACTGCTGCCCCCACACATCCTGTGGCGATCATGGAGGGAGGGTACATGGTGAAGCTGTGATCTGAGGAAAAAACAAACACGCGCACATCCCGAAACATTAGTGACCAGGTCAGTAAACTCCCGAAAGCATTACTCACCTAAGACAAACTTCAAAATAAATTCCCAAGAAACAGTTCTGATTATGCAATCTGTGGTGTCTGAATGAGGTCTTACGGCATCTTACATCTGTTTTGCATTCCACACAAACCTTAACCTGACATTCACACGCTCTCCGGTTTCAGACCTGTTTTACCATCACTACCTCGCTTAAATCCTCCTGCAGCTGCGAATGGAAAATGAGGAGAGCCTTCCTTCTCCTCCCACCCCATCTTCCTCCCTCCCTTCCTTCATCTCTCAGAGGGCTTTGAGGTTCCAGGAACTACTCCCCCTCTTCCTCTGTCTTGAGATCCTGAGAACGGGCCCTCGGTTTTCAGTTGGAGAGGAAAGCCTCCTCTATTCTGTGCTGGAAGTCGTTCGTTTCATCTGCTTTGTTGGAGTTATCGTGCTGCTTTTTTCAGATGCAGAGGATGCAACAGTCATCCCTGAATAAACACTACACTCGAGTGACAGCCGCAGTTTAGCAGCTGTGCAGAAAACCAACATTCCTAACTTGAACGACAAAAACATTTGCAATAGCTCAAAAAAGCTCTTCTCATGTTTGCTTGGCTCATGCTCAGGCCTCCGCCTCTTGAACAGATGCAGGGCCGCAGAAACACACCCAGTTAAATATACGACACTTTTATAGACGCAAATATCAAGGCCAAAAGCATCGTAACACATTCACATCATAGATTTCTAACATGTAGATTCAGCCAATCAGTTTGTGATGAATGCAGTCAATGTCACTCAGCTCCTACCTGTTGCACAGAGGGCGATGAAGGTTTGAGCGTGCTTGCGGATCAGCGTCTGTCTGTCTTCAGGGAAGGGCAGTTTGTGCAGGATGTGTTCGATAAAATCAAGAGGGGTGATGGCAGCCAGGTTCCACTTTAATTTACTTAGAACCACCAACTCCCACTCCAACAGAGAGGCAAAAACAGAAAAGATAATGAATATGATTGGCAGGATAAAATGCAGAGATTACATTACCCACTATACATGGATACAAGATGCAGAAAGTTTTGGTTATTATCTACGAGTAGGCCCAGATGGCTTGAGGATGGTCTTTTTCAAAATTTCGGCACAATCTGATTGCTGATTTTACAGCCAATGAGACTGCTTGCTCACTATTAACATAGTCTAGTTCAGTTCTCTACTCAGTGTGAGCTGGTCGTGCAGCACGCTATCAGAGTTCATCTGAAACCCTCCACCTCTCTCTTGCATATAAGAGGATAGATGTAACTTACTGGAAGATAGCTGCCGGAAGAATTTGTCAATGAGATGAAGTGGTGTCTGCTGCTTATATAGTACGCTCATAATGATAATTGACAGGACTGAATGTTTAGGCTCCTCCCGAACCTACGCTTTGAACTTATTTCATCATGTCAGTACCATATTTACTCAGTATTCATAGTTTATTATTCCAGTACCATAGTATCAATATCTGATGCTATCACTTCTCCCTTGTTTGTCAATGAAAGTGTATCTGACTGAATCAAACTCCTTACTGCAGTCTGTTTTATTGCCCCCTAATGTTTCAACTGGGCAACTGCAAACTTGTGTTGTAATTACATGCTATACTTAATCCAGACATAAAGATTTTAAAATGCAAAAATATGTATTGCATTAACACACAAGGTTGTGGGCCTTAAAAAGTCTAGGTTGCATCATTGTGTCACTCAAAACATTCCCCAACTTGTGATTCTTCAAAACAGGAACGCTGAGTCAAGTTGCTTTTTAAATATCGATCTTTCTTGCCCAAGGGACATCATAGTTTTAGAAAATGAATCAGGTCATAATGTAAAGCTCCACCCCTTGTCTTTGATCTCCACCACCAATGAAGGAGCATTCCATACACACGCTCAACTTCCTTCCTCGCACGTACCCGGCTGGCTTTGTTTCGCCCTGCTGAAGCTGCTTTCTGAGAAACTCTCAAGAGCAAAGACACGAGGGGAAAAACAGCCCAAAGTGAGAAGCTCTCCACCCTTATTGTGTGTGTGTGTGTGTGTGTTGATGAGTGAAGAGAGAGTATGAAAGATTTGAAGTTAGTGAAAACGCCGCCAAGTGGGGACAGTCCCTGAAAGCGACACCAAATCACCAAGACTCCTACAGACACCAGCTCCTAAGGATGCTTCAGTCTACTAATAAGAATCTGTGTTGGTACTAAAATTACCACTGCAATTTATGGCAAACCTTTTTGTTAGAACAGTTGACTTAATTTACCTTCCTTCCTGTTGTTTCTCTCTCTCTCTCTCTCTCTCTCTCTCTCTCTCTCTCTTCCTCGGTCGAAGCACACATAACATCCAAAGCGATCAAGAGATCATCTCAATTCAGACCTTACCAGGGTTTTACCAGCTCATATGAGATTAGAATAGACTTTCTGATGGAAGTAGAACGTCTTAGCCAATCAACACTCTTGAAATTAAAGGTTCCAGCTATCACATTGATGCCATAGAAGAACCATTTTGGGTTCCCTAAAGAACCTCTCAGCTCTTTGAAGTACCATTTTTTTCTTAGTGTGAAGAGCATTTTTAATAACCTTAAGGACATTTTTCCACTATCAAGAACCTTTTGTGTAATAAAAAGATTTCATGGATGTTAAGGGTTCATTATGGAACCGTAGAAATAAAGAACGTTGTTTTAAGAGTATATGCATGAGAACCATTCTCACGCTCATCAGAGATCCCTCAACCCAACCACAGAGGCCAAAATCACAAGAGCATTTCATCTTAGCTCAAACCAGAAGACTGTTCAATGTCAAAACAACCATTATGTGGCAAAGGAAGCTCTAAATTCACTAATTTTTACAATAATAAAAATAGGAATCATAATCACAAACTATGGCTATTTAATATAAAATCTATTATGTATTTAATCTGGGGTTTGAATGATATAGAATAACACAACAGATGGAAGACTTCTTGCTGTCATCACGGCTATCAGCAGCTCTTACCAGCAGTTGTTGAGATGTAATAGAGTTGTCCGTGTACATGCAGAGCTTCCTGGCCGACAGTGACTGGCATGCTTTTAATTTTGAAGCCAGGAAGAGACAAACCGCCCCTAAAAGCTGCAAGAAACATTTTCTTGTAGGAACTGCAGCTAAAAACCTGTCCAGGTAGTTCATTGCCAAGGGAAAGATATCCTCTTCACATTTCTCCTCTTCACAAACCTACAGGGACATGGACAGAATTAATTCACAATTTAGACTGTCTGACAAATGCTTAGTGTGCATTGAACTACTTCTTTATTTTAAATATTGTTAGCCTATACTCTTCAAACAGGCCTTTATGATCTTTTCATAGGCTATTCCATTTTTTTAGCTTTACTATATGCAACATTATTAAGTGTAGCAAGGCCTATACTGTCTTACTCCGCGTAGCCTATAAGCTATATGAATTCAACTTTATGTATTAGGTTGGTAGCCTACAGTTTGCAACTACAATATGTTCCTACTGTAACTCTTTTCATGAGAAAGAGGAACTTTCCAGTGGTAAAGATCTTCATTCATTTCAAGCCGGGTGTGCTTCGAAACCAAATGACGCCCACACATGACTGCTTTGTGATTCGTCACGGTAAAAAAATAAATAAATAAATGAAAAATATGATATCAGTTCTTCATATCAATGACAGCACATACTATCACACATATATTTGTCTCTCTAATTAAAATATATCGACTATTGCGTTGCATTGATGAACTGTAAAACGTTTAAATCGACGATTCTCAAGATTTCACTTTCGCACAATCAACTCAGAGGCTATTTAAAAAATTCACAAAAATTACACAAATTCATAAAAAACATTGAACATGCACACGTAAATAAAGCACAGACCCTCGTCTGTCCAATAAGGCATGCCTTGAAAAAATACACAAAAGCGATCAATATTAAAATTACATTTAATTTAAGCTATCACGGAGTGTGGAGGGTTGAGTTGCATTTCCTGCTGATTTCTCGATCAAACTTTCCTTTACAATATTTGCACATCGATGAATGGATTACACATATCCTGCCTACATACAAATATATATAGGCTATGCTATGCATACAGGTGTGGGCTAATATTTTTTTAATTATTATTTAGTTTGACTAGCCTACTTGAGAAATGGTTCTTGACTTTGACTGTCTGCCAAAGTCCAGCTCTACTTCAGATTCTTGCCAACATAATCTACATTACATAATACTTTTGTATAGTCTTTACACACTCCAACCAGTACTTTCCATATATAAACCCTTAACTACAAACCTCCAGCATCCACGTCGCGACCATCCGCCTCATAAAAGGCTGAATATCTTTCTGGACACGTTTAAAATAGGGTCCCTGCGGAACATATCTGTCCTCCACTGTTAAAAGACTTTGCAATACTCTTTCATCGCAGTAGATGTTTGGATCTCTCTGAGCTCGCATGATTGTGTCCTTTTCCAAGCAAAAAAGTTCCATGTTTGAGCTGTTCTTGGTGTTATAGGCTATCTAATATAACCACCTCACAGTGCCAGCTGCATGTGGCTGTGCCTATGCAAGGTCTATGGTGATCTTTAGGCATCAATAAGTCGTCTGCACTGTTAAAACTTTCACTTTTTGCATCACGGAGGCTGCAATCCCAGGCACGAGTCTTTCTTTCTGAACTACAGACTGCAGATCAACTCCAATGACTGAATGACCACCCAAAAGGCAATGTCGGTCCCTCCTCCTCAATTCACGTTGCAAAAAAAAAAAAAAAAAAAAAAAAGCTCATATTCTCTCCTTCCTGCCTAGCCGTGGCACATGCATGGCATTCTAGCCAATCTTTTATTAACTACTACTCAACCACCTTGTGCAAACATACATTCAGTGTATTGAAACAGGTCCCGGAAGAGACATTAGGTGTTTTGTTTTTTTTACATACATGACACTGTCTGAATGACACATGATGTGATTTTTTTCTGAATATTATTTCCCCTCACGTGCTGATGCACATGTCCAACTCATTTTACTCACGAGTCACAGCTACCATTTACTGGTGAATTTGATGACCCCATTTGTATATTCACCAGTGTTACCATTAATGCTAAATTTAAATGCTATAGAAAGCTATACACACAAAAATGACACAAAGACAGAGCTGTCAAAAGGGGGAAGTGACAGGTTGCTTGTTGGGTTACATAAACGTGTAATAACAATAGCAATTTAAAAAAGAAAAGAGCTTAAATGGGCAAAATGTTAGCTTGTGATATAAAAACATGCTGAAATGTCTGGTCACCCAGATAATAAAATACTTTCCTGCACCCGTATATGTCTGTCTTTCACCATACAGCAGATGTTGGTGGGTGAGAAATTACAGACAAATTGACCATGTGTTACAGCCCTGAGAAATGAAACCACAGTTAAATGATAAGCTTCCAACCCACACAAACCAACACATGTATTCATTAATTATTTGATCATAACAGTCTGTGACAGGTGATGTGTAATACCAGGACCTCCCTCTGTAATACCACCAGTGCACCACAGGAGGGAGCCGTCACCTGAGTACTGACTTCCGGGTCACAAACACACCTGAACTGCATGATGTTCATTAGTCTGTCTATAAATAGCCCAGCTCGAGCCTTGTGAAGTCTTGTTCTTCCTTTTGGGCGCAACTCTGAGCGTTTTACTTTGTATTCAGATTTCTCTGTGTATTGGACTTGGACTCTCTTGTGGTTTTTCCATTTGCTTTATGTTTTGGATTTGTTTGCCTTGTCAGGACTACCTGCCTAACCCTGTTAACTGACCCTGTATTCCTATACTGTTTTCTGCTTGAACACTGCATATGGATCCGCATGAGATTCCTGAATCTTCATCATTACAGAACACTTTACCACCATTGCATCCAGCAGATCCTCGGGTGCACGTCCCGTTAACATCTCAGGCACCAATGTTAAGTGAGGACTACCTACAGCTCGCCCGTTTATCGGTTGCCATAGATGAGGTATACAGGCCAGTATGAGTATCTGGTCATGCCTTTTGGGCTTTCTGATGCACCTGCAGTATTCCAGTCCTTCATGAATGAGACTTTTAAAGACATGATTATTAGTAAGTTCATTATGTATAAAATACACTCTGTGTGCACGTTCTGACTTATTCCCCATCTTTAGAGACTCATGACTGCAGTGACTGGCTGATCATCATCTTTTTGTCAAGCCAGAGAAATGTGTTTCACGTACCCTCAGACTCAGACTTGGGAACACAGGATTGTGAACAGAAAAAACAACATCAATACAACATCAAGAACTCAAAGACTGACCTAGACACAGGGCTTAAATAAACAGGCAAACAAGCTTAACAAGAGGGTGAGGCCAATCTAAAAAAACCCTGGGGAGACTAGTTTAACATAACGGGGAACTACCAAACACAGGGAACACAGACAGGAATCATGACAGAACCCACACCATGACAGTATCAGAGTATCAGACTTTTTTTTTGAAAATGCTTTAAACCTCAACAGTGTGAGATTAGATTCGATAAGAAACCTGTCTCAACAAATGCAGATCTAATGAGGGGGAAAAAATTTGTTCAGTTAAAAGATTAAACTGTCACTCTTGGGCATGGGATCATTTAGTGGATTTAGTTTTAATTGATTCATTTTGATTACTATTTTATGAATTAAACATCTTGTAAAAAACAAAAAACCCATAAACATCAAAGTATTTAGCCATCATTTAAGACATTTCTCCTTATATTGAACCGTTTTTGGTATAAGGGTTTGTTAAAATTGAGTGTGTGTGTGTTCGTTCATGTATGTCTCTGTCTTATGACAACATGTCAACCCACATCACACTTTACAATGGCACAAAGGTAAAGGAATGCTCAGCTGCCTGGGAAAATGTGTAGAAGCATGAAATTACCTTGATCCAAAGATTCCTGCTGCATGCCGGTTCTGCCGGTAGACCACAGAGAGAGACAGACTGTTTGTCTCTTGTCTGAAACAGGTTAGATGAAATGTAGATCTTACTTTATTATCGTCTTATTGCATCAGCAGTTGGTAAATTCGTTAAAAAAGTTTTTAATTAGCCTACTAGCTACTATTGCATTACATCTTCAACAGTGTAATAACTAATTTCTCTCTCTAATAAGTGTTTCTTATTACTAGTTACTTACTTAATCATATCAACCTCGGCCAGTCGAACAATGCACGGATAGACATGAAACTTATAAAATAAAAAACATAAAAAACATATAAAATTGCATAAATTATTGTGTATCAGGTTAAGTTATTAATCTTTTACATAAAACTCACCCTTCATTCAGGTGTAGACCGGGCTTCCTATAAGAATATCTCAAACATGACATGACATGTAGCTGTGCAAAGCATGGATTAAATGCATTTTTATGCAACTGTAAGTATTCTTTATTTTTATTTTATTCAACCGATTCTTTCAAATGCTCAATCAGGTTTGAGATTGGTGACTGACAATGGTTATGAGTGAGTGAGTCATTGAATCATTCACTCAACCCGATTCATTTTAAAGACACTGATTCAGGTTAGACTGTTATTTATACATTGTTTATGGAAACGTTTTAGTTGGACGTTCGTCTAACGTTTTTACTCATTCCAGTACATTTAAAAGTAACAATCCCATCATTTTTACAGAATGATAAAATGGAATGTTTTCCCTAACTAAGAAAAAAAACATTTAAAAAAAAAAAAACTTAATGGGAACGTTTGCAAAACATTGTTTTTATTTGCTGGGTATCTTTTACTTAACAAAATTTTGATTTGCAAAATAAAAATATAACCATAATAAAAATACATTTTGTAGATGTTTGTTCTAAATGTGACATTGAATTAGATGTGAATTTAAATATTGTAACCTGTATGAATAAAATTTGTTTTGTTGGTGAACAATGAAAGTAATATTTAGTCCATCTTGAGTAGCCTATGGACATTACGCGCCTCTATTGGTTTCTCCTTTCTTGATATGAGAGAGAGAGAGAGACAGAGAGAGCTACAGGGTGGGGTGGCCATACAGTACAGTATAAAGGGAAGCCTGCCTTCAGTCATAAGCAAAGAATCACTTAGGCTGGATTTCTGGAGAATGAGATCACATCCTGAATCTCCAAACTGAGGAAGAACAGTGCGGAATAGATCGCACTTGTGTGTGTGTAGTTTAACAGTTTGGCTTAAGCCTAGTCCCAGACTAAAATGCATCTTCAACTGAAAGTATACTTGCACTGACATATCTTAAAATATGTCAGTGGTTTTGTCTCAAGACTCACAACAGTAATGTTTTCTTCTAGGCACATTATTGAACTAAGCTGCATTTGCAACAGGGCCATTATGTCTTTTAGACAACATAATAAGCATTTAATCTCCATCCGGACCAAACCAATTTAAAACGAACTTAACTAGAGTGTCTGGTTTGCATTTATGTAAAGTTCACTTTCTAAGCAGAGGCCCCACTCGTGTCTGGAACATGAAGGATATAGTACAGCTGGAAAGATTTGATTAGTCACAGACTTCTTTGTGGGTGTGGTCCCATTGTAACGAGCAAGCTGATTGGTTTTAAACACGACTTTGGAATTTAGTCTCTCAATAAACAGCACTTGACTGAAGGACAAAAAGGAAATGACCAGGAAGAGAGTGACATTCAAAAACCACGCAAGACAAAAATCACCAGTTGTTTTCTAAACTGCGCTCAGATCAAAGCAAACCTCTGATTAGTCACAGATATCATGGTCAATCAATGCAAAACAGCAGAGGTTGATACAGAGGGTACATGTGTCTCAGCCCAGCGCTGTGTGCGATGGAGAGGAGGTCCACACATAAAGGCCTTCCTCCACATAAAGGGCCCTCTGTGAGCACGCAAGAGCTTTAGCTTTAATTCTCTTGATTGGCTTTATTGCTTTATTGAATTCTACTGCAGAATCCTTGGACTTTGCTGACGGCATGCAGCCACAAACCAAGAGGCCTGTCACCACTCCCGGATTCAAGAGAGCATTTTACATGAAGGCATAGCGGAGAGAATTCTGACTTATGTGCTGTTTCATCCAAATAAGGAAGAAGACAGTGTTAGTTTTGAACATCTCCACATTGACACTGACTGTATACTGTTACAAATAAAGGCTTTTTATTGGCATTGATGGTTATATGAAGAACCTTTAGAGTCCATAGAAACTTTCCATTACACAAAAGGTTATTTAGTGGGAAAGGGTTCTTTAGATCAACTTTTTGGATTATTTGTATTCATTTTTGTTGTGCAAAGAAACAATTAAAACATTCCCCATTCAAACATATTCAATAAAGTTAAAAATATTTGCAATATAGTACATTTATATACAGTATACAAAAAAATGGGGTTTATTTTGCAGTCTTTTTTCTTTAAAAAATTAGAGATTAATTGGTAAATGTGATGTGGGAAATTTGATTAGTCTTTCTTATGGAGTGAGAACACTCATAGTCACCTTTTGTTTATTTATATTACCTGCCCACATTCCAATTCATATCTAGCCTATGTATTGGGGTTTGTCATGATGATTACAAAAGCTCTCATTCTATTTAAACATTCCAGCGTTATCTGCAGGAAATGGCATTACAAGACCGAGATCAAGATGAAAAGTTGATGACCATGTCCTTAGCCCGCATGCGAACTACACAGGGGATTGATCTTTAAATGTAATTGGCTGGAGCATTCATGTTTTTCCGTGGTGAAGATTAAAAAATAGACACGTATGCACTAGGTCCAAATGAAAACAAACTAGAAAGTAAGTTTGTTGGGCCAAACTTTTATGTTGGCTTGACAAACCTTTTCTGCATGTTGTATAAGCTCCCTAGCATATTATCATGTTGCTAACAAGTTTTAGCATTATGTTGCCTTTTGCTAACATGTTTGTAGTATGTTTTACTAATTGCTAGCATGAATTAACATGTTGCAAACATTTTTTATTCGGTTGCCAGCATGAATTATGTTACTAACATGTCTTTCCAATTGTTAATATGTTGCTAGCATGTTTTAACACATTGTATGTTTTAACATGTTGCTGTTTTACCACATTGCTAGCACGAATTAGCACATTGCTCTCATGATTTTGCATGCTTCTATTTTAGGACAAAAGTGTTGACCCCCTCAATGAAAGTCCATGGGATTCTTCGTGTTTTTGATTGTTTGTTTAACAAAAACCTAAGTCCAATCCATTATAAAGTATAGCAACTCGAGTCAGACCAGTCTGAAGGTCTGACCCGAGTTTAGTGGATTAAAACTGATACAACTCAATTCTGTCTCATCAGAAGAAGAAAAAGAAGCTTAATTTGTAGATCGGTATTTTGGCTTTGTATCAAGCCAAACATAATATATGAAAACTAAAAATCTTGTCCTTTAGTTAACTATAATAACCCGGTCTGGACCAAGGTCTCTGAGTGTGTGCCATAACCAGCAAAAACATCCAAAAGTGTCACTTCAAAAACTCATAAAAACAGAAAAAATAATGTTATGTTCAAATTGGGTTCCACAGTGCCCATCCTGCTCTCCAAGAATAGAATTCCCATTCCAGCATGGGCAGATCTGATTTTCCCATGATTCAGTGAAAAAATACTGCAGTTTTTTTGGCATAGAGCTTTGAGTTACTCTGTGTTATTCCTCCTCAACATATTCATTCATACAGCACCATTCTCTGATTGCTTTAGAAAATCAGCATAAATGGAGAACCGATGAGAACGACTGTTTCCTAAGACTCAAATAATTAATTCCCACATAGATCGCTTGAGTTTATCTTCACGGATAGTCTAATAATAACTGATGCCCCTTGGAAAATCTCTTTTGACCTTCTCCGCAGGGTCAAGCCAGAGGAGGTTCTTGACCCTTCCCAGCAGCGACTGATTCTGTGAGGAGCAGCAGAGATGCTCTTCAATTGTTACTTGTATGTATGTGAAAACTGGCCTGCACTGACCTACTCATACTGTATATGAGAGGGAGAGAGGGAAGAATAGCAAAGAAGAGAGATTTCCCTGATCTTGGGATGGCTCTTCCCAGGACTGTGGTGACCTCTCCTGGGATCAAATTCTCCAGCCGGTTCCGGATACAAGTTCCATATTTGTAATTGCTTCCTCAACAGATATATTCATCACTTTCTAGAGATGATGCCACTCTGAACACTTAATCCGCATTACGTCACCATTTTCACAAATTTACGTTTTTGTAGTTGACACGGATATGAGAACGGAGTCTTTTTTTTTTTTTTTTCAAAAGTTTGCATTTTCAGGTCCCCAAAACGTCATTTGAATGTAAATGAGTGGTTAAACACATAAAAAGTTTTCAGTTTTTAGTTGAAAACGAAGTCATGTAAACGGCCCCTTAGAATCTGTTGTCTGGATTATCTTGTTCTTTGGCTGGATTTATTTCTGTTATTTTGTTTATATAAACTTTATACTGCATTTGGATCCCAAGTCCTGTATTTACGAGAACAATTTCCTGTACAACTCTTTTTTTTAAAGTTGAGAGTAATGTGTTTTATTATATTTGTTATGAGGAAGAGATGAACTGAAAGTAATATGCATTACCTAAAAAAAATAATGTGTAAATTTAAATTTAAAAGTAATGACTTACTCCTTACATAATAATGATATACATAATCTGATTTCATATTAAACGTTACTTGTAATTCGTTACTCCCAACACTTATTAACAGGCAAAACTGACTTGCTTATTAGAAATAATTTCCACATTATATTAATGCCTCGTTATATGAAGTTTGAGCATTGATGATTCAGCATATTAAAGAACTGTGTGAATCAGTTCATTATTTAGCTGACAAACCTGCCACAGATATTTGGGTTAACAACACAATATGCATGTTTGCATTATATTTTAGACATGTCAGCGTATTCAGTCCCATTCAGAATTCGTCACTCAGACAATTTTCCGTACGATAAGGGTTAATGGTATGCACATTTAGATTAGAATCTAATTTTGACTGCATATTTCACAGCCAGGATGCCCTGCATGGAATTCTGGGATATGGTTAAAGGGCAAGTTAGTAGCAAAAAACAAGTGTGTTTAGAATTTACTAGCAAATTTGCAAAGCTTATTCTGCTCTTTCCCATGGTAAGCTGAATGACATCACTGGCCAATACAGTGTCCATCTGCTAAACAAACCCACAGATGCCGATAAAGACTGGCAAATGTTGCTACAGTGAGGTAATGTGGTGTGCTGCGATTTCACATTGATTCAGGACAGTGCTGCAGTCAAATCAATGTGAAACATTAACGGCTCTGTGTTACACACGACTCTTTTGGCACAAGTCATGGAAGCAATAGTTCTCCGAGCTCCGCTGACTGGATTCATCACAGCGTTGGCATGCAAGACTAATCTTGAGCAAAAAGCACACAGATGCCTTTCAATTAGACAGTGATGCAGCCAGCCATGGTTATTATAGTTAGAAAACTTAAGTAACTTTGCAACTACATGCCAACTAGCAGTCATATTACCGGTATTATAATATCTGCTAATACTTTATTCTGATGCTCCCCAACAGATATTCTACTTAGCAACTACATGTCAACTTATACTAACCCTAACCTAACAAAAATAAAATAAAAACTAATATAACACTGGTGACAGCTCTATAAAGACAAATGATCATAGTTTAGACCTCGGTGATCCATCAGGGAAAACATTATAGTCTGTAAAAGACGTCCCTTGATAGGCTGCAGATTATCATGCCAAATATCTCAAGGGTGTACAATATGTTAACTTAAAAAGGCAATTTTAAAAGCATTGACTTCTGTTGAGAAATTAGCATTTGGCTGCTGATCAATTGGATCATCATGTCAAGAAGCGACAGCAAGACCTTCAAAACACACACACACACACACACACACACACACACACACACACACACACACACATACACACACAAACACAAAACAAAGCAGCTCTTAACATAATGTGAAAATGGTTCTGTTAATGTCAGAACATGGAGATGGTGTAACGTTTGTTGTCTTGGCTGTTGGAGGTGGAATGTGAAGCAGATCAAACGGCTCTGCCCAGGGGCGCACTGGATCAGATTGCATTTTGGGTTGAGGCCCTTCATTCATTTGTGACATTTACAGTCGTTTTCAGCCCCAGCTCCTAAGCATCCCTGAAACTGGGCCCCTCGTCTTTCTGGAAAATCCCTATGAGCATGTGTCTGGCTCCACTTGTGTGTTCCATGCTGGTGAAGGAAACTGGCCAATTACAGAGGCAAGAACTCAGACGTGTATGATGTCATCACACACACACACACACACACACACACACACACACACACATTCACATGTGCTGTAACAAACTGTTTTTTATTGGCATCTATTGGTTACAGAGCTTTAACATTCACCTTTCCTTTGCATAAAAGTTTCTTTAGAATGGAAAAAGTTTTTTTTTAATTATTAAAATGTTCTTTATACAAGAGAAAAAACGCACAAATGATAAAATGAGAGATGTCAGCTGTCCTTTACTCCAGGTAAAGTCCAATGGTCTACATCTTTATCAAATCTGTGGTATGAAGCAAGACTGAATGTTGTACCTATTTTGATAAGGGCATAATTGTTTTCAGAGTGTCTTGCTGACCTCTGGTGTTTAAACCCGGATTTGCAGGGACTTTGTTGCATAATTTATCAGTCAGATTTGCTTTTCAAGGGATAGTTCACCCCAAAATGTGTTATTACTTACCGGTACTCACTCTCAAATTGTTCCAAACTTGAATGATATTATTTTTTCTGTTGAACACAAAATAAAATATTTTAAATGTTGTTAACCAGACAGTTGACGGCACCCAGTGACTTCCATAGTTGGAAAAAAATACCATGGAAGTCAATGGGTTCAGTCAATTGTCCGATTACTAACATTATTTAAAGTATCTTATTTTGTGTTCAACAGAAGAAAGAAACTCATACGGGAAGAACACGAGGGTGAGTAAAATGATGACAAAATTTTCATTTTGGTTGAACTATGCCTTTAATGTCTGAATTTATATAATATTGTAAATATTTAAAATAGATACAAATACATTTTTATTATTTAGAACAGCATATTATTATTTTTTTATAATTTATATGAATAAAATCAATTGCTTCCTAAATGAATAATAATTCAAGAAAATCCTCATGTAGATAATATATTGAAGATAATCTATTCAAACCATTCTGAGAATATATGTTTTATCTGGTTTATCTGGAATCCTGGAATTTACAAACTGGTTTCTTTTACGGACTGGTTTGGAGCTGCAAAAGCCTGAGTCCATTTTTACGCCTGAGTCCGTCACGTTAAGAGACTTTTATTTTGAAATGTTATTCAAAAATAATTATTTGCTGCTGTTTTCACTCTTTCTACCTTACCGCGTTCATGCAGGACTGGTTGAGAGGAAGTATGTATCAGACACATTTAAACAGATTTTGCAGTTTACCCATGCCACCTATATATTCTTTCGTATTTTTTTTATTGTTGTCTGAGTTCTCCAGTGTAGAGTTTGCTAAAGAAGTATTTTACAAGTGCACATTGCCTAAAATGCTCATAATGTAACTCACCATTACAACTCGTTACTATGAATCATGGTGTCACATTCTCAATTGTATAGTTTTATTTGCCTTAAGTCACAAAACAGTGCAGTCTTCAGTCGTTCAGATGCCTTGATATTCATTATGTGCCTTTTGTTATAGCCTGTTTATATTTTCTGTTTTATTTCAAGAGCTTATGGTGAAGTGGAGGATCTAGTGCAGATATGACCCCATCAAAGGAGGGCATGATCTCCCTCATCGACAAGACCATAAAGCTTAGGAGGGAGGAACAGGCACGTCAGGTTGTCTTGGCATGGGCTGTGCTAAATATGTCTCTGGCTGGGATGATCTATACAGAGATGTGAGTTCATAGTCATACATGTAAAGAATTTGTAGCCCCTAATCTGATAAGTCTTCTGAACCACATGTAACCAAGTCACCTTGTCTTTCAGGTCTGGAAAGCTTCTTAGCAGATACTACAACATAACTTACTGGCCCATCTGGTATATTGGTAAGTAAGTATACAATAATATCTATCTCAAAGGGTGTCAGTGATCTAGTACGCGTTTTTTCAACCCTTTAGATGCCACAGACACCTAAATATGACCATTCTCATGTGATGGACCAACATTTAGTGTATTTCATTTAATCTAACTATTGTTTTCTTGAACAGAACTTGCCTTGGCTTCCGTGTTCAGTCTCAATGCGCTTTTTGACTTTTGGAAGTATTTCAAGTACACTATGGCCCCAACCACGATCGCCGTTAGTCCAGAACAGCATCAACTTCTTGGACTCCGGGGCTCAGGTGAGCTATTTGGAAGCAATAAGAACGTGTTTTAGCTTACATGCTTATTTCTCATATGAATGCAAAGACAACAGATATAGTTAATTCTTGCATATGTCTATAATGAATTGATTTAAAGTTGAGATGGAACAGAAGTTGCAATAGTCTTTTCTTTTTCTATCATGACACATGTGACCGAGTGAAACGGCTGCTCAAAGTAGAATAAATGTTGGATGGGACATGATTTTGTTCATCGGTAATTGATTGGATGGTAATGGTTTGGTATTGGTCAATCTCATGTGAGTGACAGGTTGTCCCGTCCTCATGCCAGTAAACATCATCAAAGAAAAGATGTCGCTGCATAAGGGAGGGCGGAAGTTTTTTTGATTACAGACTATTAGAGCACATGGAAATTACAAATAATGGGATGAATATAATAAATCAAAGTTGCAAATGATAATTTTTCAATATATAACAGTATCATTCAAGGAAGAAATACAATGTTCAAATGCATAACAACAATGATTTTAATAGGGATTCAAGCCTCTCCACCTCAGAAACAAGAGAAAAAAGAAGCTCCTGTATCAGTCCAGTCATCGCCCCTGCAGGGACAGAATGTACTCAGCTTTAGTCCCGCTCGACCCTCAAGCACCAGTCCCAAGTTTTCCCCCAGCTGTGTCTCTGGGTTCAGTCCACCTCTGAGCAGCCCTTCTTCAGCAGGAGGACCCTTTTCACCCTCCATGGCATTTGGCAAGGTTGAGTGTTCTGAAACGCTTCTTTAAAATTGTGTTGTCAATATTTTATTCTGTTCATGCACCCACTGCATTTCCCTTTTTACTTTTTATATCTGTAGGTGCTGAATTATAGTCCGAGTTCCTCTCCTTACCCAAGCAGCCTCGGGCTGGCAGAAGGCACAAGTCTCCGTGCTCGTTACCGCACATCCCCATCCGTCTTTAATTCACCCGGGGGTAAGGAGGACTACATCGATGACCTAAAGACTTTGGAGAAGTTTTTGCGTACGGAGGAGGAGAAAAGCCACCGCAGTCAATTGGGTAAGAGGCCTGGATGCACATAAATGTGTTGAATCAAACTGTGGCTGTGTTAAGACTTCGGCATTGCAATATTTTTTTATTTAGGAAGTCCAGAGTCAACATCTCCAAGACACAGTCCATCGTTCTGGAACTACAGTCGTTCAGTGGGGGATTACGCACAGAGCCTGAGGAAATTTCAGTACCAGCCGGCCTGCCGTTCACAGGCTCCATCTGCCAATAAAGACGACACAGAGCTGGGCTCCAAACAAGCTGCTGAAGAGGTGAGGAACAAAGGAATAGCAAATTTTCAAGGCATCTTGTTTATATTCTTGTCAAAAACAATTTCTTTAGTGTTTTAAAGTAAAGAGATGTATTACAGGTCTGGGCAAGAATCACAACAAGTCGTGTGGTGACGGATAATATTGACAGCTGGACTGCTAAGCTGAGAAATGTGAGTCTGTCCATCCTAAATTTTGAAAAATTTCCATCCATCCATCCTAACTTGTCCAAAATTTTCATTCATCTATCTATCCATCCAAAAGTTTCCATTCATCCTAAATTGTCTAAAATTTCTGTCCTTCCATTCTGAATAGCCCAAAATTTCCTTCCGTCAGTCCATTCTAAATTGTCCAAAATTTTCATCAATCTGTCCATCAGAAATTGTCCAAATTTACATCCATCCATATATTGTAACTATTTCCATCCTAAATTGTGCCAAATTTTCATCTATCCGCTCATCATTAATTGTCCAAACTTTCCATCCGTCCATCATAAATTGCTAAAAATTTCCATCTATTCTTCATAAATTCTCCAAACATACATCCTAAATTGTAAAAAAAAAATCATCAATCCGTCCATCCTAAATTGTCCAAAATTTCCATCCGTCCATCATAAATTGTCCAAAATTTTCATAAATCTGTCCATCATAAATTGTCCAAAATTTACATCCACCCATATAGTGTAACTCTTTCCATCCTAAATTGTTCCAAATTTTCATCCATCCATCCATCATAAATTGTCCAAAATTTACATTCGTCCATCATAAATTGTCTAAAATTTACATCCATCCTAAATTGTCAAAAAAAAAAAAAAAAAAAAAAAAAATCCAGCAATCCGTCCACCATCAATTGTCCAAGATGTCCATCCTCTTTTTCTCTATTGACTTATTGCAGTGGATAAATGACACCATTCTAGTTCACCTGGTCCGAGAGATGGACTCTGTCAACAGTCAGCTCAGGAGGATAGGCTGCCCTGAGCTACAGATCGGAGGTAATAATTCTTCCAAAGATATTGAATTGTAAAAGTCTGAGCTTACTTCATTATGCCTCACTTCTGTTTTCCTTGTTTCATGAAGAGGCCAGTATCAGCAGTCTCAAACAGGCCGCCGTGGTCAAAGCCTCTGCAATTCCCACCCTCAATGCCATCGTACAGTATCTTGACGTCACACCAAACCAGGAGTATCTTGTGGAGAGAATCAAGGGTGAGCAGAATACACAATTCACTGAGCTTAAACATCATAAAAATTTCGACTTGACATAGTCCAATATCATGAACGGGGATGATGCCCCTGTGTGTTCATCTGCGCATCTTGTCTTGCAGAACTAGCCCACAGTGGCTGCATGAGCTCTTTCCGCTGGAACGGAGGAGGAGATCTGAAAAACCGCAAATGGGACACGGACCTTCCGACAGACTCTGCTGTGTGTTTTTCCAAACATTTACAGCGTTTCATTGTTGCATTACCAGTTTATTACAGTTTAGAGGAGATCAATAGTATTTGTAATGATACAATGCTTTTATTTTCACTCTACACTTTACATGTGCTCATCAGATCCTGATGCATGTGCTGTGTACATACCTGGACTCCCGGCTCCCGCCACATCCTAAGTATCCTGACGGAAAAACCTTTACGTCCCAGCATTTTGTACAGACACCAGATAAACCAGGTATGCTCAGACAATGTGTTGCATTGAGTTTTATACAGCATTTTTAAAGAGTTAGTGTTTTATTATACTGCTTTAGTGTGTAATGTTGCTGTTTGAACAGGAAAAAGTTCCAAAACACAATGTCCCTCCAAAGGGACTTCCTGTACTGTACTTCCTGAAATGCCTTTCTTCCAGGAACAAACAGTCACAATATATTACATATTATATTATATTAAATAATTCCTGCCCAAGGCATACACAAAAAAAGTTGCAAGGCCTGGTTAAGTTAGAAGGGAGTTAAAACTCGTGGTTATGGTAAGAGGTAGGACATTTCCCAAACATACTCAATCCCAACACATTGGTCCAGCTGACCAATCAGAGCACATCACACTTTTCAGAAGGAGGGGCTTCACAGAGACAGAAACTAAACCTGTTCTGACAGACTGGTAAGAGGTGCTGCAACAATGTAAAAAGTGACATTTTATGTGTGAATTTCAGATGTGTCCAATGAGAACCTGTTCTGCATCCATCAAAGTAGCACAAACCCTCCTCATTTTCAGCTCGTCTACCAGGGACACGTCTACAGCTTGCCCAAGGTGAGTTGATACTCTCCAACTATATTCAAAGTGAAGGAGCTCTTCTGTTCTTGTGACTTATGCTTTCTTCCCCCCTTCTCTCACAGGGCAGAAATAACTTGTTCCATACCATCCTCATGTTCCTCTACATTATCAAAACCAAGGAGTCTGGCATGCTGGGGTGAGTTTAGATCCATCATGTTATGTGTGATCTGCTTGGTTTTAAGGAATTTTATGGCTCGAATAGCTGTTCTTGTTGAATTTTGAAAGTATGTTGTTACATTGAAATGTGAAATAGATGAAACCTTTTCCACTCTTTATTTATTTATTTATTTATTTTTTGCAACAGGAGAGTGAATCTTGGTCTTTCAGGAGTGAATGTACTCTGGATCTTTGGGGACTGAGATGGTCATGTTTGCTGCTTGGAGGAAACACTGCACAAGCCTTGAGATGTAATAGACTTTTTTACCTTTACATTCTTGTGATGTTGAATGTTTTTGTGATGCATTGTACTTGCAAACTTGATGCAAATACAGATTAAGCACAGAAAGTCATTTTAGCTGAAGAACATGTTTTAAATTTCGACGCTGAGATATTCAGAGTCAAAACAGACCCTTGTTCCACTGGATTTTGTATAAATATTTTTTTCATCATACCAGAAAGACAATGTAGTTATACATGAATGTAAATTCTTCCAGGCTAGTCAGAGTGGTTGGCTACTGCAGGTGTTATATGATTTTTAAAAAGTAGTTACTGGTAGTTTTTTTCTTCACCCTTTCTTTTCTGTATGAATGAACACCTGTTACAACCATGATCAAGCATAGGCCAAATTTACTTTTGGTGTAGTGATGTTCATTATCTTGCTCTCAATTAAGGGCTTTTCTTATTTCTCCTCACTATTACTTTGACAATGTACAGAAGAGCTTGGTGGATTGGTGATCCTGATCTTTAGTGCCAAATTACATAAGCATAAGTGGTTATGTTGTTTGTTTTTTCTATCGTGTCTGAATTGAAACTTGAAATGAAATGAGCTTCCACTTTTGTCTTTGGTTTTCAATTTAATAAATGCCCAGCAATGTTTTCTTATTTATCACTCCGTAGCCTTGAACTCTATTCCTTCGGTTTACCACTGGATGGTAGAGCTGCACTCCTACGGGTGATTATAAATGATAGGAACATAAGTATGTGCTATTTTTATAGTATTTGCAGCTTCACCAGTTCTATAACTGGAGTTTCCTAGAATTACAATGTAAAATTGCTTTATAATGTTCATGCATAAGGTGTGAGAGGATATAAAAAGTATTTTAAGAAGTCTCCCAACTGTGGTCAGACTGTTCCAAACCTGGTACAACCATGCTATGTTTTAAATTAATACATCATATGGTAATACCATGGTACATTAACATAGTAATTACTTTAGTACCATGGTATTACCATATGATGTAGTACTATACTTCTACAGTACTTTTGTAAATGCAAAGTAATGTTTGCCAGAGTGTGTTATCTTATAGTTCGTATAATAAAAAAAAAATTGTAATGGTAAAAATAGGTATAATAAGTCTTAGGAGTATAATATTAATAGTTATTTTATTATAAGATGATTATATAATGTCGTTTTTTAAAGATTTCTGTTACAAAGTTTAAGTTAAGAAGTCAATCTCCTGAAAAAAAAAAATCATTATTACTACTGTAGTTCGTGCATTATTATTAACCATGCGTAACGTTATGCGTAGTCTAGACGCTATGGTAACGTGAACTTCATGTCCCATGGTGCTTAGCGCCGAGCGTCATCCCACCGTGCGTATCCGTTCGTGTGTCGCTTCTCTCTGTATTGGAAAAAGAAGCACCGTGCGGTTCGCAGCGATGTCAGTCCAGGCTGTGGCAGTGAAAATGGCCGAGGTCGAATTAAAAGACGTGGCCGGTAAAGACTCTCTCCCCGCCATATCTCCACTGACACCCAAGGCAGAGGAGAAGAAGAGTGAAAATAACTCAACTTCGTCACCAGCAGCAGCGGCCGTGACGGGGGATCCGAGCCCGGTGACCGCCGCTCCGAACCCCGTGAAGATGCCGCAGGCGTCCGCTATGAAGCGGCCGGACCAGCAACAGAACGGCGGCGATGCGTTTGTCAACTGCGATGGCACCGTGGCCGAGGCACCGCGAATGAAAAAGGTAAGTTAGCGTGAACTGTTATGGAGCTCGTTTTGTACCGTTCATCCGCTGCCGTGTGTCGTTGTGCGGCTATAATTCTGGCCTATCGGACCTAAACTAGCACCGTAACAGCTGTAAATTCACATCAATTTTACCTCATAGCTGTCAGAGGATGCTCAATGACAGATCTACCGAGTACTTTCCCTTGGTTTTCTATCTGATCACGTTGATTTTGAGCGCGTGAGTGATTGTTTCTAATGATTCAAAGACCCGCAGTGCGCGTGTCGTGGCGCTGCATGCGTTTTATCCGGGGCAAAACATTCAGTTCCCAAACAAACGCCGGTGTACAACACTTATAATAACTTTAAAAATTAGGTCAGTCGCAAACATTGGGTAATGCTTGTTACATAAGTCTCAGCATGAATGTAGCCATTTAATTTTTTTGTTGTGCTTTAAAGGTATTGTTTGATAGAGATGCCATATTTAATGTAATGGTGATTGTTATGAGTGATTTTGAAGTGTTACCCTAGTTTCTTTATGAAAGTATACTAGTGCCATGGTCATTTTCTTTGGATAAAAACACTGTGGGAAACGTACAGATTTATCTTGTGTTTGTATGTTGTGATTAGCTAAATTGATTTTGCTGTTGGTTATAATAAGAAACTGTTCTCTTATGCTACATTAGTCAGTGCCTTCATGTAAACATAAAGACCTAGTTTTGCTTTTCAAAGAGAAGAAAGGTATTGTTTGGGTGTATGCAAGTCAGTTTTGTGGCATTTGTTGAAGTTAAGAATACTAGAGCAAGGCCATTAAAATGGTTGATGTTTGAGTTTTCTATTATGATTAGGTTGCTTTGTCCATGTGTCCTCATTGACATGTCATCACGCCCTGCCATTTGACTTTCTGAAATAAAGAAATGCAATTTCTGTTCCCTGTTCAAAAGCAATGTCAGACTTTGTCTCTCTTCAAACATGGGCTACTTTTGCTTCTCTTTAATTGCATAGTCTGATATAACTTCAGAAATGTCAGTTTTCTATTATGTGTCATTGGGAATAACACCCTGCCAAGACTGTGCCACCTCTTACTATCGGAAGCTTTGAGTTTCCAGGGATAGATTGTTATTAAGGGGAATTTGCCGGTTCTCTTAGATTTTACTCTTATCTGCCTTGGCCGTTCCTTGAAAGGATTTAAAGCAGACTGTTCTCTTAATGCATCTCTTATCAATAAAAGAATATCTTTATTATCTTATATCTTAGCTGGCAAACAGAAGATGGTGTACAGTCCAAGGATAAAGATTGACAAAGAAAAACTATTTAGCCAAGGATTTGATGCAGAAATAGCCATAACATGACATAGGAATGGCAAATGTGGTCTTATATATTCATTCATTATATATTCATCCCATTTTTTTTTTTTGAAAAAAAAAAAAATCCTAAAATCGTTCAATGAATTTAAGGTGTAGACTATAGGAGCCAGTTCCTGTGTGAAAACCATTCTTTCACAGTTTGAGCCTGATGAATCTTAACATTGACATCCTGGAATATGGCCATGATATGTCTTTCTTCATGGTTGTTTAAGAAATGAAAAGCTACACACTCCAAAATATAATAATCACTGCACTATTATAGACTATTAAGTATTTGTGTAGTTAAATCCAAACAGCGACTTGTTGTTTTTTGCCCAGACAGTGTAGGCTATATAAAGTGCACACTGTTGGCTGAATATCAACTGTGATATTAGAAGTAGCCTATAACTCTATATTAGAAGTAGCCTATAACTAGACAGTGACCGATGATAAACCATAGCATGCTTAGATGATCGGAAGAGAGACTCTTATGCCTCTCATTTATCCTAAATGTGATGGCGTGATGCCAGTGCACTTTTATCTGCCCTGTTTCTAAGAAGAAGAAAAAACTTCTAAGTCAATTAACCACCCATAAAGCATGCTTGCTGTTCCCCCATAAATGTGCTACGTCACTCCACTGTAGCTTGTGTAAAGTGGCGAGAGGAGGGGGAGGGCAGTGACATGTCTCTCTAATCCATGCCTGTCTGTCACCACATCATGTAGGTGCAAATGGCCTGTAGTTTGACTCAGGATTGTTGTGATCTCGGTGAAAATTCACACGACTGGATTTGTGGGTGTTGAGGGGAAACGGGGTGCTAAATGGCTAGTGTTACTCTGGCATCAGGCTTGAGATTTGTGCATACCTTGCACTGTTGTGACGTTATGTCACTAAGCTATGGTTCCCAGGATGCTTAGACCTAACAGGCTTAATACGTGATGCACATATGGGGGAAGCCCTGTACGTGACTGTTACGTGTGGTACAAACTGGGGGAATGTTCCAGTAAGTTATATATAGGTGATTTATTTATAGAGCAGGATTAGTTACAGTTAATAATATGCAATGGTGTAGCCTTAATAAGGTTTGTGATTAGATTCAGACTGATGAGATAAGGGAAAGTTGTTTTTAGAGCAGTGTAGGCTATTTTCCAATTGACCTGTGATTTTCACAGAAAGTAGGCCTCATGTGAATCATATATAGCCGGTCAAGATGGGGCTTGTGGAGACCGGCTGCTACTTTCTTCAGCTAAGCGGCATTGCTATTGTTAGCCAAAACTATTCAAATAGTTCAAATAGCTAGTAGCTAATAACCCAAAATGTAAGGGTTACTCTGTATTTTTAGGTATCCTTGTAACTTTTAAGTTCTGACTGAGTAATATTAATTTAAAATAAGTACACTAAAGCGTTTTCAATATTCAAACAAATCATCTTTGAGAAATGAGGTGATGTGCAGTGTATATTATGAGAACATAAAAAGTGTTTTTTGACCTTGGATGCATGCAAACCTATCGCTGGAGACTCCAAAACTACTGATATTTGTGAAATCAGATCGAAGGTCAGATTGACATGCAGACACCACTCGAACAAACTTTGTTTACTGCTCCATGTTTCTTTCAGAAGGGTTTGGAATATTTTGCTTTGAAATCAGGGTCAAGGAGACATGCTGTGCATACTGTGATTTGGTCCATGTCTCCGTCCCAGTTTGCTCCTCATCATTGCTCACAGGACGTGTGCTGAGATTTCAGCGCGCAGTTGACAGGGAAATATTTCTCACTATGGTGTGAAGTTTGGAGACTGATAAATGGCGGACTGGAACCTGGGAGACTGACCTACACGTTGAACCTGCTTCTGCACTCCTAACTTGGATTCATGGGAGAATGATAGCATGCTTCCAGCAAGGCCTGTTTATGCTACTTATTGTCTTTTAAGAGCTTAAGAAACTTGTGATTAAACAGACGTGCTCTCAGGTAAGTGGCGTTTACATGGTGTTCATGGAGGCTGAAGCTTTGAACGAGGTAGGTATACATTGAACTGCGTGTTTTGAGCTGAATACTGATAATAGTGCACTCACTGAATCATCTTCTCTTGCTCTCAAACACTCATCCATGACTTGGTGTCCTTGGCATCAACCCTAATGGTGCACTTCAACCGGGACCAGCTAACACTTTAAAGGGCACAGCTGAGAGTTTTTTTCCCTCAGGCTGCCCTAACCACACCGCAGCAGGATTCGTTCACCTGAAATCACCCAGAGTCTTCTCAAGTGCCTTAATGACGCTGTGTATTGCGGAGGCAACGGTGAGAGCGAGCCAGCCAAACAAACACAACTGTGCCTGCTCTCTGCTGCGTCTGTCAGGAGGATGTGGAGCAGACTTCTCTCCTGTTTTTACCTTCTCTGTCTCTCCTGTTCTTTTTTGTGCATGTGTTCCAGAGACGAAAAATTTAGGAGCACAAAGAACAATTAAAATAGAGTTTTGCGCACATCACAACACCAATGCTAAAACGATATATCGTGCAGTTCTTGTCTACTTTAAACTGTGTCTGTGTGTGCAATGTGCATAAACAGATTTTGTCAATACTTGCAAAATCCATATATTGAATGTGCTATAGTCCCCATGAAATCAAAATAGACATTTCCTATTTTTGTTGAATATTCCCATATTTATTATAAATGTGTTATTCAATATCTATGCACATTCTTATTATTTTTTTTATTCACGTTTCTCGTAATCTTTAATTTGAAATATCTTCCCTTTTGCAGCACCTTCAATTTTCTGATGATGTGTTAACTGGCGTGACCGCGTAGGATCCTGTCACTCACATGAGATACACCAATGGCAATCCACAACCATCCAATCAATATACCCTTTGGTCCCAATTCCCCCACAAAGTCAAGTCCCATCCTACTTTTTTTGTCTTGTTCAAAAAGCAGTTTTACATCCGTCACAATGTTACAATAAAAACAACATAAATTAAACATTGTCATAATTCATCAACAGTAGGTAATAAGCAATTTATCGATGTAAATGCTCGATATTCATTGATTGTGAACTGTCGGGTCTTTCAAACGCGCAACAGCTTAGTGTTTTGACTTGGAACATGCAGTGCTCATATTTAATTAAATACCTTCCTTTTTAAGTTTAATAATGACATGATTCACGCTTTCTGTTTTTACATCCCCAAATTTAAGACCTCTTAAAATGACAATTTGATGTACCGTTTAAGATATTTAAAACTTTGAATGACCTTCATTTCATAAATTAAGCACATTTCCAGGATCCGCAGAGATATTTTAAAATCCACACATGCTCCTAAAAACATTTTACAATTTGCACATAGATATTTTTATTTACAAAATGCTAGTAAAACTGTCAAGTCCTGAGTACAAACATTTTGTTTTACTTTCACAGATGCATTTGGAGATGTGCAACCATATGTTGCTTCCATTTCCCAGCAAACCTGCATAAGAGAAAACAGTTTCCTGCTTGATAAGCCGATGGAACTAAATCTGTGACTTGATGTCATGCTTTTTGCTTTAGAATAGCGGGGCTAGAAAAGTCAAAATAGGCATCATGGAAGCAAATCTGTTGGAAGCAGCCAGCTGTTGTCTGATTGTACTCCTGGCTGTGTTAAGCAGGAACACCAGGTCCAAGCTGCGTACATAGCAGTTGGTTATTTATTCTTGCTATTTGCTTAACAGTCTACGGTAAGCTTTACTTTAGAGAGATTGTGAAATAAAATCCTGTAAGAACATTTTAATCCCAATGGTTTATACATTTGCTCACTGAATGAATTCAGATTTGCGACGTTGTTGAACTAAGGAGTAAATTTGCATCAATTGTGCAAGTGAAACATTAAGCCACCAGTCAGGCGTTAGCCAGGAATGTGAATGAATGAACAAAAGCTTCTCCATTGCCCAAATTTGCTTTCAGTTCACAAGTGATGAGATGACTCGATTGATTTATGCTGGAAGTTAAGTAGATGATTTCTGATGGCGTCCATATTGGCCTGCTTTGCAGAGGGCCTCAGGTTTTTCAATTAGTTGACCATGGAATGGACACACATGCAAGATCCACGGCTAAAGAATGCACCCTAGACCCCTTACCAGCCCCTCACAAAGAACCTTCATTGTGTTCAGAAACTGCTGCATCACAAAAGACTCTCACAAAAGAGTAAGAAAGGCCACCCTCATCTCTCTTCCTTTTCCTTTCTACCAGCTCAAAAAATAATACAAACCTCAGATCACAGTTGTTGAAATGCTTGGCATGATTTTTACAAGTTACCCTGATTTTTTCGTGATCTGGCTTGCCTAAAAACATTGTGTTGCATTTTCCAGAAGATAACCTGTCAAGTTAACCATCACCATCTGCGGTGTTCTGATGTCAGTCCTTTTTTGTCCATTCATTCACTAGAGCAGGGGTTCTCAAATCTCAACTCTGACCCTCAAGTTTCACTTTCCTGCAGAGATTAGCTCCAACCCTAATCAAACACACCCGAACAAGCTACTCAAGGTCTTCAGGATTACTAGAAAGAGTAGGAACTAGAAACACTTGCGGAAAGTGAATTGAGAAGCCCTTCTCTAGAGCATGCAAAAGTTCTTTGGACCCATGCAAGTTTTACATTTTTGTGCATTCTTGAAATTGGCCAAGAGATCAATCAGTGACGCTTGCGTCCTTTGTTGGTCAAATGTCTTACGCTGTGCAGGTCAGAGTTTATTTGAATGCTGATTTGCAGCTGAAAACGTTATGGATTGCAAAGTCTTTGACAAATTTAGCACAGATAAATGGTTCCCTCTCTGAGAAATGAGACAACTTTTATGACAATGACTGTTATGGAATAGCATAGTGTTCTTAATTACATGTTTGGTTGAGTGAAGTATCTATTTGCAACAGTCTGTCCACACAATCCTACAATTTTAGCAGACTTTCTTTGTAGTGGGTATGTATTCCTAAATTGCAGTCCATCGTTTGGATCAAAGCAGTGAAGGCCAATTAATGCCTCTGATCTTGTACTGGGTTGAAAACACTTTGTTGCTGTGGCTTGTTACTCTTTAAGGAGGTTACACATTTGTTACCAAATATCTCTGAACAGAACGTTCTGGACGTTGCGGTCAGTCTGATTGCACAGTGTTTTGAGCAGAGAGTTTCAGAAGAGTGTGTGGCTTCATTGACATCAATCAGCCAATGACCCAGAACTGACATTACCTCAGAGCTGAATTTGTGGGTCGATTGAGTAGTTCATTGTTGATTTGCTTTCAATGAACGTCAAAGGCCACGCTGTCATCCTTTCCCATGCCCCCTCCCTATTTCCTGAGGTGCAGTGCATCATGGGGAAAAGCTACAATGAGATTCAGACTCAGCATACTGGGGACAACCTTAATGCTAAACCATGACATTAGGTTCTCCTCATGCCAATAACTGCATCAAGCCCATTTGTCCTTCATGTTAAATGCTAGCAGTTGCAGTTAGCCTAGACTCATAATTGTTGCATGCTACTCATATGCCAGAGTTGATAAATCAGTGCAGCAGGGCATCGCTTTCCTAGTTTTTCGGCTCGAGGGTCTTGTTGCACTGTCACGCTCGTCTTGGGCCCCAGTAGCGAGGTTCTTCCTCTTCTGCATCACTGCAGATTAGATGCTTTCTTCCTCTTCTCAGAGGATGAGATTAGATAATACCGTGGATATATCTGAATGAAATTCAGGCTTTTGTAAACATTAATGCCCAATCTAAGCACGCCTGTTGCATATGTCTGTGCTTTTTAGTGTTTTTTCTTTTGGTGTTGGTATATTTGGCTTGTTTTGCTGTCTTATGAATTATGAATCGGTAACTGGTTTGAATTCATTTGAAGTAATTGCCTCAGTTTCTACTGCTGTTTGTTCCTAACGTGGAGTAGCAGGAATGATTGTGCTCCAGACACATTGATGATCCTAAAAAGGCCGCCACCATCTGCTCTCAAGTCAAAATTAGCGAGGCGGAGGCCCTGATACACTGAGAGCTTTAGCTGAATATTAGAGGCTACTAGTCCCCATTAGGCTACAAAATTTTTTCATCCCAAAATTACTTGTTGATGTGATTTAAAATGGACTCAAAATGTATCCTGATCATAAGTTTAGCCTTCGTACGTTCCCTTCGTACGTTCCCATCTCCATCATGTGTTATGCCTATTTCCTGGAAAGAAGTTTCTCTGTGCAATTCGGCCTTAGCTATAATATTGTCTCTTTTGATAAAAGCAATTGCCGTATTTGACTCCGGACCACAAAACCAGTCACATGGGTCTGAGATTTAGCCTACAATCTGAAAGCTTAATAAATATGATTTCCATCGATGAAATCAATCCGAATCTCATTTCATTGAGAAAATCGACTTTGAATTTGTCCATTTATGTTCGCGTTTGTGCTGTATTCACTCACAAAAATACATGTTTTATATATTATTTTCAGTAGGGAATTTACATAATTGGCATAAAAGAAAAATCGATAATTTTGACCCATACTATGCATGCGTTGTTGGCTTTTGCCACAAAAATACCCGTGCTACTTGTGACTGATTTTGAGACGGATTTCTTGTATCTTATATCACAATAGATTTCATAAACCATTTTAGTTCCTGATGATATTGCTAAATAATGCATGCAAGTAGGCCTAAGTCTTGAAACGTTGTTTTTCCTGCAACTGCTGAAGTTAATGATGCACTCGATTTAAGATAAGTTTAACAGGATAAGTGGAATATCTAACAAGCTCAGAATGGCTTTGTGCTTCTGTGTTCGTGCTCACCAAACTCAAACCGTTTCCGTTTGCCGGTCAGAGTGAAGTCAGATGGGTGGTGTTGTTTGCTAGGGGACCTTCATTTATTGAATTCATGGCTGTTGGTGAACAGTAAAGACAGGCAGATCTTATCTCATTAGTAAATTGCTTGTTTCTTTGTCTTGCTCTTTTCATCAATGCATAACAGATGACAACAAGATAATGGTGTGTGTATGGTTAAATATAATGTTATACAATATCGAACCACTGCTGCAACATTATAAAATTCAGTGATCAAAGATACAAACTCATTACTCTGCTTTTAGCAAGCAGGTCTATAATAGCTGGAGAAAGTTAGCATTCCTGAAAACTTTTATACTACAGTAACAGTAGAATTATGTTGCTTTTAAACTATTTTATGGATGCTGAATTTGCATCGGAGTAACAAACTGTTTTTATATATATATATATATAAATTACCAGCTAAATATAGACCCAGTTTCTAGATGTTTTGAAGGACTTTTATAGAGCCTTGGAGGTAACATGATTTTCATTGCGGTGAATAACAGCTGCTAACAGACGTTTAGATTTATTCTACAGCTAAACATGAATTTAAGGCTGGCAAAAAAATGGATGCAACAATTACTTGATTAGAAAAAAAAAATTTTTTACATCTGCCCCTTTCTTTGCCTCAAGAGGCCACATTTTTTTCTCATTTCAGAATATTACCGGTATTCAGGATGATTTTCTATTTTCTTCTTTTGCCTCATCTTTTCAAAATAAGCACACTGTGAAAGAACATGTTGACAGTCTGCGTTTAACCCAAATACGAAGAGAACGGAGAGAACATCGCACTCACTCTCTCTGTTTGTGCCTAGTCAGAACACCACCATCTGGCACATAAATAGAAGCCTTTTATCCAAGGACCTCTAGACAATCATTGCCGCTCCTCACTGCCCGCGAAACAGGGAAATTTCTAGAGTAGGCTTGCGGGAACAGGTTCATACTGGTGGGAGAACACTCAGAGAGAGAGAGCGTCTGCTTCAATTAAAGTCCAAAGGATCATCTTTGTCGGCTGCGCCTGAATACGAGCCCTTCAAGTGGACAGCCTGTGCTTTTGATATGATCTCCTTTTATGATCTACTTTGGTGTTCCTGTAGACAGTCTAATTTACACATCAGTTTTTAACCATATTAGAGAATGTTCATAAATTGTTATATAAAATCTCTCTCTATATATACGGATATGAAGCCGCCCAGGCCTCCATTTTCTTCCTCTTCTTGGAAAGCGATGACGATATTAAAACATCCAGTAGTGTGGGTTTCCCAGGAAATGTGTGATTTGCTGGGAAATTTGCTTGGTTTTGATGTACAAAGTTGTTTTTTATTGCCTCTTATAACAAAAAAATTATCTGTTTACCATTTCCAAAATATATTGAGAAAATGTTCCGTTTAAAAAAATCTTTTTTTGGTCCACACATTATAGGGTTTTATTACCCTAGCATGTCTGTGAGGGTGTGTTCACTGCAGCCACATTTTTGGGTTCACAATTACAACCACAACTTTCTCTCTGGGTCTTTTAAGAACCTACTATATAGTAGAGGGCATGAGAGCAACTTATTATGTAGGCTGGTATTGAAATTTATGCACTTCCTCTTTTTCCTCCTCTCAATATCCAGAGGCACTTGTCTCAGACGTCTTTGTTAATAACAGGACGTGGTATCAAATGGCTCCTACAGAAAGCTGAATTTGACCATGGGGTATCTGACCGCCCCCTAACCTTTTGCAGCTGAGCTCCTTGCGTAGGTGGATTGCTTTTATGCATTCACAGAACAAGAGACATTTATTAGACCCCTCTTCATTGTTTTCATGTGATGAAACCATGTGTTTGTGTATTAGCCATTAACTTTACAGGAGGTAGAGTGCAAGAAACAACTTTATGAAGAGGTATACCTATGTAGAGAGGTAACTCAGTGAATTTCCATTGCAATCCTTTAGATTGACTTTTGTTTACCAATATTGGCAAAGTTCGAATAGACCCTCTCACTAAGGCTAACCACTGAAAGGCTAAAAATCCACATAAAGTTTAGATGGTTTACACCGCTTGAGTGCTTTTCAACACTTCATTGTAAGAAAAGGTCAAACTCCTTGCCAAGCCCATTGATATATTGCCCTTGTAAGAATACAATCCTATTATTTTGTGGCTGAAGGATACGAAGAAAAAGGGAAGGGCTGAATTTCAAGAAATGGTAATCAAATCTTTCAGGTACATTACGTGTTGGATGCCGAACACTTGAGCGCACATGTCCCACAATGTGGTTCATCATGCGAGCAGGAAGCAAATTACCTGTCACACCTTCCAGTTTTCTTTGCCACACGATTGCTTGAAATGTGTTCTCGAATTATGGATAGTATCTGTGTACCTTCTGTTGAGTCCATGCCATTAAATTAAAGCAGACCTATTGTGCCCTCTACTAGAATAGGTCTTCATGCTCGAATGTAAAAACAAACAAAAAACAACTTGTTTTACATTGTTGCAGCACCTCTCTTCCCAGGCATCGTAAGCTTAAATAGGTTGTAGAACCTCTACAATCAACTTGGGTCACAATACATTTGAGAAATGCTGCCTCCTTTAGTTCCTGTATCCATGAAGCCCCTCCTTCTGAAAGCACGATGGTCTGCTGGACCAGTGTGTTGGGATTGGTCAAGACCTTAGAGTGTGTTTGGGAAATGTCCCGCCCCTTACCATAACTGAGTTTCAACACTCTACTAACTATGGGGCGGTTAACACATTAACATTAACTCTTTAGTTTGGAGTGACTTTGTGCTTTGTAACTTTACAGACCCTTTTCATGCTCAAACACACACTAAAGAAAGTTGAACATGTAAACAATGCATTATAGGTCCTCTCTTTACATTAAAACATTTAGTTGGAAGAACCTTCCCAAGTGGCCGTACTTATCAATTTAGACTTTTGCCTGGAGCTAATTTGTCTGATTTACTATTTGAGTCATGTGAATGGTCGTCGCAAAAGCTCTTCTCAGGTTAAGTGCCCTGAGATGATCCTCGGTGTCTGTTGCATTAGGCTCTCTCATTTCTGGTGGCGTCATTAGTCAGAGCGGGGTACTGTGTTGTATCACGTTACTCACGATATCCTTAATACTCCAAACACTGTCTGTTATGACTGTAAAGTGTAGTTGCTATGGGAGCCGCTTAAATGGCTTGGAAAGTTTGTGGATTATTTAGGAGTGAATGTGATGAAGACTGTATGAAGTGACTAAGCACAGTCACAGATCCGTGTTTGTCACTGAAAAGGTATTAAGCTTTAAACAATTAAAGCATGCAAAGAACATTTGACTTAAGTTCTTAAGATCTTAGTTATTGATGCAGTAGTGTATGCCACCAACGAATGTTAGTTAACAACACATATTTAACAACTTGTTTGTACTTAAATGAATGAAGAAATTACTTTATGAATCTGTTTTTTACCAAACTGAAATGCATTTTTTGCTACTCGCCTAAATCAGAGATGCTGGAGATATAATGTTGCCAAAATAAATGTTGCTTATAAAATTCAGTAACACTTTTTATTACATATATGCATTTGGCATGCAGACGCTTTTTTTGAAAAGCAAGTTAAAATGCATTCATGTGCACATCTTTCAGTTCATGCATGTTATGTTTTAAAATGTATATTTTTACATTTTTCAGTATGTCATTTTTATATTATGTTCTATTTTGTTGCAATGAGTTATATTCTTCAGGCTGCAGCACTCAACAAAACACACGACAAAACAATTACTTGTGAATTTCTGTACGTACATCTTTCCACAGAGAACAAATTTAATGATTCTCCAGAGATGTTCCGGACCACAGGCTGACGTTGCTGTCGCCCTGTAATGAAAAGCTCGGGTGAGGAAAAAGATGATTTTCCCTCCTCCAGAGAGCTTTAACTCATTGCTCTCTTCTGCAGGAAAAGCTTTCAATCAATTTTCGATTTTTGACACTCAATTGACACCATTATTGTACGTTTAGGAGCAAAGTATGTCTGGTTGTCAAGTACGTTACTTTTTTTTTGCCGTTCGGCCTAGTCAGAGAGAGCACTACCGTTTTTGTGTGGTTCAAGTGTTATGGTTCGTCAGTTGTCTTCTGGAGGAAATGTTTAGCCTATCTTATCCTGTAAAATGATTCTCCACTCAGCAGCAATACTGGTTTCTTCTCTACTGTTGGAATGGAATTCATTCTCTACAGAACAAGTCCATCAGTTCTGACATCCCTGGTGATAAACGTCCTTGTTCCGTACTGCGATTATGTAAGAATGTGTGTGCATGTGCAACCTTTTGTCCTGGAGTGAATTCTAGACTCTCATATCTCATGAAATTTCCATTACAAGTGTCCTTGTTTATTGTCTCTGAACTCTGCATGACTATAGTTTTTTTTTTTTTTTTTTTACCGTTGCTTGTAGCTCTACCCTGCAGAGAGTTCTGTGTTCAAAGTCTAGGAGATCCACTACACTAATGCAGGCCTAAACTCAAGTCTTATTCTCCTCTCAATAGTTGTGCCTATAACAATACCGTCTATGTTAAGCATTGCAAAATTATTCTTTTCAGTGCCAAGTGGCACCATTATGCCAGTGCAATTACCAACTTGTACCACAACAGTCTAAATAAACAATTCCCCTGGCACGCCAGCCATGACTTTCATCATTGAGACTGGAATCTAAAAGAGTCACTGCAGGGTTATGGATGAGCCGGCTTCTATTTTGGCTCCTTTTCTGTGTCCACACTTATTCAAGGACTGGAACTGAAAATTTAAGCCATGACTGCATGTCGCTTTGCATTCTTTATTCAATTTTTATTTGCATAAAAATTAGCACACATCTATAATGTATAGAGGAAGATAAAGCAGATGTTGGGGAGACCGTTCGTTTGTTTTTGGTATCTGCTACATGCTGTAGATTTTTTTTTCTTTGTGAATCATTGTAAATTTAATTTTATATAGTGCCACAGAGTCGATTTGGGCTCAGTACGTATATGTATTTATTAATTTGAAAGAATTTAATAGTTTTATTCATCAAGGGTGCGTTAAATAAATTGATCAAACATGACGGGAGTCATTTATAATGTCATTTCATTTAAAATATTTCCATTACACTTAAATGCTGTTCTTTTGATCTTTGTATTGATCAAGTACTAAGCAGCACAACTGTCACCATTGATAATAAGAAATTATTCTCGAGCATCAAACATAAATACAGGTGTAAACTGGGTCTAAAACTTTGTCGGTCGAAGACCTAAGTATAGTTTGAATGACGAAAAGCATTTCCAAGCACAATGTTCTCACCATTCCTGATACACAAATGGGCGTGGACATACGGCTATCAGAGCAGAAACGAAAGCTGATGCTCTCCGTATGTTTTTCCGTCATCTCCGGTCGCATTCACGTGTAAATTGTGCAAGCTTATATTTCCCTTTCCCCTCAAAGGTTTCAGCATAGACGTGTCGGAAAAAAAGAGATGGATTAAAACACCAGGTATATACGGGAATGTGCCCCCCCCTTATGCACCTTAATCTAAAGTCTTTTTAGTAATGTTTATATTTTCTTCTGATGGATGCTTAATGTAATCTTGGCAGGCACCTTACTAGGGTTTAGAACAAAGCCACAGCCTAATGATTATCTTAAAGTAATTCAGCATTTTAATAAATGAGCGATGAAGTCATCAGCACCCCGCAGCACGCCTGTGTTTACGTTCACTGTGGAAGCTCTCCCCGTGAAAAACCATGCTAGAGCTGGACTGTGAACACTTGGACATCCATTCACAGGAAACATGACCGTTTCCCCCCACTCTGATCTTTAATCATCAGCTCTCTGCAGTGTCACTGAACTGTACCGTTAACGTGATGCGAATGTCTCTCTTTTTCCTCTAGTTCTTTCTCTTTCTTACGTAAGTGATCTTTTTTTTTTCATGGAAGTGCTGCTCATGTGGCCTGAATCTCTCCTCCGGTAACATACAACCTTTGTGTCATTCTCAGAAATGGAGCTTTTTGGCCCCCGTTTAATACATAAACCCATTCATATTACCTCGGAAAGATTAAAATACTTCTTTTTTGGGGGCAAAATATTCAGCATCATTTTAAAAGAGGACATTTGACACTAAATGCTTTGTTTCAGGAGATGATTATCAACAACCTTTTCCTATGTCATAAATTTAGCTTTTGCTTTTCTTAAATATTCATGATTACCCAAGGACTTTTTATTTGTTCTCTAAATAAACTAGCTGCCCTTACAGTGAACTTAGACCACAGGCAGTGTCATTTTAGGAACAAGCATAATGCAAAAGCACAGATCCTTCTCTGCACCCAGTACACTTGCAACGTCTTAAGCAGAACTGTGTTAGAACTGTGAACTAGAACTGTGTTGCTCTTAGAAGAAAGTTTGTGTCCATCATCAACAAAGAACAAAAAAATGTCAGCAAACTGAAATGTAGCAGAGACCAGGGAGCTCCTTACTATCCGTGCTGAAGCTGAGATCGTTCGCCAGCTTTGTGGAACAGTACGGATGAATTAGTGCCTGATCGGCTGCCATTTTGTTAACGCAACGTTTTCGGCGCGTACGTTACACGTCACATCCTGACGTCACGTGTCTTTCTTTACGGGTGTGTGAATGCACTCACAGATTCCGGAAAATCACTGGCAGTGTGCTAAAGATATATAACCAGTTTAAATGGGAATTGCACAATTGATGTGCACAATTTCTTGTGAAAGCCATCCCACTAGTTCTAAAATATAAACACTTATAGCATATTAAATCAGGGTAAGATCATGTGTTTTGGAAGTGGGATGGATGGTGTATTGACTTGTGATGACCTCTTTCTTTCCCTGGGAAATGAACCCATGACCTTGCTAGTGTCAAACTCTACTGTTTAAGCTCGATTTAAGGCTTTAAGTGTATTTAGTCCATTCTGTTGGGTAACTTTTTTCATTGCCAGAGTGCACCAACCCACAAAAGGCTGATAATTGTTCTCAAATATTTGACTTTCTAAACTCCCTAGATAAAGCAATGTGTGATCCAGGTCTGTGGGAAAGGTATGAAGTCATACTGGGAAGATGTTTTCAAACCACACTTCTAATACTTCAGTTCACAAAGGAGTCTAGTGTCATGGTGAGGACATTTTCTTGTGACTGAAAGATACTGAGCAGATGTTTCAGTTTAGAATTTGTTGTCCAACTGAATGGTTTTTATTTCTATAAAAAAGCAAAATGACGGTCGGGCGTTGCGGTGGGCCATAATGAATTTGGTGTATGGTCGAACACACAAGATTACAGAACGACCTTCAGCTCATCTAAGCCTTCTCTGGCCTCTGATTTTATGAATGGTGGATCATCATAAAACATCTATGTGCATAAAACATCTATGTTGAAGTGTAAAGTCTTGGCATATTTTACTTATTAGAGGCCGAGAGTGGATAATCGAGTTAAACTTTCAACCATGACGCTGATGTTGGCCATAAAGTTGAGGTTAAAGAACTCAAGAACATGCCAGAGTAATTGTCCCTCTAGTACATCCGAACAATTTCCTCCTGGTCATATATTTTGTGACCAGGAAAACACAAAGAGCCCTTTGTCAAGGCCGGTGGTGGTGTGTGAGTGTGTCCTTGGCATGTTTCGTTATCTTGAGCATTAGACGCATTAATCACCCCTAAAAGTCTCCACAAACACACACACATGCACATTTTGCCAACTCTAACCAGATTCGCTCCAGCCTCTAAACAAATAACAATTAAAAGAGGGATGCACAACCCCCCCCGAAGGGAAACAGTCTTGCATTGTGCTGTACAGGCCATGGAATCAGTTTAGACTGGCCACGTATAAAGCTGGTGTACAAGTCCACTTCCTTTGTGCCAGTCCCTTCCCTTTTAGCACCGTTTCTGTCGCTCTTCGCTTCCCTCGCTGTCATGCTGAAGAAAAAGAAGGATGGTGAGATCTTTGAGCCCTCAGTTAGAAAGGTAAGAGGGGAGGTCTTCATGCTTTCCTGGGGGCTGTAAGCTTAACCTTCTGGAATGAAAATAGTCCCGAGCCATCTGTGTGCTCAGCATGGATTAGCAGGGGGGCAGTGTTTGTCTTTCTTTTGAAGGGCTCCAAACCAATCTCTTCTTAGCATCGTTGAACCTTGTTAGAATTTCCAGTGCAAATGCAAGTTCAGGCCGCTTTCACACCTGGCTCGTTTATTGCAGAACATGGTGCATTTTCTCTCTTACTGTAGTTGGGTTTGTTTAGGCCAGGGGTGTCCAATCCTGCTCCTGGAGGCCCATTTTCCGGCTGATTTAGCTCCAACACACCTGCCTGATATTTCTAATGATCCCGAAGACCTTGATTTTCTGATTCGGGTGTGTTTAATTGGGGCTAGAATTACGTTTTGGTGGAAGATGTATGTAGGTGTGTAGTTCCTTGTTTAGGTTTAGAGACCCCTGGTTTAGGCATATATGAACACTGTAATCAAGCTCCCATCTGTACCAAAATATTCGCTCTGAGATCGCTTGAACGAGGTGGTCTTGGCTCAGTTGAAAAGGAGAAAACATTCTGACCCAACGAACAAAGCAATATCATAATTCATAATGGAAAACGTGTTGTGGAAAAAGCAGTAGTGTGTGATTCTCTGGATGAGCTCTTACTGCAAAGCACCTTTTCATCTTAAAATGGATTTGAAGCCAATGCATTTACAAGAATGCTACCCTGACAAAGTTGTCATTCCTACTCTAATTATAAAATATATAGGCTATATGAATTGTATAATTTAGAGTGGGAATGAAAGCTATATTTGTTTCGTTTTGGTATGTTTCGAAGCGACAAAACCAAGAAGAAAATACAATAGTCTAACAATTTAAGTCCTTGTTTTGGAACAAAGCAAACAATCTACAGGTCTGAAAATGAGTGTGGACTCGACTCACAATTATTACCAAGTCAGATATGAAGGTTTGGAACTAGGGCTGCAACAAACGATTATTTTGCTAATTGATTAATCTGACGATTATCAGAACGATCAATCATTAAGTTTGGAACGATTATTCAGCTTTTTCAATTAGTTAAAACATTGAGTTATACATATTCTTATTATAATATAAAAAAAGAATATCAGTTCAGCTTTTGAAATAGTTGTTTTAATGAACTTAGAGCCAACTAAACAGGTCATTTTCTGTAAGTTTTCAGATTTCGGTCCTATTTGGAACAGAGGTGTGGTTTAGGATGCGTGTATCCTGAAAATGGGGTTTTGCCACATATTTCTCACTGAATCCGAGCATCCTGAGCTTTCTCTTGTCAGATTAGCATCATGTTTTTCCTATGAGTATGTGATTTGTAAGAGTCCTTCCAGTTTGGTCTTTTGGCCCTTTGTGCCAAGCGATGAGATAAACGGGTGCCAAATTGAACTTCACAGAGTCTGTGGGTGTTTGTTTCTCTGTTGGGTCATTGTTGCAGAACCCCTGCGAGTGACAATCTCATTGAAGTGCTTTCGGGGCACAACGATGCGTTTGTGTGAATCAAGGTTTGTGAGTCAAAGCCTTACACTCGTCTGCATAACTGTGTTTTAATCATGGTCTAAAAGCCATCCATCCATCCTGACAATAGTACTTCCTATAGCCTCAACCCAAAGCCTGAAGATTAATCACTGCGATCACTCAGTACATGGTTGATTGAACACCGATATGGCACAAGGTTATGTAATAGTCGTCCTTTTAAAAATCTCTTAATGGAGCGGGGGGATTTGAGGCTTGCTGTTGAGTCAGATAATAAAGTCAACATGAGATGACTGCACCACGCCGTAATCCTCTCACGGTTCATGCAGCGCTCTCCTCTCTGCAGGCAACAGCTGCCGGGCCATTAATAGTAGTGCAGTTTATCTACAAGTCTACGATGAGCTCTCAATGGTTTCCGCTGCCTTTCCAGACTTTCATTGAGAGTAGCTTAGTGGTGGCAGACTACACTGATGAAGGATGCTGGTGCAGTTGTCGAGGTTTATGATGATGAAATTATTATCACTGCCTAACTTGGGGGCAAAAGGAAGTAGGTCAAATGGTGTTAAAGATTAGGACTGGATCTTGATTTAAATGATTTAATTCTCACTTTGCGAGGAAAGGCTAATTCCCTGTATTCCGCTTAATATGTGAATTGTAGCATTGTGTTCAGACTGGCCATTGTTTACATAATAATTTGACACTTCCTGTGGTAATAGGCACACTGTTAAGCATTATCCAGAGTATTACATCTCAGAAAACAGTTCAAAGATCAATCTGGGGGTGAAATCCAACCTCAGCATGTATACACTAACAGCAAGACCAACAAAACAACAACTTTAACTAAAGTACATTTTAATATTTTTGTATTGCAAGCATGTATTAAATTGTTCAAAAGTGACAGTAAGGACAAAAATATTTGGACAATTGTTTCTTGAGCAGCAAATCAGCATATTAGAATGATTTCGGAAGGGTCACGTGAGGCGAAGACTTTAATGATATTGAAAATTCACAGAAAATTAATTTATGAATAAATCTATATAAGATAATTCAACATAACATTTTTGTATGTATGTAATTATTTGTAGATTTTTAATCAGGGCTGTCAAACGATTAATCGTGATTATTCGCATCTAATATAAAAGTTTGTGTTTACATAATATATGTGGGTGCACTGTGTATAATTATTTTGTATATATATAAATACACAAACATGCATGTATATTTAAGAAAAAATATTTATATAATATATATATATATATATATATATATATATATAATTATACACAGTGCACCCTCATATATTATGTAAACACGGACTTTTATTTTGGATGCGATTAATCATTTGACAGCCCTATTTTTAATAGTTTAATTTTTTTTAAACATTTTTTACAGTTCAGTAGCTTTTAGATATCTCACCTTGAACTTTCTCTCTCTTATCCTGACCTCCACCCTTTTTTGTCATGACAGATCCAGTTCGCAGACCAGAAGCAGGAGTTCAACAAACGTCCCACAAAGATCGGCCGCAGGTCTTTGTCTCGCTCCATCTCACAGTCTTCTACAGACAGTTACAGCTCAGGTACGACATTGTTCAAGCACCAAAACGCACTGTAGAGTCACATGGCCATGCCCTGGTAAACCTCAGTCAGGTGGGCTACTGTACGTAAAATTAGTTTTTACCACACGTTCAGGGTCCAATGTAGTGAGTCATGTGAACAAAGGCATTCCTGTGTGGCTTCTCAGCCTCTTTAGAAGGATTACATTGATAATGCAGAGTAGAGTTTAGAAGGGGGGACGTAAAATCTACATTCCTTTACATACATATTCCCTTCTTCAGCCGCCTCATACACGGACAGCTCCGATGACGAGACATCTCCCCGCGACAAGCAGCAGAAGAACTCCAAGGGCAATGGAGACTTCTGCATAAAGAACATCAAACAAGCCGACTTCGGACGCAGGGAGATCGAGATCGCAGAACAAGGTGAGAGGGGCCCTGTGTGCATTAATATTTACACGTGCCGACAAGCTATAACTGTTTTTACGAGCATGACGGCTGTTTGCGCAATGCCGTTGTCCGCAGGCCTGTCAATACATTAAGCCGTTGGTATTTGTTTATGTGTGAAGTCAAAGCGTGTGTTTGTGTGAGATCAAGCGAAGCATGTTTTGATGTTCTTCCTGTGATGGTGAGAGGCCATATGTTCACAGCAGGGCGCCCCCTTCAGCCCCTGTAACCACATGGCCAAATACTACATAGTGCACTCACACATAGCCTATCTGTTTAAAACTCTATATAATCAAGGATGTTAGCATGTTTATTTTAATATTATAGGCATGATGTGTTAATGACTTGTGTGGGTATTTTTGTACCGTAGAGATGCCTGCTCTCATGGCTTTGAGGAAGAGAGCTCAGGGAGAGAAGCCATTGGCTGGAGCAAAAATTGTGGGTTGTACCCACATCACTGCACAGACTGCTGTGAGTGTCTGTACACACACAAAAACACACACGATAATACACCAAATACTTGAAGACCTCATGTTGACTTAATTTGTTCTTAAATTAAACTAATTATATTTAATTACACTATAATTCCAACACCTTAATCCTAACTCTACCACCTTTTGGGACATTATTTGCCCAATTTAGGAACCTTTTTATTGTCTATATGAGTACATTTTAAGAGATAAAAATAATGATAATTTTTTTTTACTACAAATTGACATTTGTATTTCATAGGGACCGTTTTATTAAATTTTCAAATTGTGTTTTACTTTTTCTTTTTTCTTTTCTGGATATGCAACTTAATACAAATTTGTTATCAAAAAACGGTGGTAATTATATTAGTTTTAATATAATTAAATTATATAAGAATTATATAAGAAACGTATTTCTTTCATGACTTGAGACATCATTTTGCCACCTTATTTGCCACAAAAAGTGGATGTTTTATTTTATTGGTGTCCCGCATTGCGTCGGAGAATTATGTTTTTTGGAGCATTTTGGGTTTGTAAACTAGGCACAAATGATTTCATAATGCTTTGTCTGTAAATGGTGGTTCTACATGGATGTTTTCAAAACATTTACTCACAGTAGTGAGTGGGCATTGATATGGTTTCCTATACAATGACATTAGCCAATCATAACCGTGGCTGTTTACCGACAAGCCTTTAAGGAGCCATGCCTTTTCAGACAGAGGGTCATAATGAGGAGTTACAAATTATTGTTTTTTTTTCCACGAATGTATTTGTTTTGTAGCTTTGCTGTGGAAAAAAAACAAAAAACTTTTTTAGCATTATAAGTGAACCTCAAGAAAAAAATCTGTCATTACTACAAGTAAAATAAAGATTTATTATGGCGACGTAAAAAGTGACTGGATTCCGTCCACATTTTCCACATCACAGAAATCCTAAGGCTCTTGTAATTTCAATAATGTCTTGTCGTGTGTGTGGGTTTTTGCAGGTGCTGATGGAGACTCTCTCTGCTCTGGGTGCTCAGTGCAGGTGGGCCGCCTGTAACATCTACTCCACTCAAAACGAGGTAGCAGCCGCTCTGGCTGAGGGAGGTAAATCTTTTCTTTCTTATTCTTATTTCCTACCTATTCTGTTATATACTTTTCTGTCCTGATCAACTCCTGTGTGTCGTGTCTGGCAGGTTTCTCAGTGTTTGCCTGGAAGGGCGAATCAGAGGATGACTTCTGGTGGTGTATTGATCGCTGTGTTAACGTGGAGGGTTGGCAGCCCAACATGGTAAGTGGTAACTGGACTATATACACCTACAACTAGACTATGAAACATTATGACTGTTCAGTGTCTCAACAGCTTATGCCTTGTAGATTTTAGATGATGGAGGGGATTTGACCCACTGGATTTATAAGAAATATCCCAACATGTTCAAAAAGATCAAAGGCATCGTAGAGGAGAGCGTGACTGGAGTTCACAGGTGAAAGACTTTGATTTGTTAAATACATTGAAATAGTGTTACATTTTTGACATTTGGTTTGGATCAAGTCAAAACTTAAGATTTGAAATATAACATATAATAAACAATGTGGGGACCTCAATTGTTTTTCCATATCAAATAGCGATGTCTCCATCTAGTGGCTAGTGTGTAACTTTCAGATGGAATGTCGATTAAAGTATAAAATATTTTAGAAAGGCAAGATATCAAGAAACATTAAAACTATCTGTATTCTATTTTAAAATGTAATTTATTCCTGTGATTTTAATATATGGTGTTTTGCTGCTCAATTATTATTATTACTAGTGATCAATTATTAATAATAGTTTGTATTATTATCAGTAGTAAATACTTTATATCTGGTTGGAAATGTATTACTTTTTTCATGATTCTTTGATCCTAAATACATTAAGATAAAATAAAAACAAAACCCCGTTATTTTGCATTGTAATAATATGCCTTAATATTACTGAAAATATTAAATATTAAAATGTGAAAAAAATCATAATTTATTCCAGACTTTTGACCGGTAGTGTTGTTTATTTATTATATATTTATTAATTAATATTACCATCATGGATCCTTCAGAATTTTTTTGTGTTGTTTTCTTGCTAAGCTGTTCTCATATTAATTTGTTTTTCCCAGGCTATACCAGTTGTCAAAAGCGGGCAAGTTGTGTGTTCCTGCGATGAATGTTAACGATTCAGTGACCAAGCAGAAATTTGACAACCTGTACTGCTGCCGGGAGTCTATCTTGGATGGGTATGTCTCTTGTTAAGGGTTAGGAACAGTTACCAAGTGTAACTCAAAATAGTTTCCCCAGTCAATATGGTTAAAGAGGTCCTATTATGCTTTTTTGTAGCATTTTTAACTTAACTTTAAGCATGTTTCTGTTTTGTGTTCAAGTCTAAAGAGAACCACAGATGTGATGTTTGGAGGGAAGCAGGTGGTGATTTGTGGATATGGAGAGGTGAGATAAATAAACAGCAATTGTTTCCAGCTAATAACTGTTTCCAGCTCTGCAAAATCTCTGCATTTAAAATGCAATTTGCCCAATTAATTAAGCCTTAACCATTTTAAAACCATTCTGCAGTTCTGCCTGCTTATTCAGTTCCTTCTGTCAATCATTTTTGGTGGCCACGCCTCCACTGCGCTGCTGCATTACTGCATTATTAAACGCACTCCAGATATGGCCACTAGAGGACTCTACCTCTAAATGTGTTTCTTTTGATTTCAAATAGGAATGTCATCCTGATTGCTTAATTCAAATGTTTTTCCAGGTGCAACAAAAAATGTTGATCATGTCCTGTGTGTGTCAATCAAATTGAGTCCTTGTGTGCTTTATAAATATTTTCTTTCAACCTTCTTGTTCTGAATAATTACTTTGTTGGTCTTTGTGTGTGTAAGGTGGGAAAAGGCTGCTGTGCTGCTCTCAAAGCAATGGGCTCCATCGTCTACGTCACAGAGATTGACCCCATCTGTGCTCTACAGGCCTGGTGAGTATGAAGTCACTTTCACTGAATCAGCAGTGATGTCCTTTACTAGATGCCATGAATTACACTTAAAGTCATACTAATGTGTAAATGCTTGTGACCCAGCATTTGAGTGGTGAATGGCTCTCCAGGACTGTGTGTTCAGCATTAGTGCTCACCTGTTTGATATTATCGTAGTTCAGTACTTTCCTAAACTGTTGCCACATCTATCAGTTTTTTGTTGAATTGACAGCAAAGTTCTTATTCAAGCATTCAGTCTCATGGTTAGTGTTTATTGTTTTACTCTTTATAAAGACTACAGTCTCTAATTTATATTTGTCATCACACAGCATGGATGGCTTCAGGCTGGTAAAACTCACCGAAGTCATCCGACAAGTCGACATCGTCATCACTTGCACAGGTAATTTTAGATCTGGTTTTGATTGTTGTAAACTTTAAATGTTTACATGGTGATTATTATTCTTATTTTATTCTTATTATATTATTATTACATGGTGATTATTATGAAAATTGAGTCTACTTAAAGTTTTTACATCTCCTTACATTCTTTGTAATTGCATGTAAAAACTAGTCAGGGAAAACCCAGACAACTTCCGGCAAATTTAGATTTGCTCTAAAAGTTAGTCTGGCAAAGAGCTCATTCAAGCCCATTTTCAGTCTGTCAATCATATCAGATCAATATCATTCCCAAAGCTCCCTTCATCAACTAAATACTTTTCTAATTTACATTCATCTCATTCTTATTGTGTGTAATGTCCATAGGCAATAAAAATGTGGTTGTAAGAGAGTACATGGACCGCATGAAGAACGGCTGTATCGTCTGCAACATGGGCCACTCCAATACTGAGATTGATGTGGTGAGAAAACTGCTCTAACTCAGAGATTTCACGTTTATTTGATAATGTCTGATAGTTACTGAGTGAGTGTTTTTGTTTTGTGCACCTTATTCTTTAACACATTTCCTTTAACTCTTCAGGCCAGTCTGCGGACTCCTGAACTGACCTGGGAGCGGGTGAGATCACAGGTGGACCATGTGATCTGGCCAGATGGAAAGAGAATAGTGTTGCTGGCGGAGGTTTGAGATTGGAAATTTTTTTATATAAAGTCCCCCTTTTATTCTTTCTCAGGTTTTGCCTTTCATATGTAGTGTGTTATAAAGCAGAGTAAGATTTTGGAAAGGAGGGTTATAGAGAGACTGAATACTTTTACCAAACCGTTTCAGACACTAATATAAGAGCTGATGCTGCAATGAGAAAATTCAGAAAATGAAAGTGTTTTTTGTACTTGGATACATGTAATTGTATTTTATGAGACTGTGAGATGTATACATATGAGACATTAGGAACCTTTAACATAATAGGAACATCTTCATAATGTGAGCTTTCATTGTAGTAAATGTCTCTACATATAAATGCATCTACGCATTTGCATGCCTGTGTAGGCGAGTTTATTTATTTCATCAGTGGTAATTCAGAGTGTGTTACACAGGAATTATAGAGAAGAAAAAAGAAAAGATTAAAATATATCTAAAAAACTGAATTTGTTAGCATTTTAAAGTCTTAAATGGTCCAAATATTTATGTATATTTCCAGGGTCGCCTCCTAAACCTGAGCTGCTCCACAGTTCCCACCTTTGTGCTGTCCATCACGGCTACTACCCAGGTGAGAAGAGAGAAAAAGAGTTAAAATTTACACAAATGACTTTATTAAATGCATAATGTGCGAGAAAAGAGAATTTGACTCATGTTTCAATCAGAGAATGGATTTCTCATGTGTGCTGTGTGAGAGTATGAACCCCAGGCACTTAAAGTGTGTGTGTGTCACAGCCTTGCTGTTGTCATGGTGACTGATTTCTTGCTCCTTTTTCCCCAGGCTCTGGCTCTGATAGAGCTGTACAATGCTCCTGAAGGCCGCTACAAACAGGACGTCTATCTGCTGCCTAAGAAAATGGGTATGAATTATAGACAAAAAAAAAACATTTCTAAATGTTTATGCATGACCTGAATCAAACTATTTGAGAGTTCTGTGCTGCTTATCTTCCATTAAGACAAGTGTCGCATGAAGTAAACCCAGTAATTGAGTGAAATCCTCAAGGGTTGTGTTAATATTATGTCTGTCTAGGCTTGTAATCGCTGTAATTGGTTTGCTCTGTGCCATGCACGGATGTTTTCAGCCTGTTGAAAGATTGAGTGTTTTCTGCGGCACACGGTGTAGAGAGTCAAGCGATTGTAGGATCCTGCATAGACCCCGAGGAGCAGGAGACAGCTGAAAATAGGTCATGCTGTCACAAACGGCTGCTACTTAGCACTGCAGACTGCACTGTTCTGTCATTTCCCGTCCTTTCTATTGCTCTTCATTCAAACCTGCAGCTCAAAGAAACACAAATATATGAGATTGGATTCCAAACTGTTTCTTTAACCCTTGTGTTGTGTTCAAAACCCTATAACACTTGTGGTTTTCCCAGTCAAAAATGACCTGAACACAACATGAGGGTTAAGAGGAGGTGGAAAGACATTATATTCAGTTAAATTCGCTTTCCTGAGGTTTCCTTGATTCTCTGAGGCTATGACTACATTAATCTGGATACATTTGAAAACTTTTCATTTCAAAACGATCTGTCCACACTAGCATTTCCCAAACGCTACTTGCAGCACAAGTCCTGAAAAGTGAAGCCAAAGTATCTTGAACAGACTTTTATTTGGATTTTCGAGTAATATTTAAAATAAACAAGACTAAAATGCTGTTTTAGCCAGATTAGTGTAGATGTTGTCTCAATCTTTGCATTGGAAGTAAAATACTGTTTAAATAGCTTTTTTTTTATGAATAACATAATAGTGAGCATAAAGTGCAAGTGATATTAATGTGTCTTGATGCACAATTTGAAGTACTAAACTGCTGTTTTTGCAGATGAGTATGTGGCCAGCCTTCATCTCCCTACGTTTGATGCACACTTGACTGAACTGTCTGACGAACAGGCCAAATACCTTGGCCTGAACAAGAACGGACCCTTTAAGCCAAACTACTACAGGTCAGCGGCTGCTTGTTAAAATAGTTTGATTTTTAAAATGTATTATGCCCCTATTATGCTTTTTAAAATATTACCGTTCATGCAGTGTGTAATACAGCTGTTTGTGATTGTAAAAGGTTTGGAAAGATTTATAGATCAGAGTGCATGACAAATTAAGTTATTGTCTCCTAAAAGAAAACCAATTCTGAACTGCCAGCAATTCCAGTCTCACTTCCTGTTACATAGCTACGTATATTCCTCATTGGCTGCCGGTGAACATACAACATCTACTACGTCTATGAAAGCAAATCCGCTTTGCATGGTGGAGCTGAATTTAAGACATAGGATGGGAGATTTGTTGCCAAGACGTGCTGTAAGCAGTAGACCAATCAGACAACAGACTGGGCCATCAGACCAATCAGAACAGAGTAGGCTCTCGGAAAGGAGGGGTTTAGATAGACCCATTCTTTTATCAAGTGGTTTCAAACACTGAGAAAAGAGCTGAAGCTGTAATGTATATTATTGAGAGTGTGTTTCGACCTTGGATGCATGTAAGCTTATTTTAGGAGACTCCAAAACAAAATTAGGAACCTTTAAAATAGCATAATAGGGGCAAACTTTGAAAACTCCTCAACCTGTCTGATTTTAACCATTTGTAATGTTTTATTTTTAGGTACTAGATCCATTTACAGATGGAAAACGAAGACTAAAGAAATTACCAAGACTCCATAAATTCATACAGACGAAGGCGAGACAGAGCTGTGTGTCACAGCCTGCCTTTGAAGGGGAGGGAGAAGTCCTGATCTGATTGGTTGAGAGGGAAGGGCGTGGCTAATTAGCGCTACGGCAGTATTTATTTATTTTACGCTAGAATAACATGGCTAACCTTTTATGAGCTGCTACTGCCAGTGGTGCAACCTAGCGACGTTTTCATGGAGATTTCACCGTTTCATCTTTTCTTAGCTTCATGTGTTAGTTGTACGTAATCCATTTAGAGATCTTTTTATTGTTTAACTATAAGTTCCGGTAAAGAGAAAAAAAAAAGATAATGTTCAATCATACCTGATGATTTAGTCTTGGACATGCCCACCTGCTTGTTCCCTGTTCTCTTGTTTTCTACATGATTTTTTTTTCTTTATATAAAAAAATGGGGGTTGGGACAGAATACAGTCAGGCGCTGGGCTTGAAATCGTTTATTTTAGCTGATCACACTATTCTTTTGTTGTTGTTTATTTTTTTTTTAAACTTGTATTACCGTAATTTTTACAGCAGATTTTAACATTTTTGCGCTCTTCTTGGTTCTAAATAAAATCTGTTGAAATTTAACTGGATTGTGAACGATTTGGGGGCGGGGCTTATCCCCACCGTTCATATAGACTGGAAGCTCATTGGCTGATTCAAATTTCGCTCCCAAAAGCAACATGCTAATTCCAGTTTTTAAGAATGTCAGTATTGATGTTTGAGATGGAAATGCTCAAACTTTGCGCATTCACAAATCTATCCATGTTAGTGCTGAAACTCATCAGGCTGTGTAATCACAGGGGTGTATATTAGGATATTTATACTATTTTTTTTTATCTTTTCCTTTTGCCATCATCGTTTGTTCCTATGAACTCATCCTCTGTCTATCATTATAAAAATAAGCAATTAAATGTTATGATACTCTAGTGTAATATGAAATTTAATGAAACCCTTGTTTTATATACTGTGAAGTAGAGCCTATATCAATGAGATACCAAATGTACAGTTAATCCGGTACCGAGTTTCTTTCCAGGTCCTCAATGGGAGAGAGAGATGTGTGTGTGTTAAATGAAGCCAAGACCAACTGTGTACTCATTTCAAAGGATTGAAGGAAAGCTTTGCTGTTTGCAGGCCTGTAGAGCAAAAGCTGCCTTTATGACTGGGATATTCAAATCTAATAAAATTGGGACCTATATTTTACTATATTTCTGAAAATCTTTATGGCAGATATTTATCTCTTTTTTGCCATCCGTGTTTGTCATAAAGGGAATCTAAATGACTTTTTACCTGTTTCCTGTTTAATGTGGCGTCATTTTCCTTTACTCAGGACTGTCATATGTTGTAGGTGTCAGTTAGCTGGTAATGTTTGTCCTACTAGTACTTATGGTCCTTGTTATATGATATCAAACATCACGTTACTGTTCCTGGGGCATTTCAGAAATTAGGCTGCTTATATCATACCGCAAAAAATGATTTTCTTACTCAGGATTTTAAACAAATACTGAAACATTCTGAAATCAAGATATATTTACTTGAGAAGCAAAGTGACTTTACTAACAGCTTGTGCCAGCACAAACCCTCTTTTGGCGTTGAAAAACCACTGTCAGGATTTACTAAAGACATGCAGTGAAAAATTTGTGCTGAAAAGGCGTGGACCGGGTTTTATTTTTGCTCCTGACCTTATTGCATATGCATTTGTTTCAGACTCAAAATTTTGGGGTGGAAAGTATCTAAAAAAATCATGCAAGTTGATTTGGTTCAGCAGAGTGAAATGTGAACTTTTTTATTTAAAGGGATAGTTCACACCAAAATGAAAATTCTGTCAGTAATTATTCACCCTTTTATTGTCCCAACCCAGTAAGACTTTCGCTCTTCTTCGGAACACAAATTAAGATATTTTTGATTAACTCTGAGAGCTGGATCACTCCTCCATAGGCTTCTAAGGGATAGAAACTTGCCAGCCCAGAAAAGTTGTTAAAGACATTGGTAAAATAGTCCAAGTGATTACATTGGCGACGAGATTACTATTTGTGCGCCAAAAACTAACAAAAATAACGACTATTCAGCTATTCATTTCCTTCTCTGTGGGCCTCGAGTGAGTTCACGTCATGTGACTGCGCAGCACTTCTGGGTTGTACATCACACGCATCACACACATGACCAGCGTTGGCCAATAGTGAGCCTAAGTGCCACGTAAAACACAGCGCTGCGCAGTTACACTATGTGAACTAACTCGAGGCCAACAGTCCAATTTTTCGTACCTCCCTCTTCTGGATCTAAATGGCCCAAATGCATGGTATGTGTAAACAATGGTAATTTGTTTCAATCCATTTTTCAGGAAAACAAATGTTAATTTTGCTTCTCTACTAAATGTATTTTGATTTAAGAAAATTTAGATATTTTTACTGGTAAGACAAAACTACTGAGTAAGATCATTTTTTGCAGTGTCACTACAGTGTTACGTTCTCTCACAAACTTCTGCTTTCTCTACAAACTCGAGACGGGTTAAATGATTGTTCATATGTTGTTAGTTTGTGCTGCTTCGGTAGTTTGTGTTCAGAACGTCGTATTAAATCTGTAAATGTATCGATACACCCCATATCTTCAATAATCATCCTATCACATTCTCTATCTGCTTAACACACAATCTCTGTACTAAAGCACATCAGTTAGAGTACACGTCTTGTTAAAATGTGTTCAACCCATTGTCTTAAATCTATTTTTTTTTTTTGAGGTTACGTGTGTGTGTGTTATGCATGCGTGCATTGCAATGTTTAAGAGGCTCGTGTGCACAAACCGGGGTCTTTGCTGCAGTGTGGCAGGAGATGATGGTTCCAGGCCTGGGTTTTGCCGAGGATTTTTCGGGATGGTTTTAAAATCACATGGAGTGCATGGGATCAACACCAGAACAAGCGTTGACATTAAGACGCTAAAACATCTCTATTTATTGTTGTAAATCTTCACTACAAACAGGAAAGTCTTTAATGATGAGTTGTCAACAATGTTTAAATATGGCAAGTGATGGTAGATGAGCAATAATCTGTAATCCTGAGGAACAAAAATAAAAATCAACAGTGTAAACTTTTTATGCAAGTACCGACTGCGGTATTTTTTGTTTCACTAAGCAATATCCTAATCTTACTCAGTTGTCTTGGTTAACAGTATGAATAATAAGTCTTATAAGTATCAAAATCAAGTGAGTTTTTGAATAAAATAATCAAAATATCTGCCATAATTTTCTTACCCCATTAGCAATTTGTTAATCATAAACTCGCTTAATATTTATCCATTAATCAGAAAATGAGACTATATTTAGTCCTTTTGCTTCTCAAGTGTGAATCTTGATTTAAAAATGTTTAGATATTTGTATACTTGAAGACAAAAATACCAAGAAAATCCTTTTTTATGCAGTGAATTGGTGTTATATCCATGTTTGACTTGATTTGACTGCTGATATGTTATTATTGAAAAAATAATTTTTTGATATGCTTAAATGGATTATTTGATTATTGCACACTCTGAATTTCTTCCCATTAAGCTTTAGACTCCATCCATTAATTTTATGTGAAGAGGAGACTGCTTGTTTGTAGACAAGCATTCAGCTTCTGCTTTCTTTAATTTCCTGAAAGTGTGCAAGATGGTTGGGAGTACTGGGTAATTAGCCAAGCCTAATTTAGATGGACTGTCATTTAGGGGATTTTAAATGCTGTGGGCATCTCGGTGAAAAGTAGGGATGCTGTTATGATGCCTTTAGGAAAAATAGGCCTAAATTTTGACTTGGTTGATACCTAAAAATAAGGTATTTTATAGCTGTTGTTATTCTTGGTGAGCTTAGTCACGTTGTATATTTCTGGACATTGAGCTCATGGATCTGAGTTATAATTGGACAGTGTAAACAGTGGGTGTTTATTCTGGACTCATAATGGTTTGGGGGGTACTAGGCTATATGCAAAAACGAGAACAGCTGCTGTTGCCACTCACACCCTCAGGCTACATGAACAAACACAATGTTGGCTAACTTGCCAATTTTACCTTAAAGAGCTTTCTATCTGATTTAACACACAAAAATACGTTATGTTAAACGATATTTTTGACTTGATCAAAACCAGTTAATTTATGTTAGCCTTTTCCCCCCAGTGCACTTTAAGGCCGCTGCTGTTGGCTATCTTCATTCTGACCTGTATGACAGACCCGTTCTGACCCGTTTTTTTACAAAAACACTTCTTGTTGTGTAAATTAACACATAGGCCTACATTTTTCCCCATTTTTTTGTTAAAATGGTGTCATGCTAAGTCAAAGTTTTACACGTCCATTGTATTGAAGCCAATTGTTTACACCGCATGCCGTGTCCCCTTCCTCTTAACGTTATTCTCTTGTCAAAAACATCACAATGTGGCTCTTTCTAGCAGTGAAGAAGAAAACCCAGTGTTCTTTCTGTTCCTCAATCTGAATAATAGCACTTTGTTAGACCGCATCACACCAGCACTCTCTAAAGGCCATGTCTTTCTTAGATTGACTGGTTTTATTTATGTCTTTATGTATTTTACACTAATAACTAATAATTAATACATTAATAACTAGTAAGTGACAAAAGCATATGCACTGGGGTGTTAAAAACACACGCACACACACACTCCCAGATATTGAATAGAAATGCAAAATATTAACATTCATTATTGCAAGGTTTACGTCAAATTAAAGGCAAAATAAACATTTATTAAAATTAGTAGGCCTGCATTCTAAGAGAATTATGATTAGCCTTGTTTTTTCAGTGGAAAACCATTCATTGTGATGTGCTCTCTATTTGTTTGTTTGTTTTTTTTTTTTTACGAATCACAACAAATTTATGAAAACATCTATGTATAGGAGAAAACAATTTATACCAGGGGTAAATTACAACGTTTAAGTAAGGAAATACTTAAAAAAATACATAAGTCATTTGCGCTTTTGTTTTTAAAATGGTCTAAAATAGTGTCATAGTGCACTGTAATGCAATAGTAGCACCTGCATTTTCGTGGTCAAGTGCGCTGTGGGCGTGGCTCGCCGCAGGCGTTGCGTCAGCAGCCAATCAGAGCGGCGGGGCCGGAGATACTCAGAGCGTGGAATCCAGCAGCGTATGTTCCAGTGTGACTGTATTTCCGTGCGGCGAACACATCCTCAGCCTGACAGATGCAGCAGACCGACGACATGGAGGTACCTTTACTTAATGATTCTAACAGTAACAGACAGAAGTCTCTGGCTCAAGAGAGAGATGGGTTCAGCCATCAGCTGAAGGATTCGGAGGTAATCCGAGCACACTGACAGTTTGCAGGGGTAGAGGGGTGTGTGTATATCTTGTTGCTGGGGGCTTTTAAATGCCTCGAGCTGTTATTTTAGAAACATGCATGGTGCTATAAATACCTTCTCCGTAGGAATTTGATATGGTGTGTCTGGCTGATGGTTTTATAGGGTATACATGCATTTCATGTGCATGCCTTTGAAGGGGAAACATGAAGGGTGCATTTGTTTCTGTCTTTAATTCCCACTTCTTCCACTGTATATGTGCACATGCAGATGCAAAATGCTGAGAATGTATGCATTTGGCTCTTAATCATGTCTATACATCACATTACACCATCATTGTCAGTTGGCATACATTCCAAATGCATTATGATATATATATATATATATATATATATATATATATATATATATATATATATATATAAATTAAAAAAACAGTTTGGTCGATAGTAGCCTAATATTATAGAATATTTATTGGGATATTGGGCTTTAAAGGGGTCAATAGACTTTGTTAATTTTATTTGTAATATACAATTTGCTGGTGAATTATTTATTTTCATTACATTTATTTTAAAGATCCATCCATCCATCCAATTATTTATCAGTCATTAAAAATTGCTCTTTCCAACATATGAACTTATTATTTATCAGTCATTAAAAATAAAAGCAAGCAAATGCATATTTGAGTCTCAATTCGGCACTGCGCAGGGCATATTCAGTCTTCAAGGACAGTAACACATATTGTGCTGGAATATGTCCAGCCTAGTGTAGTTAATGAATTTCTCAGCCGTGATCTTTGAGCATATTGAATGTGGCGGGGTTTTTTTTGTTGTTGTTGTTTTTTTTTAGAGGAATTAGAGCGTGTTTTACTCCTGCAGCAGAGATTTTCTAGGACAGCGGTGGGGAGGCGGTTTGAATGTACACAAAAAGCCTTAAAATGATGTGCATGGCTGGAGTTTATGACGAGGAGTGAAACTCATGGGTCAAATATGTGAGTGATCTGTCATTAAACCAGAATACACTGGATGGTAACCTTGTTGGTCTTATGATAAATGCATGTTAATATTAATGATGAATGATGAATGATGATTTTATTGTGGGGGGCAAAACATAACGCAGTGCAATACAATAATAAAAATAAAGATAAATATTAATCAAAAGACTGATGTATATTTGATACTTTCGTGTGTGAGTAATCCGTGTCATGATTCACTGCATAAATGTGTATTTTGTTTATAGGATGTTGTTCTAGTCTATCTACAGTTTGCCTTTGTATCAGATGTTTTGGCCCTTGACCTGTCATGTTTTCTAAACCATCAGTATCTGGCATTGATTTGGGTTAGACATGAGAGTTCTGCTTCTGGGAGATCAGAGTGGCAGTATAACATTTAGGGAAGGTGTCTGTATGCCGTCAAAAGGAAAGCCATGTCTCTCTCTCTATCTCTCTGTCTCTCCCACACAGTTCTCAGTCAGGGTCTTTAACCAGGAGTATCAATGCCATCTGCTCCTAAGGTCCAAAATAAAATGCCCCTGACTGTGCCACACATGTCTGTGACTAGAGAAAGAGAGGAGAGGGTAAACATGAGAAATCATAGTTTTGTGTACAACGGCATGCATACATGCTTATGATAATTTCTCATATCCAATATATATATTTTTTTTTTGCCAATAATGCATTATACATTTAAAGTTGAAATTTTGCTTTATTTCCAATCACTAATTTACACAGATGAAAAACAAATGGCCTGATACGGACCAATTATTTTAGTTTTTTTATTTGAATTTTATTCATATTTTAAATGAGCTTTTATTTCTATATTTTTATACTTTTGTCATTTTATTAATTGTTATATTGCTATTTGGGTTTGATTTATTCATGTTCATTTTAGTTTATTTTTTAGACATTTAATTTTTGCTTTTGTCATTTTATTGGTTTTAAAAACAAATATTTTGCTAATAAGCTTTAACGCATTTTTTAAGTCATTTCATTATGCGGTTTTGCCATTTTATTATTGTTTTTTAAATTGCTATTTAGGTTTCAATTATTTTTTTTTTTAGTTTTAGTTTCAGTTAGTTTTAGTTTTTATTTATTTCCAATTAATAATTTTAGTGCTTCAACCTATATGTATTTCAGTTTATTGCAAAGACAACATTTCTAATTTTCAACATCCAATTTCTGTTTTTTATTTTATTATTATTATTTAATTTAACTATTTTAATAGCTTTAGCTAACAATAATAACCATGTGAGGACTTATTTTAAGTTTCCTCAATTGGCCTCTGCTAGTAAAGTCATCAATATATTTTCAGCCGTCAAAGTAAAGAGTATAAGCACTCAATGAGAAAGTAGAGCGAGGTCAACAATCACTTTGAAAATGATCTCAGGTCTTGAACTCTGTAGCTGAGCCCACCAATATCAAGAGCTCTTTCAGAATCATTGTGAAAAGATGTGGATAATGCTGATCTGTATGGGTGGGTGGCAAAAAGAGTCCATTGGTCAAAAGGAAGCAAAGCAAATCTGAGGTTTGTCAAAAAGCATAATAGTGGGTGACTCAGTTGTAATGTTTTTTAGGTCAGATGCCTCCAAAATCGAGCTTCAGTGACAATTATGGGATAAGTCTAATAAACATAACACCATGCTGTGAAAAATAGATAATGCAAAGTACAGGGATCACTGTATATGGCTGCATTAAATAAGTTATGAATATTAAATGATGAATATTAACAGGCATCTTTTGCTTTTTGGTCCAGATCAATTCTGTAACAAGGTGCACACAACAAAACAAAACAAAAAAGAAAAAAACAATGTGTGTTTTCACTTATACAGTGGTGCCTCTTCATATTTCGATCTTTGTGGCTACTGAGTTATTGCACTGATGGAAATGCTCACTGTACGCATGTGTAAATTTCCTTTACATTTCCCACTCTGTAGTTATTGAAGTACTAGAGTGGTGTGTCAGCTACATTTGCATAATTACAGGGAAAAGCACATGCTGATGAAATAGTGGAAAGACCTGAAATACAGCTGGTAGGTGCTCCAGGATGTTAGACATGTGACACTTTCTGTTGTAGCAGTGCAGTTATTGTTTGCTTCTGGTTCGCAGGGGTCCATGGAGTCCCCCAACCTGGAGTTTGAATATGGGGACACAGATGGCTTCACTGCTGAGCTCTCAGGTCAGTCACACAAATCTGGGTGAACAATCACTGAATTGCCCATGTTATAAGCTAATTTTCTTTTAATCATTTTTTCTTGTTTTTTTGTCTCTTTCACACAGAGCTGTACAGCTACACAGAGGAACCAGAGTTCAGTCTAAACAGGGATTACTTTGAGGAAGACTTCAAGAATCATGGTAATGTAGCCAGTGTTATATTACAGCTAAAAGTATCAGTCATATGTTTCTATAATGCACTGCAAAAAAATATATATATATATATTTATTTATTTTTTTTTTTCATGGGATAAATATCCAAAGATTTTTAAAACGGGTTCTTCCCACTTTGGAAAATCGTTTTTTATGTTTTAAGCATTATCCTGCGGAGGTCTAAAGGTACATGGTGATGGAAAAAAATATGAGTTGGGAGGGAAACACATATTTTAATGCTGTTGCAGTCACTAGAAACTTTGTGTTCTCAAACACAGATTACTGTAACATACAGATCTTTATTTGTTATTGCATCTAACACACTAACATCATAGTGTTTAAGATTTTTTTGCTCAAATTGCATGTAACTGTAAGAAACTGCTTGGAGTGCAGGTTGCGTAAACCGCTAAGACTAGTCTTACAAGTCATAAAAACGTTTTAAAATTAGTTACATAAAACATAGATTGGCCTAATATGATACAGAAAAGTAAACCTGAATACCCCTTGACTAACTGCTAGTGGTCATGCTAGATCTTAAGACATTGTCTTAACCTATTTTTATGTTTATGCAACTGGCCGAAGCTTCATTTCCACCTGTGTCTGAAAGAGAACAGAAATAAAGCCTCAGCAAAATTCCACAGTTGTTTTTCTGTGAGAAAAGGAGAAGTTTAATGAATGTTTATGTAGTGATGATGTGTGTGTGTAGCCTCAGGCTTTACCCTGCCTGCTGTGTGCACAATCTCACCTCAGCAGACCTCTCTCTCTCTGTGTGTGTATGCCTTGGCACTCCAGTTTCTACTGAATGGAAAAAAGTGTCTGGATGACCCACGTGACGTTAGCTTTTGTGCGCTTGTGTGCGTCAACTTCATGTCACGTGTATACAAGACACATTCATACTTTTGAAAGTTGCTACCATCCAAAGTGGTCATTTGTTTTTGTTTTTGTCCACTTATGAGTTGAATTTTCCACCCTCTCTCAAGCACTTCCAAGAAAATTGGTCATTTAAAACTATTCCCATTTGAAATGCACTGCAATAAATGATTTTGTTTCTTAGTAGTTATATCTCAAATATCTCAACATTCCTAAATCAAGATACATTTACTTGAGAAGTAAAATGACTTAAAGGGGTTATGAATTGAGAAATAAAATTTTCCTTGATCTTTTGACGTAAAAGAGGTCAATCATATACTATAAAATTGTCCAGTAAGTTTCAGAGATAAATGCTTCCTTTTATTGAAACCAGGCTCAGAAAACAACTTGTTTCGGATTTCGTCTCTGTATGAAGTAAAAGAACAACGTCTACATCATTGACTCTAGCCCTGACCACCGATTTATGTCATGTAGTAGCAAATAAGAGTAAAATATTTGTTTCTTTTTTTGTATATTGTCTTCTGATTCGGGATCTCTGGCTTAAAAGTGTATGGCTGAATTTTTACCAGTTGCCACTGTTCAACATGGGAAATTTTCAAAACTATTCCACATGTAACAGGGACGTTGACAATTATTATAATATACAAAACTGTTACCCAATCATAGCAGTGGGCATTTACTTCCCAGTTTAAAAGAGAGGCTCAGAAACAGGATAGAAATGAGCCTAAATTAGTTTTAAATTAGGATGTTTTTATGTAAAATTATGTGGACTTCAGATAACATTATAAATTTAAGATTGCAGTTCATGACCACTTTAAGGTATTAAATCTTTTTTTGAAAAATGTTTATGCTTAACATAATTTTGCGCTCAGAAAAATACACTGGATTCAAAGGGAAAAATATATTTTTCTTGTTTTAAGCAAAAATGTATACATTTTTCAGGGAATTTTTTTATTTTATTTTTTTATTTTGCTTTTATAAGTAAATTTGTCTTGATTCAAGAATATTTAAACATTAGTGCTGGTAAATAAGACAAAAATATTGAGTTTTGCAGCAAACATTTCTGTAATACTTGAGGATCAAAATCATTCCCACTAGAAATCAAATGTAAATCTTTCAGTGTCAGATGAATGACCTCAGGGATTTCATTTTACACATTCCTTTCACAGAAGACTTTACAGCAGAAATCTGACACACAAACTCTCCAATAAGCATATAGTAAATGTTTTACCAAGTGCATTTTCAAACCAGGAAGGTTTGTACAGTAATTTGCATTCATTAATCCTCCTCTGGTATATAGAGTTGAGGAACATTTATGAGAAGAAAGGTCAGTGAAGTGAACAAGTATGTGCCGCCCCTCTCACGGATGTTTGAGCAACACAAATCCTGACTAATCTTTCTCACATGTGAGAAATGAACCAGAATGGGAGGTGGAAGATGAATGACAGAAATGATCAACATGGACAGAGATTTGATTCTTCTGTTCTCTGCTCTCAGTGAAGGGTCGGAGGTGGATGATGTTAAGTTTGGAAGAGCAGAGGGCGTATGTCATGAGATTGCTAGATGCTCTGGAGGTCACCGATCGGGACAAGAGGCTCAAAGTGGCCCGGGCCATCCTCTATTTGGCCCAAGGTACGAATATAGCACATGCAACCACAATACAATTGGTGAAACTATAGTCTGGATTTAGTCTCTCAGTTTTTTCATATAAAAACTGATGGAATTGATGATAGTGAGATCAGATCTCCGTGTGCATACAAAAATCTCACTAGTTTATTACAATTAATGGCAAAATGAATGTTTGGAAATCTAAAGTGATATTTTCTACTGACTCACTACAGTAAAATATATAAATAAATGGCTTTTTTTATCTATTTTTGGTGAAAATACTAACATGCCTAAGACTTTTGCACAGTACTGTATATCAGGGCCCTTCAAATATTTGTCAATTGCAACTTAATATATTTTCTATTAAAAATATTCTATTTCAGTAGCCTATTTGTTTTTAGTTAAAGTGTTATAAAAGATTCAAAACTTCTTAACCAATTATTTTTAACTAAAACTACTAAAAACATTCCTGTTAATTAAAATATAACTGAAATAAAATAAGATGTAAACATTTGTTAATGTAAAACATTTGTTAATGTTGACTAATATTAAAAATAAATTCATCCTAAATAGAAAATATTATCATAAAAATAAAAGCTAATTCCAAAATATGAATGAAACTAAACTGAGAAAAATATGACACTGATGAAAATTTGCACATAAACCTATTTAATTGGCATGAAAAAAAATCAAAAATGATTTCTTGTTTTTTTCTTGCTTCTGTGTGTGTATTAAGGTGTGTTTGACGAGTGTGACACGGAGACAGACGTCCTCTACTGGTCTCGACACAACGTCTTCCTCCTCTACGACATGGGCATCTTCACGGCTCTCCTGGAGCTCCTCAGCATGGAGATCGAGTGAGTGTCTTCATTTCCCAAAATGCCTCAGTCTCTCTGCAGAGATCTGTGTCTGAGGCCAGACCATCTGCTTCAGGCAGGGAAAGACTGAATTATTGAAAGAGACAGACAGAGAGGGAAGTGTTTAACAGTGCTTCTATTTTTATTCTCTTTCTCCTGAGGGAGCAGGTTAGAAATGGCTCAGTCATGACTGCGTGTGTGAAACAGTGTTTAAGGGGATGTGTATTTCTGCAGTTCTCCTGTGTGCTGCTGTCCTAATGAGCCGTACACCTTTTCCTTTTCTGTTTCTTAATGCCCGCTGTGTATGGTACCAGCTGCCTGGGCGGCACAGCGAGCCAGTTCTCTATTTCTCTAATTATCCACATTAAGGACACTTCCATGTTAATGGATCTTTCTATTCCATTAAGAGAGTGATATCAGTGATATCCGATGTCTCTCTTAGTATTGCACATACTTTACAACTACCCAGAACACCCTAAAAACAACTCAAAAACCAATGTGCAAAGAATGCATTAGTAACATCATAGCAGCGGCCTGGAGGTGATACCTTATTATAAATCTCACTGGGTCAAAATTGCGTTGTTGAGACAAAAAAAAAAAAAATGCAGATAAGTTTCAATAGTGAATAAGGCTGTGTGTATTTTATTATTACATTTAGTAATAATTTAAAATACCGGTAAACAATTTTAATGGTATTCAGAATAGAAATGCAAAACAAAGTAAGCACTTTGCACATGATTTAGAGGCTAATAAAAAAAAGTGTTGCTTAAATTTATATTTCTTAGAAAAGGCTTCAAAATAATGAAAAAAAAAAACCATGAAACGTTTATAAATTAAATGATAAAAAAGGGATTTTATATTCACATATTTTAATTTTTTATTAGACAAATCTTCAGACATTAACATACAAAAATAAACATTTCATAATATAATATAATCAGTGCTGGTATTGATAAACTAACTTAGATGTACATTTATAATTTTCGTTTAAGTTTAAGTGGTAAAATGACAAAAAATTAATGAATTCAAGCTAAAAAGAAATTGTTAAATTGCATAATAAAATGAAAAAAGCACATAATAAAATGAGTAAAACTTAAATTAAATTGAAACTTAAATAAAGGGTAATAATTATATATATATATATATATATATATACACACACAAATAATACTAAAATAACACTGAATGAAATAATATAATATTATTAATATAACAATCTGACTGTGTCCCTCCCTTGTGACCGTTGGTTTTTTTTCCCCACAGCACAATTCAGATGATAAACTGTGGCTTATAATGTTTCATATATTAAACGTTAACTACCGTAGGATTTGGTTCATCATATTCTTATGAAGTTAATATAAGCATCAAAGCAAGATCTTTTGTGTATCACTCTCATACCTGCTGTCATCCCGGTCTTTATTTCCTGCACCCCCGCCGTCTCTCTCCGTTTCCTCCTGCTCTTGTGTTCAGAGAGCCTCAGAGTGTCCTTCTGTGATCTGTTCTTCAAAGACAGCCTAGCCATCATGCCTCTCCTCTTTCAAGCCCCTGCCTGGTGGATTTTATGTATTTGTAGCATTGTCCCATCAGCCCACACAGCAGAACTGTGCTCAGGGAGGCCGTACCGCTGCGTCTTCTGCTGCTTATGATGCCGTACATTTAGCCCTCCAGCTTCTCTGAGCATTGATTCATATTTGGCCAAGCACAACATATTCAAATGATCAAGGTTGACAGCTTGTCAGGTGCAATAAGTATTTGTGCTGCGGAATGAAAGCAAGACATTAGACCTCATGCCCCATTTGCCTCTCACAAACTCATTTATATTGTATTTTGTGGCGTAATAAAACCATTGGCTGTTTGTAATGAGTCTTTTGATGCAGATGTTATGTAAGGATGTCCATAGAGTGCTATTTTTAATTAGTAGTGTTCCCTTTTCCTCCAGTAATAACCAGGCGTGCAGCACCGCGGTAAGAAAGCCAGCCATTTCGCTGGCAGACAGCACTGAACTCAGGTAAGATGTCCACTGGGAACGAATCATTTTCTTCTTTCACAGACATTCAAACCCTCTCTCACAACATGACTTCTTTTCACCCAGCCAACCCTCAATCCACTTCTCAGATTTACTGAGGCAGCCTCAGATCTTTCTGACTGCAGCCTCATATGCAGCCAATATATCTGCTCTCTCCAAGCAAACGTAATTGAGACCTGAATGTTGTTTTCCTGTAAGAAGTAAAGCTGCTGCATTAGCTGATTATAAAAGGAAAATACTTGCCTTTGGTCACAATAAACAATGACTCTCTCTTTCTCTCACTAATACACACACTCTTACGCACAGTCACTCTGATTGAAAGTAAAGGGATTTGTATCGTTCTGAAGGGTTCTTCTGAGCATCATGTATCTGATGGTTGAGACCATTCGTGTGGAAATGGAGGGTGACAGTCCTGAGAGGAAGGCAGCCAGAGAGGCCTTCAAAACAGAGTTGGGTGAGAAAGAACTGTGTCCTTAAGTTTTACAGATATACCGAATATAGTGTGTGTGTGTTGTGTTGGCAGTGGTTGGCTGTTGACCTTCTCTATGGTGCAGTGATTAACCTCCCTCCTCCTCTCAGGTTCACCCCTTTATAACGGAGAGCCTTTTGCCCTCCTCCTCTTCACCATGGTAACCAAGTTCTGCAGTATGAATGCGCCCCATTTCCCCATGAAGAAAGTGCTGCTCTTACTGTGGAAGACCATACTGGTTAGTCTCAATATACACACATCAGAATTACTATAGAATATGTTCCAATTTATATCAAAACTTGTCTATTCCACTTGTCTAAGGTCTATTCCACACATAAATCCCTGCTCATTCTATGCTACTCTGTTATGCAGTCATATTCAATTTGATTGCATTTCACTTATAGATTACTTCTATTATACTCAATTCTGTTCTACACATTAATTACTGCCTATTCTATGCTATTGTTTCATTCTATTTCATTCCATTTCACTTATATGTTACTACTTCTATTCTATTCTATTCTATTCTATTCTATTCTATTCTATTCTATTCTATTCTATTCCACAAATTAATCACTGCTTATTGTTATACTAAGTTACATTATATATTATTCCATTTCACTTATAGATTCTATTCTATTCTATTCTATTCTATTCTATTCTATTCTATTCTATTCTATTCTATTCCACAGATTAATCACCGCTTATTGTTATGCTAAGTTACATTATATATTATTCCATTTCACTTATAGATTAATTCTATTCTATTCCACAGATTAATAACTGCTCATTCTATGCTATTCTAATGCACATTCTAATGCAATATACTATTATATTCAATTTGATTGCATTTCTCTTATGGATTTCTACTTATCTTGTATTGTTTTCTATTCTATCTATTCTATTCTATTCTATTCCATTCACTGCTTATTCTGTTATGCTAAGTTACATTATATTTTATTGCATTTCACTTATAGATTAACTCTATTATATTCCACAGATTAATCACTGCTTTTTTTGTTATGCTAAATTATATTCTATTTTATTCCATTTCACGTATAGATTAACTCTATTCTATTCCACAGATTAATCACTGCTCATTCTATGCTATTCTGTTATACTATTATATTCAATTTGATTGAATTTCACTATAGATTTCTACTTCTATTCTATTCTATTCTATTCTATTCTATTCTATTCTATTCTATTCTATTCTATTCTATTCTATTCTATTCTATTCTATTCCACACATCAATCACTGCTTTTTCTGTTATGCTAAATTATATTCTATTTTATTACATTTCACTTATAGATTCATTCTATTCTGTTCTATCAGATAGAAAGGGGTTTTCATAATAAAAACCTTGTGTCTATCATGGACTGTTTCAAATCTAAATCAAGTCAATAACAGACCTGCTTCCGTCTCTAAAGTGCTCGGTCTATTGATCTCTGTGTCTGTGTGTCTCCGTGCACCTCAGTTCACACTGGGAGGTTTCGAGGAGCTGCAGGAGATGAAGGTTAGAATGAGAGAGCAGTTCAACCTGCCGCCGCTCCCTGAGGACAGCATTAAGGTCGTGCGAAACATGCGAGCCGCCTCACCTCCAGCCTCGGCCATGGAGCTCATCGAGCAACAGCAGCAGCAGAAGAGAGGACGCAGGAGCCGCAGGGTACGAGAAGCACACGACAAACACACAGCTTTCAAAGCAGTTGCACAAGCAGAAACCATGTTCAGTCACTGTGCCGGCATGAGTTGAGCTCACTACACACAACCACTCATGTGCATAAGAACACACAAAAGAAATCTGATCCGTGCTACCTATTTATACTAACATAATGGCCAACCCAGCCTAAAAAACTTACACAACCTTTTAAATAAACACAAAATGTACTATTTGCCTGTGTTTTACCACACTCCTGCCCACTCTGACATTGCAACGGTGATGTCACAATGAGAGTGAAATTTAGCGGTGTACCAATTGGCTGGTCTGTCTGCACAACACTTTGGACCATTCACATTTTTTTTTCTTTATTATTTTTCCAGTACAAATATCTAAGCATTCTTAAAGCAAGAAACATTTACCATAGAAGCAAAATTACATTAAGAAATTAAGTCTTTAAATGATTTTAAAATATGCTTTTGCTGAAAACAATAATAATCAAAAAAGTATAAACTTACATGGGTAGTTCACCCAAAAATTGTTTCAAACCCATAAGGTTTCATCTTCGAAGATCTTTTTGATGAAATCTGAGAGCTTTCTGTCCCTACTTGGACATCTATGCGACTACCTACTTCAAAAAGTTCATAAAGAGATTGTAAAATGAATCCATATGAAGTGAGTGGTTTAGTCCAAATTTTCTGAAGAGACGCGATCGCTTTATATGATGAACTGGTTGAATTTAGGCTTCTATTCACATTTAAACATTTATCAACACACATCAGTTGTGGTAAACAGTGGCTCAAACATGTTCGATTGACGTGCGAAAACCAATGACGTTCATTCTTGTGTTACGCAGCATAAGAGGTCTGTTCTTGCATATAATGCAGGTTCGGTTGAGCTTCTTTTTATGTACACTGATCCATGTTTATATGTGAATAAAACCTAAATTCAATCTGTTCATTTTATAAAGCCATCATGTCTCTTCTACAGACAGAAAGCTCTCAGATTTCATAAAAAAAAATGTGTTCTGAAGATGAACGAAGGCCTTACTGGTTTGGAACGACGTGTGTGAACTATCCCTTTAATGTTGATCCTAAGATCTTATGTCATTTTGCTTCATAAGTAAATGTATCTTGATTTAAGAATGTCTAGATATTTGAGACAAAAATAATGAGTAAGAAAATCTCTTTTTTGCAGTGCACAGTTTTTGACTTTCCTCTGTCTCCCTCTCTACTCCTTTCTGCCCTTTTCTCTCTGGGTTTTTGGTTTTCCTGTTGGCTCATTCCCGTCTCTTCCTTGTGTCCCTACAGAGTGCCTTTGTTGATAGCTTGGAAGGAGACAGTCCATATGCCAAGAAACAGGTCTTTACCCTAAACCCCTTTTGTGCATTTTCTTTGTTGTGGGCTGGCCTTGCACTCTTCCACTCTCTTTTCCTTCACAGCAATTTGTTTTTTCCTTTGAAACTTGATTTGGGGAAGGGAAGGGTTCTGAGTAAAACAGCTGACCATGGCTACCGGACATTAGCAAAACTCTCTCTCCTCCTCCTATCTTTCCATTTGCACATCTTTCCACACATTCTCAGTCAATGAAATCCACATAGACACTGCGGCTCTAACTAGCTAGCAGAATGGCTTCTTCTCATAGGCAACCAATCACAGCTGAGTCACCTTTGCTCATGGCCTCAGCACCGCCCACAGACACACTCATACATTGACTGCACTGGAACAAAGGATGACGCTCCACTAATGCACCTCATGCCTGATGCTTGCTCTGAATCTTGCCATTCATCCGTTTGCACAACACTAGAGATGTAAAGAACTTGTTTTTTGTGCCTTAGCTGAACTGAATCTGCACAGGAATGTTGAAAAAGGAGTTGCAGTGTTGTATCTAGAATGTACGAGTCCCAAAAAATTGTGTCAAGGATTATGTGACGCTTATCATTTGCAGGTTTACGGAATGGTAAGTTTCAGCAATAAACTCTAACTAATGGATGAGGAATGTAATCTGAAGACTAAACAATGAAAAATTACCTCAAGTAAGTGGGTGACCCTTATGTGAGTCTCGTTCAGTGACTGTAAACATTTGAAACCTCTCATTCAGGATGTTTCCGTTCGGACAGCTGACTTTTTATTTTACATAAAAAGGATGCCAAATGATAACTTGTTTTTCAAATTATAACACACCAAGTGGTCGGCCATCGGTGAGTGTCTGTCGGGTGCGTTCAAGTGTGTAGCATTTTGGTCCAGGTGCAGCCGACGCTAGGCGACAACACAATAGCCTTTCGTCACTGATGTCGGTATGGTGTGTTATGGCCTTTACAACTTATAAATGAGACTCGATATCAGGGTCCAGAGTAAAATGCACATTTGCAACTTGATATCAATCTCTTTCTTCTTCTCTTGCAGCCCCTGGTCAAGCAGGACAGCCTGGACACTTACAACGAACGGGACCCTTTCAAGAACGATGATGCCCGGGATGAGGAAGATGACCCAGAGGACGTGGACAGTGGCATCGAGGGAGAGGTCGACCCTCTCGACAGAGACGTCATCATCCAACCGCCACCGCCACCACCGCCGCTGCGGCCCCCGACTGAGAGAGTGTCCTTCCCCAAGGGCCTGCCCTGGGCCCCCAAAGTCAGGTAGCATACAAGATCTTTTCTTCAAATTTGACTCTACAGGATGGCCAGAATGACCATAAACTCAAGACTTTTTTCGCTTTTTTCAAAACAGTCACCAAGTTTGATATTTCCTGCCATTCATTTTCACTTAAACAGTTGGTGACATATGCTAGGAAAAACTCCTGAGATCCAAAAGATAATGTTAGCGACTTACCTATAATGCAACAACCTCACACTGTACTCGTCTAATACTTCAGCTTCTGTGCTAGAAATACAGGCTCCAGAATGTCTGGCTTAAATAATGCATTTGTGGACAGAGACAAATGGGGAAACATAGAGGAAGAAAGGAAAGAATGAAAAAGAGATGAATTTAGAACAGTGAAAACTGACAGTCACAATTGACCATATCCTCTTGATTACTCGTCATGCAGTACAGTATTTACCTGTGAATTGTACGGGTACTTTTACGTTGATCTTTTTGATGTCTGTTGGTAGAAGTCCTGTCCTAAACTAAGCTATCTGTTGATAGCCAAATCCATTCTCTTCTTCCTTCCACAGAGAGAAAGACATCGAGCACTTTCTGGAGACCAGCAGAAATAAATTTATCGGCTTCACCTTGGGAAAGTGAGTCTTTGATCAGTTCACCTGGACTAAAGCTCCTCCACTGAGGTTACAAATCTATGATAACCTATAATACAGGTCGCCTCATTATCATGAAATCAGTATACTCTGCTGTTTCTGTTTTACACTGTGTATTTGTTCTTTCTGATGTTATTTTAGTGACACTGACACTCTGGTTGGGTTACCCCGGCCCATACATGAGAGTGTAAAGACTCTGAAACAGGTGAGCATGGAAACATTTTGTTTACTAGTGTTCTTCTAGACAGCTGAGGATTATAGGGGGGCTATTATGACCTTTCTTTAGTGTGTAATGTTGCTGTTCGAGCATGAAAAATGTCAGCAAATTTATAAAGTCACTCATATCAGTGCGCACTGTTTCTCCCTGAAACGCCTCCATTGTCGTCTTGAGTTTTCTTGATTCTGGGAATGAACACAATATTCCCCATTTAAATAATTCCCAGAATAAAGGGGCAGGGCCTGGTTGAGGTAGTTACTGTAGTTGTGGGTTAAAACGCTCTGTTCTGCTCTTTGGAAGGAGGGAGACAGGATCTAAACAGAGCGTTACTGACAGACCAGGAAGCGAGGTGCTGCAACAATGTCAAATGTGTGAAAAATCAAAAAAATCAAGCATGAAAACCTATTGAAGTAGACCCCAAAAACAAAATCAAGATTTTTGAGAAAAGGAATTGGGTTTCTTTAGCAAACATGGTTTGAACATTTCTATAAATATGCATGAATACTAAATGGTAATTTTCTTTTGATACTCCCATAAGTGGATTAAATCTGTCGGGTTTACCAGCTGTTCTGCCACAGATATGCATTGATGTGAATCCAGTAGTATAATGTGTGCTCTATTGGGGCTCTTTCAGCCAATCACAGTTTAGATATCCATCCTTGGTCACCATGGCAATTCTCTCTCACTGATCCCTTTCTCTCTCAAGCACAAGTATGTCTCCATAGCGGAGGTCCAGATCAAGAGAGAGGAGGAGCTGCAGCAGTGCCCCATGACTATGGTAAGTGACTCAAGTTCACTGTTCTTGTGCATTTATTACTGGTCCATTAAGCTGTCAATCCGAATTGTCTCTTTTGATTGGATAGGGTGAGGAGGAGGTGGAAGAAACACCTGCAGAGATTCTATATTTGGGAATGTTGCCCAGCCTCTCACAGTATGTTGTAAGTGTCCCCTACACTTAATATTTCTAACTGAGTTTTACACAAACATTCTAATTATTGTACATATTCACAAGCATCTGAGTGTGTTTTTGACCATTTTAATTTAGATAATATTTTACAGTTCTATCTTTATCTTTAAGGCCAGACACTACAGGTAGTGCACTGGTCAGTTTTGAGAATTTGGGCTATTTTATAAATAAGAAAATTAGGGCTGTCAAACGATTCATCACGATTAATCGCATCCAAAATAAAAGTTTGTGTTGACATAATATATGTGGGTGCACTGTGTATAATTATTTTACATATATATATAAATACACACACATGCTTGTATATATTTAAGAAATATGTTCATGTATATACTATATATAGATTTATATGTAATTTATATTAAATCTAAATATTTTATATATAAATAATATTTTTTTCTTAAATATACATGCATGTGTGTGTATTTATATATATATATATATAGAAAATAATTATACACAGTGCCCCCACATATATTATGTAAACACAAACTTTTATTTTGGATGCGATTAATCGCGATTAATCGTTTGACAGCCCTAAAGAAAACACTTCTTTTTTTTAAAATAAGTGTTTATTTTATTGCACTTTATCTATTATTTACATCTGTTGATTTCAATTAAAAAAATATATGTTTAAAGGCCGTTTTCTCAAAATGAGTCAGAAGTATCCACTTCAGTAGTATTTACTTACAGTTTTATTCCTATCTATATTCTGACAGTTTTTACTTTTTTGTTTTCCTTCTGGCTTGTTGATAGTATTTTATGGAATGATATGAAGATAATTCCCCATTGTAAAAAAACATTGACTTTAATATTTCAATAAAAAGAAACCTGAATTTGTTTTTAAACGTGTTGTTGTCCAAAAACACGTTTATTCCCAATATTGGATTATGCATAGCATTTGGTAACAGTATATAGTGCCAAATTCATGCAACTATTCCGACAAACAAGGTTGGAGTGTTGCACTAATGTTATTCTCTTTGTAGATTGCTCTTTTGAAGCTGCTTCTGGCTGCAGCTCCAACCTCCAAAGCAAAGACCGATTCTATCAACATCCTAGCCGACGTTCTGCCAGAGGAGATGCCGTAAGTCTACACACAAACGCACATACAACGGAGGCTAAAATGGTGCGTGAACAGATCAATGCAGTTTGTTTTAGACGCACGGCAAACATTTACCATGTTTGTGTGTGAAACAGAATCACCGTCCTCCAGAGCATGAAGCTGGGCATTGATGTGAACAGACACAAGGAGATTATCGTCAAAGCGATTTCAGCTCTCTTGCTACTGCTGCTCAAACACTTCAAACTCAACCACATTTACCAGGTCAGACTCTTTCCTCCCCTCTCTCTCTTTATTTTCCATTCCTTTCTCTGCTTGTGTCGCTCTGATTTCCTGCACTTGACTGACCCTGCATTCTGCTGATAGGCTCGCCGTCAAAGCACCATTGATCTCAAGACAACTGCAATGAGAAAACCTCTTAAACTAAAAAAAAGATACTAAAAATGCATCAGTAAGACAAATATTTCAAACTAAAGAGAGGATTTAGATCTCCTTCAGCTCGACCAGTAAAACCCACCCGGATGCTAAGAAATCTGAGGATTTCTCTCCGCATACAGCAGATAATTTAAAAAATATTAGCAGGGTACAAGAACAAAGTGTCTTGCCAGCACAGTTCAGACTCATCCTGTATGATGAGCGTGACAAATTATGAAAAATGAGCGTGGGTGTTTTTTTTAAGTGTCGCCCTCTATTGGTGGAGAATGGAAGCGGTGATAAATAGCACTGCAGTGGGAAGACTTTTATAACAGTTTATCCCTTCTCACACTTGACTAAAAGGATCCCATCTTCATACAGCACTGAATCATCTACTAAAGGCAGCCACACACCTCTTTTCCTTGTCTTTCCATTTCAATTACCCAATCACTCATTTGCTCAGATTAAACAACTTTGCTGATCCACTGATATATCCCGCTAAGCTGATGTAGGCTACAATTAATTCTGGGTAGCTCTTTGCCCATTGCCATCTAAAGCTGTGATAAATGACTAACAACTGGAGGAGACAAATCACTCTTCAGAATCTCAGATGAATGCCTTACAAATGAAAGCCTAATGAAAGCTCATGTGTGAACTAGAGAAGTTGGCAGTTAATTATAGATATTATGGATCAAACTGACTTCCTCTCTATCTATGTAACACACTGGATTAAATGGTCATTCCTCCTTATATTAAAATGTAGTGTTGTTCACATGCTGAAGATTTTTATGAAGTACATTATTTATGAACATGATGTACTGAATGTTTATTTTTACATCCCGAATAGTTTGATTATGTGGCTCAGCACCTGGTGTTTGCCAACTGCATCCCCCTCATCCTAAAATTCTTCAACCAGAACATTATGTCTTACATCAGTGCCAAAAACAGGTAGACATTTAGATCTGTGCTCATTTAAATCAACTCCTGTGTTCGTAATTTGTTTTTTTAAAAAAACATATTGTGTTTTCTGATGGCAGCATTTGTGCCCTGGATTTCCCACATTGTGTGGTTCATGAAATGCCTGAACTCACAGCTGAAAGCCTGGTAATTATACAAAACACTGCTTTTATTTTGTCAGGTTTTCTTTACTTGACCTCCAGATAATAATTTATAGGTGACTGAAAAGATAAAGACATCAATTTGAATGTTGTGGAGACGGTGAATGTGTGTCTGTGTGTGTAAACAGGAAGCTGGTGACAGTAATCAGTTTTGCTGGCGTAATCTCTTCTCCTGCATCAACCTACTGAGGATCCTAAACAAAATCACCAAGTGGAAACACTCGAGAACTATGGTGAAAGAAAGAAAAGATTCATTTCAAAGATTACTAGAGCATTAAGTATAATTTTCTAATACATATCTATGCCTCCTTCACAAAATGTGAATGAATTTCTTTGGAAATTGTTGCATTCATATGAATGGCTTTTGTGTACAATTTACATTAGTTTTTGTTGGTTGTCTTTCCTTTACAGATGCTTGTGGTGTTCAAATCTGCTCCCATCCTGAAGAGGGCACTCAAGGTCAAACAGGCCATGATGCAGCTCTATGTTCTCAAACTCCTCAAGATCCAGACCAAGTATCTGGGGCGCCAGTGGAGAAAGAGTAACATGAAAACCATGTCCGCCATCTACCAAAAAGTCAGACATCGGCTCAATGACGACTGGGCGTATGGGAATGGTAAAAATCGGTTTTGATTTTAACTTCAACACAACTGACACTGTAGGTCACATGACAGTGACAACATGGCGAATATAGAATGTCCAAATGTCATCCAAACTATTTAGACCGTACTTTAACAGGTGCTAAGTAAGTTTCAAACCAAATAAAGTACCTACTATACAAGCTGTGTCCCAATTCAGAGGCAGAATGCATTTGAGCGGCTCGACGAAGACTGTCCCAATTCAAATGCTCCTTCAAATGCAGCCTATAAAGGCCTGGGCCACGAAGGATAGAACCGATGGATCATTTTCAGCTTAGCCATCCCAATAATCATTGTGCTCTGAGGAGGACTACATTTTTTACAAAATTCTCGATTACCCTTTTAGGGTTTGAACATAAGACGGGCTCAGACTACAGGAGTTTCAGGCCGATTTATGCCCGATTTATTCCTCACGACATTCAGAGAAAAAAATCACATTCATGGCATCGGCAGTTCCAATGTTCCAGATTATTAAATGACGGAACTTTTGAAATGGAGAACTTGCGAAACGACAAGCAGCTGTACTGGTGCGGTGGACAATGGAGATGGAGTACGGCTGGTCGAAATGTGGCAAGAACACGACTTCCTTTATAATGTCTCCTCATATAATGTCTACAGCCAGTTGCCGCGAAACAGTATGCATTTGGTTTACATCCGCTTCCCTGTGAGGTGCTAAATATGGCATGATACTCTTAAGAATGTCTTGTAGCGTGAGGTGTGCCACGATTCTCAAATCATGCGGTGTCTGTAGGTTTGAGATTTGGAAGAAGAAAATCTGTGAATATTCTCTTCATGTGCATGATGCAACCAGATTTCACAATCGGTTAAGATTTAAAAACTCCTGTAGGCTGAGCCCGGCTTTACTTGAATATTTAAGGGAGTAAGGTATATATTGACAATGGTCATATATATACAAGTTATGAACTCTGAATAGAACTTTCAAAAAAGTCTAGTACAAGCATTATTGCCACTCATCAACAGCAGATGTCGCAGCTGTTATAGGCGACAAGAACAGTCCCTCGTAGGCTGGACCATCCCATTTAATAGGGTTGTGTATCGTTTGAATTTGAACGATTCTGATTCCGATTCCTTGTTTCGATTCCGGTTCCCAACGATTCTCGATTCCGATTCTTTTAAGTGGCAGGGTCAAAAAAGTTTAGCTAACCTTGCTAACCAACGGTCTTTCTGAAGGAAATACTCCTTTTGTCACAAATTTTTGCCGAGATTTTGTTATTTTTAGGAAAGTGAAGCCACACTTTCGACCGCTGACGTAAGCTACTCATGTTCAACGCGCGTGGTTATGCCAACACTTCCGGTAGACGCTTCTTCATTGGTGTTGTTCAGCGGTTTCTTCTTCTGGTCGGCGGACTGTGCATATCGAAACTTGGAATCGAAACTTTTACTTTTAAACGATTCCGGGAAAAACAAAAAGTTAGTCCCGATTTAATGACACCCGTTCAACTTTCCTGTATCCAAAGCGTGGGCTTAAAAGTCTGCGCATTTCGAAGGATGCAGCCTCTGAATTGGGACACTGCTACAGTATACGATTTCAGTTGCAGCGATAGTGTTCCACACCTGTTCTCATTTGTAATACATACTGTGTGTCATAGCTCTCAAATGCTCCTATATTTCCTTCTCTTCTCCCAGATATCGACGCTCGACCGTGGGACTTCCAGGCGGAGGAGTGTGCACTGCGCGAGAGCATCGAGAAATTCAACACCCGACGTTACGATAAGAATCAGAACAACGAGTTTACGCCAGTGGACAATTGCCTCCAAAGCGTTCTAGGTCAGCGCGTCGACCTGCCCGAAGACTTCCATTACAGCTACGAGATGTGGCTTGAAAGGGAGGTGTTCTCCCAACCTATTCAGTGGGAAGGGCTGCTACAGGCCCAGTGATCCTACTGTGCTGATCATAGGACTTTCGTTTCTTATTAAACCGACAAAATTACTGTGGCTTACGATCGACATACAAATGTTTAAAGCACTGAGGGTCTGTAAGGAATTCTTGTAAATATAGATATATGTGATTATGGAATGGTGGGCTTCCTTTGGTAATGGAATGAAATAATGATATCTTCACCAATAACTGAAGCACACTTTATGTATAATGTCTGCATAACTAACATAGGCGATATACTATTTTGAAATGATCAATATTTATTTATATGGTCACTCACTGTGTCTAACTGTGGAAATGTTAAATTTGTATGTAAATATGATCACTTTGTGAGGTTGTGAGGTACCCCTGCCCTGATTCTGAGGCAGGGTCCGTCTTGAAAAGTGGTGGGGTCATTTTAGAGTTCATGTGTTAATACTCCACTGGTTATTTATTTATCTCTGTGGCATCATGTGTTAAACAGGAGGATGTCTGTGTTCTTGAGAAAGCAGTGAGTCACCTCTTTTTTTGTCCCCATGTAGCACTACAGCACAATACACACATTCAAAGTGTCCTTGGTGACTTTATCGTCACCCACACTAGACATGTCACTCATTAAATGGTGCTGGTTTTTAACGCTTCATTTCATCTTGTTATTTGTCACACTCTTTTCTGAGATTATATGACAAGTTCTTGTGGAGCACTGTAAGAATAATTTGTGCTCTCTCCATCCAAACAGTGTTATATATGGCACCTCATTATGTTCATTATGTTTATTTTACTGGGTTTGACTTCCATATAATTTCTTGATTTTTATATTCTCATTGTTTTGTATAAATTATGGTGCTGAAACTAGGCCTACCTACCTATGATGATCCATGCCAAATAAAGCACTACCACATTTTTTATATGTACTCTAATCAGTTGTATTTGTACAGACTGCACTGTAAGTGAATGTGGCAAGTTGATGTAAGAGTCTTTAATAAATTATAAATGGACTTAATAATCATTGCTTTGAGTAACAGATCTCATTGCCTGTTTTTCTTCTGGCGTGATTTTTCCTCTGTCCTCTCTGTTCACACGAAAGACCAGACTAACTCTTTCTGACGCAAACAATTATTGTTTTCCTTGCTCTTATGCTTCTTTAGTTTTGTTGAGTTTGTCCGAAAGAAGACATGCTCACAATAAAATAAGTGCATGAGTGAGTACGGTCCTGTGGCTTAGTGGTGTGAGCGTTGCGGTTCCGTGTGGGAAACATGGGTTCAAGCCTTACTCTTATGATGCTTTGCTTTAGTTTCCTCGGGTTTGTTGAAAAGAAAAAAAAGACATGCCCCCCAAAAAAGGAGTGTGTGGGTTGAAGGTCCAGTGGCTCAGTGGTGTGAGTGTCGCTCTCTCGTGTGGAGAATCCTGGTTTGAGTCTCTTGATGGTAAAAGTCTTTAGTTTCACTGGTTTGGTCCAAATAAAAGACCAATCTTCAAAAAGGACACCCAACCGTAAGTGGTTCAGTGGTAAAAGCGTTGCTGTTCAGAGTTGAAAATCCTGGATCAAATCTCCCTTTTTTGGTGGCAAATACTTTAGTTCGATTGTTTGAGACAAACAGAAACGGTGAAATGAAGAAGCTCCTGTGGCTCAGTGGTCTGAGTGTTGTGATTCCATGTGGAAAACCTGGGTTCGAATCACACTCTTGTGATGCTTTTGTTTCACTGGATTGTCAAAGTAAGACATGCTCCCAAAAAAAGAAAAGTGAACGTCCAAGCTCCAGTGGCTCAGTGGTCTGAGTGTTATGGTTCCATGTGGGAAACCAGGGTTCGAGCCTCTCTCTTATGATGCTTTAGTTTCAACGGGTTTGTCCAAGAGAGAAAAAGACATGCTCCCAAAAAATTAAGAATGAGTGTGGATGGTCCAGTGGCTCAGTGGTGTGAGTGTTGCACTCTCGTGTGGAGAATCCTGGTTCGAGTCTCTTGTTGGTAAAACTCTTCTTTCACCGGTTTGGTCCAAATAAAGAAGACATGCTCCCAAAAAAAGAAGTTTGAGTGTGGATGGTCCAGTGGCTCAGTGGGTGAGCTTACACTCCCCGGTCGGGAGGTTCCTGGTTCAAGACCGGGCTGGACCATGAAGCATGGTTGCGTTGACGAACATCCTCCAGAACTGCAGCTGGGGGACAAGAGACGGTCAGGACACGAAGGGGGGAGGAAATAACCTAACTCCTCCCCCTGGGGATTTCTGGGACAATATCCAGCAGTGGTGTTGCTGCAGAGAGAGGGATTTTTTTGTGGAACTTAACCAAAATTTTAATTTTGGAATACATAAAATGAACCCACATTGCTATGGATTTTTGAAAAATATACATTTAACCTCCTGCATACTTTTATGTTCAGTTCTCATCCTCCCTCATCCTCCCTCATCCATCCTCCCTCATCCATCCTCCCTCATCCATCCTCCCTCATCCATCCTCCCTCATCCATCCTCCCTCATCCATCCTCCCTCATCCATCCTCCTCCTCATCCATCCTCCTCCTCATCCATCCTCCTCCTCATCCATCCTCCTCCTCATCCATCCTCCTCCTCATCCATCCTCCTCCTCATCCATCCTCCTCCTCATCCATCCTCCACCTGCAACCATCACTTGCTCCAGTGTCCAGCCCAGTCTTGAACCAGGAACCTCCCAACCAGGGAGTGTAAGCTCACCCACTGAGCCACTGGACCATCCACACTCAAACTTCTGTTTTTGGGAGCATGTCTTCTTTATTTGGACCAAACCGGTGAAAGAAGAGTTTTACCAACAAGAGACTCGAACCAGGATTCTCCACACGAGAGTGCAACACTCAAACCATTGAGCCACTGGACCATCCACACTCATTCTTAATTTTTTGGGAGCATGTCTTTTTCTCTCTTGGACCAACCCGTTGAAACTAAAGCATCATAAGAGAGAGGCTCAAACCTTGGTTTCCCACATGGAACCATAACACTCAGACCACTGAGCCACTGGAGCTTCCACACTCACTTTTTTGGGAGCATGTCTTACTTCAACAATCCAGTGAAACTAAAGCATCACAAGAGTGTGATTCGAACTCGGGTTTTCCACATGGAATCACAACACTCAGACCACTGAGCCACTGGAGCATACACACTCACACTTCCTTTTTTGGGAACATGTCTTTCTTGGACAAAGCCAGTGAAACTAAAGCATGATAAGAGTGAGGCTGGAACCCTGGTTTCCCACATGGAATCACAACACTCAGACCACTGAGCCACAGGAGCTTCTTCATTTCAATGTTTCTGTTTATCTCAAAAAATCACACTAAAGTAATTTCAACCGCAAAAGTGAGATTTGAGCCAGGATTTTCAACACAGAACAGCAACGCTTTTTACCACTGAACCACTTACAGTTGGACGTCTTTTTTTGAAGATTGGTCTTTTATTTGGACCAAACCAGTGAAACTAAAGATTTTTACCATCAAGAGATTCAAACCTGGATTCTCCACACGAGAGATTGACACTCACACCACTGAGCCACTGGACCTTCAGCCCACATTTAAGTTATTCTTTGTATCAACTGTATCAGTGTGTGTTGTGTTGTGTCCTATCGTCTGTCTATATAAACGTATATGCAAAAAAGTAAGATCTAAAATTATTGTCACCCTCCTGTGGTGATTTGTGTGAATTACACCATTGCAAAGCGAGTCTAAAAAAACAAGTGGTGTGCCCTCCTGTGGTGATTTGTGTGAATTACATATAGAGAGTAAAATAAAAGTGATGATTCGTGTGATCACACCGTTGCAAACTGAGTCCGATCGAGTCTAATAAACATAAGTGTTTCGCCCTCCTGTGGTGATTTGTATGAATTACACCGCTGCAAATATCTTCTGTCCTGTCTGTTCTGTCCTTCTGTTCCGTCACACACACACACACACACACACACACACACACACACACACACACACACACACACACACACACACACACACACACACACACACATAAATACAAAAAACTAGACTTTCTCATTCAAAGGCAAATCATTATTTTCTGCATCACAGAGCTTGTCAAACATGTTGCTGCTGCAATTTTACAGGAACTTTAATCCAAAGTCTCAGATGTGATCTCGCCACTATAACCCGACGGGAGTAAAGTGCAGTTTTCCTCCGCTCCTCAAGGCGGCAGAAGCGGGTTCTCCTTCAGTCTCACGCTTCTGCTGCTTGACAACATGACGCTTGATGACAATCACAACAACACGAGCAGATCCTGCAGATGAGAAGATGACAGCTCTTAATGTCACTTTAACAGCACATATTACAGCTCAACAGCAAATAAAACCGACACACAGACGCAATCAAACGGCACATAAATGAGGGAACCGAGTACGGCACAAGACTCACCTGTAAGTAACTTTTACTTTAGCATGAAGTCAAGTTCTCTTGTCAGTCGCTGTTGTAGCGTTACCTTTTTAATCTCTGAATGAATCGCCCTCTGATATTCACACTGTAAAGTGTAATAAGAAGGACTCGGTTGATATTGCAGTGTTTTCTGGGTGTATGTGAGAGTCAGCAGGAGTTGTGTCTTTTGTGAAGCTCTGATGTTCTCCTGTTTTTTTCCTTCTTCTATTCTACTTCCTGTTATGACTGGGATCTGAGAGTGAAAACTGCCTTTAAAATGGTATTTAATTAAAATATCATTCAAGCATGAAACAATACAAGTAAAGAGCAGTGACTAGACACTTTTCAATTGGTTTTCTTTGCATTGCATTTCTAATATTGCTCTGATGTTTTGTAGGTTTGGCTTTCTGTGAATGGGGAGTTAGTTTTTAGTTCTGTGTGTTCAGTGTTTTTATAATTGTGTGGCCTGTAAGACAGTGATTAAGTTGAATCTCTAGTTGTTGTTACATGTATAAACTTCAAATGAATCGTCCTCTGATTTATGTGTAGTGAAGTAGAATAATAAGCAATTGTTTCTAGTCTCTTTTGTTATTAGTTGTCTTACTGTATGTAATAATCTAGAGGATTGATGCTTGTTAATAGAATCAGTTGTGTGTGTGTGTGTGTGTGTGTGTGTCTGCTGCTTTATTGTATTGTAGAGATGCAGTGCTTTTCTTGTAATGAAAACTGTCAGGATCAATCCTTGTGCAGGAACATGTCTTTTAGGGTTACTGTTGTGTGAAGGAAGGTTTCATCTTAAAGTTATAACTCCACTTGGGCAGTTCTTTACAGTGTACATGTTTAAGCATCAAGCGTCAGCACTCACACTGAAGGCTTTATTTCTATTCAGTGTTTGTGTCCATTTGTAGCCTGTAAAACTATAATTCAAATCATAGATTATTATTGATACAGCCTTACTGAACTATACTATATTATTATAATAGTTATATATTTTCACACTGTACAACTTTAGGCTTTTAATTTATTTAATTTCCTTCTATTAACTAGTCTTTAGACTAACTTTCACATTGTCATTTATAGATGTAGAATATTGAGTATTTCTAAAACTATTTTTTTTTCATGTCTTTCCTTACAGAAGGAATGTGTTTGGACCATTACATCCAGTCATCAGAAGCAGAGCTGTGGGACGTGTGGACAGACATTGACTGTAGTGATGGACGTCTGCTGATAGACAGGTAATGTAAATGCTTGTTTTACTGTGCTAACCATGTAGGTTCCCATCATTTTCTTTTTGGAGGGTGACCCCCTTTAAAAAGCAAATGATGGGAACCTAAATAGGTGGGGAAGGGACGGCGGGGCAAAATTTTTAGACAGCTGAATTTTGAATGTATGAAAAAGCATAACCGCTGCTGTTCATTGTGGCGGGGCTCGGGGGGGGACCCGAATCATCCCCACCCCTTCACACATACAGCCTTCACTCATATCGTAGAGACCCGGCTGGGATCGAACCAGCAACCTCTGAACCCGTGAGGCAGCGCTCTTACCTGTGAGCCACAGATCTCTTGTTGAGACATGTGCTGGAACTTATATTTCACTCTTCAAGCCCTGTGATTTTACAATAAATCATGCTGAGGTGGGGATCGAACCCCCGACTCCAGTGCAACCCATCAGCTGAGAACGTGTGTTTAGCCACTGCACCACTGTGGCTTTCACACTGAGAGCTGGTGTTTTGGCCACTTTGTTTGATATAATCACATCAATTTACCACTCAAATCTCATTTACTAAAGGAAAGCCTTTGTGTGTACTTAATCACTCACTTCTATTGCAGAGACCCGGCTGGGATCGAACCAGCAACCTCTGAACCCTTGAGGCGGCGCTCTTACCTGTGAGCCACAGATCTCTTGCTGAAATGTGTGCTAGAATTAAATTTCAGTGTTATCCTGAGAGTTTCCAATAAAGCAGTTAAAGTGAGATTCGAACCTGTGTTTTCCTCAGTCTTGTTCTCAGAGAGTGTGTGTTTATCCACTCACCCATCATGGATTTCACATTGATGGCTGGTTTTTGGGGCTCCTTGTCTAGTAAGAACTATTGAAAGTCAGCAATAGTGGGACTTGAACTCAGGACGCTGTGATTGAAACTCAACTCTTTCTCTCCTGAGCCACTGAGTCTGCTGAGATGACGAGCGTTTTCAACAGGTTTGATCCAGAGTTTTGTGTTAAATGATGAATAACTTTAACAAACTTGGACCTGGAACCTGGGATTTGAACCAGGACTTTCTGGTTGGTAAGGTTGACAACTATCCGCTGAGCCAATCATGTTGTTTAAGATTTCAAGTTTATTATCATCATTGATTAATAATTCATTGACTACTCAGATCTATTCTTATAAAAAATGTTTTTATTTTTAAGTTATTCTTTGTATCAACTGTATCTCAGTGTGTGTTGTGAATTGTGTTGTGTCCTATCGTCTGTCTATAAAAAAGTCAGATCTAAAATTATTTTTGCCCTCCTGTGGTGATTTGTGTGAATTACACCGTTTCAAATAAAGTCTAAAAAACATAAATGTGTCGCCCTCCTGTGGTGATTTGTATGAATCACACCGTTGCAAATAAAGTCTAAAAACTGCGCCCTCCTGTGGTGATTTGTGTGAATTATAAAAAGAGAGTAAAAGAAAAGTGATGATTTGTGTGAATCACACCGTTGCAAATAAAGTCTAAAAACTGCGCCCTCCTGTGGTGATTTGTGTGAATTATAAAAAGAGAGTAAAAGAAAAGTGATGATTTGTGTGAATCACACCGTTGCAAATAAAGTCTAAAAACTGCGCCCTCCTGTGGTGATTTGAGTGAATTACAAAAAGAGAGTAAAAGAAAAGTGATGATTTGTGTGAATCACACCGTTGCAAATAAAGTCTAAAAACTGTGCCCTCCTGTGGTGATTTGTGTGAATTACAAAAAGAGAGTAAAAGAAAAGTGATGATTTGTGTGAATCACACCGTTGCAAACTGAGTCCGATCGAGTCAGTATGTTACACACACACACACACACACACACACACAAACACAAACACACAAAAAACACTAGGCTTTCTCATTCAAAGGCAAATCATTATTTTCTGCACCACAGAGCTTGTCAAACATGTTGCTGCTGCAATTTTACAGGAACTTTAATCCAAAGTCTCAGATGTGATCTCGCCACTATAACCCGACGGGAGTAAAGTGCAGTTTTCCTCCGCTCCTCAAGGCGGCAGAAGCGGGTTCTCCTTCAGTCTCACGCTTCTGCTGCTTGACAACATGACGCTTGATGACAATCACAACAACACGAGCAGATCCTGCAGATGAGAAGATGACAGCTCTTAATGTCACTTTAACAGCACATATTACAGCTCAACAGCAAATAAAACCGACACACAGACGCAATCAAACGGCACATAAATGAGGGAACCGAGTACGGCACAAGACTCACCTGTAAGTAACTTTTACTTTAGCATGAAGTCAAGTTCTCTTGTCAGTCGCTGTTGTAGCGTTACCTTTTTAATCTCTGAATGAATCGCCCTCTGATATTCACACTGTAAAGTGTAATAAGAAGGACTCGGTTGATATTGCAGTGTTTTCTGGGTGTATGTGAGAGTCAGCAGGAGTTGTGTCTTGTGTGAAGCTCTGATGTTCTCCTGTTGCTTCCTTCTTCTATTCTACTTCCTGTTATGACTGGGATCTGAGAGTGAAAACTGCCTTTAAAATGGTATTTAATTAAAATATCATTCAAGCATGAAACAATACAAGTAAAGAGCAGTGACTAGACACTTTTCAATTGGTTTTCTTTGCATTGCATTTCTAATATTGCTCTGATGTTTTGTAGGTTTGGCTTTCTGTGAATGGGGAGTTAGTTTTTAGTTCTGTGTGTTCAGTGTTTTTATAATTGTGTGGCCTGTAAGACAGTGATTAAGTTGAATCTCTAGTTGTTGTTACATGTATAAACTTCAAATGAATCGTCCTCTGATTTATGTGTAGTGAAGTAGAACAATAAGCAATTGTTTCTAGTCTCTTTTGTTATTAGTTGTCTTACTGTATGTAATAATCTAGAGGATTGATGCTTGTTAATAGAATCAGTTGTGTGTGTGTGTGTGTGTGTGTGTCTGCTGCTTCATTGTATTGTAGAGATGCAGTGCTTTTCTTGTAATGAAAACTGTCAGGATCAATCCTTGTGCAGGAACATGTCTTTTAGGGTTACTGTTGTGTGAAGGAAGGTTTCATCTTAAAGTTATAACTCCACTTGGGCAGTTCTTTACAGTGTACATGTTTAAGCATCAAGCGTCAGCACTCACACTGAAGGCTTTATTTCTATTCAGTGTTTGTGTCCATTTGTAGCCTGTAAAACTAATTCAAATCATAGATTATTATTGATACAGCCTTACTGAACTATACTATATTATTATAATAGTTATATATTTTCACACTGTACAACTTCAGGCTTTTAATTTATTCCATTTCCTTCTATTAACTAGTCTTTAGACTGACTTTCACATTGTCTTTTATAGATGTAGAATATTGAGTATTTCTAAAACTATTTTTTTTTTCATGTCTTTCCTTACAGAAGGAATGTGTTTGGACCATTACATCCAGTCATCAGAAGCAGAGCTGTGGGACGTGTGGACAGACATTGACTGTAGTGATGGACGTCTGCTGATGGACAGGTAATGTAAATGCTTGTTTTACTGTGCTAACCATGTATGTTCCCATCATTTTCTTTTTGGAGGGTGACCCCCTTTAAAAAGCAAATGATGGGAACCTAAATAGGTGGGGAAGGGACGGCGGGGCAAAATTTTTAGACAGCTGAATTTTGAATGTATGAAAAAGCATAACCGCTGCTGTTCATTGTGGCGGGGCTCGGGGGGGGACCCGAATCATCCCCACCCCTTCACACATACAGCATTCACTCATATCGTAGAGATCTGGCTGGGATCGAACCAGCAACCTCTGAACCCGTGAGGCAGCGCTCTTACCTGTGAGCCACAGATCTCTTGTTGAGACATGTGCTGGAACTTATATTTCACTCTTCAAGCCCTGTGATTTTACAATAAATCATGCTGAGGTGGGGATCGAACCCACGTCTCCAGTGCAACCCATCAGCCGAGAACGTGTGTTTAGCCACTGCACCACTGTGGCTTTCACACTGAGAGCTGGTGTTTTGGCCACTTTGTTTGATATAATCACATCAATTTACCACTCAAATCTCATTTACTAAAGGAAAGCCTTTGTGTGTACTTAATCACTCACTTCTATTGCAGAGACCCGGCTGGGATCGAACCAGCAACCTCTGAACCCTTGAGGCGGCGCTCTTACCTGTGAGCCACAGATCTCTTGCTGAAATGTGTGCTAGAATTAAATTTCAGTGTTATCCTGAGAGTTTCCAATAAAGCAGTTAAAGTGAGATTCGAACCTGTGTTTTCCTCAGTCTTGTTCTCAGAGAGTGTGTGTTTATCCACTCACCCATCATGGATTTCACATTGACAGCTGGTTTTTGGGGCTGCTTGTCTAGTAAGAACTATTGAAAGTCAGCAATAGTGGGACTTGAACTCAGGACGCTGTGATTGAAACTCAACTCTTTCTCTCCTACTGAGTCTGCTGAGATGACTAGCGTTTTCAACAGGTTTGATCCAGAGTTTTGTGTTAAATGATGAATAACTTTAACAAACTTGGACCTGGAACCTGGGATTTGAACCAGGACTTTGTGGTTGGTAAGGTTGACAACTATCCGCTGAGCCAATCATGTTGTTTAAGATTTCAAGTTTATTATCATCATTGATTAATAATTGACTACTCAGATCTATTCTTATAAAAAATGTTTTTATTTTTAAGTTATTCTTTGTATCAACTGTATCTCAGTGTGTGTTGTGAATTGTGTTGTGTCCTATCGTCTGTCTATATAAATGTATATGCAAAAAAAGTCAGATCTAAAATTATTTTTGCCCTCCTGTGGTGATTTGTGTGAATTACACCGTTTCAAATAAAGTCTAAAAAACATAAATGTGTCGCCCTCCTGTGGTTATTTGTATGAATCACACCGTTGCAAATAAAGTCTATAAACTGCGCCCTCCTGTGGTGATTTGTGTGAATTATAAAAAGAGAGTAAAAGAAAAGTGATGATTTGTGTGAATCACACCGTTGCAAATAAAGTCTAAAAACTGCGCCCTCCTGTGGTGATTTGTGTGAATTACAAAAAGAGAGTAAAAGAAAAGTGATGATTTGTGTGAATCACACCGTTGCAAACTGAGTCCGATCGAGTCACTACGTTACACCCCCCCCCCCCCCCCCCACACACACACACACACAAACACAAACACACAAAAAAACACTAGGCTTTTTCATTCAGAGGCAAATCATTATTTTCTGCACAAAAGAGCTTGTCAAACGTGTTGTTGCTGCAATTTTACAGGAACTTTAATCCAAAGTCTCAGATGTGATCTCGCCACTATAACCCGACGGGAGTAAAGTGCAGTTTTCCTCCGCTCCTCAAGGCGGCAGAAGCGGGTTCTCCTTCAGTCTCACGCTTCTGCTGTTTGACAACATGACGCTTGATGACAATCACAACAACACGAGCAGATCCTGCAGATGAGAAGATGAGAACATCAGAGCTTCACACAAGACACAACTCCTGCTGACTCTCACATACACCCAGAAAACACTGCAATATCAACCGAGTCCTTCTTATTACACTTTACAGTGTGAATATCAGAGGGCGATTCATTCAGAGATTAAAAAGGTAACGCTACAACAGCGACTGACAAGAGAACTTGACTTCATGCTAAAGGAAAAGTTACTTACAGGTGAGTCTTGTGCCGTACTCGGTTCCCTCATTTATGTGCCGTTTGATTGCGTCTGTGTGTCGGTTTTATTTGCTGTTGAGCTGTAATATGTGCTGTTAAAGTGACATTAAGAGCTGTCATCTTCTCATCTGCAGGATCTGCTCGTGTTGTTGTGATTGTCATCAAGCGTCATGTTGTCAAGCAGCAGAAGCGTGATACTGAAGGAGAACCCGCTTCTGCCGCCTTGAGGAGCGGAGGAAAACTGCACTTTACTCCCGTCGGGTTATAGTGGCGAGATCACATCTGAGACTTTGGATTAAAGTTCCTGTAAAATTGCAGCAGCAACATGTTTGACAAGCTCTGTGGTGCAGAAAATAATGATTTGCCTTTGAATGAGAAAGCCTAGTGTTTTTTGTGTGTTTGTGTTTGTGTGTGTGTGTGTGTGTGTGTAACATACTGACTCGATCGGACTCAGTTTGCAACGGTGTGATTCACACAAATCATCACTTTTCTTTTACTCTCTTTTTGTAATTCACACAAATCACCACAGGAGGGCGCAGTTTTTAGACTTTATTTGCAACGGTGTGATTCACACAAATCATCACTTTTCTTTTACTCTCTTTTTGTAATTCACACAAATCACCACAGGAGGGCGCAGTTTTTAGACTTTATTTGCAACGGTGTGATTCACACAAATCATCACTTTTCTTTTACTCTTTTTGTAATTCACACAAATCACCACAGGAGGGCGCAGTTTTTAGACTTTATTTGCAACGGTGTGATTCACACAAATCATCACTTTTCTTTTACTCTCTTTTTGTAATTCACACAAATAACGACAGGAGGGCGCAGTTTTTAGACTTTATTTGCAACGGTGTGATTCACACAAATCATCACTTTTCTTTTAATCTCTTTTTGTAATTCACATAAATCACCACAGGAGGGCGCAGTTTTTAGACTTTATTTGCAACGGTGTGATTCACACAAATCATCACTTTTCTTTTACTCTCTTTTTGTAATTCACACAAATCACCACAGGAGGGCGCAGTTTTTAGACTTTATTTGCAACGGTGTGATTCACACAAATCATCACTTTTCTTTTACTCTTTTTGTAATTCACATAAATCACCACAGGAGGGCGCAGTTTTTAGACTTTATTTGCAACGGTGTGATTCATACAAATCACCACAGGAGGGCGACACATTTATGTTTTTTAGACTTTATTTGAAACGGTGTAATTCACACAAATCACCACAGGAGGGCAAAAATAATTTTAGATCTGACTTTTTTTGCATATACATTTATATAGACAGACGATAGGACACAACACAATTCACAACACACACTGAGATACAGTTGATACAAAGAATAACTTAAAAATAAAAACATTTTTTATAAGAATAGATCTGAGTAGTCAATTATTAATCCATGATGATAATAAACTTGAAATCTTAAACAACATGATTGGCTCAGCGGATAGTTGTCAACCTTACCAACCAGAAAGTCCTGGTACAAATCCCAGGTTCCAGGTCCAAGTTTGTTAAAGTTATTCATCATTTAACACAAAACTCTGGATCAAACCTGTTGAAAACGCTCGTCATCTCAGCAGACTCAGTGGCTCAGGAGAAAAAGAGTTGAGTTTCAATCACAGCGTCCTGAGTTCAAGTCCCACTATTGCTGACTTTCAATAGTTCTTACTAGACAAGGAGCCCCAAAAACCAGCCGTCAATGTGAAATCCATGATGGGTGAGTGGATAAACACACACTCTTTGAGAACAAGACTGAGGAAAACACAGGTTCGAATCTCACTTTAACTGCTTTATTGGAAACACTCAGGATAACACTGAAATTTAATTCTAGCACACATTTCAGCAAGAGATCTGTGGCTCACAGGTAAGAGCGCCGCCTCAAGGGTTCAGAGGTTGCTGGTTCGATCCCAGCCGGGTCTCTGCAATAGAAGTGAGTGATTAAGTACACACAAAGGCTTTCCTTTAGTAAATGAGATTTGAGTGGTAAATTGATGTGATTAATTATATCAAACAAAGTGGCCAAAACACCAGCTCTCAGTGTGAAAGCCACAGTGGTGCAGTGGCTAAACACACGTTCTCGGCTGATGGGTTGCACTGGAGTCGGGGGTTCGATCCCCACCTCAGCATGATTTATTGTAAAATCACAGGGCTTGAAGAGTGAAATATAAGTTCCAGCACATGTCTCAACAAGAGATCTGTGGCTCACAGGTAAGAGCGCTGCCTCACGGGTTCAGAGGTTGCTGGTTCGATCCCAGCCGGGTCTCTGCAATAGAAGATTTTGATTGAGTACACACAAACGCTTTCCTTTAGTAATTGAGATTTGAGTGTTAAATTGATGTGATTATATCAAACAAAGTGGCCAAAACACCAGTTTTCAGTGTGAAAGCCACAGTGGTGCAGTGGCTAAACACACGTTCTCGGCTGATGGGTTGCACTGGAGTCGGGGGTTCGATCCCCACCTCAGCATGATTTATTGTAAAATCACAGGGCTTGAAGAGTGAAATATAAGTTCCAGCACATGTCTCAACAAGAGATCTGTGGCTCACAGGTAAGAGCGCTGCCTCACGGGTTCAGAGGTTGCTGGTTCGATCCCAGCCAGATCTCTACGATATGAGTGAATGCTGTATGTGTGAAGGGGTGGGGATGTTTCGGGTCCCCCCCCGAGCCCCGCCACAATGAACAGCAGCGGTTATGCTTTTTCATACATTCAAAATTCAGCTGTCTAAAAATTTTGCCCCGCCGTCCCTTCCCCACCTATTTAGGTTCCCATCATTTGCTTTTTAAAGGGGGTCACCCTCCAAAAAGAAAATGATGGGAACCTACATGGTTAGCACAGTAAAACAAGCATTTACATTACCTGTCCATCAGCAGACGTCCATCACTACAGTCAATGTCTGTCCACACGTCCCACAGCTCTGCTTCTGATGACTGGATGTAATGGTCCAAACACATTCCTTCTGTAAGGAAAGACATGAAAAAAAAATAGTTTTAGAAATACTCAATATTCTACATCTATAAAAGACAATGTGAAAGTCAGTCTAAAGACTAGTTAATAGAAGGAAATGGAATAAATTAAAAGCCTAAAGTTGTACAGTGTGAAAATATATAACTATTATAATAATATAGTATAGTTCAGTAAGGCTGTATCAATAATAATCTATGATTTGAATTAGTTTTACAGGCTACAAATGGACACAAACACTGAATAGAAATAAAGCCTTCAGTGTGAGTGCTGACGCTTGATGCTTAAACATGTACACTGTAAAGAACTGCCCAAGTGGAGTTATAACTTTAAGATGAAACCTTCCTTCACACAACAGTAACCCTAAAAGACATGTTCCTGCACAAGGATTGATCCTGACAGTTTTCATTACAAGAAAAGCACTGCATCTCTACAATACAATGAAGCAGCAGACACACACACACACACACAACTGATTCTATTAACAAGCATCAATCCTCTAGATTATTACATACAGTAAGACAACTAATAACAAAAGAGACTAGAAACAATTGCTTATTATTCTACTTCACTACACATAAATCAGAGGACGATTCATTTGAAGTTTATACATGTAACAACAACTAGAGATTCAACTTAATCACTGTCTTACAGGCCACACAATTATAAAAACACTGAACACACAGAACTAAAAACTAACTCCCCATTCACAGAAAGCCAAACCTACAAAACATCAGAGCAATATTAGAAATGCAATGCAAAGAAAACCAATTGAAAAGTGTCTAGTCACTGCTCTTTACTTGTATTGTTTCATGCTTGAATGACATTTTAATTAAATACCATTTTAAAGGCAGTTTTCACTCTCAGATCCCAGTCATAACAGGAAGTAGAATAGAAGAAGGAAGCAACAGGAGAACATCAGAGCTTCACACAAGACACAACTCCTGCTGACTCTCACATACACCCAGAAAACACTGCAATATCAACCGAGTCCTTCTTATTACACTTTACAGTGTGAATATCAGAGGGCGATTCATTCAGAGATTAAAAAGGTAACGCTACAACAGCGACTGACAAGAGAACTTGACTTCATGCTAAAGTAAAAGTTACTTACAGGTGAGTCTTGTGCCGTACTCGGTTCCCTCATTTATGTGCCGTTTGATTGCGTCTGTGTGTCGGTTTTATTTGCTGTTGAGCTGTAATATGTGCTGTTAAAGTGACATTAAGAGCTGTCATCTTCTCATCTGCAGGATCTGCTCGTGTTGTTGTGATTGTCATCAAGCGTCATGTTGTCAAGCAGCAGAAGCGTGATACTGAAGGAGAACCCGCTTCTGCCGCCTTGAGGAGCGGAGGAAAACTGCACTTTACTCTCGTCGGGTTATAGTGGCGAGATCACATCTGAGACTTTGGATTAAAGTTCCTGTAAAATTGCAGCAACAACACGTTTGACAAGCTCTTTTGTGCAGAAAATAATGATTTGTCTCTGAATGAGAAAGCCTAGTGTTTTTTTGTGTGTTTGTGTTTGTGTGTGTGTGTGTGTGTGTGTGTAACGTACTGACTCGATCGGACTCAGTTTGCAACGGTGTGATTCACACAAATCATCACTTTTCTTTTACTCTCTTTTTGTAATTCACACAAATCACCACAGGAGGGCGCAGTTTTTAGACTTTATTTGCAACGGTGTGATTCACACAAATCATCACTTTTCTTTTACTCTCTTTTTATAATTCACACAAATCACCACAGGAGGGCGCAGTTTTTAGACTTTATTTGCAACGGTGTGATTCATACAAATCACCACAGGAGGGCGACACATTTATGTTTTTTAGACTTTATTTGAAACGGTGTAATTCACACAAATCACCACAGGAGGGCAAAAATTATTTTAGATCTGACTTTTTTTGCATATACATTTATATAGACAGACGATAGGACACAACACAATTCACAACACACACTGAGATACAGTTGATACAAAGAATAACTTAAAAATAAAAACATTTTTTATAAGAATAGATCTGAGTAGTCAATTATTAATCAATGATGATAATAAACTTGAAATCTTAAACAACATGATTGGCTCAGCGGATAGTTGTCAACCTTCCCAACCACAAAGTCCTGGTTCAAATCCCAGGTTCCAGGTCCAAGTTTGTTAAAGTTATTCATCATTTAACACAAAACTATGGATCAAACCTGTTGAAAACGCTCATCATCTCAGCAGACTCAGTGGCTCAGGAGAGAAAGAGTTGAGTTTCAATCACAGCGTCCTGAGTTCAAGTCCCACTATTGCTGACTTTCAATAGTTCTTACTAGACAAGGAGCCCCAAAAACCAGCCATCAATGTGAAATCCATGATGGGTGAGTGGATAAACACACACTCTCTGAGAACAAGACTGAGGAAAACACAGGTTCAAATCTCACTTTAACTGCTTTATTGGAAACTCTCAGGATAACACTGAAATTTAATTCTAGCACACATTTCAGCAAGAGATCTGTGGCTCACAGGTAAGAGCGCCGCCTCAAGGGTTCAGAGATTGCTGGTTCGATCCCAGCCGGGTCTCTGCAATAGAAGTGAGTGATTAAGTACACAAAGGCTTTCCTTTAGTAAATGAGATTTGAGTGGTAAATTGATGTGATTATATCAAACAAAGTGGCCAAAACACCAGCTCTCAGTGTGAAAGCCACAGTGGTGCAGTGGCTAAACACACGTTCTCAGCTGATGGGTTGCACTGGAGTCGGGGGTTCGATCCCCACCTCAGCATGATTTATTGTAAAATCACAGGGCTTGAAGAGTGAAATATAAGTTCCAGCACATGTCTCAGCAAGAGATCTGTGGCTCACAGGTAAGAGCGCTGCCTCACGGGTTCAGAGGTTGCTGGTTTGATCCCAGCCGGGTCTCTGCAATAGAAGATTGTGATTGAGTACACAAAAACGCTTTCCTTTAGTAATTGAGATTTGAGTGTTAAATTGATGTGATTATATCAAACAAAGTGGCCAAAACACCAGTTTTCAGTGTGAAAGCCACAGTGGTGCAGTGGCTAAACACACGTTCTTGGCTGATGGGTTGCACTGGAGTCGGGGGTTCGATCCCCACCTCAGCATGATTTATTGTAAAATCACAGGGCTTGAAGAGTGAAATATAAGTTCCAGCACATGTCTCAACAAGAGATCTGTGGCTCACAGGTAAGAGCGCTGCCTCACGGGTTCAGAGGTTGCTGGTTCGAACCCAGCCAGATCTCTACGATATGAGTGAATGCTGTATGTGTGAAGGGGTGGGGATGTTTCGGGTCCCCCCCCGAGCCCCGCCACAATGAACAGCAGCGGTTATGCTTTTTCATACATTCAAAATTCAGCTGTCTAAAAATTTTGCCCTGCCGTCCCTTCCCCACCTATTTAGGTTCCCATCATTTGCTTTTTAAAGGGGGTCACCCTCCAAAAAGAAAATGATGGGAACCTACATGGTTAGCACAGTAAAACAAGCATTTACATTACCTGTCCATCAGCAGACGTCCATCACTACAGTCAATGTCTGTCCACACGTCCCACAGCTCTGCTTCTGATGACTGGATGTAATGGTCCAAACACATTCCTTCTGTAAGGAAAGACAAGAAAAAAAGAGATTAGTTTTAGAAATACTCAATATTCTACATCTATAAATGACAATGTGAAAGTCAGTCTAAAGACTAGTTAATAGAAGGAAATGGAATAAATTAAAAGCCTAAAGTTGTACAGTGTGAAAATATATAACTATTATAATAATATAGTATAGTTCAGTTAGGCTGTATCAATAATAATCTATGATTTGAATTATAGTTTTACAGGCTACAAATGGACACAAACACTGAATAGAAATAAAGCCTTCAGTGTGAGTGCTGACGCTTGATGCTTAAACATGTACACTGTAAAGAACTGCCCAAGTGGAGTTATAACTTTAAGATGAAACCTTCCTTCACACAACAGTAACCCTAAAAGACATGTTCCTGCACAAGGATTGATCCTGACAGTTTTCATTACAAGAAAAGCACTGCGTCTCTACAATACAATAAAGCAGCAGACACACACACACACACACAACTGATTCTATTAACAAGCATCAATCCTCTAGATTATTACATACAGTAAGACAACTAATAACAAAAGAGACTAGAAACAATGCTTATTATTCTACTTCACTACACATAAATCAGAGGACGATTCATTTGAAGTTTATACATGTAACAACAACTAGAGATTCAACTTAATCACTGTCTTACAGGCCACACAATTATAAAAACGCTGAACACACAGAACTAAAAACTAACTCCCCATTCACAGAAAGCCAAACCTACAAAACATCAGAACAATATTAGAAATGCAATGCAAAGAAAACCAATTGCAAAGTGTCTAGTCACTGCTCTTTACTTGTATTGTTTCATGCTTGTATGATATTTTAATTAAATACCATTTTAAAGGCAGTTTTCACTCTCAGATCCCAGTCATAACAGGAAGTAGAATAGAAGAAGGAAGCAACAGGAGAACATCAGAGCTTCACACAAGACACAACTCCTGCTGACTCTCACATACACCCAGAAAACACTGCAATATCAACCGAGTCCTTCTTATTACACTTTACAGTGTGAATATCAGAGGGCGATTCATTCAGAGATTAAAAAGGTAACGCTACAACAGCGACTGACAAGAGAACTTGACTTCATGCTAAAGTAAAAGTTACTTACAGGTGAGTCTTGTGCCGTACTCGGTTCCCTCATTTATGTGCCGTTTGATTGCGTCTGTGTGTCGGTTTTATTTGCTGTTGAGCTGTAATATGTGCTGTTAAAGTGACATTAAGAGCTGTCATCTTCTCATCTGCAGGATCTGCTCGTGTTGTTGTGATTGTCATCAAGCGTCATGTTGTCAAACAGCAGAAGCGTGAGACTGAAGGAGAACCCGCTTCTGCCGCCTTGAGGAGCGGAGGAAAACTGCACTTTACTCTCGTCGGGTTATAGTGGCGAGATCACATCTGAGACTTTGGATTAAAGTTCCTGTAAAATTGCAGCAGCAACATGTTTGACAAGCTCTGTGGTGCAGAAAATAATGATTTGCCTTTGAATGAGAAAGCCTAGTGTTTTGTATTTATATGTGTGTGTGTGTGTGTGTGTGTGTGTGTGTGTGTGTGTGTGTGTGTGTGTGTGTGTGTGTGTGTGTGTGTGTGTGTGTGTGTGTGTGTGTGTGTGTGTGTGCGCGATGGAACAGAAGGACAGAACAGAGAGGACAGATGAAATTTGCAGCGGTGTAATTCACACAAATCACCACAGGAGGGCGAAACACTTATGTTTATTAGACTGATCAGACTCAGTTTGCTACGGTGTGATTCACACAAATCATCCCTTTTATTTTACTCTCTATATGTAATTCACACAAATCACCACAGGAGGGCACACCACTTGTTTTTTTAGACTCGCTTTGCAATGGTGTAATTCACACAAATCACCACAGGAGGGCGACACTATTTTATGTTTATTAGACTTGATTTGCAATGGTGTAATTCACACAAATCACCAAAGGAGGGCGACAATAATTTTAGATCTGACTTTTTTGCATATACGTTTATATAGACAGACGATAGGACACAACACACATACACTGATACAGTTGATACAAAGAATAACTTAAATGATAATACATTTATTTTAAAGTTTGTTTAGAGAACACATCAGTTTGCAAATTTAAATGTCAAATAGAAATTTGCACATGACTCTTATAGAAATAAAAACATTTTTTAATAAGAATAGATCTGAGGAGTCAATGAATTATTGCTTCTTTAGTTTTGTTGAGTTTCTCCAAAAGAAGACATGTTCACAATAAAAGAAGTGCTTCAGTGAGTACGGTCCTGTGGCTTAGTGGTGTGAGCTTTGCAGTTCCATGTAGGAAACATGGGTTCAAGCCTCACTCTTATGCTTTGCTTTAGTTTCCTCGGGTTTGTTGAAAAGAAAAAAAAGACATTCAAACCTCACTATTGCAATGCTTTGCTTTATTTTCGTCGGGTTTGTTGAAAAGAAAAAAAAGACATGCCCCCCCCAAAAAAGGAGTGTGTGGGTTGAAGGTCCAGTGGCTCAGTGGTGTGAGTGTCAATCTCTCGTGTGGAGAATCCAGGTTTGAATCTCTTGATGGTAAAAATCTTTAGTTTCACTGGTTTGGTCCAAATAAAAGACCAATCTTCAAAAAAGACGTCCAACTGTAAGTGGTTCAGTGGTAAAAAGCGTTGCTGTTCTGTGTTGAAAATCCTGGTTCAAATCTCACTTTTGCGGTTGAAATTACTTTAGTGCGATTTTTTGAGACAAACAGAAACATTGAAATGAAGAAGCTCCTGTGGCTCAGTGGTCTGAGTGTTGTGATTCCATGTGGGAAACCAGGGTTCCAGCCTCACTCTTATCATGCTTTAGTTTCACTGGCTTTGTCCAAGAAAGACATGTTCCCAAAAAAGGAAGTGTGAGTGTGTATGCTCCAGTGGCTCAGTGGTCTGAGTGTTGTGATTCCATGTGGAAAACCTGGGTTCGAATCACACTCTTGTGATGCTTTAGTTTCACTGGATTGTCAAAGTAAGACATGCTCCCAAAAAAAGAAGAGTTAGTGTGCAAGCTCCAGTGGCTCAGTGGTCTGAGTGTTATAGTTCCATGTGGGAAACCAGGGTTCGAGCCTCACTCTTATGATGCTTTAGTTTCAACGGGTTGGTCCAAGAGAGAAAAAGACATGCTCCCAAAAAATTAAGAGTAAGTGTGGATGGTCCAGTGGCTCAGTGGTGTGAGTGTTGCACTCTTGTGTGGAGAATCCTGGTTCGAGTCTCTTGTTGGTAAAACTCTTCTTTCACTGGTTTGGTCCAAATAAAGAAGACATGCTCCCAAAAAAAGAAGTTTGAGTGTGGATGGTCCAGTGGCTCAGTGGGTGAGCTTATACTCCCTGGTTGGGAGGTTCCTGGTTCAAGACCGGGCTGGACACTGAAGCAAGTGATGGTTGCAGGTGGAGATGGAGGATGAGGAGGATGAGGAGGATGAGGGTCTGGAGGAGGAGGATGAGGGTCTGGAGGAGGAGGATGAGGGTCTGGAGGAGGAGGATGAGGGTCTGGAGGAGGAGGATCTTAAGGAGGGTCTAGGATGAGAATTGAATATAAAAGAATGCAGGAGGTTAAATGAATTTTGCATTTTCTAAAATGCATAGCAATGTAGATACATTTCATGTATTCCAAAAGTAAAATTTTGGTTAAGTTCCTCAAAAAAATCCCTCTCTCTGCAGCAACACCGCTGCTGGATATCGTCCCAGAAATCCCCAGGGGGAGGAGTTAGGTTATTTCCTCCCCCCTTCGTGTCCTGACCGTCTCTCGTCCCCCAGCTGCAGTTCTGGAGGATGTTCGTCAACGCAACCATGCTTCATGGTCCAGCCCGGTCTTGAACCAGGAACCTCCCGACCGGGGAGTGTAAGCTCACCCACTGAGCCACTGGACCATCCACACTCAAACTTCTTTTTTTGGGAGCATGTCTTCTTTATTTGGACCAAACCGGTGAAAGAAGAGTTTTACCAACAAGAGACTCGAACCAGGATTCTCCACACGAGAGTGCAACACTCACACCACTGAGCCACTGGACCATCCACACTGATACTTAATTTTTTGGGAGCATGTCTTTTTCTCTCTTGGACAAACCCGTTGAAACTAAAGCATGATAAGAGAGAGGCTCGAACCCTGGTTTCCCACATGGAATCACAACACTCAGACCACTGAGCCACTACAGCTTCTTCATTTCACTATTTCTGTTTGTTTCAAACAATCGAACTAAAGTATTTTCCACCAAAAACGTGAGATTTGAACCAGGATTTTCAACACAGAACAGCAACGCTTTTACCACTGAACCACTTACGGTTGGGTATGCTTTTTGAAGATTGGTCTTTTATTTGGACCAAACCAGTGAAACTAAAGATTTTAACCATCAAGAGCCTCAAACCAGGATTCTCCACACGAGAGAGCGACACTCAACCACTGAGCCACTGGACCTTCAACCCTCACATTCTTTTTTTGGGGGGCATGTCTTTTTTTTCTTTTCAACAAACCCGAGGAAACTAAAGCAAAGCATAAGAGTAAGGCTTGAACCCATGTTTCCCACATGGAACCGCAACGCTCACACCACTAAGCCACAGGACCGTACTCACTCATGCACTTATTTTATTGTGAGCATGTCTTCTTTCGGACAAACTCAACAAACCTAAAGAAGCAATAATTCATTGACTCCTCAGATCTATTCTTATAAAAAAATGTTTTTATTTCTATAAGAGTCATGTGCAAATTTCTATTTGACATTTAAATTTGCAAACTGATGTATTCTCTAAACAAACTTTAAAATAAATGTATTATCATTTAAGTTATTCTTTGTATCAACTGTATCAGTGTGTGTGTGTTGTGTCCTATCGTCTGTCTATATAAACGTATATGCAAAAAAGTAAGATCTAAAATTATTGTCACCCTCCTTTGGTGGTTTGTGTGAATTACACCATTGCAAAGCGAGTAAACATAAAAGAGTGTCACCCTCCTGTGGGGATTTGAGCAAATTACACCATTGGACACTGTACTGGTTTCCCTCTCCTTCAGGCACCTGCTGCTCACACACACTCCTATTGCAGAGACCTGTGCAGGAACTTATATTTCACTGTTATCCTGAGAGTTGCCAATAAAACTGTTAAAGGGAGATTTGAACCTGTGTTTTCATCACAGCCTTGACAATCAGAGAGTGTGTGTTTATCCAATCAACAATAATACATTTTACAATAACTACTAGTTATTGGGGCTCCTTGTCTAATGAGAACAAGTGAAAGTCAGCAACAGTGGGAGTTGAACTCAGGACACTGTGATTGAAATGCAATGCTTTCTCTCCTGAGCCACTGGAGATGACAAGCATTTTCAAATACAGCATTTCAAATCAAGTACAACCAACGAAGAATAGTTTGCCCTCCTGTGGTGGTTTGTGAGAATTACAGCATTTCAAATCAAGTATAACCAACTTAGAATAGTTCGCCCTCCTGTGGTGATCAGTGAGAATTACAGCACCTCATAGTATAACCAACTTAGAATGGTTCGCCCTCCTGTGGTGATTTGTGTTAATTACATATCACTGTGAATCGAGTGTAATGAACTTGAAATTTCTACTTGTGTGATGTAAACCTGTATTACCCACAGGAGCAACACAAACTAATTAATCAATTTAATTAAAAACACTGTTAAAAGATTGTTGCTGACATGATATCAAATTAGATTATCATATGCAGAAGCAATAACGTCAAGATTTCTTTTTGCTATAATTACATAGCTCTGTAAACACTAAATTACCATGTGCTTTATAATTTAGAAAATAGACTGTATAGTTTGTTTGTGCATTGTTGTTGTGGTCTATGTCATATTTTGTTCAAATAAATATACATGCATAAATAAGAGACATAATCAATTCACAAGAAGTCAGTCAGAGTTGGTTCCCTCGATATTTCCCTACGGGGTTTTATAATGGTGGTTTTAAATTTATGAGTAAAATTGTGGTAAACCGAACACGACATTAAAGTTTCGTTCAATGTAAATTACACACCCATATGGAAAACGTGAATTGCTAAAAAAGTAGCCAAGAAAAGAATATGTGGAGTGTGTGAGTGTGTAAACCACATTATAAAACCCCAATAGGAAAATCTGGAGGGAACCAGTGTGGCTATGTCTCAAATGAACCCTGAGCACTTGCGGTCATACTCCAACTTGTCCATATTTATTTGGCTAGATGCCCCTATAGAGAAGTCATGTGGTCATGAGGTATTCACAACAGTGTATACTGCTGTTTGAAGCAAACTGTATAGAGTATTTAGTCTTTTCTTAATACTGTAGGATAACAAATTCTGTTTTAAGAATCTGTTTTAAATCTGCTGATCTTATGTCCTTACATAAAATGAAAAACTATAGGTAGATTAAATTGAATTTATTATTAAAGGTTATGATGATGCATTTCATCAAATGCTTAAGCATTTAAGGTTTTCATACTATGACCGTTTTATAGCATCATGCAGAAGTTACTTGGACATACATATGATGCCCTCATGCAAACCTCTGTGAGCTGAATTTGAATGTTTATGAGTGGAGTTGTTACAAGCTGTCTTACATTTGGTCTTTTGTCAGTGCTTTATGTACATGGCAAGAAAAAGAAAACCAAGACAAATGTATGTCAGGGAGAGATTTGCATTGGTTTCCCTTGAAAACTACACAAGTGTGCAACTGTGCAAATACTGAGCAAAAATACGACAATGACTAATGACATTAATGTTGTTGAAGGCCATTTGAAGCACAGAGCATTGTGAGACATTTAAAGGACAAGCAGAAATGTTATATAAAGACATTTAAATCATTCAGACCCTGTGTCCATTACAATGGACATCAAATGTCAGCCCCCTTTTTTAACTTCTGGAGCATTTCACCTAGTTTAAAGCCTGAAGTCCATGAGATTGGACGTTTTTCATCCAATCAAATGCCAGTGGCATAAATGCTACGTGGGATCTCAATATCTCAGCTGTCTAGAGGACCCTTCCAGAGTTGAGATATGGACATCCCACATAGCATTTATGCCATTATAAAAATAGTGGGTTCGTGGACAGTGGAATTATGGGATGGCGCTTGGTGCTACAGACTCAGGGGCCCCAGCTGAAAGTAGTAAAATAGTTTTTATCATGAAAGAAACTTTAATTAAAATGTCCAAAATATACACTACCCAACCCAAATCCCCTATTCAATAGATTTCAGGCGGGAGTCTGTCCAATTGCAGATTTTTGCATGAAGGCCAGGGTACAAAAATAAAAGTATAAGCCAGCAGCCCCTCACAGACAACTGCTGGCTACATAAACCAGAAACAAAACAAAACAGAAAATCAGGCCTGCCTGTTCCTCTTTGCTCCTCCTTTATGCTCCTCTTTTCAATTGCTTACATACACATTTTCATAACACTTTACAGACAATTGCAAGATAGCACACACAAAATGCCTCACATCTCTCGCAAAATGAAGCATTGCATTCAAAATTTCACAAAAGCAAATATTTGTCTTACGTTGCAAACACCTTTGCCATAATATTACATTTTGGATATAGTTATTGAAAACCTAAAGCATTTCTTTCATGAGCTTCATGTACATTTATGTACAAGATTGAATGTAACTGGCAGAGAGATGGTGAAAAATAATGGTAAACACGAAAGCAAGGTTTTTTTTTTTTTTTTTTTTTTTTGCTGTAAGGATTTCTGGTAGTGAATACAGTATTACCGAAAAAACATATAATTTGACCTTTAGCCTATTTATAGTCCTATTTTAAAGCCATGATTGCTTAGTGTTTAGCAAAAGCAATGAGTGTTTGCACATGAGAGGAGTGAGGTGTGTGTGAGACATGGATGAATAACTGTGGCATTTTGAAGGAAATTAAGATACTTGCTGTTAGATTTTTGTGTGATACATAAAGAATCGTGTGATGTGAATTGCAGAATGTGTTTTATGAAATTGAAACGTCGAAGGCAGGGAATTGGTAAATGGTTTTGTTTTGGTGTGTGATTCTGGTGTTTCGAGTGTCAGGTTTCAGAAAATGGGTGACAAGTAAGGATTTTGTGTGTAAGCAGTTGAAAAAAAACCCTGTAATATTAAAATGGGTGTAATATTGAAGTGTCTTTTAACCTGAATGTCCAGATTTAGTTCCGTTATATAAGAAAACACGTTTTAAAACATTGGCTTAACATTTGTTCCTTTAGTCACTGTTGGAAACCCAGTATGTACAGTATGTTTCCAGCCTCAATTTTTTTTTTTTAAAGATGCTTATTTGCATTGTCTTGTAACACCAAAGAGCACGTTTGCAAGCTTTCTTGGCTTTTCTTAACCTATTTGAATATTTAAATCAAAATTTGATTGTCAAATGGCTGCCCTGCTCATAAGACGTGTGGCAAGAAATGATCAGAACCAATGATATTTAAAAACAATGTGTTTTAGCATTTTAAAAAAAATCCCTGTTGTTTACTCTGTTGCATTAGATATCGCTTAAATTGATATGTCCAAATAAAATCACTTTTGCACCCCCCTTCACATAGTTAACTTAAATTAACATGCCTTCCTCCGAGAGGTCCACTGGCAACATGGAGATTGGTTCCTCTCTGGCAGTGTGTGTGTTATTTTGAGTATATTTGCTTACTGTACTGTCGTCTGTGAAGGAGGCTCAAGTTGCTTCATATGCTGCTTTCTGTTCACAAAGCTCTCTTACACCTCTAAACAAATGTTCAGTCATCCTCTAAGCACCAGACGAGTGACATCCAAAGGTTTGTATGCCTTACTTATTTTCTTTTTGTTTATGCTTTGTGATCTTTTGTTCATTAATGTTTGAACATCATTTTTTTTCAAGCTTCATTTTGATGTACTGTCAGTTTGTTGTTCAATGACTTTGGCGTCACCATGATATTTAAAAATAACCCCATGATTTGTAGACCTCTTTTTAACATGAAGGGGCATATATTGTGAGGAATCATTTAATATAATGTTTTATAATTTAATAATCATTGAAATTTGAATTGAACTATTGTCATAAAAAATGTTTGTCTTTTTTTGCTGCTTTTTAGTAAATTTTGTCTCTTTTTAGTCACAATGATGTACTTTCTAAGCTTCGTTTTGCTTCTCGGTGAGACACAGACATATATATGCATGCAAATCCTATTTAATAATTAATAAACATTGTGTATGTGACTCCCCTAAACTTTTTGTATTTTTCAATCAGACTATGTAGAAAATGCAGCCGTCACTACATCCAGTTTAACCAGTACAACTAATGGCGCTATGGTGAAGTTGGTGAATGGTGTTCAGGGCTGTTCTGGAAGGGTTGAGATTTACAGTGACAACTGGGGCACCATTTGTTATGAAGGGCTGGATGAAGTCGAAGGCCAAATGATCTGCATGGAAGCAGGTTGTGGTCCTCTAATATCCATACACTCTGGTGATTTGTTTGGCAAGGGTTCGGGACCAATACTCACAGACGACCTGAACTGTTTCGGGAATGAGAGCTCGGTGCTCGACTGCAATTGGGATAACCACACCGATGCGTGTGACCACACGAAAGACGCTGGAGTTGTCTGTGACTGTAGGTGACATTCACGTTATTGTCTTAATCATATATCATTCCAACACTCCAAATAAACGTACCAAAAGGGAGATTTCAAAACAATGCAAAAGGAGAACCATTTTGGGTCGCCTAAAGAACCTTTCGTGTGGAGAATATTTTAATATTTTTTTAATTATTATTAAAGATTAAAGAACATTTAGTGTAATGGAAAGGTTCAATAGATGTTAAAGGTTCCATTGATGCCAATTTCCAATATTAAAGAACATTTTGTGCATTGGAAAGGTTCCATAGACGTTAAAGTGGAATAATCAATGGCAACTGGCATAACATTTCCTTTTCACTTCCACAGCCACCATAAAGTTTCGAGATGGCAGTGGCATGTGTTCAGGGAGAGTGGAGGTTTTCCACAACAGAGAGTGGGGAACGGTCTGTGACACCCACTGGGATCTCATGGACGCATTGGTGGCGTGCGCAGAACGTGGCTGTGGAAAACCAGTGGCTTTATACAACAATGCTTTTTTCTATCAGGGATCGGGTAAAGTATGGATGGATGGCATCGCCTGCAGGGGCCAAGAGACTTCACTGAAAGATTGTTTGTTTAACGGTTGGGGAGTCAGTACCTGTACACATGCGGATGACGCCGGACTCACCTGTTTAGGTAGGTACGCCCACTTGAATCTGAAATTAAAGCAAAAAAAAAAAAAAAATTAATAATACACTTTATGACATGCACTAATTTTTGTTAATCCAATGCTAAGTTCACACTTGTCAGTTTTTGGGAATGCACATTTAGATAATTAACCTAATTAACACGGGAGGAACGAGTTCAATGAATCAAATATATATATATATATATATATATATATATATATAAGGCTGGGAAAAGATTAATTGCGATTAATCGCATCCAATGTTTGTGTTTACATAATATATGTGTGTGTAGTGTGTCTAATTATTTTGTATATATAAATACACACACATGCATGTAAACATTTAAGAAATATTTGCATGTATATACTTTATATATATTTATACAAAATTAATATTATACATAAATATAAATATTTGATATATTAATAACACATTTTTCTTATATACATACATATGTGTGTATTTATATATACAAAATAATTATACACACTACACACACATACTGTATATTGTGTAAACACAAACTTTTCTTTTGAATGCGATTAATCTTTTCCCAGCCCTAATATATATACACATATATATATATATATATATATATATATATATATATAACTATATATAACTATATATATAATATTAATTAAAAAATCACATAGACTTTAGAGCGAGGGAACTGGGAGTGCTAAAATGCTAACTCACTTCCGCGTTTTGGCCTACAGAGTGACGTCATAACTTCAGCACTCTATTAGTCTCCAATGAGCGGTTCGAAGCACAAAAATAAACAATTGGACATTCGTAAGCAACGATCTCATTAAAAGAATCTGGTAAACGTGCTTACGGTATTTTTGAATCTGATATAGAAGATCATTTTCAATCAAAGTTATTTCCTACTGATCAAATTATTTCAGGTATTCACGACCCCAATCGAAATATCATTCTGATCAAGCTCATTTGGATCAAATAAAGTGTTTCCATGAAGGCTTTTCGATCTCACTTCTAACAGATTTTTTGAGTACATGTGAACATAGCGACTGCTGATGGTGCATTATTCTCACATGCGTACCTGTCTCTTCTTTAGAGGTTAGGCTTATGGATGGAGAAAACACTTGCTCCGGGAGGGTGGAGGTCCTCTATGATGGTCAAGGGTGGGGAACTGTTAACAACTTCGGCTGGAATCTGTTGGGCGGAGATGTGATCTGCAAACAGGCCGCTTGTGGGAGTGCGCTGAGTGTCGCGGCTGGATCTTTTTTTAAGAAGGGTTCAGGTAGTATATGGATGTATGATACCAAATGTGCTGGGACTGAACCCTCCCTGAAAGACTGCATTTCAGGGATAAGCACGGATAGAAAGTTTACACACAATGATGATGCAGGAGTTATCTGCAGAGGTAAGTGTGAACGACAAACAAAAGTGGGAACTACAATTATTACGTCAAGATTGCGTGTCAAATTCAGCTGAATTATTCTCCTTTCAGAGGTCAAACTGGTAAACGGCCTAAACGTTTGTAGTGGCACAGTACAGGTTCGTTATAGTGGAGATTGGGGCACAGTTTGTCATACCAATTGGGATTTACTGGACGGTCTTGTGCTGTGTCGAGAGCTTGGCTGTGGTCCTCTCATACAGACATACCCTGGATCTCATTTCGGGATCGGTTCGGGTAACATATTGATGGATAGTTTAGAGTGTAGCGGGAGTGAGTCCTCACTGAAGGAGTGTGCAACCTCTGGCTCGGTAAACAGCCTCTGTACACATTCTCTGGATGCTGGAGTCGCCTGCGGAGGTAAATTCAATCAAGAAGGGGTTTGATTTGAACAAATATGCTTATTTATGCTTTATTTATTTGTACAAGAAAAGAATAAGACCATGTTTGCACATTTCAGCGCTAGTTGTCACTTATTCCCTCTCAGCGTGGGTTTGATTCTGACAGTCTCTGAATAGACTCTAAACTTTAGTCTTGACTAAAAGCTTATGGACGTTTTCACATTTCTGTAGTTCTTCAGAAGCAGTTGGGTACAATTCTATTTTGGCGAATGGAAAGTACAACATATAGCTTTCTCTGACTTTCTAAAAGAGGATAAAAAAGTATTATCTTGGTCAGAAATGTCGCTGAAACCATTTGACTGATATTTAATGCCAAGTTAGTACAACGGTTATAAAGGAAAATATAAAAAACTTCCACTTTTGCTAGATATACATTGTTAATAACCCTGTAAACACACAATCACAGTGAAAAGGGTGCTTTTTTAACCTTTTGTGCCACTAAAGCTGTTTACAATGGGAACCTAATGCATAATTTTTAACCTATTTAAATAAAGCAAACATGGAAAATGTGTTTTGGCCATCATATTATAAATTAAATAATTTATAAATTGTACATTTAAACAAGTGACGACCAGCTCTGACCTGAAATGTATAAAATATAATATGTAAACAGTATATATATGTATGTTGTCTGAGATATGAACTTACTCTGTCTTCCAGAAGTGAGATTGGTAGATGGAGGCAGCAGTTGTTCTGGAAGGGTGGAGGTTCTTATAGACAATCAGTGGGGAACTGTTTGTGGAGACATATGGGATATGAATCACGCTCAGGTTGTCTGTAGAGAGCTGGGCTGTGGAAGTCCGGTAGAGGTAAAGACAGATGGTTATTTCGGAAGTGGTGTAGGACCAATATGGATTGATGATGTGAGATGTTCAGGCAAGGAGGACTCAGTGAAGCACTGTCCATCAAATGAATGGGGAAAACACAATTGTGTCCACACACAGGATGCAGGTGTCATCTGCCGAGGTAAACTTTCTGACTGCATTTTCTTACTTTTTTAATTATTCGATTTTTTAAACATGTATATTTCCAAAATATATACCCATGTGTGGGCCCTTTTCACATTTCAGAAGCTGAAGTCATCATAGTTGGATACATTTTAATAGTGGTGAACAAAAACTCTCACCAGTTGTATTAGATACACTCACTAGTTTTTCATGATTTAATGCTAAGGTAATTAAACGCGAAGTATAGAGTTATAAAATGTACATAGATTTTTATTTTACAATGTTAAGAACTGGAACTGCATCGTAGTCTGTGAAAAGCCGTATCATCATTTTATAACATTGATTAGGGGTCTATTTACTGTTCAAAAATCACAATTGTACTTATAGTCAACAAAATGTGTAAAGAGGGCCATCAAAATATTAGCGAAAAAACTGTATTAAATTATGTTACAAATACAGGTAACACTTATCTTAAGGTGATGTTACAGTGTAGATATATATTTAAGTACTGAGCAATAATACTTAACAGTATATTGTTTTAGGATGACATAACTTGATTTCAAGGTTAGGGTGTAGTTCAGGTTTAGTTGTCGGTAATTATGCACAATTTATAGTAATTACGTTAGTAACTATGTGAAATAAAGTTGGTAACGCTTCCTTTTACATTGCATTGACTTATCATGGCCAGATGGACATATCATGTATTTTTACACCACTGTTATTAACACAGCAGGTAACACTCTTCTGACTTTTTTCTAGAGGTCAGGTTGGTTAATGGGAACAACTCCTGTCAGGGCACGGTGGAGGTATTTCATGATGGCCAGTGGGGAACAGTGTGCCACAACAGCTGGGATATCGCTGATGGTTTAGTCCTATGTAGAGAGCTGGGCTGTGGTGGAAACGTACAGCCCTTGCCAAATGCCCATTTTGGGGCCGGCACGGGGCCGATATGGATGGATTCCCTCAGATGCCGAGGAGATGAGTCAAACCTCAAGAACTGTAAATTTGGTGGGTGGGGAAACCATCAATGTATTCATGCATATGATGCAGGAATCATTTGCAAAGGTGCGTCCACGACCAAACCAGAATCTGGTCTCTGCATTTGCATATATTAACCAAAAAATGTCTATATTAAACATAAAATGATTCACTTAAACTATATGACAAAAGAAATGCATGGTTCGGTTCTCTTGGGGAATGAGCATAATACCATAATAAGATCTGCTATATTCTTTACAGAGATTAGAAATGTGCTCCGGATAAAGGTGAACGCTGACTCTGTTAATCCCAATGATCCTTCACAAATGACAAAAATACTAGACAAAGTAAGGAATTTTCCTAATTCAATTAGCTTTTCTTTTCTTTCACTTTTCTATTGTTGCCATTGAGAGTCTGTGGTCTCGTTTGTCTGAATTGTCCAGATTAAAAATGAGGTCAAAAAGAATGGAAATTTCTCTGTCCAGTGGAGAACTCAGTCGAATGGGAAAGTGTTTCAGGAAAAGAAATTATTTGATCCCTGACAGGTTTGTAAACTCCTTCTGAATCATTTTAAAGACGTAACTTGAATATATCATTTTAATTAAAATAGTAACAGGTTTCTGTATCTGTTATTTTCACAGGAGCCGCATAAGAAATGACCTTTCACGACCAATTCAAGAGAACAGCAGTTCTTGCAGAATGAATCATCCAGACGATGAAGACATTTTAGAAGAGTTTGTTTACTGTCAAGGATAATATAAAGAACATCATTGTTTAGGTTGCAGCAGGTCAAAGTCAGTGAAGTTTTGACATCATTTTGAAGGCCATTGTCATTAGTTGGAGGTGAAAGGAAAATAAAAAATGTAAAACTTTGATTTTCTGTACAGGTTCACGTTTATTTGATTTCTGATGTGATATATTTTATTACAACATAACCTAAAACATTTAAATCTGTAAGATAATTTTCTTAAATATGTATTAATTTATATTGTGTTACATTTCATTACATAAATTTACCTAAAGTTGATTAATCGTGTCGCAGAAATACAATTCTCGTAAATAAACGTAAAATCCACTTTATTTCACTTTGGTCTCTCTCTGACACCAGGAAACACATATACACATTTCATTTCCACACATATAATATTTTATTATTCTATGTTTAAAAGAGCTGTAAATATAAGGCATCTCTTTTATAATGCATTTCTTTCTCAGGCAAATTATATGGGAAGGACTGATTTGACTGACTAGAACATAGTGTTACTTGAGCCCCACCTACCACATTTTTTATGACTTTTGATTTTAAGACAGGAAAGCAACAGAGAAAATAGCACTACTTTATAATAATTAGGGTTAGAGTCTATGTTTTCATGCTTTTCTGTCTTTCAAAAAGGACCTGTGAATATAACAGGTATATTACAATCTCAATTATATAATATTACATAAATAAGCAGTACAATATTATTCAGTTTACAAACCTGTGGCTGTTTTCTGTTTCTGAAATACCCGCCCATCAGGCTGTGTTCTCCAGTTCATACTATACTTCCCTGTCATTTGCACCACTTTCCTTATCTGTGAAATTCGGTGAAATCTTAGTAAGAAAACACTCAAGTTACACATCACACTTATTAAGAACATGCACCTCACCTTGTCCAAAAGATCCTTCTTGATTTGTGGGTCATTGACATTGACTTCAACCTTGGCCTTCACCATAATCCTCACCACAACTCGTTTCACAGTTTCTGTGAAGTAAAACATTGATGAGAGCTTTAAAAGATGAACGGTGTGTCATTATGGCATCTTTTCATTGCATTTGCCAGGAAAACACAAGAGAGCGTGAGAGGTAAATGACCTAATTCTATAAATCGGCAAAAGACAAAAGTAGTCTTTTCTTCCCTATTTTGTGAAATATATTTTAGTGAAACGGCTTCTTAATCAAGAAAAAATATGGAGTAGCACTTCATTTTGTTTAATGGGAATTGATTGGTTCTGGTTTGCTATTGGTCGATCTTATGAGTTACAGTAAACACATTACCAGAGTATTTTGAGGGCACATTAAAAAAAATAATAATAACAATGTGCATGTATAAACTATTTATGCGATGTTCAGTAAAAATTGAGGAATTCCATTTTGATTTCATGGTGACTTTAAGCTATCGTTTGAGGAAGTTCACATGCAAGATGGTCTTACTTTGGCAAAAAACTCCCGCATGAAGCGTATCCAAACAACTGTCCACATCCCATTCAGTAAAAGGACAGTCCCTCACACTCCGCTCATTTCCTGTACAGACAACATTATTCATCAATGTTTTCTCGACTGAGGGACCCACATACGCCTTTGGCTCTGCAATTTCTCCACAGTCCAGCTCTTGACACAACACTGTAGCATCTTGTAGATCCCAACCAGTGTAACACACTGCGCCCCATTGCTCACGATACCGAATCTGAACTCTTCCGTCACATTCACTGACACCATTCACCAGCTTCACATCTGTTGAAAGAAAGGTTTTACACATAAACCCTTGCATTCTTACAGACAACAGAATGCACCAATTTAAGCCAAAACCTCTTTGTAAATCCAATTTATCATCCAAGAATTGCTGATGATAGAGCTTTTATATTAAACACTAAATATATGCAATAACACTGTCACTGTTGAGCTTTTTTACTCACTATTACAAGTGGCTCCAGCATCTTTTGAATGTCCACAGGTCTGTATTCCCCATCTTGTTGATGTACAGTTCACCAATGAGGCCTCAATCCCAGTACATTGTGCATCACTCATCCATACAGGTCCTAAACCTTGTCCAAAATAAGCAGCACTCTTTGCCTCTATCACATCCCCACAGTCCAGTTCTCTACACACCACTGCAGCATCTGACAGATCCCAGCCATTATCACACACTGTTCCCCATATACCATTATGGAGAACCTCCACTCGTCCAGAACAGGAGTCAATGCCATTTACCAACCTAATAAAGGCTAACATAAAAAAGAGTAAAGGGATCAGAAATGTTTATCTTTATTCAGTAAATGCAATTTTTATGTAGCTTTCATCCACCTTTACAGATGACTCCAGCGTCTTCATCATGTTCACAGTTGTGTGTTCCCCATCCATTTTTTACACAGTTCTTTAGTGAGGACTCAGTGCCAGTGCAGTTTACATTATCCATCCAAATCTCTCCTGATCCTTCTCCAAAATAAGCTTCAATGTTTGCCTCTATCACATCCCCACAGCCCATCTCTCTACACACCACTGCAGCATCTGACAGATCCCAGTAATCATCACACACTGTTCCCCATGTTCCATTATAGAGAACCTCCACTCGTCCAGAACAGGAGTTGATACCATTCATCAACCTCAGAAAAGCTTCGACTGTAGGTCCATTTCCGAAATCTGGATGAATTATAAAATGCATCACACAAACCCATTAAATCTATCCTGAAAAAAATGTGGTGCAGAAACAATTCACTTTGACATTGTAGTTTCAATGAATTACATACAAAAGTTTAAAAGTCGAAAGAATGGTGTTTTTAGGCAACTTCAAAAAAAAAAAAAATCAAATTATTTTAACTTTATACAAAGAGTGATTATGTCTGCATGTTTCTTCATACCCAGTATGAGAATGAGCCACAAGGTTTGTAACATTGTGCCTGAAAGAAATACAAAATTAATAATTTGACTGCTTTGCCCTATAAACAAGAAAAAGTCAACTTCAAGGTCTATTCTATTGTATTCTATTGTTCTATGTGCATTTATTTTTTTATGCAACAGACCTATTTTATTGTGCTTTGGTTTAGCCTCTTAATAGCAGAATTCAATTTACAACTAGTTGAATAATTTAGTTTTGCAAGAAAGATTAACGGGAAACTGTTATTATTATTATTTTTATTATTATTTAACCTGTTAAAATGTCAGACCTTTCGGAAGCGTCTTCATCTCCGTGATGGTGTGAGATCAAGTTAAGGATGTTTCCAGGTGATTGTATTTGTATATGGAATCACCTTGCCTTCTCGGCTCCTCCCTTAAGATGACACTACATGACAATGATGAGCATAAGAAAGAAAGCTCTAATAACAGTCCATCTTTCAGAGTCACTGAGAACTATTAAATGCTCAGGAGGTGGTTGATTCAATTAGCCAGGAGAGAATGCACTCAAACGTGGGAAATAGTGGAATGCTCAAATATAAAAATATTTTGAAGATGTAATTTTGATGGGTCGGTTTCATGGAATTTCCTTTAGAAAGACATGCAAAGCATATGAAAACAACGTGTCAAAATTCTTGACTACTGGAACCCTAGATTTGTTTGTATTTCCATGGACACCCTGGTCAACCCATCATACCAGAAAACTTCATATGCATGAGACAGAGTACTGGAACAAGTTTAGATGCAACAAACACAGTTCCTTCACATTTCAGGTATGGAAAATGATCCCATTCACTTGAGTGTTAAAAACACGCTCACAAAGCAAGCCAAAAAGTTCAGAGTCTGCAACTTAATAACTCATATTATATGTGCCTAGAAACAAATTACATCCCACAGAGTTTTGCATATTTCTGTGTGAATTCCTAGATGTTTTGTTTATCAAATTTGGATACCAGTGTTATTTACTTGTGAAGAACAAAATGCACTCAATTAAATGTAATTTCATATTTATATGAATCTGTCTGGATGACAGTGAGTGAGTACAACTGTCCAACATCCACATCACTTTACAAACAGACTAACTCAATCCTAGATGAAGAGGAAATAACAGACGACCATCTAACCAGGTACTGTTTTCTATGTACTTTGCATTCACGTGATGGGCTGTTTCAAATATTATTTTAATAATCTTTTTTGTCTTATTGGTGACACTATATTTTACAGTGTCTTTGTTACGCTACATGTGCTTGCTCGATTAATGACTGATGCATAATAAGTTAACCCTAAAGCCAACCCTAATCTTAACCCTACAGTAAGTACATGTTGTTAATTAAAATTACTCAGTATACTTAAATGTATAATTACACTGTAACAAGGAACATTAGAACTCATCCAGAACTCAGGAGGATGTTTGGATGATTTTCTTAAGCAGATGGAGAACATTTCAGCGCAAGGGTAGCTTTCTGTGGCTGTAAGTCTTAAATAGAAAAAAGGATAAAATAATCAAATATGTGTCGATTGATTGACAGCTATGTCTTATTGACTCTCTTGACATTTATAGTATCTGTATCAATCAATTAGGCTGTAACCAGCTATTTGACCATGGCCTTCAATGCTTCAGAGAATATTTTAGAGACATCTTCTTCAGCCACCCAAACTGAACTAGCCTCCTATGGAAACCGCATGTTAAAAACCAGTGAGAACCTCGTATCTACATTGGTGAAGCCAACAAACACAAGTGACAATGTCAGTTTTACTCTTGCTGCAGTAGGTGAGTGGAGAAACAATTATTGATGAATCTCACATTATATATGATATCCTGGACTTCACAGTATATAGAGCAGAGACCAGTGGCGGATCACAAGTGGCAGACAGCAAAAATGATTAATGCAGCTACAGTATTGTACAGAGAACTGAGAACAGAAAAAACTGGCATTATCTTTTGTTTATTAAGTCAAATGACAGTATCTTGGTGCAAATTCATCTGTCATTTGTTAGAAATGTCCTAAAAAATCTTTTTGTTTTGTGAATTTTTGCTGCCTTGAGCATCGAGCAATCAACATTCCCAAGACATTTAACAAACACTCAAAGGATAAAAACAGAAAGTCAGTGCAGTTTATGGTAATTAAGGACATTTTGGGTCAAACAATCAGAGATGAAGACCCAACAATAGTGAATATTAATTTGAATTATTTGTCATTTGTGTAAATTGGTCTTTCATTAAAATTTTGCAATAAATAAATATAGCCCACAACTACTTCTATTTTTTTAATCAGAGGGACAAGTCTTCATGGTTGGACCAAAAGTCACCTTAGATAAAATACCTCGACTTGACACAACAAATTCTTCTATGGAGATCGATCTCATTGGGATCGCAGAGAACAACGATGAAAGTATTTGAAACATTTTAATTTGTTTAAACTTTTAAAAGAATCATAGAAAGAGATGTCATACCTTTTTTTCCAAGTTGTTTTGGGTATGTAAGCTTCTGTTTCTGTCTCAGAATCAGCCTCTGTGGCGTTCTTGAGCTACAACAAAATGGAGAATCTATTAAAGCCCGACTTCTTCAACACATCAAATAACACAACTAAAACGATGATGTCCACTGTGATCTCAGCAACTCTTCCCAAAACCACCAAAACCGAACTCACCAAACCAGTCAACTTCACCCTCAAACACATCAGAGTGAGAGACTGAAATGTGTTTTCATCCAACCATGACAACATCTAAAATTCAGTGTTGTAATATTTTCTGCATGTTCTTTCTTCTTTTTGCAGGAGCTCGACCCCAATGGTTCTCTGTCCTGTGTTTACTGGAATGCCAGTGAATGGGTTGTAGATGGTTGTTCTGTTTTAAAGACCAACAGCAGTTTCACAGTGTGTTCCTGTGTTCATCTGTCGACATTCGCTCTCATAATGCAATTAAACCCGCCAGAAAATCCAGAACCAGAAAAACCTCCTTCAAAGATTGAAACAGTAAACGCACTAGCAGAATTCTAATGCAATCTATAGATGGTCAACATTCAAGAACTGCTCAGATTTGGCACTCATACTCTGCAATGTTTTCTCAGAGCGACTCACTGCTGGAGCTGTTAAATTTGGTGTGTGTGATCGTTGGGCTGGTGTTCTTCAGTTTGGCCCTGTTGACCTTTGCCCTATGTCAGTGGAGTCCTGGAGTGAATAATGTGGCTCGAGTCAACATCTGCATAACCCTACTGTTGGCTCACCTTCTGTCCCTGCTCACACAACAGTTCCTGAGCCTCATACGCCCTCAGCAGTTGAGAATGATGAAGGAGCCCAACAGCTCTGCACACCCTCACTGAGAACCATCATAACCGCCTCTCATGCTCTCCAGGTGCTGTGTGCTGCCATATCAGGTGTTCTGCACTTCCTCTTTCTCTCTGGCTTTGTGTGGATGTTCATTGAAGCGGTGCTGCTCTTCATCTGCGTGACGAACCTATCACGGATCAGCTCCAAAAAGAGGGAGGTGCTTAGCAATGGATTCATGTGTGTGATTGGATATACGGTTGCTCTGGTTGTGGTGAGCGTGTCTGTCGGGCTGGTTCCGGAAGGCTACGGCAGCCAGCAGTGAGTTGTTGTTAGTTTATTTTTACGTTTTTAAGTAATGAAAATAAAGATGCTTGTGGCATTTCTGCTATCTGATCAAAATACATTATTACACAAGCTGTAAGAACGTCACAGACGAGATTCAAATCTTAATATTTCAATAGTCAACACTAAATTTATTCAGTTATTATAATTATGTTTTCTTCTAAACAGCTGTTGGATTAAAATCGATAAAGGTTTTATCTGGAGTTTTCTGGGTCCTGTTGGTGTCATACTATCAGTAAGCACATTTTTTATTTCATATGATTTTATTTTATATTAAAGAGAAAATAAGTAATTTTTTTTACCTTTTTACTTTTCAGATGAACATGATTCTCTTCATCAGCATCATCATCAGACTGAACTCAACTCTGAAAAATCTAAACGCAGAAATTTCACAGATGAAACAAACCAAGTATCAAACATTCAGATTTAACACTTCAGAGCAAATATAAATATACATTATTCAATAGGGACTCATTAACTTCTTTCTGTGCAGGATTATTGCATTTAAAACACTGGCTCAGTTTGTGGTTCTTGGTTGCTCCTGGATTCTGGGTTTCTTCATTAACGGCAGTATAGAGCTGGAAATCCTCTTCCTAATCTTAAACTCCCAGCAGGGAACCTTCATCTTCCTGATCTATTGTGTCCTGAATAATGAGGTCAGACATCACTCATATTCCATTTTAAATCTGAATATGAACGACTATTAAAGTTGCTATTGCTCTTCCATTTCAATCTTCAGACTGTCAAAAAATTAAAACAGACATACAGTTGGATGTCTCCAAGCTTGAAAATTATACTTCAAACTTTTAGGCCAGACAAGCTGTTTTCCATTTTGTCCTCAGCAATGAGTTCAGCCATTGAATCATTCAGCTCCATAGGAAAAAAAACATTTCACGTTCTGTCTCCAAAACAATTATTCTGAAAATGCAAATATATTCTCTTAATAGGGTTAATTGATGGTTTTTAAGTTTTTCCGATCTGCAAAGTTACAAAGCTCATGGTATCCCAAAAAACTGATTTATTTTATCTAAGAACTCGAAACCTGCCTAAAACTCCTCTATCGAATTCCATATATTACTTCCTCAAACGTCTACATCACAATGTGAAACGTTAGCATAATGCCTGGCCAAAAGCAAACCCTACAAAAGTCACTACAAAGTGAGTTGTAGTGATGTTGTCATGTCGTGGTGTGTTTGGATGCAAAGGCAAAACCAAAACTGCTTTGTGTGGCCTTACGTAAACTGAGATTTTTATAAACAAATTCCATTTTGGGTCATGAGCTCATTCATGTCACACTACTGTAGCAGTAAGCACATTTCTTATTTCTCATGATTTAATTTACATTAGGTGCTTAATTATTATTTTTCTACTTTACAGTTAAACATGGTTAGCTGGTTAAATAGATCTCACTGTGAACTCGCTCAGCTCCTCTCATCTCATTCTTGCCCAGGTCAGGCAGCAGTACAGCAAGTGCTTCAGACGTCTTTGCTGTGGACTCACACAACACTGAGGAGCATCATGTTCAGGAGATAAAAAGCCTATTTTTACAGATTCCGCAAAATAAACAACTGTAATTATTTGCAGCTAAATATAATTAATAAATATAAGGCAAAACATATGTATTTGGGTGTGGTGTCTGGGGTGGTGATGGCATAGTGGATAAGACAGTGGATAAGTCACATGCCTTTGGTGTTTATTACTTCCCTGAGTGATTGATTAAAAAGTAAGCTATCTGTTTTACATTCTATGCTGTTCGAACTTTAACACTCTGTGTATTCAGTTACTGTTATCCGTGACATGTACTAGTTCAAATAGTAATTTGAACAATTATATTTCTGTGTGAAATGCATGCTACCCAAGTCTGTTCAGTTGTTCTGCAGTATAATTCAGATATGTAAGCTTAATTATTTGTGCTATCTGTAATACTGTTTATACTAGCAAATTTAAATGGCATTTAGTTTTCTGTTCATTGTAGACCGCACCTACCTATGAGAAAAGCCTGTAATAATTCATAGATGCAGAAATAATCCGAATAAAACCCTTCTGCTGGGAAGACTCTCTCGCTCCAGTATATCTAACCAGGAAACTCCTACCACCATTTCTACAAGAGCTTAACCAAACCCTCTGAGCTTCCCATACACTCGTACAGTAAATGTATTTTGTTGCTTCAAAATTTTAATTGCTTTTTATCACCAATTAGTTATGGCGGTATTGTCAAGGTTTGAGGCTAATGGATAAGATTTTAGGAGGCAATGTTGGCCAGACATGAGCTAAAGAAGTGTCACTCACGGCACAAGTTGAAAGTAAACAGACGAAGAGGAAGAGAGGGAGTTTACAAATTTCAAAGCGAAACTTTAAATACAATAGTCCAAATTACAGGCGAAAAGGATGCAACACACTCACAGATGCACACACACAGAGAGAATGATGGTGAAGGAGGAACTTTAGTAATTAATGCATTAACTATCAAACATGTTCTAACATGTTTAAGGCTGCTGTTATTCATGCATGAATCATTATGACTCCTGTCGTAGTTAAGGATCGCTCATATCTTCACTAATCATGAGCACATGTTGAAGCAACTATTAATTCAGGTATTAATACATGACTACACTGTAAAAAAGATTTTCAGGATTTGTAATCACAACATTTTTTCTTTTGTCAAATCAACTTAGATAATTTATGTAGTTCAGATAACATAATATTTTGAGTTTCTGATGATTAAATCAATCTCCTTCAATGTATTAACTCAATTTTTCCATTTCAATGAACTTAAAATTAAGACAACCAGGTTACTAATTTTTTTTTTAAGTTAAACCAACAATTTTTTTACAGTTCATGCCCTGTTAATGTAAAGTGTTACTGTGAATTGTATTTTCAAAATCTAACAAAATAACCGGTTCATTTGATTTATGAAGTGGATATTTAAGACCATTAACAAACATCTATCTCGAAATTATAAAGCAACTCATTCTCCGCTTGACAACAAACACTTCTCTTTTGTGCACACAGTTGATTGACAACTGCATTCTACAACCGATTAAAATTCTGAAAAATTCAGGAGGTGACATCATCTCATTTACATTTAATATAGTGCTGCCATTAATTTAAATGTATTCTCTTTCTTAACAATTAATTTAAAGATAAATGTTCAACACCAACTTTGTTAGCTCCATCAACTGAAATACAACTGATATTTCAAAGCTTTCGGCAAAACATTTTCTGATTAAACAAGAAACCTTAATGATTCTCCATTTCTTCATTGGGTGATGAAATAAAATGATGGCAACCGAAGAACAAAAGTAAGTAAACAGCAGTACTACTTTATTTGTCAAAATGGAAATAAAAGTTTTGACTTGTTGATGTTGGTCAAAAAATTATTTTTAAAAATGCAGCATTAAAATGCAGTTTGTTTACTTTAGAAGTGAATGATTTCCCCAATACGGCTGTATGGTAATGACTTTCCAAAGTAAAAAAAAAACTTCCATAGACACAGGCTCATTGTTTGATCTTATCTTCTAAACAAAATAGGCCATACATCATGCAAACTGCGGTATCCTGGAATTATATGGTAAACAAGCATATTAGTATAGGTAAAATTTTGTTTAACAAATATATTTGTTTTTTTTAAATCAGCTGATGAAACATATCCATGGCACGTCTACAGCACTTTTCCAAAAGACCGGATGAAGAAGAGAACCATTTAGCAGGTAGTAATATCATATTTTATATGTTTATGAATTGAATTACTTGTTTTTTATTTTGTAATTTATTTTATATAGCTGGCTATGCTTATATATAGATGATAGATAAGAGGGGTTATGTTAAAATGTGTCTTTCGACAAAACACACAGTGTACTGTAATATATTGTCGATTACAATATGACAATACAATTAGAAATACTCATTTAAACAATTGTCTCATAAATATTTAGAATAAACAGCAATTTAAAATGTATATTTTTTGTCTGTTACATTCACTTCTTATCACATAAATTAGTTAAAGGATGATATTTAGCATTATCTGATTATCTCATTATTGATACAGGATAAAATCAGGTTACATTTTGTTTCGATGGTCCACTTAACACAATCTACAAGCAAAGTAACTTTGCAACGGTTATGAGTATATAGGTAGATAGACTGTTGGATCTGGTTAGGGATATGTTAGGTTTCTTGTTGAATACGTAATCTTGATGTAAAAATACTTATATTCAGTAGAATATCTGCTGGTGACCATCAAAATAAAGTATATATATTAAGCAGACAATCTATTAGTACTCTAATGACTGCTAGTTGTATAGCTTCAAAGTTACTTAGTTGAATGTCAAAAGTGGACCATCGATATAAAGTATAACCTCATCATGTTACATATTTACATGTATGTCTGTTTGAATGAACCACGCATATTATGCTCATAATTTGCATTCAGTTGCTTGTCTAGACAGTGTAAAATGTTTGTTAAAATGCTATAGATTAAGTACAGTAGACTGATATTCTTATTAATTGAGAAAGCAGTTTAGAAAATAGGACAAAGCAATTAAAGTTTTGTGTGAGGATTAACATGAATAACATATCATGTTTATTATATTTCTAGACGATATGCTGTGGTTTATGCAATTCTTTCTGCTTCTGGGTAAGAGAACTCATGATACACACTGAAACAATTCTCGGTCAATGGTACATGTTTAGCAATATGTATTCTACTTTTTTTTAATAGCCAACTGAAAAAAATAATAATTTGGATCTTTAACTCTATAGCATGTATAGGTTATACAATTGCCACTACAGAAATCAGACTGGTGGGTGGCTATGACTCCTGTTCTGGACGAGTGGAGGTTCTCTATAATGGTATATGGGGAACAGTGTGTGATGATTTCTGGGATCTGTCAGATGCTGCAGTGGTGTGTAGAGAACTGGACTGTGGGGATGTGATAGAGGCAAAGAGTTCTGCTTATTTTGGACAGGGATCAGGACAGATATGGATGGATGGTGTAAACTGTGCTGGCTCTGAGTCCTCACTAAAGAACTGTACAACAAGAGGATGGGGAATAAACAACTGTGTGCATTCTAAAGATGCTGGAGTCATTTGCAACTGTGAGTTAAAAACATTTATAGTTGAAGACACAAATTTAATATTGTGCATTTTCTTTATTTAAGAAATTACCCAAGAGAGTTAAATAGAAGAAATCCTTAATTAAAGGTCTTTTTCTTTCGAAAGCCACATGTCATTGCTCTTTTTCAAATAAAAGAATGAAAACTAATATGAGCGGGAAAAACTAAAATTTACTTGTGTCTTTATATTATTTGTGTGTATTACAGCTGTAAGGTTGGTAATGGGTGACAACTCCTGTTCTGGACGAGTGGAGGTTCTCCATAATGGAACATGGGGAACAGTGTGTGATGATTACTGGGATCTGTCAGATGCTGCAGTGGTGTGTAGAGAGATGGGATGTGGGGATGCGATTGAGGCAAAGAGTTCTGCTTATTTTGGACCGGGATCAGGACAGATATGGATGGATGATGTAAACTGCACTGGCACTGAGTCCTCACTAAAGAACTGTACGACAAGAGGATGGGGAATAAACAACTGTGTGCATTCTAAAGATGCTGGAGTCTTTTGCAACTGTGAGTTAAAAACAATCACTGAACTTAAGTGTACATTTTTTTATTGTTTTAATATTGTTTCTTTTCCTTTCTAAGGAATGACCCAAAAGAGATACACAGAACCAGTCTTGTTCTTTCAAACACTATGTGTGATTGATCTTTTTCAAATAAGATAATGTTAAGGCCAATCTTCACAACAAAACTAATTTGTGTCTTTATATTGTTTGTATGGATAGTATCTGTCAGATTGGTGAATGGAGACAACTCCTGTTCTGGACGAGTGGAGGTTCTCTATAATGGAACATGGGGAACAGTGTGTGATGATGGCTGGGATCTGTCAGATGCTGCAGTGGTGTGTAGAGAACTGGGCTGTGGGAGTGTTGTAGATGCAAGTCATGCTTATTTTGGTCAGGGATCAGGACCGATGTGGTTGAATAATGTACAATGTATTGGGAGTGAATCTACTTTAAAAAGATGCAGATCAAATGCAACTGCCTCCTGCAGTAATTATAAAGGTGCTGGAGTCATCTGTCAACGTGAGTATTTAAACATTAAACAATGAATTTAATATGACATTATCTAATCAATCCATCTTAATAAACACAAAAATACATTTATTTTCTTTTGCCATGGCTTTAGCTTCTGTCTTATTGATAAATGGCAGTCATTCGTGTTCTGGAAGAGTGGAGGTGCGCCACAATGGAATGTGGGGAACAGTGTGTGATGATGGCTGGGATCTGTCAGATGCTGCAGTGGTGTGTAGAGAGATGGGCTGTGGCAATGTGACGGAGGCAAAGAGTGGGGCTTATTTCGGAGAAGGATCAGGACCTGTGTGGTTTAATAACGTGAGATGTAATGGAACAGAGTCTTCACTGAGGGACTGTGTTTTAAGTGGAAGATTTCAACAGAACTGCAGCCATAAAAAAGATGCTGGTGTTATCTGTGGAGGTAAGTGAATAATACTGTCTTATAATATCTAATACTTTAATAACACTGCAGCATTTCTAACAGTTGATTTTAATGACATACAAACAAATAAAAACGAAATCCTGTCTTATGAAGGCCCATACACACCAAGAATGATAGCTGCGAATCGGAAGTTGCGATTTCTTCCATATTGTGATGTATATCCGAGTGAAACGACTTTGCAAACAAGAAAAAATTACTTGATTTTGTCCATGGGGAATTGACGTGAGTTGCCCCGCACTCACGTCAGTAAACGTCATTAGAGAGGAGAAAATGTCTCTTGATGCAAGAGGGAGAAGTTATTTTGATTAAAGATTATGAGGCCACATGAATAAAAAAAATGTATGGATAAATCGTTTCTAATAAACACTGCAATGTTCATTAAAAATAAGAAATTTTTCAATAATTATTTCAATAATTATTAATTTCAAAAATTCAAAATAATTCAATTTTTATTCAAGGTGACTTAAAGCAGGATTCATTCTGATTGGCTTTTCTGAAAGTTATTCCAACAATATTGCTTCGTTGTGCCGTTATTGTTATAGTTTAGGTGTGGACTGCTATGATATTTAGATTCTATTATATTTAGAATGATATTCAGGATCGTCCTATGATGTGAATAAGACTAACTTTGTTTGTTAGCCAAAATTCAATTGCAGAATGGTTCCAGCTCCTGTTCTGGACGAGTGGAGGTTCTCCATAATGGAATATGGGGAACAGTGTGTGATGATGGCTGGGATCTGTTAGATGCTGCAGTGGTGTGTAGAGAGATTGGATGTGGGGATGCGATTGAGGCAAAAAAAGGTGCTTTTTTTGGGAACGGCTCAGGACCAATATGGATGAATAATGTAAATTGTTATGGGGGTGAGCTTACTCTAAAGAGATGTAGATCAAATGGATGGGACATACAGAACTGTAATCATCATAAAGATGCTGGTGTCATCTGCCAATGTGAGTCAAAAACATGAATAAAAAAAACAGGTATGCCAGGTTCAGACTACACAATATCACCCGATTTTTGTAGCCTGAGGGTGTCGTGGTAATTCATAAACGACATTGGTCACCTTCACCTTCAAACTAGAGGCGCTTCAGCGACATGGTGAGCACTGGAATTACCATTAAATTAACATGGTGCTTCGGTGGCTATTTCCGCATTCTCGATGACATCACACACATCGTGTATGAGATGGCAAGCGATGATTGGTCTGGAAGCAACATTTAGTTTGACATGTTTTTGTCTAAAACACAATAAAAATTTAGGAGTCAAAATTGCACTGACACAATGACTATAGTAATAGATACAAATATTGTGTACTGTAGTCTGAACCAGGCATTGAACTGTACCATTACAAGTCCTTGTTTAAAAATCAAACTGATGTATCATTATTGTCTTTGAAAGATGAAAATTTATCAACAACTGCAAAAACAAGTGTTGCAAAAACTTCAACAACAGAAGTGAAGTCTGCAGCTGCTGTTTCTACCACCAGCTCTTCCGTCTCTTGTAAGTGAAATTTTACCATTTTCAGCGATTTTTAAACATCTAGCAACGTGTTTTACCATATTTGACAAATGCGTTTAACTTAGCAGTTACTATAGAAACAAACACAGCTTGACTTTAACACCCACCAACACAGCAAATATGGTGGAGCATAACGCCGGTCTTAAAGTGACAGCAGCCTAATATACCTACTGCCAAATTATGAGGTAATATTAAAAAAATATCCAAAGGCCAGTTTTCCCACATGGTATTTCGATGTCAAAATTGTGGCCAGTGATTTTGGAAAACCATTTTCCACAGTAGCTGGTGAACAAAAAAGTTAATGTCAAGCCCATGAACAAAATATTAATATTTCCTTATTAATATATCATAATAAAATGACAGAGATTTAGTTTCATGTCTATTTCAGATCACTTTACCTATATCAACGAGCCAAAAAGCTGGATTGACGCACTAGGATACTGCAGAATTCACCACCAGACTTTGGTGCACATTTTAAATACCACAGCACAAGAGTACATCACACAGATGCTGCGGGATAAAGAAATCCCCAATGGAGTGTGGATCGGGCTTGAACGGAGTATGCTCTTCACTTGTTCGCACTGGCTGTGGACTGGTGGGCCATACGTGGACTACACATCATGGCATGAAACATTTCCAGTGGACCTAGAGAGCAGGTTTTGTGGAAAACTTCTTGGGAACGAAGAAAATAAGTTTGGATGGGTGGATGCTTGCTGCCATGAGCAACTTCCTTTTATTTGTCAGGTCAGTATGTTATTGGCTTTTTCACTGAATCCGTGCTTTTGATCATACATAGCTGTGCGTACAGTTTTCATATTTTATGTTTTGTCCATCTTTAACTGAATGCTCAATACAGGTTAAATTCTACAAAATAAGCCTCTTTTGTCATGTCTCATCAGGGATGAAACACTAGGCGGAGCTGTTTCCAAGTTTGGAGTCGTTTGCTGATCACAGAAATTGAGTCATGATGCTTTTGATAAGCAAATTTTGTTTTGACTTTAAACAAGTTATTTCAATATGCACCCCTGTTTGGTGGTTTGGACTTGCATTTGAATTACAAAATAATAAATTTCTCTGTTTTTATTATCTCTTAAATCTTTAATAATGCATGCAAAGCTTTCTGCATGGCTGATGGAAAGCTGGCTTAATATGATATATATTCTACGTGAAAATGTAAATCCTCTTTCTTTGATTTATAATAGTTTATACAGTTTATTATCTATATGGCTAATGAACTTTATTAAAGTAAAAGTTAGCTCTGTGTGCCCATAAGTTAATATTTGAGATATTAATATTTAATACTTGTGCTTATTTTTTTCAAATGTTTTTCATTCGTGTGTTTTCTTTTCCTTTGTTACATATTTAAATGTTTTTAATTTCAGTAAGTTTTTGGTGTCATGCATAATTCATTACTATTTAAATAATGTTTTTGAAATGTTCCTCTAAAGATAGTACTATATTAACTGGTAACAAATTATTTGCGGTTTTAATATTTGCATTTTGAATATTTTCATACTATTGTAATATTGAGCTGAACTCTAATAAACCTTTATTTCAAAATAAATCTTGAGCAGTTTTAATTTTGTATGTAAATAGCATAATTTGTTTGATGATAATTGATATAAAGATGATATGAAGTAGGCTAAAAGATGATTTTAAGATTTGTCGTAGGCTTACAGTTGTTGTTTTGTAATAATAGGCTCATTATAATAGCCTGTTTTTTGATAACTAGAAGGGTTTCCCCATCTCTCTCTATCTCTCTCTCTCTCTCTCTCTCTCTCTCTCTCTCTCTCTCTCTCTCTCTCTCTCTCTCTCTCTCACACACACACACACGAAACACAGACGGTTCCTCCCATTTCTGGCAAGTAGATGAAGAGGAACTAAAGCCGGCTGCCTCCACACATAAGCACAGCTCGCATGCGGATGCGTTAATATTGTTCCCGACAGTTTTGCAATAAAGAGCGTCTTTTCAAACGGAAGATATGTCGACAAGACCGGGATTCTACCGGCAAGAACTAAACAAGACTGTCTGGGAGGTGCCAGAGCGATACCAGAATCTCACACCAGTTGGATCAGGGGCATATGGCTCCGTATGGTGAGTCCAGCAGGCGTCTCTACAAACACTACTATGAGTAAGGTTTGGCTAATGAATATTAACGACGCAACCTATGATTGGATGAAACGACTTCACCTCGTACCTCGTAATAGTAACGTCAGAGTGAATAAATTAATATTAATTAGCTTAGCCTTCGTCATAGTAAGATTCGTAATATAGCCTCCAAGAAGAGGAGAGGGTGAGGCAGGAATAAAGCCTGCAAAACAACATCCGGGATGCATCTTAAGAGAAAACAACAATCTTACGTTTTACACAATGACAATTAACCACTGGCTGGAAAATATTGAAAATTATATTTGTTAGCATTGCTCTTTATATTTGGTTCTAATGTGATGAAGGCTGCTGCTCCTTTTGTTTACTGACATGTGTCAATCATTCCTGGAGATGTTATGTCCTTGATGTGGCGTGTCTGTAGCAGATAAGTAAAAAATAATAATCTAAGTGATGCCAAACCAACACCTGAACATGTGTAGTCCATCGAGAACAAAAATGCAGATCTGGAAGAAAACAGGTGTCCGCAGGTAGTATTTATATACAGACTGAGCACATACTAAGGCATCAGATTCTGTTAGTTAGGATGTATAAACAACCTTCCAACATGCCCATCTGATATGACGATATTGCTCTAGTTAGACAACATGCTAGGCCTATTTAGTTCCGGTAAAGCAAGACCATCGAGTTGCCAGTGCCACACCCCCATCTGCATCTGATGTCCATCTGCACGGGAAAACATCCAGATATATCATCCTGACATAATGCACTCATTCTCAGAGATCTACATTGCACTCTGTATCATCTCAACTACAACATTAGAGCCCTCCAGCCTCCCTCGTGCTGTGACTGACTGAAACGGTTGCCATGGTGACGCAGCTTCTGGCTTCAGCATCTTCCCATTTTCACCACACTAATTGCAAATATTGTGAACATGTCAGTCAGTTTATGTCTCATCCGTATAATATGCTAAATTAAGTTTGCAAGTGAACATGTTTCTCTTCCTCTTCCCAACTTTTTTTTTTTTGGTCAAACCAAGTTTCACAATTGTTGTGTAATCAGGCATTTCCATTTCCGCTCAGCATTACATCTGCAAGCTACTGTTGCGACAAGAGCTCAGTTAGTCAAAATCAGTCCGACTCATTATGGCGTCAAGATATTCTTCAATAGATATCACAGAAAGAAAATACACAATGGCTTAAAGAGGCACAATATAACTAATATTCTACATGTATGAATACTGATCTATACAGCAACATTCTCTTCATCATTTTAAGCTGCAGGCTTTCAGGTCCTGTTTACTTCAGGCAGATGCTGAAATTAGTGTCCTGAAAGACATTACAATGTTAAATGGATGCTAACTAACAAATATACCAAACCTAAAGGCATCTGGGAGGAAAAAAAAATAGCTGCTTGAGGGCATCACATGGCATCATGTTTCAGAAGCTATTACCAGTTTATCTTCCTGTTTGGTTGGGAAATTTGCCAGCTCTGAAAAATGACGCGATGCAGCTCATTTCATTGTCAGTGAAGCAGATGCCCCACAACATCCTGAGACCACCTGAGACCTAATTATTTCATTATCGTATTAAAAGATGCACAACACTAACAATGGATTTACACAGAGGATTTAATTGCTGCTGATTGGATCCCATGTCGACTTCAGCTATTTCTAACAGCCCGGGGATGTGATTATAGAGACATTTCAGGGTGTCATCTGACACGAGAGGCTTGATTAAGCTATTGTTATGTATTTTCATTAATAAGAAGCCTTGTCCTATTGTGCTTTAATAAAGCATGCAAAACCAACAGTGCAATAGCCTTTTAGTCACAATATCCTGATTCATGTTAAACCCGATATGTTTGTAATCTCTTAATTTGAATATAGATATAACAAAAATCCTTATTTAAATGTCTGTCATTTTATACCCCAAGAATCTTTTACACACACTCTCCCTAACGCTTACTCAAATGAGCTGTGAATTTGCATTGTTCACGTTAAGCCTCTATCTATTGTGTGATTATTTGACTTCACAGCAGAGCTGATTTATTTTAAGGGGGCAGGGCAGACCTGGTGTGTGGAAGGGTTGAATCGAGGGATGGGAGCGTCCCAAATGGGGGTTGGGTGTTTTTGTCTTTAACCTCTATGTCTTTAACAGAGTCAGAGACTTAAGTGTGGCCATAAAATAAAATAATGAAATGAAATACATAGTCTATATTGCACGAATCATTTGTAGACTTCAGTGTGGCACTAAAATAATAAAATAAATTATATAAATAAAATAAAAAAATAAATAAAAATGCAAATATTGCATGATTTATTTGTAGATATAAAATTCAGGGACTGCATCTCACATTTTTGATTAATGGATATTGAAGAATTCCATCAAGTTCTATAGACCGGACAGATATTTTGATTTACTTAATTTAATATACTAAAGTACATTAAAAAGTACTGAGATACGGCAGGAATTTTTACATTATTCACTGATGCAATTACTTTTGCTTCCCTTTCATCAATTTCTCAGCTGCCCTTCTGAAACATTAAAATAATTAGCATGTCTAATCAGTCTTAACTGAGCCTCTGAAAGTTGAGACAAATGTCCATTTTACTATGTAGATTACCTTTTAAATACTTCTGAGTCTTGCACTCATGTTCGACATGTTCCTCTAGAGCATGTGGTTAAATAAAGAACACACGAATGCTTTCATAAAAAGCCAGCCTTAATAAGGGCCTCTTTGAGGAAGTAATACCATTTCAAAAGGTCACATTTAACAGGAACATATAAGTCATGTTGTCATACCAAAAATCCTGTTCTCATGGCGATTGTCTCAGCAAAAACATTAGCTCTAAATTTGATCAAATCATTGTATAACACTTTTTCTTTCTCTAGCTCAGCATATGATGTGCGTCTTCGTCAGAAAGTGGCTGTTAAGAAGCTCTCCAGACCCTTCCAGTCTCTCATCCACAGCAGAAGAACGTACAGAGAACTGAGACTGCTCAAACACATGAAGCACGAGAATGTAAGTCCTCTCGAAAACACATGCAAACACATATGGGCAGAAGGGAGCAAACACATCCCAAATGTCCATCTTTAAGTCTAGAGCCACTTGTGTCACTCATGTGATATGCTCTTGTCACCTAGGTTATTGGACTGCTGGATGTTTTCACCCCATCAGCTTCTCTTGAAGAATTCAATGAGGTGTGAGTGTCTGCCCAGTGTCAATTATCTGCATTTGAGAGCACATAAAATCCTATCAGATGCCAGGGGAGCTAAAAAAGCCTATATGATTTGATTAAGACCATCTGCACTTGCAGCTGACCAGCAAATGATGATTTAAAAAGCTTCGATCGGATATAAGCTAAGACTCTGTCTCTCTGTAGATACCTTGTGACCAACCTGATGGGAGCGGATCTCAACAACATTGTCAAATTTCAAAGACTGTCAGATGAACACGTACAGTTCCTCATCTATCAGCTTCTCCGGGGCCTTAAGGCAAGTACATTTTGCGTTCTTTTTTCCCCACAAAGTCACATATAAACTGAAGCAAGCACATGTTATGATCAGTTATGAATTGCAGCGTAAACTCTGTCTATATCTCTGTCTTCTCATGGCTTGACCTCCTCTCAAACAGTACATCCACTCAGCTGGCCTGATCCACAGAGTGAGTACTTTTCCGTTACTCCACAGTTTTGTTTAGCGTCCACTTTACAGGCCGCTGGAGTCTTTACAAAAAATGATTGTATACTGGAAATTATTTGGGTTTAGTACAGGCAACATGCAATGGCATAATTATTCAATGTCATAATTGTAATTTTTATGCATGTTTGCAGGACTTAAAGCCCAGCAATGTAGCGGTGAATGAAGATTGTGAACTCAGAGTGAGATGCATTTTCAGTCTACTAGCACAATACTCCTGCATTACCACAATGCATTTCTCTGGTTCTAATTTGTTTGAATCAAAACTGTCAGATCCTGGATTTTGGATTAGCCAGGCAGACAGATGACGAAATGACGGGTTATGTGGCGACTCGCTGGTATAGAGCACCCGAGATCATGCTCAACTGGATGCACTACAACCAGACAGGTAAACTGGGCTTAACCTAAAAACATTTCAATCTCAAGTGCTTGTACTTTACAAAACTGCAACTATATATATATGTAAAGAGAGAGAGAACTGGTTGGTTAAGTATGATCATGTCTCTTTTACAGTGGATATTTGGTCTGTTGGATGCATCATGGGTGAACTTCTGAAGGGGAAGGTTTTGTTTCCTGGCAATGATTGTATCCTTCGTTCAAGAGAGCCACTTAATCCATCTCTTGATGTGTATGTGTGTGGTTTTTGAGTGAGTCGTGCTTCCTGTTAGCCTGGGTTTCCCCATACTACCTTACCGGGTGCGATTTTATTCATTATTCGATTTTATGGATACCATGGACCAAATTTTCGCCTCATCTAAGGAACCAATCACAGAACGGGGAAAGAGCAGCAAGACGATGATGGCGTCTATGCAACAAGCAGTTTGTTTATACCTATGGATCCAACATGGCACCAGACGCGAAGTTACCTTTCGATGCAGCCTACCTCTGACCCATCGTCTTGTTCCTTGTCTAATTTCTGTCGCTCTACATACGTCATCTGGTATGATCAAAACGATTGGCTATGAGTCGTGTACAGGCACATTTGATAGACATTCTTAGCAACCAATAAACAGCTCTAGCCACTCCATGCCTCAAATATGAGAAAATGAACATGTGGTTCCCAGACCAAAGTCTTAGGTCTGACGTTAGCCAGGCTAGCTTCCTGTAAGATAGCTGAGGAAAGCACAGCCTAAGTGGTTCAAATTACATTATAAGCTGACTGAAGGAACTAGAAATCCACTTTCTATTCCAGACTTGACTTTCAGTTGAAACTTGGGATGAGGACTTTTTTTAGGCCTGGTTTCACTGTTAACGTCCAATGCGTTCCTAAAAACACATCTAGGTGGATCTAAGATGCTGATCTGTATAATCTTTAACATGATTTCTTCAGATATTGATCAGTTAAAGAGAATCATGGAGATGGTAGGCACTCCCACCCCTGACGTTTTGAAGAAGATTTCCTCCGAACATGTGAGAAGAGACTCGTTCGGTTATTGGTTTCATTTATAAATACTAACAATGCATTCATGTTCTTGATGGATGATAGATGAACTGAAATTCAAAGCAGAGTTTAACATCTAGATTTTTTTGTATTAAATATTGCATCCAGGCTCAGAAGTATATCCAGTCTCTTCCGCACATGCCCCAGCAGGACCTGGGGAAGATATTTACAGGGGCAAATCCACTAGGTGAGGCTAACGTGTTATTTTACGATAAAAAATAAGTACGTTAATTTGATTAATTAATTAATTAAGTGCATGTACTTACTATAGAGTTGCGGTTATGGTTAGGATTTGATTTAGGGTTAGTTACTGTTATTATTACTATAGTAAGTACATTTAATGTGTAATTACGTCATCTTAAAATAAAATGTTACCAAAAATGTGAATTAGTAAGTTCTAATTGTTTTATCCCTTTAGCTGTTGATCTGCTGAAGAAAATGCTGGTGTTAGACTGTGACGGAAGGATCTCGGCCAGTGAGGCACTGTGCCATCAGTACTTTTCCCAATACCACGATCCTGAAGATGAACCCGAGGCACCTCCGTACGATCAGACCCCTGAGAGCAAGGATCGCACACTGGAGGAGTGGAAGGGTGAGAGGGAGTCTTACATTACATGTTGTTACACTAAACACCGGCATGATGAAGCGATTTGTTCATTCAGAAAATCAATGTAAACATGATCTGCTGAAATTGACACGTCGTAATGTACAATCAACACAGTTAACTTAAATTTTAGAGCTGTATGTGTCTCTTTTTCTCCCTCCACAGAGCTCGTGTTTGAAGAAGTAAACAATTTCAAAGATCCTCCCAAAAAAAACGAAAGCCTTCAGGTTGAACAATAAAAACTACAATCCAGGAAGATCCAATCCAACCTCCCCACTGTCCGTCCTTCAAACAAACGAACTACAGGATTGATGGACATATATGAACAGACTGCAGTCCAACCAGAGACAATGACAATGTATTTCCAAGGCATGACGCCCTTCCTGTATGTGGGTGTGTGTTCATTCACCCCTTTAATTAAGAGCAAAACATGACTGGTTTTGTTGGAACTTAAAAAAGTATTAATATTACAAGGTGCATGTTGTGTGTGTGTGTGTGTGCGCAGAGTTGTGTGTTTTGAGTGTTTTTTATATTTGATCTGTGAGACAGGTGTCTAGGAGAAAGCAGGGTATAGTGTCTTTCGTACAAGACCAAAATAAATTTAGCAAAAGGAGGAGAAGGCCACACTGGAGAAAAATATGTTTACAATATTGGACGGAGTGGGATGTGTGTCTTAAAGGTTTATATATGCATCAGTGTACAAAAGTCTCTGCATAAAATCAAATCAGTTACACAATCTGTCTTAACTCATTTTGCATTTGCAAGGCTATTTGAATTTAACATACCTCAAATGCGTCATGTTTTCACACTGATTCACATGTCAGGTAAAAATATTAATGAGTTGTTTTGTTTAAAAAATATATATATGCTGTACAAACAACATTTCAAACTGTTCTCAGGTTATTTAAAGGGCCAGTAGGCAGATTCATGTAATTTATGGTAATATATAATAGGCTTCAACATCTACTTTTCCCCATAGTACAAGTCAGTTGTCAATACTGTATTCATATATGTTCGGGTCAATCTCACAAAACCTGCCAAGAACTGTCAAGGGGTCATTTTCATCCCAAAATGAAAAAGAAAGAAGTAACACAATTTGCATAAAGAACATTATTCCTAAGATCATTAAAGATTTTTTATGAATTTATTTTTGAATTTGGGACATAATCATTGTAAAGTGAAAAACATGAGGATATTGATATTGAACAACAATAAAATATTGTTTTATTTATATTTAAAATATATAAGTGAAAAAAAACCATGGATATTGTTGTATTTATATATTTAAAATATATTTAGAAATTTTTAAATATAATAATTTATATATTAAAACAATGACAAAAAGGTTTGGAATGACCCGAATCAACAGCTCTTTATATAGGCCAAAATATAATTTATATAATATAATGTAGCCTATAAAAGCCTAAAAGCAATTTTCTCAGAAAGTCTTCTGGATGCTTTTTTTCTTTCTGTCAACTAAAATTAATTACACAATAATTGAAAAGCAGCAGCAGATGTTAACAGAATGAATGTGTCTTGTTTTTTTCAAAATAGGAAACTGCATTTCAGGAAGTGGTAAAACAAGTTGCACTTATTTCTAAATATGTGTTCTCAACATGTTTCGGAAGATCCTGAATGACAACAAACGTTGATGTCATGAAACTAGTAACCATATTAAGTTAAATGGGTAAAATGGGTGTGGATTCTTGTATTTACATGTTGTAATGCAAATTACCATTATTAACAGCTACCCTGTCTTCAGGACAGTACTGTGTAATAGTAGAGCTACTTGGTACAAACCGAGTGTCACTTTTGTGATGTGTTGTTCAGATGTCCTGAGTAGGCCTATGTGTCCTTTGCACTTTGCCCTAATATCCCTACCCTCCTCCTGGTCTCCTGCATGTCTTTTAAACAAAGTTAAACAACTGCCTTCAGCGGTTTCAGTGGAACTGGATGTGTCTATCTCCCATTGTGAGTTCGACCAGTCCCACCAGCATGTCCTCCCCTCACCCACTCTCTTAATAATAATTAAAAAACCTGTTAACTCTTTCCCTGAAACTAGCACCGTGTTGGCTATTTTAAAACTAAAGGGAGTCAGTTGATTGAATCTCATTTACAAATCAGATAACATGCCGAAAAAGCAGCTTTACAATGTTGTAGTGCGTATCTCCAGCGCGTAATTGTGGAAACTTCGAACCGCCCCCAAATCTTCCACTGCTCCACCAAGTTGCGCTCCGTTTGCGCTCTTCTGTGAGAGCTTCTGAATCTAAATTATCGATTAAAAATGAGAACGTAAAGAGGGCAGAAAGATATACTTTCAACAACCTCTGAGAATGTCAGTGCGAACCAGGGCAGGATTTTATCGCCAGGACATTAACAGAACCGTTTGGGACGTGCCGGAAAGATACAGAGATCTTATTCAGATAGGAACCGGAGCATACGGAACGGTCTGGTAAGTATTGTTAGTTTTTAAAAGTTCCTGAATTATTCAATTTATGTCAAGGGGTCGGCTTTTAAAAATAATTTATGTTTCGTAGTTTTCGGAATTTAGTGCAAAGATGCGTCTTGCGCTATCTGGATAAGTTAGCTCTACAAATCCATAATAACCATAGGCTATTCTAAAAGGAATGCGTTCGGGCGGCGTATTGTTGCTATGGTTACTTTGCGAACGCAACTTGTGTTGCACTAACTTGTAAAGTTAATTCTTGTAGCTGCAGAAAGTTTTATGAAAATGCATTTTGCTTGGAGCCCCCAAACACCTCATAAATCGAGCGTTTTTGTTTTAGTCTGATAAGATGACTTTACACGCTGAAAGAATGCAGACAGTAATGACTCTGCAACTTCGTAGAGAGGATGGCCTATTTCTAAAGGAAGCTGTACAATGAACGAAAACGGATAGATTGGCCTTGTTTTTTTAATTATGTCATACAATTGCAACCGTTTTCTTCATTTTTCCTGGCCTCATGCTTATCTGGGCGAAACTGTGAAACCTCGAAAAACTTTACTCTCTTTGCAAGACAAGAGGTTGCGCAACAAAGCCTCCCTGCTGATGCCATTGTCTGCGTTTAACAAGCAGAAGTTGCCGAATTAAAGACATTGTGTCGGTCTTCAGATGGCTTTCCACTTTAATAGATTCTTCACATGTCCAAGTTGCTCAAGTTTCAGATTGAGTAATGAACCTGTTGCGCACTAGGCCTACACTTAATCCATAACCTCTTTGCTAACCATTTAGGGTCCAGACGTAGAAAAATGACCACATAAAGTCTACTTGACTGCACTTTAACACCACAGTAATCTAAAGTGCTGTATAAGAACATGTATCAAGAACTGATTTTCCTCTGTTCAATCTATCCAAAGTTCCGCCATTGACCGTAAGACAGGAGTGCGTGTGGCCATCAAGAAACTCCACCGGCCGTTCCAGTCCAGACTGTTCGCCAAACGCGCTTACAGAGAGCTACGACTCCTCAAGCACATGAAACATGAGAATGTAGGTTGACTATTTTCCTTATCCCTGTTTTTGCCTCTATATCTCTATGAAAAGTCAGATTTTTATACTCACTTTGTTAACGTTGTTCATGCTACCAAATATCTATTTATAACCAACTGGACAGGTTATTGGGCTTCTGGATGTCTTTACCTCGGAAATCTTGTTGGACAGATTTCAGGATTTGTGAGTCTTTAACGATTTTTACAGTTTTACAAATTATACAAACTTCACAACAGGATTTTTATAAGATACAAAAGTTGTCGCTGGGGCGGTACTCTTTCAGAAGGTACACCTTTGTGCCTAAAGAGTGCACCTCAAAGGTGATGATAAGTAGACCAAGAACCTTTTTAAAGGGTACAATCCCAGTGATAGCTTTTGTACCTTTTTTTATTAAAGTGCACCATTTACAATAATAACTACCATTAGCAAATGTTTATTAAAGGACTAATACTAATACAGACCAAGGAACAGAAGCTAATGGCTTTTTTCTCTTAGTTATCTGGTGATGCCGTTTATGGGAACTGATCTGGGAAAGCTGATGAAAATGGAGAGACTATCCGAGGACAGGGTGCAGTTTCTGGTCTATCAGATACTGAGGGGTCTCAAGGTTAGACACAGACATAATCACACTTGTGAAACACCCTGTGCTTGTTTATAGTTTTGAGGTGACTACAAATCTCTCTGTCTTGGTCTTTTCCCACAGTACATTCATTCAGCCGGGATCATTCACAGGGTATGTGACCTCTGAGAGTTTAATTAGATGCACAGAGGGGGTTGGGTGACCACTTCATTCATCCTCTGTCCATCCCTTCTCTTTTCTCCTCTCTGAGAAAATGTATTGATGTTTCTTTATATGTAATAAACTGGAGCTATTTATTTTCTAATTAGATTTATTATTAGTCTGGTGGGGGTTTTTTTGTAAATGTGTACTTTGGTTGTCGTTCTTCAGGATCTAAAACCAGGAAATCTGGCAGTGAACCAGGACTGTGAGCTGAAGGTACTAAACCAACTCGGTCTATGGTGCAATATAAATGAAGAGTGTCTACAACAACTTTCCTCAAAAGCTGGAGTTTTTAATGTAAGATTACAAATATTGGTCCCCTCAAAAATATTGAAATGTGTATAAAAAATGTGTTCAGATCCTGGACTTTGGACTCGCACGTCAGGCAGATTCAGAAATGACGGGTTATGTGGTGACTCGTTGGTACAGAGCACCTGAGGTTATCCTCAACTGGATGCACTACTCACAAACAGGTGTAGTTATTACATCCCTAACCACTAGATGGCACTGTAGGTCATCACAATGGCACACTAGAGTCCTGGGCTGCATCCGAAATCGCATACTACCCTACTATATAGTAGGCCAAAAACAGTGTGTGATAAAATAAATGTCGGATTTCGGATGCAACACCCGTTCACTTTTTATAAGAGAGTTGTAAATACTTTTATTGACTGATGTGATCAAAGATTCTTTTTCTGTTTTAGTTGATATCTGGTCTGTGGGCTGCATCATGGCAGAGATGTTACTTGGAAGGCCACTTTTTAAAGGAAATGACCGTATCTTTTTCCTCATTATGTAACTGAAGCAATTTCTGCTTTACCACGTGCAAGTGTTTTGATGATTTGATGACTTGAAAAAGTATGTTGTTTTTTCACGGCACATTTTTCCATTTACAAACAACTGAATTGACATAGCTTTCACCCAAAATGCTTTACTACTATCCACAATAGAGAATACACAGGTTTAAAGCAGAAAAGGGCTTGTACTGTCTCTATTCTTTCACTGAATCCTTGACATAGACTTGCAGACTTGGACCAGCTAAGAGAGATCATGAAAATCACAGGAACGCCAGCGCCGGATTTCATTATGAAGCTACAAAGCCAAGATGTGAGTGTATAACAGATCAAAAGAAACACTACTTTATATACATTTAGACATGGAAATGGACAATCGATGCTTGTTTTTTTATCAATCCATAAAGGCCAAAAACTACATCAGAGGTCTACCTAAAGTACCAAAGAAAGACTTAAACACCTTTTTCTTCAAAGCCAGCACAAAGGGTAAGCTATTTTAATTCCATTTAAAAAAACACTACATAGTTGTTGTTGTTTTTTGCACATTTTTAAGAAAATGCACTCAGTTAAAGCAGACAGTTGTATCTGATAAAAAGACGTGCATTAACTACAATGGAAATACACATTTACAGAATAAATTCCTCAAAACACACACACACACAAAGTACTTGACTTTGCCTCAACTAAGGTTGTGACTAATCAGTGGCAATTTCATGGCACAGCATCTCAAATGTTGGTTTGACCATTCTGCGTTCCCAAACACCATCCGCCTTTGAATGCAAGATAACATTTGTCTGTGCGCTCTGAGCAGTCATTTATGTTGTAGGAAAAAGAGCCACAGTGGCTTTCTCGATTGCAGCAATTTATATATTGCTCCAATTTCCCAGGGACGATTTTGTTCTCCTGAATAGGGGATGGAAACGGTGCGATATTCAGAATTTGCATATATTGTAAATTTAATTTGCAACTTTGGATGGAAACATAGCTAGTCTTGTGGCTGAATTGTAAGGTTTATCTGAGAGTTTTTTGTCTAAAATGTGTGTTTTTTTAGCGGTGAGTGCTCTGGAGCAGATGCTTGTTCTAGATCCAGAGAAACGCGTGAGCGCTGCAGAGGCGCTTGAGCTCCCGCTGTTTACTGAGTTCAGAGAACCTGAGGAAGAGACGGAGGCCCTGCCGTATGACCACTCCATGGACAACACAGAACTGCCTCTGGAGCAATGGAAACGTATGAGATAAAGTCTTATAGTTAATAACTAAATTACGAGAATTGCTAGGTTTCATATCTTTGCGTTGAGGTTAAGGAAGAATAATCACAGCTAACAGGGAACGTTCTTCCTTTGGCTAATGTTCTGGCATGAATCTCTCAAAGTTATGAACAAACGTTCTTCCAGAAACGTTAATAGGATGTTTTTTTTTCTACGTTACCTGATCATTAATTATGTTCTCAAAATGTTAGCACAAAAATGTCATTTATACATTGTTCATGGAATTTTTTTTTTCTGAAGCATTTTAGTTGGATAATTGTCTTACACTTTTTAATTGTAAATACTTGTTTCAGAATTTTTAGAAAAGATTCAAAAGTAACATTCCTATGTTTGCAAAATGATAAATTGGAATGTTCCCTTAACATTGGAAATCGCATAATTAAGAAATTTACTTATTTTTATTTATTTTTTACAGTGTTTTGAACGTTTAGAGAACATTAAGAAATAAACACTTGAACGGGAACATTAGCAAAACATATTTAGAAGTTAGAAACATATGTTTGTTAGCTGGGAGAGGTATGAAAAAACATGAAGAGAGATAATAAGCTCATAAAGAGCAATAATGCCGGAGGAAGCAGAACCAGAACGCGATTCTTAGTTTTAAATCATTGTCGTTTCTGTCTCTCACTTTGCAGGTCACACTTTTACAGAGATCTTATCATTTCAGCCAGCCGTCACAGAGATCAGAGACCCTAAAGAAACATCCCTCTGAGAGATGTTGCAGATACACAAACTACACATATTTCATGTCATTGATGCATAAATGTGTGACAGAGAGAGAGAGAGAGAGAGAGAGCAGAAAATGGAATGAATGTAAACTGTATGACTTTGTAAGTAAATGTGTGTTTGTCACAATGTCATAAGGTTGTGTGAATTATCTTTCTTAAACGCTTTGAATATGCAAAATCCATTTTACCTACAACCAAAAGCACCCCAAAAACATTGTATTTGAGTGCTAGTCTTAATGATTACAGTGTGCCAGTCGACAACATATTTACTTTACCGATCTCTTATTTAACTTATTAATGCGATAGTTCACACAGAATATGCCATGATTAGCACAATTAACAACACACTTATTTTTTTATTAATGAATGTGTCATTATTTGTTATTAACAAAACATATTAATTTTCAGTAAATAATGTGAGGTAATATAGTTATATTCTCTTATAGTTATATTAGGAAGCCTTTCCTGCAGGAAACATACATAAGAGTAGCCTTTCAAATCAAGCACCCAAGACAAAACTAAAATAGTAACATTTGCTTTTCTGCTTATCTAAAATAGTAGCTAATATTTAATAGAGCTCTGCTTATCTTTGTTTACTGTTAAAGGCGAATAAATGTAATTTTTTTTTAATCCACAGACGATAAAATGTCCTACTGGCCGATCAAAATGAACAAATCAACACAGTTATGGAAGTCATTTTGGCTGGACTATGTTAAAAAATGCTCCAGTTTCAATAGCACAAGTGTAATTTGACCTGGCATAAATTGTAAGATCCTTTGCAAGGTTTGTAGGTTTGTGCTTTAGCTGTAACCAAGCTTTGAATTTGTTCGACCACATATAACATACAGCCGATCCCTGTTCCTGTTCAGATACTCAGGTCATCATTTAACTATAGAAACAGGCAGATGGAGCAGTGGCAGAGAGAATCTTGACTTTAACTAGTTAACTTTGAATACATCTTGTGTAAGATAATTTGGGTGGCCTTGCACTTGTTAGTAATGTTTGTATTGATGTGTTACATGTCTGTGATTCGGAGTATGCATGGGAACTGGCACTGTATATTTGCCATGCAATGAAGAAAAGAGCATCTGCCATGCTATTGTGATTCTGTGAAACAATGGGCCAAGTGGCCATGTCTTCCCGAAATAAACTTGAGGTTTGTGCTTTATAAATGTAAAATTCAAAATTAAATGGTGATCCTTTTTTAAAGACTTACTTTCTGCGCTTTTATACTGGCTGTGCTGGCAAATAAAAACAACTACAAATTTCTGGAAAGTAAAGTAAAGATGATTTTTCAAGGACGGCAGGTCTGTTTCTGAGAAGAAATCACCCTAATATAGCCCAATCAATCCCACCTGTTCAAACATGACTGGATCCCATTTGTTAAGTAACAAACAGACCGTATGTGACCAAAAGTCCTGAGGTCTTTATAAAAGCCTTTGACTTAAGTTGTCTTGTTTGACTTTAAACACCATGGGGAGATCGGCTTTTTTTCTACTGCTGACGGGTCTCTTGGCCAGTGGGCAAGGTGAGACACTTTAAGAAAGATAATAACATAATGTATTTGTTTTATTTTTATTTTTTTTTTTTTTTTTTTTTTTTTTTTTTTAGTTTGTAAAGTTTTTTATTGAGCATATAATTATCTTGTACAGTTTTTGATCCACAATACTGGAGAGGCTCAAAATTTTTTTATGTAACTGTACATATAGACAAAGACAAAGACAGACAAAGCGGAAGTAGAATAAAGTTTTGTAGCAGAAAGTACAATAATAATTTATATGAATGAAGTAAAAGGAAATAAGTATTTATACAGATACTGATTGTAAGAAATCTATAAAGGGTTGCCAGATCTTGTAAAAACCTGAGAGATTGTCCTTCAACAAATGTCTAATTTTTTCCAAATGTAAAGTATTTGACATGTCCCGAAGCCACATTTTGTCAGTGGGTATTGCTGGTCCTTTCCATGACATCAGGAGTAACTTTTTTGCAGTAATAAGAGAGTAGGAAATGAACTGCTGCTGGGCTGAAGTCAAGTTTCTAAAGAATTGCGATGTGCCAAGGATAATCAACAATGGTTCTGGTAACAATGTAGTCTTAAAAATTCTTGACAGAACATTAAATACATCAGACCAGTAGGTGGCAACTTTAGGACAAGAAAAAAAAGCATGAAAAAGTGTTGCATTGAGGGACTGACATTTATCACAGTTTGATAAAGCATTCGGGAAAATGTTGTGGATCTTTACTTTTGAGAAATGAAGCCTATGTAATATTTTGAACTGTATAAGACAATGTCTCGTATTATTGGAGCAGGAGTGTACGTATTTCAGAGATTCTTCCCAGATGTCATCAGGTATATGGATACCCATGTCCTTCTCCCAGCTATCAATAGATTAACTTGTTGTTAAGTGTTTGTTCTGAATCCAACTCTACAGAGTTACTCTGGGAAAACGGCTATGATCAGCCTCTGGGTTTTAATTGCCCTCCAGGACAGTCGATATCCTACATAAAGAGGTGAGTAGATAGCAGATTGTACTTCAGGTATAGATCTGTGTAAAAATATTAAATTAAAAGTCAAAATATTGGAGTTAACACTAAAATCATGGATGTTGTTGGCCATAAAATCGCAATTATGTGTAAGCTTGTAACCCCAGAAAAAGTGGGGAAAACGTTAACAGCATTACTTTACAATTGAACACATTACAAAAGTATCATGTTTGGTTTGGAAAGGAATGCGAGTCAACATCTCATTTCAATAGTAACATTGTCATAATGAAATACAATACTTTAGTACTTATTTATAATCAGAACACTCAAGTTTGTGTCCCTCACTGTTTCCATGCCTATAATGAAATCGAAGCCAACATGAAAATAAATACGAGGACAGGATTTGGGAGTTTGGCTGCAAAGACACCTTCGACTCTGCTACAGACTGTTTCTTGTCCCCTTACGCCAATGATTTTGACCAACTTCTACACTTTGAGTGTCCACCAAACCACATCATGACAGGAATGAGCAGCTACCACAGCAACAGCAACGAGGACAGACGGTGAGCTCTGATTTTGGACTGGTTTTGAATTTTTACGCAAGTTCTCCTGAGCTGATGCCATTACCGTTTTTCCACACAGGTGGCAGTTTCACTGCTGTAGAAGTAGCAGCGTGTGTACTGCTCACTGCGAGTGGACTACTTATGTGAACTATTTTGATGAGGCCTTTCACTGGACTGTGCCAAATCAAAACTACCTGGTGGGCGCTGAAAGCTACCATTCAAATAGGGAAGAGTAAGTACAGCTCCTCAAAATAATACGACATGAATACTGTGTTAATGTTAAGTAAGGAGCAATAGTGATCATCAATAAATAAACCAGAAGTACATAAAAGAGTTTATTTTACGTTAATGACAGCTAGCTATAAAGTGCAGAATGCCATGATTGACCAATCAGAATTAAGGATTTTAGACTGCTCCACAATAAGGGTGATTAGTTTCAAAATTCAAGAAGCAGATTTATAATATTTTCAGGAAGAATAAAATCTTCTTTTTCCTCTCTTAAATATTCGGTTCACTCGAATATTGATAAAGGTTTTAAGTAGACGGTGTTAATGATGTGTGAAACTGCATATTACAATACTTAAAGGAATTGTTTTCTGATTTTTTTTTTCAGAGACCGTCGCTGGATGTACCAGTATTGTGCCAAAGTGCAATGCTGAGACGCACTTAAATCATACATAAATCAAAGATTGGAAAGATAATGTCAGTATTGACCATAAAAATGATTTTAATAAATGCAAAGAAAACAAAAACTGCGGCTGATCTCTGAAACCACAGAAACAGTATGAGGATTGTGCACTTTTCTTTGAGATTAGTATGCGGCGGTACAAAACATGACAAGTGCTGTCGTTATGACTGTATTTACGATGTATTAAAAGTTGCATTTTAAAAGAAAGCAATACCACCAGACCAGACACATCTAGGGAACTATAATGTTCTTAAAATACAAACAAAGGGAAAAAACCCTATTTTTCTTGCATAGTCAGAGCCGAGTCAAAGAATCCAAAATGTACCTGATAAGTGATGCTCAGTCCTGAAGAAACAGCTTCGCCCCTGGATCCAGCGAATTCAGCACTGACGGGAGACTAGAGAGGAACATTAGGAGACACTGTGAGGAGCATTAATTGCTTTTAATCAAAAAACAATTTAATGTGAGCATGTTTTTTCAACACTAAACATACCTAGCTAAATAAGTCATGAAAGAACCATATCAACCGACTGCATTTTTGTGGTGCATCCATAGAATCTAAAATGCTTTCATGACTTTAAACCAGATTTAAATATTGCAAATGGCACACTAAACTTAAACAAACAAACAAAAAAACATACACTGGGGAGTATTAAGTTAATAAAACTTTTTTTTCTTTGTTATCTTGCATAGGGAAAGTGAGTCAGAACTGCCATTATGGTCCCTCATAAAGAACAAAAATTTAAAGAAAAAGATGCATTTTCACTGGAGTGCAGTATACAAGTGTTTTCATAGAGTGTGTTTAATCGTTATACAAGAATTCGGTCACTATTAGGAACAGTAAGGACCCTGGATCACTCACTATACATTGGACTTGGACACTGATAACTGATGATTTGCGATGACATGACATCCTCATTGTAGCCTACAACATCACTTCTGGTATTTATAAACAACAGCAGAACTGATATCTCTAATTATATAAATATTACTGTTATTTAACCCTCTGGGGTCTAAGGTGTTTTTGGGGTCCTTGAGATGTTTTGACATGCTGTGACGTTTGTGCTTTTTTTCAGGTCCTTATAATGGCAAATGTGAAATTACACTGTATTTAGCACAAACAGGGCTACCATAATATATGAGCAACATGTGTGTTTGTATTTTTGAGAGAATATTGTTTATGCGTGGTAATTGAAAAAAACTTAAAATGAAAGTTTCTGAAATAAGGCCACAAAATACATGCGAAATATGCATCCACATTACTTTTGACTAATGGATGTTGATGCCTAGAGTTTTTTTCTTCAAAATGATCTGAAAAACTGATCTGAATTAATCAAATTGTCCAATAATGGCAGACAGTAAACAAGGAGCTGGCTGAAGTTCAGGAAGTAGTGCAGCTGTGCATAGAGCCCATTGGGTTTTATTGTGAAAAACTTTTTTTTTTTTTTTTTTTTTTTTAACCAAGGCAATATGCGAATTGGCAATATGCGAAAAGTCCAGCCCCATTTGGGTGTATTTTTGAAAATTCAAAGAATTTCTCAATGTATGTATTTTTTTAATACAGTAAGGGTTAAAAAAAATAATATTTCAAAGTGATGTCAAAACTAATTTCCAAACAGAGAAATGATCAGATATTATACTACCTACGACCACAAAGTGGCAGTACAGACCAAGTTTGCATTGAAACAAAGTGTGTCACATCATATACTGATGACCTAACCGCTAAAACACTCCTCTCTACTGTAATCATTTTATCACCTTCATTGTTTTAAACTGCATGCCCTCCTTGCCCTCTTCCTTGCTTTACTTTCTCATTCTCTCTGTTTCTCCTCCCTCTCCTTTGAGTCTTTTCATCTGACCTTGGCTGGAACTTAATATTTAGCTTGTAAAAGTCACATGAGCCGAGGAAACAAACTAACAAACCCACTGTGTTATTGTGTGGAGTTGAGGAAGCAGGTTGCAGAATGCCACAGATGGTCTTGGTGATGTATGTCTAGCAGGTGGAACGTGGAATAGACAGGGCCGGTTCATGGCCACTGTGTATCCGGCTAAAACAGAGCTGATATCCACACAGTCACACACACACACTAAACGTTTGTCAGTGTGACCGGATGCATTATATAAAGGAACATCCGCAGAGACAGAAACTCTCATACATTATTAGATTATTCTCTTGTATTGTCCTATATTACAAACGTCTTGCAATAGAGATCATTCAGCCAATATTGTGCTTTCAATCACTGCAATTCCTGTGCATTTTGAGCAAAATGAAATTCTGCTCTTTCTGTTTGGTGTGTGCATTCGGGTTCCCATGCCTCTGCTTGTCTTTCACACGTCTCAGATATCGAGCAAAAAGTGAAACATCTCTCATTGTCAAGGTCTCATGTGGGATAGGGGGAGGTGTTAGGCAGAGAAAGAGGGGAGAAACAGAAAAATAAAGAGGAGAATAAAGGAATAGATGCCAGGGAGGGAGGGAGGGCGGGCGGGCGGAAGGAGAGAGCGATAGAGGGAGGGAGAGTGTGTCCCTGCCAGGACTCACGTAGACCCACAGCTGCAGAGCCTTTCTGATCCCAGTACCTCCCTTCACCCCGAGTGTGTGTGTGTGTGTGTGAGAGAGAGAGAGAGAGAGAGAGAGAGAGAGAGAGAGAGAGAGAGAGAGAGAGAGAGAGAGAGAGAGAGAGAGAGAGAGAGCCCTTCTATTTGTAGGTCAAGCTGTTTAAATAACCTGATTGTCTGGGAGGCACCACACAAACGTTGCAACCAACATGTATGCGTGTGTGTGTGTGTGTGTGAGAGAGAGAGAGAGTGCTGCTTCTCATAGTATATACACAGTAGCTGAGAATAGACACCTATTACACACATACATGTATAGCAGTGTCTTGTATGTCAGCCTATCTCTAGCTGTGCTGAGCTGCTTATTTGATTAATGCCTAATTCTGATTAGTTGCTGCTTTGCTCTTTTCATTACTGGATTAAGGTGATTGGTCACTGGTTTGCTTTGTTGAATGGCCAGCTCTTATTGGTTGCAACTTTTAAATGGACGGTTTGATTTTAACGATAATTTCGATTTTTTTTTTTGTTCGATAAAGAAGCAAGCTACAAAGTGTAATGTAAGATTGGATTTAAATTCAAGAAATTTAATCATTAGCAATCATTATACTAAAATATTTGACCACACAAGACCACCAATTTGAGTTAAAGGAATAGTTCGGCCCCCCTAAAAATAAAATTGTCATAATTTTCTCACCCTTGTGTCATTCCAAACTTATAAGACTTTGGTTAATCTATTGAATCACAAGTTAAAACATTTTAAATGAAAACCGAGACGTTTCTGTCCCTCCTGGTGTCAGAAGATCCAAAAAGCATTGTAAAATGAATCCATATGAATTGATCGTCTTAAAATAATACTTTTTAGGAGATACAATTGCTTCATCCACCTCATTTTGTGACTTCTGATTCATTATCCACAATAGAAAGGCCTAAATAACTATAATAATAACAAAGTGCAGTAAACGCTAAAACTAGTTGCACTACAAACCAGTGTGTTTATGAATATTATAATACACTCTAAAATATGCTGGGTTGTTTTAATCCAATTTTGGGTCAAATATGGACAAACTCAGCCATTGGGTTACATTTTTAAATTACATTTTTAACCCAATGTTTGAGTTTGTCCATTTTTGACCCAAATTGGGTTAAAACAACCCAGCATATTTTAGAGTGTGAATGAAAATAATATATGAAATACCAGTTCGCAATATCAACCACCATAACAAGCTGTTTTTGTATGGCTAAAGTAACACCGGAAGCTTATATATTAGAGTTAATTTTTATTTTAGTTTTTAATAATTCATTTGTGTTTTGACTATAAACCGCAGTCTTACTGGTTTGAATGACATGAGGGTGAGTGATGTGTATTTTTGAAAATGCGTATTTTAATGATATAAGCATCAGTTTTTTCTGCTCACGGCATATCCCCACACGTCTGTGTTAACTGAACAAACCAAGTATCATTTGTGCACACTTACACTAATGAGGAAGCGAGAATATGAACAAAAAGAGGCCAACTTGGCATGCTAGTTTTGCAAATGGAGTTGTGTCACGATGATCAATACGCTATTTCATGTTGCATTTTTAGACTCAGTAGAGCAGGAAACACACTGAATGATCATGCTAAATTTTTGACACCGTCATAAAATTATTGCAGGCCATCTTAGGTCGCAAGACTGTGACAACAGCCGTCTTTGAATCTCTCTGTAAGACACAGGACCACCGTTTAGGAGCCACAACCACAGATATCACTAATCCCCCTACTTTTGTCTAGAACAGCCCAAAACCGCACAATGTGTACCGGACATAAGCAAGCATGGGTGTGATAGCTGGAGCAAAAACAGTGTGGTAAAGTCATCTGGATACTGGGCAGATGCATTAGAACATTCTGTGATCCGACATGTCAGTAAATTTATTACACAGAGACGTGACACATTACCAAGACATGATTTCAGAGCAATACAAGAGCTGAGAAAGTTCAATAACACTCATTAGTGTTAAAGCATTCCCTGTTTGTAATAGCGTCTAATGACTAAACAAAAGCCAATGTGGCAGCAGCTTAAACACGCTGACTGAGGGAGAAGCCCATTTTTAGACGGTCATAATTTGAAGGTTTCCTAAGAGGAGCCGTATAACATCATCTTGGCAGACGGGGATGCCAGCTGGCTGTCTGGGAACTGGTGATTCTGACATTGATAGACTCTTACAACAGTTGGGCATCTGATCTGACAAAAGATGAGGAGTATGTGTGAGAAGAGAAGATTCATCCAGACACCTGTAACATCATACATCTGATGGCACATGGTGCTCATGAATCTTCTCAACAACGCTATTTTCACTTGTTAAAAAAGGCTTCATGACTGAATCATATATATATAACAGTAAAACACTAATATTTTGAAATTTTATTACAATTTAAATTAACTATTTTTTTAAATTTTAAAGTGTAATTGATTCCTGTGTTTTTCTTACTCCAGAATCATTTGGCTGATCTGCTGCAATGATAATGCTGTTATTATCAAATATTTGCTGCTTACTGTTTTTGTGGAAACCATGATACAACAAACCATTCCAAAGTTAGGGGTAATTATAACGTATTTTAAAATATATTAAATCTAATAGAGTTAGCTATTTTCGGTTCTAATGTTTTACAATTGTACTGTTTTACTGTAAATGATTCTGTAAATTTGTAAGTACAACTTGGATGTTTACGTCATTTCAACTTAAATCACATTCAGCTGAAACTATTCTGAAAATGTGTTAAATCTTGTATAACATAAAAATGTATTTTGATGAGTTAAACCGATGTAAAAAATACGTCGTTGGTTATACTTTTTTACAGTGTTCTTAAAAAGAAATCCAAAAAAAACCCCCATCTTATTCTAAAATTTTGACCAGTAATGTATATTCAAAGTATTTACAAAAATAAATAAATAAAAAAGTCACAATGTACCATCTATTAAATTATCAAATTAGCCCACGTATTGTACTTTGTTGCAGCTTGGATTCTTAACCACTGTTTACCACTTTCAGCTAATAAACCTGATATTACGGAACTTGTCATTGGTTTAAGGATTTAATGATCACCTGTGTGAAGAAACTGTGAGAAACTCTGTTCACACACCTTCAGTATTACATTTGGTTCAGGCAGAAGATTTTCTGAATGAATCTGCGGCAGGCTATGTTGACCCAGCTATGCTGTGTTTCTCACTGCAGCTGGTTCCCGTAGCGACAGCAGACATGGCAAGCTGCACGTTACCACGGCGCTGAGCTCACCCAGCCACTGAGGCAGAGTGCCAGACAGTCAGCTGACTAGAGAGAGAGAGAGAGAGAGAGAGAGAGAGAGAGAGAGAGAGAGAGAGAGAGAGAGAGAGAGAGAGAGAGACTGAAAGGATATGGCAGAGAGTTGTAAAGGGGCCAATTGGGAAAGAGAGAGAGTGAACGAAAGACTTTGTAAGGACGTGTTACGTAGTCTGCGGCCAAAAAGCAGAATTGGACTTGAATTGAAAGAAAGAAACTGAGAGGGCGACTTTGAAAGGGTGTGTAAAAAGAGCAAGTCAGAGTTCATACAATGCACATAATGACAGTATTTTTGTCCATCATTTAGCAGATGCAGCGTGACCGAACTGAATGTGTAGTGCAATGTAGATGATTGATTATATAAGACCCCGTTGACATGAAATTCTTCTGAGAAGTGTTAGAAGAGTTTAGCATGTCACGTACTGGAGTTTTATCGCTAACAGCAAAAGAAAGTCACATAAACTTTAACCTAAAATCTTGAGTTCAATGACCCTTTTCTGTATGTGATTGCTGCTTTTCTGCCTCACACGTCCTAACAGTTTAGCACAACTGAATGGTGGGAGATATTTCATATTTTTCATATTTCTGTGCTGATTTTTTATGGAAAATCTGTATAATTCTGGATTAAAAAAATCTGATATGATAATATTAGTATTAGTTAAATGTATTAAATTAGCAGATGTAATATGCATATATTTCCCAATTTTTTTTTCCCAATTACCATCCTGCTTTAAAATCGCTTTAGCATTTAAGTGGCATACAACATAAACTGCAGTGTATGCTTATAATAAACAGAGCGATATTGTGTGGACGCTAATATAGTTACCGTTATCGTTCTTGGTGTGAACAGGCCTTAATACCCTCAGATGATTTCACATTCACAATGACGGCTATTTCTCTCAAAACTCTCACGGCTCATGTTATCACTCCAGAAGACCCCTAAACAAGATGAGGAAGACCCTTCAAGATGTTTCACATTAGCTACGGTTAAATTAAAGTTTAAAAAGCCTTGATTGATCCTCCTACCAGATCCACCCAGAATTCCCTTCCAATTCTTCAGAAATCCTCAGAGATAGACAATAACCCACATCTGTAACTCAAATATACAGATACCAGCACGTGATTCTTTACATGTATGTGAGTGTGACTCAAAAGTTTGATCAATGGCAGCTGTTAGACAGTAAGTCATCCCAGTTGCGCTGAATTACGGCTAATTACAGAGAACAATGTGTATCCACCACTCCTCGTTTAGACTTCAGAAGCTTTAGAAATAAGAAACACAACCTCCTTTGTCTTCTGTGCATGTGCGTATGTCAACACCCACGCTGGGATGACAGCTTTTGGCTTGTCTGCGTGTTTAATATAAATGTTTATGTTGGAAAATTAGGGAATCTGCTCAGAAGTGCCAGGAAAACCTGCGGGAGAAGGGAGTGGTTGGAGGCATTAATCGTATCAATGTTTATACTCAACTCTTTCAGGTCCTGTCTTGCAAAAACCTACTGTAAATATGAATTATTTGCCTACTGTTGCCTATCATGCCATGTGAGACAGAGGGAGAGAAAGCTTTTCTGACGCTAAGCCAGAATATAGTTGGGGAGGTGGCGAGGGTGCGTTTCTCCTATAAATCTTGAGTTTTCAATGCCGCTCAAGCAGCTTGTGATCACTCTTATCCTTTATGTGAACGGTAAAGGTGAAAGGATGTTCTATAAAGGCCAGGATCTGCTGACTGGCCCGGTCGCTCTTTAAATAGCCCACTGTCCTACTCACCATGTGCACAGTTATGTGTTTTTAAAACCTCGACACAACACTTTCACTGTCCCTGTGACCTCACCAGATGACACACACCTGTCAAACTCAAGTCGAGGAGCACATGATCTACATCAGAGATATTCTGCTCTCTAGTCAAGGACATGTAGGTCAAGGTTGCAGGAAAGGTGAAATTCCTGACTAGAGGACAGTGAAGGCAAGCAACTTCATGTCCGTTTCTGGACTCGTAAACCTGTCAAGTTCTAAAAGAGATTTTTATATCATGTCTAGTCTAGCCCATCAGGGTTATCATTGACTAAAACTAAAAACCCTTTTCTCAACTGAAATGAAGCTGATATAAAAGAAAATATAAACATTAGATGAAAAACTGTTGAAATACTGACTTGGCAACCAACCGAAGCTGAAGCACTAAAATGACTAACTGGAATCAAAAATTAAAAGTGTAAACCTAAAGTGTAAAAAAAAACAAAACAATTATCATCTTCATTGTCATAACTTAATAAAGCAAAACCCCAGTCCAGATTTCAGTCCAGGTTAATATGCGCCTATATAGTGAACAAGTAATACGCATTCACATGATGTCACCGTTTCCACAAATTAGCATTTTTGTAGGTTAGACGATAACTGTATTGTTTTCCAAAGCTTGCACTTTGCGTTTTCAAGCTGCCAAAATGCCGTTGTTGTGTAAATGAATGGCCAAAATGCCAACATTTCTGAAGAATATCCTGGGCATATTGTTCAAATTTACATTAAATGTGCGTATTTGGCAGATGTTCAAGCTGCACGTCAATATATTTCCCTGGGATATTAAACCTGATGTTAGCGTTGCTATAGCGTTGTGCTCTCTAGTTTAGGAGCTTCTAGTTACAGCTTCCTGTAATAAAAGTACAATGAAAGTGAATGATGAGCGGTCAAACTCCCATATGACAAAAAAGCTCCATATAAACGTATCATAAAAGGAGAAATATTCACGCTTCTCTTTTCCGTATATGAAAGAGAAATAAGTGCTGTTGAGCTCCAAAAAAGCACTATAAAGACACCATATTTAGTACCATATCATATAAACTATTCCAGATGAGATCTATGGTATATTTCAAGCCCTATATGTTATATTTTAAGCTATTCTTGAGGTAAAGACCTCAACCAGGATCATAGATTAATGATTGAAATCTATCTATCTATCTATCTATCTATCTATCTATCTATCTATCTATCTATCTATCTATCTATCTATCTATCTATCTATCTATCTATCTATCTATCTATCTATCTATCTATCTATCTATCTATCTATCTATCTATCTATCAATGATTATTTTTGAGCGAAATGTCTCTGTTATCTTGATGTTATCACTGTTGTGGCTTTTGCTCCAGAGAGCTTCTGGTTAGGTGAGTAAACAAACACATACTGTTTCTTACATACATACTCAAATGTATTATGTGCATAACTCTAAGAGTGAATGTGTACATTGAGGGGAAGAGAGAGAGAGAGACGTCTTAAAGCAACATGGTGTCTTGTTTAAATTTTTCTACACTTGCTCACATGCAAATCTTTAGGTTAAGGCTGTAATAAATGTTAATAGTGAATTATGCGCTTTAAAAATCCTTTGGCACTTCTCACTGACCTATTTCCACAGCCCTGCTTGGGTAAGCAAGGTGACTTTGAGCCAAACACTGTGTGGTGTTTAGATAGACTGTGTGTTCGGTGGAGGTCCAGAATCACAGGAGATGAAACAGAGCCTTTACGTCTACCTTCAGCCTCTGAGGGACAACACACTAAATATTAACCAGCGAGAGAGAGAAAGAGTTGTTACATAAGAGTGTGTATGTCACTGAACTCGTCAGAGGTTAATGTATTACCTATATCGCTTCACATTGAGCATCCAGATTGTCCATCTGGTTTGAGTGGGAGAGCGAGGCGATTTGTCGTCTCATTCCACATGAATTGTCTCGAGAGTTAGTGTGACAAAGTCAGATTTAACAGCTAATATATTTTTGGAATGTTAAATAACTTCCAGGTGGAGTTTAGTGTAAGTGTGCAGTCTATAATTCTGCTGACGGCGTGTGTGCCGTGAGTGTGTTCCAGCATCCTTCCTGCTTTATGGATGACATCTGCACAGGGGACAGTTTGGCTGACTGGCCCGGCTGGTGCACCTGGGACCACATGGACTCAAGAATAGCAGTGCAAAAAGCACTTTTGAACTCGAAATGTTACAACAAAAAAAAAACTTTGTTAAAGTTGTGGAATTTTGTGGAAAGTTTGAGGTTCAAGTTATTGAGCTTCAAAAATATGTTTTAAGAATGGTTTGCTAACGTTATGAACATTTTAAGTTCCCTTTATTATTTCTGAATGTTTTCTGAACGTTCAAAACAGACAGTTTTTTGAAAAGATCATGGTTTAAACAAAAATATTGAGCAGCACAGCTGTTTTTAACTGATAATAACAAGAATTTTTTGAGAACCAAATCAGCATATTAGAATGATTTTCTGAAAGATCACTTGACAATGAAGGCTGGAGCAAATCTGAAATTGCATTTTAAATAAAATAATATTTCACAATATAACAATTTTACTGTATTTGTAATCAATAAATGCAGATGAGCAGAGACTTCTTTCAACAACAACAAAAATCCTAGCTTAGTAGCGCCACTAAAAAAGGATGAATTCAACATTTCACAGCTGAAATAACACGTTTGTATGGAAGAGTTAATTTAGACTTGTTAAAAAAAATGACAACTTTTGTCTCTCAAATGCCTTTCCCAGAAAACTTCCATTATAAGTGCATTACTGTAAACATTTTTTTGTTTTTTGGTTTTACAAACTCAGGGACAGGTCAAAGCTAACTTTTCTGATCTGCAGCTTGTGACCGTACCCAACCACAAAGACAAAAGTGCTAAGTTTGTGTTGCATGTGGGCATCTTTTGGCATCTTGCCACAGGAGGGCGATGTTACTTTATCAGAGACCCATAGAGACAGCGGGACGTTGCCTTCTTGAAGCCCTGATGAACGTTTCCTAGTCTTTGTGCCAGAGCATTGGCATGAGATCAACTGAGTACAACCGCATGAGTCAGCTTAACAGATTTGAACAGAACAGGATAAGCCACAGTCACTTCCACTGTTCAACTGCATCTGGCCATGTCTTATCAGCACGGTTGAACTGGCCGTTAGCATTAAACTCAAAATGCCAACTTAAGTTGTAGTGATATCGAAGCAGGATTTCCACCCAGTGGTGTGTTATCACATTACTGTATTGATTTTAAGATAGTAACACATGTTTCCTAGAAACTTCAGGGGTGCTTCTCTCCGTCGTCCTTGCTATGTTTAGGCTACCGGTCAACAACCAGGGGAGGGTTTGGTAAAATTGGACATTAGTAGGCTATTCGTGACTTTCCAAACATCCCAACCAATTGGGAGTTGAATGCCACGCTGTCCAATCATTGCCAGTGCATCTGTGGCATAACATTTAGTAGTTTGCAAAAGCAAACGTCACTATATTGCTCCGACACATTAAGAAATTGAAATAAATGATGCCTCAAATCTTGTGGCTCGTTGAGGACAGCCATGCTACATAACAAAAATGGAATTTGCTTGTTGATTTCACAAATAATTATAAATGCTAAATTAAACATGAAATTAGAAAAAAAGTGACATGTCTTTGCTTGTAAATATACTCTAAATATCCCATAGACTAGACCAGAATATGACTTGGACTCGAAAGCAGACACATACAAAATTGAAAATCAGCTTGATTAAAGTTTTGATTTTCTTAACACATTTTTTTATATAAACTAAAGACGTTTCCTAAATCTATTTTCAAGGAAATGATAAGAGTCAGGCTCGATTTGATTTGTGATGCTATTAAGTGCCAATGAGAAACATGTCTGAGCAAGTGCACTAGCCAACTTTTATTTTCATACAACAGCTTTGATGTCAATATGTTCACATAGAAGCCTATAATTACAGCGATTTTTATTAGGCGTATACTTGAATAAAATTTTTTGAAAAGAGTTCACTTTTAGGTTATGCAATGTTTTCTCAATTCGGCAATGATGACTATTTAAACTCGGTTCCATCATCAAATATCACTGCACAAACTCATGTAAGATAATGTGCACAATTATAATAGGTTTCGATGGGACTTTAAGATTTCGCAGGCCAGCGTTTGGCCTTTCCAGAGCATTTAATTTGGAGTAATTACAGGTCCACGTGACATGCTGCTCTGAAGTAATTGTTACATGTGGAAAATCTGAGTGCCATAAAACCAATCACATGACCCCTACCTTCATCCATAGCCAAATATTTACTGTGCCAGGCCCTCTGGCCTTAATGGCTCAGTGTTTTTCTAACAAACGTGGGCAATGCGGCGTGTTTGAAATCCATTACTGCCATTATACTGAACACACAAGCCCGGCGTGCACGAGTCCAATGAGATCACTTCTGAACGGTCTCTATTCTCAGATATTAGCGTGTGTCTGACACCTGTTGGTATTGTTCAATTGAAGCATACAGAGAATGCTGGGATGGATGAGGCAGACATATTTTGTAATGTAATTTGTGCTAAGTTTCAAGTTTTGTTGACAGTTATGCCAGTATAGCATCTCCATCATGCGGAAACCTTGCGGTGACCAGGGACATCCTGGTAAATGTGCAGTTTCCCCTCCTAAAGTGTCATTGTGTTGTAACTGAAAGGCGGGAAATGGTCTAAAATAGTCCAGATTTTGTTCTAGCTTTCTGAGTTTCAGCAAACGATCATCACTGATTCTGTTTAATTAATATTTGGCCCACAAAACCAACTCATTATTCTTCTAGACGTTTGACCAAAGGCTTCCTGGAAGTGATGTTTTAAGGGAGGCGTAATCAGTCACCTCACAAGATTCTCCACCATGGACTTGATTTGGATACCAAGAAAAACAAAATTGATCATTCCAAACACCTTTAAGTATCCAAAAACGTACAAGTTGGCTTCTTTTTCAAACTAAATGGCTCAGTTGGCGTCAATCCTCGCATGTGCTCTCATCCATCAAAACTATCAAAAATGGGGTAATTTGGGCCATTTGTGCAATTAGTTAATGGTCAGTACAGTAATAAACGTAAGCGGATTGTGTTCATCTAAATCCCATGACATCTCAAAGAAATTAAATGGGATGACCACACCAAAGATTTATGGAGGGTCGTTGAGTTATTTGGGCTTTTTTAATGCACCCCGTCCAACTAAAACATTTTACAAACCTCTACAATGTAAAAGCCAAAGCATTGTAGTATTATTCTATCTATCCAGCAGGAAAAAGTAGACAGACTCTTTGCTCAAAAGATGACAGATTCTCTAAAATCTCTTTGAAACTATGGGAAATATTTCAACTCTTTGACAGCTACAATTACATATATTTCTATTTAGGGACAGCAAAGGACATTTGTATGCATAGGTTTTTCCACAGGAAGACTAAGATATACTTCTATAAACCAACCAAGGAAACCACACTGACTCAAAGTCTTTCAAGAACTCTTTTCATTTGCCTTTTTTATCCTCTGTCAGTGGGCAAAGTGATGTCCACACACACACACGCTATTATATCATGGTAGCAAATGCCAAAGATTGTGTAATACCACTCAGAAACATTTTTGAAAGGAAAGTTCCAGTTTGAATTATTTTGCAAATCAGTAACTGGAAAAAAAAAGATTAAATCTGGATGGGCTGCATGATGCAACTCGCCACCACGATGCAGGGTTTTCTGAATGGTTAGCATTAGCTACATGGTTGTGAGGTGATTTTCAAGTTAAAAAAAATTGTATATTCTAGTCTGTAGATCTGGCTTGTATCGCCTTCAATTCATATCCATTGCATAAACGTTTAATATGAAGTTTCATACTTATAGTTAGGAGTTTGTTTAAATCACTAGCTCTATGAGCAAACCTAATACAAAAAGTTACAACACTAAAAAATGTTGTAAATAAAAGAAAGATTATCAAAGTGTTTTACAAGAACATGATTTTTCAGTCTTTCTTCAGGTTCATAAGAGTTGTTTCTTTGTAATTATTTGTGAAATTCACTAAAAAGTTCTAAGTAAAAAGTTTAAGTAAATTCTACACCAGCTTTTTTAGAGTATTAACGCAGAATAAAATAGTCTAGAAAATTAGGATTTTAAAAATAGTGAATATGAGAGAAAGGAGTGTGTGTGTGTGTTTAATGCTATAAGTGAATGTTGGCCTGCGTTTGGGAAAAATATATCAGAGCCTGAGTGGAAGGCTCACACTGTTCCGGCACTACGTGGAGATGCCGTGGATATAAATAGAAAATCAGATTTGTGAGGGAGAGAAACCATAAGAGAGTGAGAGAGGCAATCCTTCCACAGCAGCAGCACTTCGCCCAGACGAAGTTTGCAGACTGATCAATGGGGGAAAACTGAATAGTGGTAAAAAAGTACATGCATATTAAAATTACGCACAATATCTAATAGTAAATGCACACATTAAGGGAGGTGCATGTGTCAGATTCTATCAGGGACAGATGTTGCAGCTCTGGATCTGTGAGCCTGCATAAAAGTTAAACAGTGATAGATACTGATAATTATTTTACATTTTTATTCAGAACTAGTTCTAGTTTCATCTTCTCAGACATTTTCCCCCAATTTGCTCAACCTGAGAGAGGTTGACAGCAAATGATACACTACAGAAAAATGCAGTACAAAACAAGTACAGGACTTGCTACTGCCAATACGCACACAACATGCTGCTGTGAGCAAGTAAGACATGCTGCTGTATATATTACAGGAGATCTATACAGGTGTAGCTAAAACTGCACAGAAAATTCTGAACAGTATTTGAAGTTTGAGCTGAAAGCTCATTGGCTTATGATACAGCAGGAACCAATCAGCTGTGCCCTAAAGAGAATGATGTGGTTGCAAGCAGAGCGACCAGCCTGCACCATCTAGAGTTTCATGACCGAACTTTGTAGATCTGCCAATGGGGTAAGAAAAATAAACTTAATTCAAGGGGAAAACAAGTTTTATTTTTGTTTTACCCCATTGACAGATTTACAAATGTCTGTTATGAAACTCTAGATGGCATATTTTTGGCACACTGACAGTATAACTCAACTTTAATCAGAAACATTAACAAGACATTGGAAGATAAGACTTAATGCGTTAAGTAATTTTGCTTCCTAAGTTAATATATCTCATTTGAGAATGTCTAGATATGTCTACTGTAAAAAAGAACCCTTTACATTAGGATGAGTGCGCCTTGAGCTACGGTTGATGCAACAGATGGCTTTAGTTATTGACTGCGGTTCTGTTCATAAAGCGAATATCGACTCTTAAAACTGTGCTGTGACTCCCGTACGTCATTTATAGTTTGTTTTAATTGTCTTCAGGGTAACCTCAGTGACATCTATACACATTCCCTCTCTCTCCTTCCCCCTATTTCTGTCCCTCTCTGTTACTCACCCTCTTCTCTCTCTGAGCCTTTTGTATGACACATGAGATCAGGCCACTTTTACCCAACATATACACACATACACAAGTCACTGTGATGGTCTGCCAGAGGTTATAACTCACCTCAGTGTTGTTTGGTCATCCCACGTCTTCCCGGCCAAACCCCCAGCAGTGGTGGTCAGGCTATCCGGACCCTGGAGGAGGGGGTTGAGGCCCATGCAAAGGCCTCTAATAGCAGGCATGACTGAAGCATCTGCAGGGTCACGTTACAGCCAGAAACTCTCGGCCCCCTGCATAGCTCTGTCATTTTTCCATCTCTCAGGCCCACGGTGATGACATCGTCCCTAAGCACAGCACACAAAAGGGTCACAGGTCAGCAAGGTGAGGTGAGAGGATGCTAACAAAAGGATATGGCAATAAAAGGGAAAGTCATTCAGAAGTTCATTCGAGTGACAGCAGGTGCAAGTAACAGACACACACACACACACACACTCATTGCAAAAAATGCAGTTGTGTTGCTGCTGTGGTGTACATACAAAACATTTTGACAATGTTACATTTTGATTGCAGTTGGGTTATGTTTTAAAAGTAGAAACTGAAGCAAAAGACAATGAGCAGTTTAAATATTTAAATTACCAAAGATCAAACTGTAAAAAGTTAACATTTTAAGAGCAAATAAATCTTAAAAAAAACACAAATACAACATTAAAATGTGAAAATACTCACTTAAAACATCATCTCAACACATTTTATTATAATATCAGAGAAAATTGATACTAAAGGTTTTATTTATGCTTTAAAATCCTTCAATGATCTTGTCAGCATATCTAGACAGGTTTTTAGAGGTGAATGATCCTTAAGTAGGGCCTACATTCTGCTCTGGATGCAAAAACTGTAAATGCAAAATTCATTCTTCTTGTGTTTAATGACTGTGTGATCCATTGACTTCTAAAAGATAATGAGAAAAATGCACGAGAAATGCAATAATAATAAAAATAAGGAACAAATTACCTACACCTAAGTTCAAATTTAAATTATGTAATACAAATAAAACGTGTCTAATCAAACTTATACTTGTGTAATAATACATAGCAACATAACCATACAATGACGTGTAATTATGATAGCAAAATAAACAGGCTTATCAGCTTTTAAAACAGTGGAGATTTCATTTGTTATTGATATCAAAGTTTGTGCATCTAATGAAACTAATTTTTGGGCACACATACTGTAAGAAGCTAGTCAAATTAGCCAGATGACAACATGCATGACATGCCATCATCCTTGAAAACCATTAACAAAACTACACAGGGTTAAAAAAAACAAGACCAAAATTATATTAAACATGGGTTAAGGATAAACAAATTTATCAAAACGATCCTCGCTCACACAGATCCGTCGAAACGACTTAAAATGCTGTATGCATGCCAGACCTATAGTTGGCGATGTCACTTTGCAAAGAAACACTACACACCGTAATATGCATGCACATGACGTCGCTATTTTCACAAATTCATGATTTTGGAGTTTACATGGAAACGCTAACGGTATCATTTTCAAAAACTTTCACTTTGAAACCCGAATGCAAACGTTTGCGCTTTCAGGCCCCCAAACCACAGTTGAGTAAATGAACGGCCAAAATGCTTAACAAAAGTTGGTGTTGTGTAAATTTTGATAAAGACAATTTTTTTTAGTTGTGTTGAGACAGAAAATGAAAGCAACGAAGAGATTTTTTTTTTGGATCACCAAAACGTTTTAATTTCATACATTTACGGTAAAAATGTTGCACTTTGTCACAACATTTAAAGCATAATTGTGCATGCTGGGAAGTGTGTGATAAGGAGAGAGTCAGGAACAGCCAGTAAAAGAGTGCCAGTGAAGTGTTGAGGTCAGGTCGGTATATGGGTCACATACTTTGAGCTGATTTATTACACTGTTGCAGTTCCGCTTTGATTCCTTTCATGCAAAGGTGAGGCAAACATCTGTATAGCGGCCACATACTCTTTCTAGTTTGTGCGTTTACACACATAGTTTAAGGACAAACTGTCCTGTGAAATTTTTATAGTGCATCCATCTGTTTTGATCTATTTTTAATGTGCTACATGATTACAGCAACAAAGCAAAGGCTAATGAGATGGAGATCTGTGTTGCGTTTAGCCTTTCTGGTTTAGTCTCTCCACTTGGAAGAAATCAGATACTCTGAACTCTCGCTGCAGCTGATCGCATACCACCCCGTTTCAAAGTGTACAGATAACCTGAACCCTGGACGCCCACCAAAAACGCTTTATAACCTTTATAAACACACACAGATGCAGATTAAGGCCTGTCACTCAGACCTCGAGTCACAGGGACACAAATGCTTGTAGTTGCGGTATGACTCCAGAGACATGCAGACAATGCGTCTGACTGACCGTTCTTTCTCGCAGTCTCTATCCCACACTTCACTTGAGCCATTTGATATTTCAGGTTGAGCTTTCTAACTGGCATAACTGACCAAATCTCATAATTAAAAGTCAGTCATCATGTTCTCATACACCTGTGTGTTGCTGCATTGACCTTCTGAGATGCAGTAAATAAACTCGTAAGACAACAAAAAAGCATCATAAAAGTGAAGTCACGTTTTCTGAAATCACATAAAACATGATTCGCTGAACAACTCGCCTTCCGCCCAGCTTTAAAATCAACTTGTTCAAACCTGATGCGATTCAAGCAACATTTAGGTGAGTAGGCTACATGACAAAAAGTTCATTTTGGGATAAACTATCCCTTTATGATATTCCTGAACTTCTTACTCCCTGTCGATAATCAATAAAATCATTTATTCATGAAAAACATTAAGCAAAGTACATTAGGAGTGTAGTAAAGTATATTATGCTTAAGTAGGTGCACACACACACACTACACAGTTCCTTTGTGTGAAGCAGCACACTGAATATGACATGCTGTAAACATTTGTACAGCCCTGTATATGAGTATGTCTGATCCCACAGTGAGTATACATTAACATTCGACACACTTTATTTCAGCTGGCCGTTCACTAAACACAGTTCTCACCGTACATGGCTGAAAAATATATAAATAACAAAAAAAATGCATTGCAGATGGTCTCTGAAAAATGATTCACTGTATCTCATTGACCACCCAAGCCTAGATTCCTTGCTGCATAAGATAATGTGTTTCCCACTGTAAAAGTAATACTATCAGTGTTGAGTGAGAAGCCACTGTCACCTCAGATAAGCTCTGATTATCTCATGGAAAACACCATACAAATCTGAATTACGCCACATTCGGAGCTTGTGTAATTAATATGTAATTAATGTGTAATTGTGTAATTCTATGTTATTAATAAAATATTAGCAATCCACGAATAACTAAAGGATTCATGAGGAAAACAAAACTTTTTAAACTAATTTTAGGAGCAATATGATTTTTTAAAAACATTTTCCATTACCGTTAAATATACCCCCAATTCTCAATATTGTAATGCGAACACAATGACATATTTAATATGTACATTATTACCACAAAAAACTTTAATTGGTTGTACTTTAATTTGTTTTTATAAATCACTCTGTCTAGACAGGATGATGTTATTGTATATTTCTTAGAATAATTCACAAAAATAATTATCAAAATCTGGATGCATTAATGTGAATGATAAAGAGTTAAAATGGTCAATTTCAATTATAATTCTTTCATTTTGAACGTGAAATTGAAATTCTCAATTGTGAAATTCTCCCAGATATACAAATAAAAATGTATTTGGTTACACTTTATTTTAATGGTCCACTTTTGACATTCTACTAATTCGAGTATAAGTATGAGTATACTACTCATTCGAGTATAAGTAAACTGTAGTATAGAGTTTATATGTAAATTTATATGTATGTAAAGTTGCAAAGGGATATCTGTTGGCAAACATCAGAATAAAGTGTTAACAGATATTAAGCAACAGTCAACTAATACTCTAATGACTGCTAGATGACATCTTTAGCCAAAAATAGTAGTTAGTTAGTGGTTGCTAAAGTTAGTGGAATGTCTGGACCATAATGGAAAGTGGGCAATCAAAATAAAGTGCTAACCTAATGTATTAAATATGAATTTTATAACAACCAAAAAAATAGATACTTCACACAAATTAATAAAAGCATGCACATGAAAACCACAACATACAAAAAAACGCTTCCAATTAAAGTGCTTTCCGTCATTTTTAATGTGGGAACACCCAAACACTGGGATCAGCTCAACCCTCAGAAGAGACACTAATCACATGTCAATGATTTTAACAGCCTGGAATGAAGGAATAATTGGAAAATGTGTGGAATGCTTTAAACTGGTCTCTTAGCAACACTACAGACTAATCACTCGCTAACACTCCATCACACACTCGAGAAGAAACAGAGACGATGTGACAGACAAAAGCATGTGCTAAAGACTCCTGTCAGAACACACACTCAATATTACCAACTGTCAATCAAACACAAAATACAAAAACTAATAATTCCTAAAACATATGAAGCTAAAAAGGCTTATGAGACTTTGAGCAGAGAGTGAGGTTTTTAATAAAATGGGGACGTGACCAGCACGCTCAGTTCATTCACACATATTTCTTATTTTCTCAGGTAATATCGTAGCCAAATAGTTCAAACTCACAATGAGTTAAACAGGCTTCTCACACCGCACTTAATATCTTTTAACCCACCATTTTTGCTGTGATGCAGCACTGATATTTTATGGAAGTTTATTTTTTAGCAGCAGACAACCAGTTATCAGTCTCAGTGATGTCATTAATTATTCATTCACACTTGCAGAGACTTTCACACACTTTTGGCTAAGAGAAAAGAGTAAACAGTGACCAGAGTGATAAAAAAATACTTTTTTTGAGCTTGAGAAGATTGAGAGGCAACCACAGGGGGTGGACCACTTCTTCAAAAACTTAAATTAACCTTATAAATATGTAAATTAGATGTTTAACCCAGGGTTTACACACGTAGAGTGTGAAATCTGGAAACCTGAATGATCAGGATGAACAAACCCAAAGTAAAAGTATGTTTGGAATATAAGAGTGTGTTCACACTTATAGTTCGGTTTGCTTGGTTCGTTTGGTCCAGACGAAAGCGTTCACATTGGCATTTTTACACTGCACCAAAAGATACTGAACCTAAAAACATAGGGATATGTTCACAAACTGATTGGTCTGCTTTTATTACATATATTTTGATAATATTCACAAATTACCGAACATCTAAAACAATGCTGCGTAGTGGGATAAACACGCTCATTGTATGTGCGTAGCTTGAGCATTCTGTCCTTTTTAAGGTCGCATCTTGTGACATCATGTCCCATTTTTGGTTCGTTTACATGTCTTTGGTCCGTGATGCATTATTTGAGTCGAACTGCACCAAAGTTTGTTTGGAAGTTGAGCAAGAGCCATCTTTGCAGGGGTCTCAACCACACAAACAGAGCATTCGCACCAGGGTTCATTCTAATCGAATTAAACATGCCAAGTGTGAACACACTCTAAAATAACCCATGGCTTTATGACACGGAGTTTACAATTTCAAGTAAAAAGCCTACAGGATTCCCATTAAAAACTTGCATTTGCATTGTTTAAAGTCAAAAAATCACAGATTCAACAAGTATAGAGGGATGCAAGAGAATTCCAGAGTGTTTATTTCAATGCAAATGAGGGAATTTGTCTTTGTGTGTGTGGATGACTGTGTGTTTAGACTTGCGGATTTTGATTGAGTGTGCAATGGTTGTTTATGCTTTTCCAAAATTGTGTGATCCAAGAAAAACTACGTTTATCTTTGGTGTAAGAAAGACGGGAAAGGAGAGGGAAGTTCAGAGGACAGATCCAGGGAAAATAAGCATGACTTGGACAACACACTTAACGCTAAAACTGACACACATAGAGATGATCAGATCCACGCTGGAGTAATTTCACAGACATTTGATCACATTTGACCAAAACTACCCGTCTGACATCAGCTTAATGCATAATAATTATCTTCTTAAACAAAATTGGAAGGTCGGAGGACCAACCCTTGGATTAACCTGGTTTTGAAATCCAGGTTTGAAAGACACTAAACCCCAGTGTAAAGCGCAGTGAAAACATTGAAACCAATTGAAACATTAAAACCCAGTGTAAAGCCTCAGTGACTCATTCTTTGTACATTTTATGATTCAATGATGAAAGTATTGATATTTTTTTGCCATGGTTTATCCCCCCGAACAAAAGAGCTTTTTAATGTGGCATAAGCATATTTACACAGGAATCGGAAATGTAGGAACCAATGCATCACGTGTCGGAATGTTTTTGTATTGTTATATTTTTATTTCCATGCACAACCAACAGAAAACGAGACTCGCATTGACTGTCATGACCAAAGCGAGATTTATGCGGGAAAAATACACCCTAGCAAACATTGAACCAACCATATCTCTGAACCAGGATAGAGACATGGGGGTGAGCTCTTTTGACTCAGACTGCCGAATAATCCATTACTTGCTTCTACGACAGCAAATACAAACTCATAATTACACAGAATTTGATTTTAGAAATATCTGAGTTCTGTCAAATTCAAAATGTCATCCCATCTCTTTACAAACTTTATATAATCTCTAAGCAAACTTAAGTGAATCAGGCAAGGAAATTTCAAATGGGTTGTTTATTCATTCCCAAGATATTTCCATAGCCTAAGTGATGCCAACAAAATGTTAAATATTGCTGTGTTTTATAAGACTGATGACTAAATGGTGGTTGTACATGCAAATGCAGTATGTGTAGGTGAGCACGCACCTATTCTGATGCTCTCACACACAGGTGTGAGACGTGGACAGATGAGTAATGATGCCATTGGACAATTGAATGTTCCTGACAGAGTGCACGTCTCTACAGACAGCAGGGCGTGGAGTGCAAAGACGCAGACCTTGGTCACGCCACACTGTTGGAAATGAGGGTAAATTCCAGTTTATTTTCAGCAACATGACAATTACACATGGCACTAATTTATGACCGCTTGATAAACAATAAAATCAAGAACTCAAGACTCAGCACTGTGCTTCTATGATCTATATGTCCCAATGGATCTAAGCTCAATCGTAGGAAACACAGCCTAACAGATGCATTTCTGCATTGTGCAGATTTGTATATGCAAAATAGGTGGTTACAGCCTTGCAAAGTAACTACCAAAATGATTTCAAACCTGTCACAGTAGGTTTAGAGTTACAATAATTTGAATTGATAGCGGATTAGTCATGGAAGCACTGAAAGAGCACAAAAATTTAGGTATGGGTACTATAGTAAACGGATACTATGGAAGTCAATAGGGACCTTCAACTGTTTGGTTACTGACATTCATCAAAATATCTTCTTTTGTGTTCAACAGAAGAGAGAAATTCATACAGGTTTGGAACAACTTGAGAGTGAGTAAATTATAACAAAATTGAAACATTTAGGGTGAATTACCCCTTTAAATACTGACACACTGTGTGAAAAAATTAAAAAGGGCGAAATTTCACTACATAAGGCTAAATGGATATTGAGGGGAAATACAAATGTTGCACATCGCCAGAGAGTACATAGACAATACATGATTTTAATCTGATACAGAAAAAACCTTCAGAAAAAATAACAGTTAGTAATGAACGAGGACATGCAAATTGGCTAAATAAAAAAGGGTTTTAATATTAAATTCATTTAGTGTTAAATTAAATATTTAGGGCTGAAAAACGATTAATCGTGATTAATCACATCCAAAATAAAAGTTTGTGTTTACATAATATATGTGGGTGCACTGTGTATAATTTTTTTGTATATATATATATATATATATATACACATATGCGTGTATATAATATTACTTATAAATATTTATATATCATATAAATTATATATAAATCTACATACAGTAAATACATGAAAATATTTCTTAAATATATTCAAGCATGTGTATATATATATATATATATATATATATATACAATAATTATACAGTGCACCCACATATATTATGTAAACACAAACTTTTATTTTGGATGCGATTAATCGCGATTAATCGTTTGACAGCCCTATAAATATTTCAAACAGTGGCACTAAGTGAAGTATCCAGTCAATTATATCAGTTACAAGTGAAGGAAACATGGCCATTTCCTGATTGGCAGAAATTCATGAAATATCTGGGATTTAAACCTACAACTTTCCGATTCATGCTATTTAACTCGAGTGTTAAACTGATGGGGTAAAGTTCACCGGCAGATCCAACACTGTGATGATTTGCACCGGAGACGAGAACCTGCCAACCCAAAATTCCTCTAATCACAGATTAAGTCACTTACAACATTCTTGGGGTATTTAAGCAGCTGAGGGGCCTGTGCAGGTGGGGGGAGAGTGGCATGAGGATTATCTTATATTTCATATAGGTAGTGTTAATCTGCTGCCCTTAAGTGCTTCACATGGTCATATTATGTCAAACATATTGGCTAATCTAGTGTTAGTGGAGCGCCGCTCAGGCTAAAATCAGCTGTTTCAAAACAAACACGCAAAGTTCCACAACCTGCTCTTAAACCTAAGCCTCATTAACACTGATCTACTGATGCCTGCCTTTCTGATGATCACATGGACCAGTGGGCTCAGGTTTAGCGAGACATATGGGAAATGTCTGGAATGGTAATGGCTAGTTTAACTAACATTTGTATGTTTTATAGTTTAACAAACCAAAACATTCCTACGTAATGTGCTCCGAGGATGAACTAGCACGAGGAGGACACACACTTTCGGGATAAAAATATCGCTTTGAAAGGCAATCTGTGAGCGATGCAACTTTAGGCAACTTCTAAAACAACTACTACTACAAAAATCAAGCATTGTTTTAAGGCCTAACACTGATATGCATTTCAATGCATTTTTTTAAGTGCATAAAGTTGTTAAAAAACGAAATTTAGTCATTATTCCAGGAATGCAGGCATTAAAGTGTAGTAAAAATGAAATGTAAATGAGTACATGAATATAATTTTGGCATGAAGCTTGACCTGCAGCTCGGTATAAACTTGTGAGAACAGCTTCATTGAAAAGTTTCCTGACGTTAAACCCTTTTCGGAAGCCGAAAGTGCTGAGAAATGCGATGTGGCCAATGCAATACGGTACAGTATGTATTGGATACAATCGAGACATGCAAGAGCATCATATATCTCTTTTTTTTTTTTGGGACCAGTTTTCTTTGCTGACAGTTTTCAGGTTAAACCAAAATTATTTGCAGAAGGCGATTGGTCTACAAAAATAATGAACATCATACATGCTCCTGAATAGCAATGATGCTACTGGACTCATAAATGAATCAAGATTATGATCTTGGGGTGTTATCACGTTATCGCACAGTACAGACGCATCAAAAACTGTGAAAGTTTTCAAACACAATTTTATAGAAAAAGGGCAATATAATTTGAAAATAAATATGCTGTACTACATTACACAGACACAAAAAGATGTTAATATCCAACATATTTACATAGAGTAAATAAATAATGTTTAAACTGTAAAACTCCAATCAAACCAGACCACATTTGAGCAAACTGTTTCAGCTTGTTAGATCTTATTATAGTAGAAGTAAATGGTGACATGAGTTTGGCCTATATTTACATTTGGCTGCTATATTGTTATTCAATACGTATGACATCAAGACGGTTTCTTCAAGACTGTTTCGCCAAAACGTACTCACATACACGCACACAAACACCAGCCTCGTATACACACAAAATCACGTATACACAGTTTGTTAGAGATCACGGCACACACACACACACACACACACATCTGCAGTAAGGCGGCAAAGTCAAGGCAGTTGGCAACATGACTCAATGATCAGTTATAGGAATGTTTCTCTGTTCATCTACGGAAAATAAAACAGGATGAAAAGCTTTTTTTTCTCCAGACAGCCATGGAGCTTTGCAGACAAAAAAAAGATCCATTTTAACATAACACTGCACATAAATAGGTCAAATTAAATACAAAGAGATAGAATACTGAAAATATTCTAAAACAAACAAAAAATAATAATCATAAATTACTGAATTGTTTGGGGGGAATAGATTTGGACTAAAAGTTAAGAACTAGCTGAACGACAACAAAAAACCTAGCACAGAATTGTCATCTTAAAGCTATAGTTCACCCAAAATATTTAATTTTGTCATCATTTATTCACCCCCTTATGTCGTTCATGACTTTTAGTCATTTTCGGAACACAAATGAAGATCTTTTTGATGAAATTTGAGAGCTTTACAAAATTTAAATATGAATTAAAAACCCAAATTCAATCTGTTCATCAAATAAAGCACTTTGAGTAATTTGAACCAAACCACTCGATTCATATGGATTCGTTTTAAACTCTTTACGAACTTTTTGAAGCGTCTTAATTTGTGTTTTCCGAAGATGAATGATAGTCTTACTCGTTTGGAACGACATTAGGGTGAGAAATGAATGACAGAATTTTCATTTTTGGGTGAACTATCCCTTTCAAAGTGGTTTCCAAACATGTCAAAAAAATGAATATCCCTTTAAGGAGTGAATACGACCAAAATCCTCTTGAGTTTGCCTCGTCAAGGTCAGAGCTCTGGTGCAAACATTTACCACAGCGCCCAGCAGGTTTCCATGGCATCACTGTGTGACATTCCAACGACAGAATCAGTTCGGTCTACCACCAAAACTCCAGTCATTTGTCCATCTCTAAAAACACACTCAATGTGCTCAGTGTTCACGTACTGGGAGGAATGATTCCACAGCGTGTAATGGACGCCGACACACTTTTGCAGTCCTCCAAATGTTTTGTTTGCGCTCGTTTACATTTAGATTCACATGAAAAACTGCACAGCAGACCCAAATCCAGTGATGCGTTTCGTTGAGTACGACTTCCGAGTACGACTTCCGAGTACGACTTTACGCATGCCAGCCAAGATCAGAAACGTTTACGTAGGTCTTTCAGACCCTTTAGCAGCAAATCAAATCCTGTGCTTTCAGTCTCTCGGTTCGCTTAATACACACGTGAAAATCATGTAAATATACAGACAGAGCATTTCATCGACTATTTACCCCCCCACTTCATTCTCCGTGATGGAAAAATGAGACCAAAGTTCAAAGCTGAAAGTTCAAAGTGCTGTGAATTATTGGTGAAATATTCCTTCATGTCAGAGTCCATTTTGAAATCTGTTCGGTTCACCTCCGTGGTTTGTCACATCTGGGAAAGTAAGTAGAAAAATCACAAGTGAAATTTCTATAACATCTCAATTGTTTTATGATAGATAGGAAGAAGATTAAACCTTTGCTCAAGGTTCCTGCCAAACAAAGGCTCCTTCTGACAAAAATCTTGCGTATGTCTCCGAAGAGGTGCATCAATGTCTCAAACTGTACTCTGATTTACCAAGATGCCACATTTACCAGACCTTTCGATACATCAACATATCTTTCAGTTGTTTGGGAGAAAGATCTGAGACAAAGCTTGTATTTAAAGAAGCAGCAACAGACACTTTTAAGGGAGCGTAGGGTTTGAAACAATGTGACGATGAGTAAGTGATGACAGAATTCATCTACTGTTGCTTTAAATAAAAGATCAACCTCTGAACAGCACAACTTTTGTCAAGGGATTTACATGACAATACAAAAACAGGAAGGCCAGTCTTGCACTAACATGTGTAGATACACACAAAAAAGTGTAGATTTACAAACACACCTGCAGGTCCTTTCGTTGAGTTCTAGTTGTCTAGACCTGCAGTCGGCTTCAGAGTGTTTACAGGAGCACTGACACGTCTCGGGGTCTTGAACAAACAACCTTCTTCTCCTTTCAGAGCATGTAGAACAGCAAGGCTCACACTGACTACTGAAGAGTGAGAGAATGAGAAAAGGAGAAGGATTGGGGGAGATTACTGCTGACACATAGTAAAGGCCATTATTAAACACTTTCACCCAAACATACACACAAAGACACTCAGTGAGTCAAGCAGGACACTTTATGAGCCACCCTGGTCTGGTACCACGGTTTCACCCCTTCTGAGGGTCCGAGGGGGGGTTTGTAGAGTGTAAAAAGTTATAGGCAGGATGTGGCCATGCACCTGCAAGCTCAGTTAATGCAAGAAAACAATAAAAACAACCACAAACTTCCCATTTTAGAAAAGCATACTGGAATAAAAGGCAGAGAGAGAACAGTGCATACGAATCCAGTGTTTCAGTTTATTGCTTCTTGTAGTGTTTGATCAGAGTCATCGGGACACATGTACAGTACGAAATGATGGACTCTAAGAGGAAGATTCACACGCATTTGTGCCAGCTGACCTTGTTTGAAGCCAATATTGCTCTGAGGACAGGCTTATCAAAACCACGTTCTGAATTCTACATTTAACCCTGACCTGACAACAGCGTAAAGGCCTATTTACACAAAGAACAATTGGCACGAAAAACATGCACAAGACTTATAGTTTACCCATTTATGTGCTTTGGCCACTTTCTTGACAGGAAAAAAGTACTGGAATATTGCGAGAAAAAGGACTGCGTAAGGGAAATGTCCGATTATACCTACATGAGCACACATATCACCCCCATGTCATCCAAGATGTCTGTCTTTCTTTCTTCAGTCGAAAAGAAATTAGGGTTTTTGACGAAAACATTCCAGGATTTTCTCCATATAATGGACTTCAATGGGAACCAAACGGTTCAAGGTCCAAATGAGAGTTTCAGTGCAGCTTCAAAGGGCTTTAAACGACACCAGACGATGAATAAGGGTCTTATCTAGCGAAACGATCGCTCATTTCAAAAATAAATAAAACAGTTTAAGTTTTATAAGCACAAATGCTCGCCTTGCTCTGTTCTGTGATGAGTGTTCGTGACTCTCCTGTTCAAAGTCGTTCATCGAAATGAACAAATCTTTTTTCGAGTCATGACTCGAAGGGTCCTAGATAAGACCCTTATTCATCGTCTGGTGTCGTTTAAAGCCCTTTGAAGTTGCACTGAAACTCTCATTGGGACCTTGAACCGTTTGGTTCCCACTGAAGTCCATTATATGGAGAAAATCCTGGAATGTTTTCATCAAAAACCTTAATTTCTTTTCGACAGAAGAAAGAAAGATGTGGACATCTTGGATGACATTGGGGTGAGTAAATTGTCAGCAAAAGTTTTTTTTTAAAGTGAACTACTCCTTTAAGTCACAATAAGATTTTACATCCAAACTTGAAATCCAAATCTTCTCAGAGAATGTCATAAACTCAATGTGAATAGTTGTGGTGCGAACAAAAACATACTTTCATGATCTTTGTCTCGACAGGCCTTAAATCTAATTTATTTATTTGTTTATTTTTATATGAAAACCCAAACCCTCAGCAAAATACTGACCTCAAAAGCATCAGTCTCACAGGAGCAGATTGTCCTCATGTACGCATTTCTTTGAAATACATTTCACTTTCCAATTACTGGGAGAAGCACCAAAGTAAACAGGCTGTTTGACTTTCGTAATGCTGTGCGGCAGAGCTCACGCAGCATGACAAAACAAAACTCACAGCAATGCAATGAATTAACAAAAAAAACATCTCACACAAATCCTTCTCATATGTCAGAGAGGACAGAACAATGTGAGGAGGATGGTCATAATACAATAAAAAAATGTGAGAACAATAATTCACATTCCAAAAACAGGAAGCGGCACAAACAAGAAATATTGTGACAACAAATTAGTACCAGCCATGCTGAGTGGGTCAGGTGAGTTTTTATGTCGGCTACCTCACCACTGCTCGCCTCATCCAATCATAGAGCTTCATTTATTTATTAGGTCCTGCGGCACAAACTATAGAGCGCAACGGTAAGGCTCCAGAAATAGAAATCCCATTCATTCCCCCATTGAAAAACAGACATACCTACCCTGAGCTCAGAGGAAGTTAAGCGATGGTGCTTTTGCAATTTTTCATTTCTGAATTACCATGAAGCACAGCACTACTCACAATCATTAAGCAAGGTCCTCCAATAAGAGAACGTGAGAACCAACCTTGGAAATGAGAACAAATCTCGTTTTGCTAGGTTGCTTCTGAGGCCACCGACTGTCCATTCCCATAAAGCACTGCTAATGACGAAATCCAAAGAGTTTCCATACCCACAACCAATATATGTAATTTCTTTGCAATAAAAACCTCACGTCAAATTGTATCATCTGTATACGTTTTGGATTATTCCTACAATTAATGACTTGTCAGACTTGTTAGTGTATTGTGGTTCTTGTTTGGATTACATCATTCACAACGCCGCATGGAATGAATAATACACTCTCTAATAAGAGACTACTTCTTTCCAAATACTTGCTTTGTTCAAATCAAAGGTTGTATTCCTATGATTCATCTTAGAGTTGAATGGTTTGGTTAAAAGGCTTTGAACGCTTTAACAATAGATGCCTAAGGAGACTGAATGGGAAAACATTTCTGACTCTAAAAGTTGACAGTCACTCTTGCATTGCACTCTACTTGTTTGTACCTTTCGCAAAAACAAACCATGACCAATTTGGCCAAACATTGTTTATGTTAATGGTTTTAGCATGTGCTTCTGCATTAGTAAGGCAAGCTCTGTGAGAGCAGAGATCGAGCATGTGGTTTTGTGGTCAGTTTTAATTAAGTGGAAGAGGAGTTGATGGATTAATGGCAATTAACACCGTCCGACAGAAATACACTGATTAAAAGAGGGATAAAATCTCCTCCCAAATTAATTTGACGACCAAGATTGCCACACTCAGGTGCAGGTGAGAGGAGGCGAACGCAGAAGTGACGTACAAATCCCGCTTTTTTTCACGGTTTTTCTTTCTCTTTCGCTTTTGGCCTTTGCCCTTCCGGGGTTTTCTGGAAAAGGGAACATGACAAACAAAGAAGAACATCGAAAAACAAAAACTGAATCGGAGTTGTTGCAAAAGAATCATCCACACAGTCAGATTGCAATGAACGTAGTGCTAAAATGATCCAGATGGAAACCTCAGTAAACACGCCCCACTAAAACACATCTTTCTCTTCTTATTCTTGTATTGGTGCCCGACACGACAGCAAACTCCAGACATGAATTTGAAATAAAAAGAGCCAGCCAGACTCTGGGAAAATTCGCCAATATTTCAGAATCTCTCTCACGAAGCAGTTTCAATAAATAAACAAGGCATTAAATCTACAAAAGCATCACTAATGTTAGCAGGATTCCTGGCTAGGGCAAAACACAGACAAGCTGATTCAAAAAGTCGAGATTGAACTCCCTTATATTAGTGATCAATCAGCAAATCAACACTCAGTATTAGCAAAATACACGTACATTTACCATTCAGATAGCTGAGAATCCTGGCATATCACGTCAGACACGTCAGGCAGCAAGAATGTGAACTTTCCCCTATCTCGCAATCAGAGTACAAACCGATGTGCTGTGATCTCTAAGGTTATTTGCATTAGTGGTTGATCAACATGGGTTTTTCAATGCTCTATGAAAGTAAGCAGAGAGCATTGTGGCCGACATATGCAATATTCGCTAAAACAATATGAAAACTTTTAATTTAATCAATCATTTCATCTCTTACAAACGATACGCTCTTTAAACGGAGTTGAATTTGACAAATCAGGCTGGTTATTCCCTACGATTACATTCATTCTTTTCATAGATCAAATTCAATTATTGTCATCAGTGTCTGTGGACACGATGCTGTCGTAGAACAGCCTCTGTGTCAAAGGGCCACTTGTTTACCAGAACCAGAAAGCATTTCAACTTTTTAAACCCCTAGAGATAACCTCTGACCCATAACACATCAGCCACAAGATCAACACCCTCAACTTCAGTAAACTTTCAAACACTTCGGCCCACATTCTCTGGTGAGAGGGAGGCATCGGCGAGGGGGTTGACTGACCGCTGCAGTATCTCTGAGGAATGGAAACGGGCTCATAAACAAACGCTAAAAACATTATCTTATCGCCGGACTTAAAGACACTTCAGAGATGACAAATCTCTCCGTTACCTCAATGAACCTCAAACCGTAAAGCAGAGCTTAGCCGACGCTGAGATGAATGTAGGGCGAGGGCATTGAACTAGAGGGCGAAACTCACACACCTTTTCACGCAGCTCTTCACACACCTGAGGGGCTGAATTTACACTTGAGAGAGCAACGTGCAACGACATGAAGGCATCAAAAAGGAAGTGAGATCAGATAATGGAATAAGGGTTAGAGAGTATCTCATCTAACAAAAGCAGTAGTTCTGGTCTCGTGCTAGGCCTAGAGCTTAACTTTTTTTTTCTTTCACAATATTACTTTTGAGTGATGAACGAATTGTTGAATCAGAGGTGATCACAACTGATTGTCGTGAGATATTTACAATGTCGTTATGAATTTATATTGCCAGCAGATATCAGGCATACATTAAATCACCCAGTCCTAGTTTTAGTTTGACAATGGTGCAACTAACGATTTTCAAGATCTAAATCACCTGTTACCTCATATCATGTCTTTAAAAACAACAGTAAAGAGTTCCACTGTTCTCTCACGATCAGATTTTATGGCTTTATGTAACATGAAAAGCAGCAAGCTTGGATGAAAGGATCAGGGAGAAAAGGAAAACAAGAAGGAATACACCTAGGTGGAGCGATAAGAGTGATTGAGATAAAGGCAGAGAGATTAGGAAACAAGAATGAATGCAAGAATGATGGAGGGGAAAAATGACAAAATAATGCAAGAGCAAAAGCACACACGCACACACACACACACCACACACACAAGAACAATGTCACTCACTTTTCTCTTTTCTCTGGAAGATCTTTTTTCAGCCTGAAAGAGCAACAAAAATAGGGAGACATTACCTAAGTGAACGTGTTTGTTGTGAGCACAAAACAACAGACAAACATCCACTAACACCCCTCACTTATATTAATACAGCTACAAATATAATTATAGAGCAGATAATAGATGGCATTAAGAAGTGTCCCCAAAAGTTAGCTGAATCTGACAGCCTTCCTCTAGGGACAAGCTTCCTTATAGTAGTCTTCAAAAGTCAAAAAAAAAAACTTTTTTCTTTTAAATGGAAAAGGTTTTATTTCAAGGGTAAGAAATAATTTATCTCCATTTAGGTAGCTATATATATGCATGAGTGTAGAAATGAGGATTCTTACCGACATTGGCATTCACTGTGTTCTGAAAAACTCATGAAAAAGTCACCTTGATGACGGAGTGGTTTCAATCTTTTAATCTACAGAAAAAAACAATAACAAATATCAAAACACCACATCATAGACATATAAGGCAGTGTTATTGTTAAAGGGACAGTTCGTTAAAAAATGACCGTTTTGTTATCACAAAAGAAGATGTTTTAAACAATGTTGTGCAGTTGACGGTAGCTATTGACTTCCACAGTCTCCTTACCAGGATTCTTTAAAATATCTTCTTTTGTGTTAAACAGAAGAAAAGAAACTCATAAATGGTGAGTAAATGATGAGAATTTTCATTTTTGGGTGAACTATCCCTCTAAGTAAAAGCTACATTCAACACTACCTAAAAATTGGCTCCTCTCATTCAGAAAAAAACCCTGTTAGCTTGGCCAAAAACAGAGAGATAAAGGGTTTGGATGTGGGAGACAAAGTAGAGGAGTGTAGGGTTTCCAAAAAGTAGACTTAACAAGATTCAGACAGATAGTGGGAGAATATAGAGAGAAAAAGAGAGCAACAGTCTGGAAGTTGGGGGTCTCTGACCTCCAAGGTAATGTTGTATGTGACGGTGGGGGCGCATTCCATCATCTCATCATTGCAGCATCCAGCACAGCGGGTGAGAACCACACAGGACGGTATAAAGATATGCTCTATGTCATCTGGGTATTCCTGTTGAATTTCCACCAGCACCTCCCGAGGACGACAAAGTGACTTGTTATACACCTCCATGAATGGCACCACTGCAAGTTAGAGAAAAAAAAAAAGAGGAAAACCAGTTACTTGTTTGTTTGTGTGCCAAAAATGTAGGATCTTTTTGGCCAAGAGTTGCACAATTTTTTCATGGCCAACACAGTTTGGAAATCAGGGAGCCCTTCTAGGAATTTGTGACTGACAGGGGTGTCCATTTAAATCATGTACATTCCTTGTGTTGCACTCGACCTACTTAAAAAGCAGACCCCAAAGTAGCCTGTGTGTATATTCTGCACAGCTTTTTGAGTCTCTTTTTTACATGAAGAATTAAAGCACAAATGTATTGTAATTTAATAATGTGTAGTCTTGTTCTCTAGGCTTAACAGATTGAGCAATGAGCAGTTCGGCAATGCGTGATCCAAATTATCCCTTGGAGATTTTGTATGTTAAGATGTAATACAAACCAGACTGCATCGTGAGCTTCTAATAAATACAACAATTTGTCCTAAGCTTTACAGTGTGTTTGATTGAAGGCACAGCATTGCCCTCTTAACCCATCCACCAGAGGGCGTCTCTGGATGACACCATTGAGTTCAAGCAGAAACTCACCGTCATATGTGCTTTTGCCTCCCTCCCTGGGTATGTAGGCACTCTGTAGTAAAAAACAAAATAAAACAACAACTTTTTAACAGAAATTCCTTTTTAAAGACTGCATTCAGTTATACATATTTGTTCACAATCAATAATCAAGAGTCCAAACAGGTTTGACTAGTTATTCACCACATCATCATTACTCAAGTTTTAGGATGATGCAACAAATTACCTAATTTCACTTCAAAGTTAATAATAATAATAATAATAATAATATACTATAGTATTGTCATTCTATACTATAGTATACTATTATTATTATACTATAGCATATAATAATTTACTATAGTATAATAATATAATATAGTATTCTCAATTATAATAGTAACTGAGAATACTATAGTATACAGAAAACTATATTAAAAAGGGACAAGACTTGGCCTTGAACGATTTGAAACTTGACTTAAACTTGGCCTTGATAGTCTTTTGTCACGAGTCTAGTATCAAATCAAAACTGGCCTTGAACTCTGCATTAGGGACTTGTGAACATGTCAGATCTCACACTTCAGATTTTGCAGAAGCTCCATGGAGGCATGTGCACTTATCAATGAAGCTTCCCCCCCATTCCAGCTGAGCCTTTTACTCACTTTAACAGACCAGCTGAACTTTTTGGGGGGGTTGATATGGGTTTAACATAGCTTGTGAATTAATGGCTGAGATTCACATGATGCCATTGATAAGCACAAACTTCTCATCAGACTGTCAAACTGATTGGCAGTTTTATTTGTATTCATTCATGCCCTTGAATATAAAAAGTTTTGAATTTCATAAAGAATAAGACTATTTTGTGAATGATTTCTGAAGATAAGCTGAAATCACAACTTAATGATTTATATCTCTTTCATGTTGTGGTCTCCTGAGGCCGGATATGTTGGTGCGCGGTGAACTGTATACTGTAGCTGCGCCTTTAAAGCGTAATAATATCACTAAGGTGGTTATGGTAGGGCCTTCACCAAAATCGACAACAAACTTCCAAACAGTTGAATGAACTTGGCTTGCGTATATATCAGTCTTTCCCCGGTTGTAACTCGTCTACAGTGTTAAATGGATCAATGTGGGATGATCAGATTGGCTTGTTCGCGTAATTTTGAAGAGCTTGGCAAAACATGGTCAATGACCTCGCAAGGGGAAACACAAGGACGTCCAATATTGGCGCAGACATTACATTCGAAATAGCGCTATTTCATATTGTGGGATATAAAATATTTCGATATTGGGATATAAAACTTACCTTGACAGCTGAAAAATACAGAAGCGTCACAATAAATAACTGGAGCACGACAACCGCAAAGTTCATGATTGAATTTATAAGGCGAATAACTCTTTTTAAAACCCTATCCGATGATAGGCGGACTTTAGCAAACGCATTGGTAAAGGTCTCAGAAAGCAAGTTAGACATGAGTAAAGGCTTCTTCACACGGGGTCCGACCTAGAGGGGCAACAACAATCCCATGTTGGTCTCACAACACGCATGCAGACACCTGAGAGAGCGTGAGACCCACGGAAAATATGTTATAACGTCTCTCAGCTGTTGCCGATTATTTTCAGAATATCCAGAAATATGAGAATCCAGGACGCAGGTCCTCTCACATTGTTGAGAAGTAGAACAATTTTTTCTTCCAAGGCTATTACAATCCACATCACAAAAGTAATCCCATGCTTAGCCTGCCGCCCGTCTCCAAGTGCGTTGGGTTCATTGGGAAAGGGACGCAGAATGGATAAGAAACTCACTCGCTGATAAAACTTTCAGGATTGCCCATACAGTGATACCAGTGAGGACACAAAGACGCCGAAGAGAGAATGCTATATCCAAGCGCACTTCTAGTCCCTACGAATGAACCCTGCTTTAATTCCGCTTCCTGTTTGATTTGTCAGCTTGATTCTCAAGTTCTCCCCTTTGCCGTTATGAATGATCACGGACGCCGCCGTTCCCCGGTTTTAACGAACAGCTTCAGCTGTCGGTCTGTTCTTGCACCGCAGTGAGATTGAAACTCACGCCATTGGACGAGTCACTGCGATGGGTGTGGCTATAGTGGTGTCAGTGTCTCAGTTAAGTTCAATGCGCAGATGTTGACTTATTGATAATAACTGTAATAGCTTCTGTAAAACGAGAGATCTCACTGCCTAATTACAGAGTGATGGCTTGGTATCAATTATGTTATTACGGCTACTGTTTAATCAAATGGGCAAAGAGTCATCCCTCTTATTGCAAGTTTCTCTCTGAAATCATTGATTTCGATTGGTCAGTTGCGTCTTTTATCGGTCAAATATTTCTGAATAATGAGCGTTGTCCATAGTCGCAGTATAACTCATAACTCTCAGCGTATGTTCTAATAAAATACTTTAAATTCAAAAGGAATTAATTATCCTTAAAAATATATTATTCAAACATTTTACGTTTATTTATTTTCAATGGATCTGTATAAAAAGCGGGACCATGCAGGCATGTAGTGAGCCCACATTATAGCAAAATAAACCCATTTATGATCACCCTACAGAGCTTAATTTTATAAAGGCTGACTGGACATATTCCTTATTTGCTATTTGTAAGCGTAACAGTTTGATCCAAAAGTCAGAGACCACCGATGAATATATATATATATATATATATATATATATATATATATATATATATATATATATATATATATATATATATATTACCTTTTTATTACAATTTCATTATACACATTACATTATAGTTATAACAATAATATAACAATCAGTGAAGAAAACGGATTTCAGTAACCTACTTGATGTAATAAACATGATTTAACAGCATGAAATATGGCAAATAGTAGGGATTGATATATTCCTTTAGTACATTTCAACATTTTAAAAAATTATTTTATATATCAATAATTAATCATGTATAATAAGTAATATCCGCTGCGTAATGATATAGGTCGTACGTGCAGAGGCATAGCGGTCTAGGCTACAGTATGTGCGTAATCCCAGTTTGAATATCATCAGCATCATATGACGGGAGCGCTGACGCCCTTTTGAGCTTCTCGGTCATATGCAAGGTTGCTTGGAAAACGGAAAGAGTGATAGGTAATGAGGGCGTGATCACATGTGTAAGTGTGTGTGTTCATCACCACGTACTGGTGTGCGCGCGCGCCAGCGCGTATGAAGCACGGACTCGCTAGCGCACGCTGGACATGTGAGCCGCGGTCAGTCCGGCCAGCGCGCGAGACGCCAACTGTCCCGTTCGAATTTACAAGACATCCCTTTTTCGGCTTCCATATATAGCCAGTATGTCTCTTTGTAGAAAAAGGTAGACTATAGATTTTCATGTGCATTTTCTTTCAAATAGGATCCCTTCTCTCATCCCAATACATAAAATCCTCTTAGACTAGACACTCGGTTCATGAGACTAAAAGCATCTCAATCTCTACTTTTAATAATATTTTTTTAATAAAATAACCCAACTTTTATTTAGCAACATTTTTTAAGTTCTTGACTCATTTGGTTTACTGTAAGTTGCATTGGCGCCATCTGCCTGTCAATACACGTATAGCACGGGGTAAGGGGCTTCCCCGTGTTGCCATGTCCACTTAAAGTAATTTTGGTCTTATTGATATGGGCATTCGTGCATTTCAATGTGTGAGCTTACTTCCAGCCTTTCTGATTGTTTGTAAATTTATACTAAAATAAATCAGATCAACGAAATCAAATTTCCATTGATCCATATAGCATCAATAGAAACCACTAACAGCTCTAACACCAACAGGTCCCTTATATAGGCTTATTTTTGTGAGATACTTTTACAGAATTTTTTGTCAGACTAGATTGCTTGGTTTTCTCCCCAGATCTGGCAACACCAGACTTCACTCCAATGTTACTGAACATGCAGTGAAAGCCACTTGGAGTAAGAGAGAATTTATGATGTTCAAACGTGTCTTAATATACTGTACATTAGATAAAGCCTGATTGCATATCTTGGTCATAGTGACAGAAATCCTTCACCAAATAGCATGTCTCAGCAACTGCAGAAAGGCACCAACCTCTCTCTCTCACTCTCTCTCTCTCTCAACACAAACTCAGACGGACACACACCTCAGTAAGAGCTGTTTAGTCTGAGTGGAAACCTTGAGTGCAAGGTGAAAGAGTGGGAGGAAGTCTCAGAGAAAGAAATAAGTGGATACACTCAAATGAGACAAAAAAAGACAGAAGAGAGCAGGACAGAACGAGTTAAAAAAGAGAAGCTGACGTAGGAGGTGCTGAAAAGTGACAGTTGTTTTTTGTTAGTGTAGTTCGCACGTCAGATTTTAATTGAAAAATAACAAGACAGATATGAGCTCCACTGCCACCTTTTAGAAACACTGCAAACTCAGCAGAAACAAAGAAAGGACAAAACTAATGAAGTTTACACTCCTACTACTCATCCAGAAAGATTCAGTGCCCAAACACAGACCCACAGAGGGGAAGTCATCAAAAACGACTGTACTTTCAACAGTGACAGACCACCAACATTTTCATCGGCATCGGTTTTTGAATATTTCCCCCATTCACTACACATGCATTCAAAAAGAAAGTTTGCATTTGTTTAAAATCAATTTCTCTCTCGAGTGGCATTTAACACTCGATTTCATCGGTTCATTCATAGTTCTGTCTAGTGTTCAGCTCTAGCAGCTCTTGATCTGTGCTTCACAAAGAGAATCTATTACACTTCACTATCACTCACTCAGGTATGGGGCGAGTCTTGCATACCTCTCCCTTCCACACACACACTCACACAGGTCAGTGTCAGAGGGGAATGAAATGGCTCGTGGCCAGGCCCAGATTAGACTCTACCCTAAATGCAAGAACTGGTGTTCCAGTAAAAGCACATCTCAAATATCCAGAGAAAGAATTGGGGGAAATTTCTTCCATATCTGTTAAAATATTCCACAGCCATCAAGGAATTCAGAGGAAATCAGACTCAATATATAGGTTTCTGGCAGATGCTGAGAAAATCCAATCCTTCAATTGGGTTTACTCTGAAACTAATCTAATTATTAAAATGTTTTCCAAAATGTTCCAGGTTTAATACAAGCTCTATTGAGAGCACCATAGACAGTCCTTGTAAATACATAGCTGTCAAAGCACCAAGCGGCAAGTTCAAATTATTGTCTGTGGTATATAGCATCATGTCACATGCTGTTGACAAAGCTTAATTTTTACTTAACCCAGAATATTCCAAAATAAAATAAGAGTTCATCGCGAAACTTGATTATGTGGTTGCATCATCCCTGAAGGTGGCATATTAACCTAATTTTTTAGAAGTCTTTACCCAGTGTGATTAGTCACTAACCTTGCAAGTGGCAACTTGAATAGGTCATATTTGGATTATTTGTACGTTCAACAAAAAAGGGCTTCTTAAAGGTGCACTATGTAACTTTTTCATGTTCAAAATTAACAAAATTTAAAGTCAATACACCATCAATTCTTCCAAAATGTGTTTTTGTCTTACCCTGATTCACTATGGTGAGTATTAAACTTGGAACATGGACATGTTTGTTTATAACAACCCTTTGTATTTGATAATTACTGTCTCAAATGCTGATCTTGCTTTAAGTGGCTTAAAGTTAGAGCAGTGTTTTTTCAGTGAAGAGTCCCATGGTTTTGTTGTAGGAGTATTCCAGAGCGACAATGAGAAACCTCATCTGAGCTAATCAGAATATGCGAGGAACTGACAGATTCTTGGACAGAACACAAAGCAGATGAATTCAGTCATTAAACTTAAATGGCCACTAAATCACTGCCATTTTGATAGCAGAGCGAGTGACCCCCGACCCCTCCAGCTGTGGCAAGTGCGCAGCAGTGTTGTAGCGCACATCTACCCGACCCGAAGCAACCTTTAAAAGTACTCGAATGTACATCAAGGCTTTCCCAGAAACATGGCAAATGCTGACACTCCCTTCATATTTAAGACATATCAATAGAAGAGGAATGATTCAACCGTAAAAAAAAAACCCAAAACACCCAATGTAGTCCAAAAGTGATAAATTGGCCCCTTGAGTATTTTTGTTCCTGCAGTGCAACAGATCGAAAATTCAGGAGGTTGGCATCGGGGAGACAACATGCAAGAACCGCATTTTCTGAAACTGTATGTAATACAAATCAAGTGTAAACACACAACATATATCTTAGCTCTCTGTACAGCCTAGCATGTCCAAACCAAACCATATGGCACTTGAAAGGATCTTTATGGATATAGCCGTTTGGAAAAAATGGCAGGGGGCAGCAGTCAGGCCTTGATGTAAAGCCTTCAAACAAGGAAGTTTTCAATCTGTAACTTTATCCAATCTGTTGGACACC